>CM012454.1:1756410-2956410 GCA_003999625.1 Oryzias javanicus | reverse complement strand
CTTGGCAGAGAGTCCCTATCACCTCACCTAATTCTGTCTGCTTCATTTTATCCCACACAAAGCTGACAAATTCATATATATTGTGGAGAAAGTGAATACACATTTAAAGGGAGAGAAGAGCGGAGCGGGAGAAAGGAAGAGGGGGAGCTTCCTGATGCAGCCACAGATATGCAGGATGATACAAGAGCCAATCACAACAAAGGAAGGAGAATAAATGAGACACCGGACAACACTGAGACTGCGCGATAACCTCACTTGATATCCAGCATTTCTCACAGCCTGCCAGCAAACAATTGTTAGATGTTAATGTGCAGAGAAAGACCAAAGAACATCTTCTATGGATGCTAAATTAACCCAGCGTAAAAGTGGCCCAAACCACACAGCTGTCCACCTAAACTACCCTCTAAGTGTAACACGTCACAATGACAAACAGCTAGAAGATATCAGCTGCCTTTACGAATGGGTTCGGGGTATCTGTGGGCGAGAAATGGGAAAATCTAAACTGTCCAGGGAATGCTATGCACTGCATGACCCAGGACACCCTATGGCTGTGTCCAAACCCTCCCCCTAATCTTTATGTAGTGCACTATATAGTGTTTTCCCTATTTTCTAGTGCTGTCCAAATCTACTAATTCCAAATTGAGTGCACTCAAAATTACCCAGAAGTCTCTGCGAAAAACTAGCGTACATCATTAGATTAGCGGATATAGACCACAATGCATTACGGTCAAACAACTTTGAACAGAAAAACGTGTTTAAATGCATTAGTTGAATCCACATTTTCACCTTCAGAACACAGTGGAGTCATAAATAAACGCCGTAAAATGTTCATTTTTATTCGATTTTTCACTTTGTGAAATCGATAACGTCACATCAGGTTTTTAAAAAAACAAAGGTAAAGTGGACTCACTTTCGCAATTTTCCAAACACCTGAAAACTCACCTCTTTCACAGTGCATTTAACCTTTGATTTTAGCTGTTGACTTTTATTTAATGGTTTTGTTTTTATGCTATTGCTGTGTTTTTTATGCTTTTATTTATGTACTGTGAGGCGACCTTGAGTGCCAAGAAAGGCGCCATATAAATAAAATTTATTATTATTATTTTTATTATTAGTAATAATTACCTTTAAAATCCAGCGCACTATATAGTCCCGCTCTATATAGTTTTTTAGTAGTTAGGGATTAGGGAGGGATTCGGACACAGTCTTGCACAGGAACTGATTCGTAATGCACAGGGAATACTATGCACTGCGAAGGGAACGTTTCCTACCGCGGGAGGAATGCTAAGCACTGTGCAGAAAACGCTACGTACTACACAGGAAATGCTACACCTTGTGCAGGGATGTGCAGAGAACGCTGTTTGCTGTAAAGAGAACGCTACGTACGGCAGAGGGAATGTTAGGAACCATGCCAGGAGTCTGCAACCCGCAGCTCCAGAGCCACATGTTCCTCTTTTATCTCTCCATAGAGGCTCTCTGGCTGAAGAAAACTAGAATAATAGTGAATTTCAAAAAAATTAGCTATTATTTTAGCAACATACTAACGTTTTTGGCTGATGTGTTACCTACTGGAGTTTTTTTGCCAATTTAGAATTTTAGCCTCTATTTTAGCAACATGCTAACGTTTTTGGCTAAGTTTTTTGAGAAATTTTATGCCAATTTGGAGTTTAGCTAATATTTTAATAAACTGCTAATGTTTTCAGCTAATTTTTTATCTACTGAATTTTTTTTTTTGGATAATTTAGAATTTAGCTTCTATTTTAGCAACATACTAATGTTTTTGACTAAGTCAGCTTTCTGAGGAATTTTAGGCTATTTTGGAGTTTGGCTAATAATTAAGCAACAAGCTAACTTTTTTTTTTGGCAGATTTGGCCTCTAATTAGTTTTTTATGCTAATTCGGAGTTTAGCTAATATTTTAGCAATACGCTAAAATTTTTAGCTCATTTCTCTACTGGGGTTTTAGGCTAATTTTGAGTTTAGCTTTTATTTCAGCAACATGCTAAAATTTTTGGCTGATTTCATTTACAGAGGAATGTTATGCTAATTTGAAGTTCAGCTAGTAATTAAGCAACACGCTTACATTTTTGCTACCAAAGTTAAAAACATAAAGAAAATACCTTTTTGAGAGATGCTAGTTTCTTTTTATGTATATTTTTTGCTTTTTTTCATGCCAAAAATAGACATTATTCGCATTTATTAAAAATAAAAACAAAACAAAAAGAAGGTTATGAATGCAAATCCAAATTTCTTAAAGGGTAACGCAAGTCAATGCGGTTCCTTCTAGGTTTGGATCAGTAGAAAACGAGACCAAATGGCTCTTTTACTCTTAAAGGTTGCCGACCTCTGAACTATGCAGAAAAAACACAAGAAACGCCATATCTTGTGCAAGAAAACTTAACCCACTGCGCAAGGAACGCTGAGTCTTGCGCAGAAAATGATATGCACAGGAAATGTGTTGCGCATAGAATGCTTAGGCAGGGAAGGGAACTCTAAGCACAGCGCAGAGAACGTTGAATACTGCACCGGGAAAGCTACGTCCTGTGAATAAAATGTTCCTGTACACGGTGTGCAGGGAGCCTGTTGATGATCTTCAAGTCTTACTTTTGTGTTTCTCGCCTTAATTCTGACAGCCAGAAATGATGACATCAGACAATCAAAATGTAGTTTTGTCCAGAAGAAGGGGACACTGAATGTTTTACCACACATGCGTGAAGCATTTGTGCGCTGTCAGGAAGGAGCCAGTACTCTAACAACTAGAAAGAAGAATAAAGAGATTGTACGGCAGCATCAGAAGAAGAGAAGCCAGACCTGTGCTCCCCTTAAGATGCTGACGCTCTTCTCTATGACCCTCTGGACAACTTTAACAACCTGTAGCTACTAAGCATGTTCATATGCATAAAAGACATCGGTTAGGCACAGAGATGTGGTCTTTCTTCTAGTTTTAGTATCCCTGCTTCATTTCAGAGTAAATTTTCTTCCAAACTTCAAATGAAGCACTTAGAAGATGAATATGGAAAAACATATATCTCAGTTAAATGTTTGCTCAGCAGTTTAAGGAAATCAGGTGTGGTTAGGGTCAGGGGGTATTTGACGTTGCCTCCAACATCAGGATGTTATTAAAAATATAGTGTACCACAATACATGTAGCTCCCACAAACACTATCAACCCGAGCATCAGACAAGCAGCAGCTAAAAACATCTTGACAGCTGCCCACTTCAACTGCAGAGAAATATTAAGAAGGGGGGAGGAAAGTCCACGGGTCAGCGTGCACACTCGTGCAGTGAGACTCGTGCAGTGAGACTCGTGGTCGACAGACTGAAGCACAGAGTTAACAATCTTGTGCTGCGGCGAATGGGGCTGCATGTGAAGGTTAGTGCTTAGCTAGTTCCTGTGGATTCGTTTGTGAAGAGCCAACATGGAGATGAGCAAACTGTTCTCATCTGCAGGGTCACAGCTGACCCACGCACTAAACGGAAATGTTTAGACGATCTCTCTGTAGAAGATTGTTTTAGGTTAACCACGCCCTATTTCCTCCAATGTGCACTTCATTGATGCTGCTGTGAGGTCTGTCAGTTAGACACTGACTAGCACTACAAAAGTGAGGCAAATGTTCACGTGTCTGTCATTTACAGCTTTAAGAATTTGACAGATCAGATCAATACCCAACAATAACATGGAGCGATGCTCATCCTTGTTGAGTCTGTCCTAATGTTTTTTTTTTAGACTGGGTGCAAGTTTGGGATAAAAAATCTTCTTTTATATTCATATTCAGCTCTTTTTAGAAAGTTTGTCTCCTCTTTAAGATTTAAATCCACACGTTCCTGACCTGCTGTTTACCAGCAGTGAACAGAAGACCAGAGGAGTCCGTGTTAGTATCCCTCTGTGGCCTCTTTGGGGATATTTTGCTGTAAATTAAGACAACTCTAACATTCGTGCTGCATTTTCCATAAATTAAAATGATCAATTGGGGATTCAGGCTCTTGTGTTTTAATGGGGATAACCTGCACAACATGATGTGCATTGTTAACTCAGGGTGTTTTTTATGGACCGAGTATCTCTAGTATATTAATTTTCCCAGCAGAGTGCACGGGACGTTTGTGCCCGGAGAGAGCAGAAGAGAGAGAGAGGGATTTTTGCTTTAGCGTGCATGTTTGTGCACATGTTCTCTAAAAATCATTACAGTGCAGTTGGTGGTAGGTGGATCAGCTCGTGTTGTAAATCTTTAAAATCTTGTCAGCTTCCCAAACTCATTAAGCTAGTCTCTCTCTGCTGATCACACACGGCTCTGCAGCCTGTTTGACCCCAACGGTGGGAGTGTGATGATGCGGTCTCGGCCCGCTGTCCATGGATCAGTGCATCACAGCAGACAACAGCTTAGTCACAACTGCCCTTATGGGTGGATACGGGCTTTCTGCGGGCGATAAGTAGGCCAACCTGTACGGGACAGGCATGTGTTCTGCTGGAAATATTAAAGTCATAGACCGTTAGGTCGCGGGCCGAACAGGATAAACATTAAATGAACACTATAAAACTACATTTTAAAACTTTAAAACCGTAACTTTATTCACATGTTTATGAACCAGATGTATAGCATTACCTGTGATAATGCTAGTGTGAATGCTGTAAGCAGAATTAGATCGCAGAAGATGCTAGTGCTAATATTTGAAGGTGCTGAAGTTGAGAGCCAATTAAAATATTAGATAAATGCCACATTAGCCTAAAAAAACCTTAAGTTAGCCAGAACAGCTTGCAAGTAGGTGAAAAAATAGCTAAACTTCAAAATAGCCAAAAAAAATAGAAAAAAGCCTAAATTAGCCAAAATAGCTAGCATGTATCTGAAACATTAGCTACATTTAAAATAATCTAAAAAAATGCCACCATCATCCCAAAAAGCTAGCAGAATGCAAATTTTACAACCTTAAAACAACTAAAACCTTAAATAACAGCATTCTTCCAAATGTATGGACATCAACCCATTGGTGATAATGAGTCCAAACAGAACTCCAAAACACTCTGATATTCAAAATACATACATGTAATATCAATCAAGATTGAAGTATGTTTTCATCCAGATTGTATGCTACTTCTTTCCCTTATTCTGAGGTGAATTACCAAAGTACACCACGCATGTGCTCCTGGTCTGGCCCGTCTGTCAATTTATAGAACCCTTTGTGAGTCAAAAAGTTTGCCCCCCCCGGTTTAACGGCTCCATTTAACCATGAAAACGCTCAAAACTGGATCAAACCGGACTGGATCTCTCAGTGGAAATTAATCAGAAAGGTTTAATTCAATTCATGCCAGGCCTAGTAAAAAAAAGTTTTTGTGAGCAGTATATATTTTATACGAAATACTAAAACGACCTTTTATTGTCATCACTTTCTTGATATAATGAGATAATATCTTGATATAATGATAGAAGACTTGACCTGTTTTAAGTCTCTTTATTTTGTGGTTAGCAACAAAAACACTAGAAGAACACTCCAAAAAAGTTTTTTTGGTCTATTTTTGAACAGGTAGAGAATCTGATCATGGTGCGTTCACTAACCTCCGGACATTAGCAAACCCAAACAGCCAATCAGCCAAATTCAGTCCGCTACAATGTTTTTGTCATTTTTATATAATCTAAACCAAAACAAAGCAGTTTTCAAGAAGAAATGTTGTCATTATTTGATCCATAAATTATACATGGATCAGTTCTGATGTTCAACATTTTCTCTGATAAACTGTTTTGTGTTGCTGCTGATGTCCAGAGGTCAGTGAACGCACCATGCAGAAACGCTGGGGGGTTTTGGAGAAATAAAGGGAGGGGGCTGGTGCATGAAATGGAGTTAAGATGTTCAAAAAGTATAGATCTACTAACAGATTAAAAATAGACAAAAAAAAAAACAACTTTTGTGGAGTGTTTTTTTTATGTTTTTGTTTTCAACCACAAAATGAAGAGACTTAAATCAGGTTAATTCTCTTTGTCTTCGTTATATAAAAAAAATGAACTTCATTTGCTCCTTATAGTGACAAAATGTTAAAAAAATAATTAAAAAAGTAAAGTAGACCATCCGTAATTTAGCTTTATTTATATTTTTATTCTATGAATTGCAAAGTGTTCAACGGTGACTGTCATAAAATGATTAATGAATAAAATTTGATTAACTCACTTTGATGATTTTGTAGCTGCTGTATGGAAGATTCCTCCTCATGAACCGGCCCCGTAAATAACCCCTTAGCCCTTGAAGGAGTCCGTCCCGTGTGCGCGGTGAACGTGCTCGACTGCTTTTCTCCTCCGAACTTCCTGATCATGTTGGTTCACACACAGGATAGCTGATTCACCATCTTTGTGTGAAGGCATTCAGATGAGACCTTTTTTTTTTTCTGCATCTTGAACTACTTGCGATTCTTGTTATTAGTACTGACAAGCCATTCATTCCAATTACTATTGCCAAAAAAAAAGTGAAGTAGTAAGCAAGGCAAGTGTAAGTGAAATTGATTGTATCTCACTACTGGTATCTGGACCTGCCAACTGATGACTCCGTTCATCCTGAGGGTCCAGTATGCAGAGAGCACACAGTGCACCTTTTCCCTCTGCTGTGCATGTGTGCAGGTGGAACAGGCCATTATAGATAAAAGCACAGGATTCCTCACAGATCATGCACCGGTTCACTCCCATAAACAAAGACGTTTGTGTGGTGGAGCTCTTCTGTCTTCCATTAAAGGGTTGTAACGATTTCTGTGATTATTTGTTCTGAAAGACTTTAAGTGCAGTGTCTCATTTGATGAATTAGGGTGCTCTGGATTTGAGTAGCTATAGTCTTTGCATACATTAGTGAGCAGTGTCTTGTAATGAGGAAACAGAATCAATGATTAAAACACAGATTAAATGGGAATAATGGTCTTTGATTTAGCAGTAATACAGAATTAACACTAATCGTGTGAATGGTTAGTAAGAATTCATAATAAAGTGAATCTCCTGCTCCTTTCTGGGTGTTTCTCGGTAGATAAAAATTCCATCACACTTTCAGCAATATTTGTATCAAAACGATCAGCTTGTTAGGGTCATTACTGCCTGTTTTTCTGGTATTCACATTCTTCATAGTTTTTGAAATATTGATCAAAATATGCCCCATAAGAAATCAATGAGAAAGTCTTGAAATTTGGTATTTTTAAGAACATTAGCAACAAGCCTTTAAATATATTTCTTGGCTGTGTTTTATTCTTTAATGGTAACTTTCAAAAAAACTTCAATGAGTTGCTATATTAGCATTATGCTAGCTTATTTGGGTAACTTGGCATCGACAAGTTTTTTATGCTATTTTGGGGTTTAGTTAATATTTTAGCAACAAGCTAACATTTTTGGATCATTTTTTTATCTACTGGGGTTTTATGCTAATTTAGAGTTTAGCTTCTATTTTAGCAACAGGCTAACATTTTTGGCTATTTTTTTTATCTACTAAGTATTTTTTATGCTAATTTAGATTGTAGCTTCTATTTTAGCGACAGGCTAACATTTTTGGTTAATGCATCATATACTGGGGATTTTTAGGCTAACCTAGACTTTAGCTAATATTTTAGCAACAGTTTATTGAGGAATTTTAGGCTTTTTTGGAGTTTAGCAACTATTTAATCAATGCGCTAGCTTTTTTGGCTAGCGCATTTGGCATCTACTAAGATTTTTTTTTGCTAAATTGGAGTTTAGCACACATTTGAGCTACACGCTAAATGTTTTTGCTAAATTGGCATGTATTAAAGATTTTTAAGCAATTTCAAAAAAATAATTTTTAGAAATTTAGGTCAACTACAGTGCTATTTTGTAGTTATTCAACTAAATTTCCAGTCGTTTAGCAAATTTAACATTTTGCAAATAGCTATTGCATTTTCAATAAATTCCTTCAGCAAAGCAAATGTCATCACCATTTTCAGCAGAAAGGATTATTGTTGGTTATATAACTTTTCTAGTTGAATCCTGATTTTTCTCTAATTTACATGTTTTTTTAAGCTGTGTTGGTGTTTGTAATATAAATGTGAAATGTTTAAGTGTAAAGGGTCTCCATGGGGGATCTGCAACCTAGAGAAGTAAACATGAATGAGAAGGTAAAAGGTACAAATTATTAAAGGAGACTGAAGAAAAAATGTCCCAGGTGCTAAAAGAAAAGGTAAACGTGCAGGTCAGACAAACACCGTCCCAGCTCGACATGCAGGCCGTGCTTACCTGGCGCAGGTTGCGGGTCACACGCACGTCATGCCAGGCGTTGTCATTGAACTTGCCATTGACCGGCTCCACGAGGGCCTCAAACGCCCCCGAACCCAGGTTGATGACAAGCCAGACGGCGCCGCTCTTCAGGGAGAGGTTGACGTAGTCGGCGGACTTTCCCGTGTGCAGCATCAGGCCGTTGCGTTGCAGCGTCCGGAAGGACAGCGTGATTTCGTCGGTGCTGCTCTGGATGGGGGTCATGGACAGGTCGTAGCAGAAGAACTCGTTTCCTTTGAAGGTGGCGACCGACTCTTCCTTACCTGGTGGCAGACGAAAGGAAAATGTGTCCGTTATCTCCAATGTCTCGTTAGAAAATAATTCAAATTAATTGTGAAAAAAGCTTAAACAGCTGCGTCAAATCACACTAATCAAGTTTGCTGAATAAATAATTCATTGTGGAGCTTTCACCTGCTAAAACATGTTTAGACTGAAGCAACTATTGGGCCAATAAAACAGCAGGACGTTTGAGGTAAAAATGAGGGTTACACTTTTATACGTCTGAGTTACGACGCCACAAATCCACTCAAAGAGCAGCTGGAGAGGGGCCAAAAAAACAAAAGTGTTGACAACTTTGCTAATGCCTGCCAGTGTGCAGAAAACAGCCAGCGTCTTTTCCAGTGCATTAGGCTTTCCTCACAAAGCACCAGTCAAAACAGCCACTGTGAACAATGGACACATGTCAGACATCAGCCTAACAGCAGTCTGGGATGCTGTGTGCATCTGTCAAGGACTGAACACACACCTGATCTGTCAAATCAGAAGAAAAACTCTCACAGCAGTCACAACTCAATCATGCAGCTCTAAATGGGGATTGTCAAGACAAAAAACAGAAAAATAAATGTTTTTCTGAATGCTATGGTTTGGCTTTATTACAAATCTAATAAATGATTTGGCCAAAAATGGATAAAAAATAATAATGAAATACAGACAACATGAAAACCGACGTCCTTCCACAGCCACCCTGATCTGTTCCTTTACTTCCATGAAGTGTGACATAAAGTGACGCTTGACTTCCTGTGCTCGTGTCCCCCCCGCCAGCTGCTTTCCCAGGGAAGCCAGACTGAAGACTTAACTCCAGGTAATGAGGTTTGGGTTCAAAGTGGACACAGAGAGGTCAGAGCTGGTCAGATCGAGTTTAGGCTGAAGGCTCATGGCAGAAAACACGGTGGTGGTGAGACTGGTGTGCATTTCCTGCCGGGTGTGGTCTGCTTCCACGTCGAAAGCTAATTTATGGGTCAAAGTCAAGGCCCGGGGGCCGGATCCGGCCCTTTTGGGTAATTCTATCCAGCCCTCCACCAGATCATTTTATTTTATTGTTATTAATGGCCTGATATTATCTTATGCTTATTTCTAATTAGTATAATTTTTACAAAATATATTTTTATTAATCTGGAATAATATTCCTGCTTTTTTATTATTCATAATGATGTTAAAAAGTTTTTTAAAAAGTTATGTTTTAAAGTTTTATAAATTAGCATTCTGCTAGCTTTTTAGACTATTTTGGAGATTAGCTAATATGTCAGCTACATGCTAGCTGTTTTGGGTAATTTAGTCTTTTTTAAAATGGTTTTCAGGCTGTTTGGAGTTAGGCTAATATGCTGTTTCAACTACTTTAGGCCTTTTTGAGTTTTTTACGCTATTTTGACATTAAGATAATATTTTAGTTAGCTCTCATTTTAAGAATAAATATAAGTCATATTACCGCAACACACTGATGCTGATTTACTTTCATGAAACACTGGAGGAGTCTGGATATATTAGCCCCCAATATGAGCAATTACTCAGATAACGTTAGAATAAATAACAAGCTAAAAAGTTAACTAAACCTTTGATATCACTTTAAATCACTCTGTGTTGCTTTGGAACAATTCTGGAGAGCCTGGCAAGGACTGAGCGGCGCTTCTTCTTCTGTGTCGCTGTCAGTAGCAAATAACCTACAATGCCCTCTAGTGGTTGCTGCTATTACTTTAAAAAAAATGTAATTATGTGTGTGTTTAAGAGCAAAAATAGTATGTATGGATCTCACCACTTTAAAATAAAACAAAGTACAGTTTTTCTTTTAGGGCCACAGAATGATTTAAAAAATTAACTAATTAATGAGATCTGGAAAAAATTAATCGCGATTAATCAACTTTTTTTTTATTTTAATAACACATATAATCTGCAAAAATATTTACAATATGAAATCGCACACAAAATTGTACATTTAAACTGTTATTTTTAACCTTCTGAACCTAGGGTCTAAAACTCAGTTCTGTCTACTTTTGAATTTACCTCTATTTTAAATTTTAAAGACTACCTGCTGCTTATTTTTATCGTTTTAATCAGCACGACCTCATCTATGTGACACTACCTTTATTTTGTCATTTTTCCATGTTGTCTTCACACACTAGGCATAAAATCATGCAAAAACAGAAAATTATTAATTTTGCTGTGGAAACCACAAAATTGTTTAGCAAACTGTTTTTACAACAGGGAAGGAAAGTATTAGGTGTAATTTTATAATAACAACAAGAATAAAAATTTGTCAACTAACTAATCAGCATGTTTTTGAAAGAAAATCCCCAAAAATCTTTTTAGCTTTTTCTTTTTTTTCATACATTTTCTTTATTGTGCTAGTGAAAAATAATGTGGAATCTACACAGGTTAGGGCATGTCTGTCCATTCTGAACCGCTCGTCTCCCGCGACGTCGGTGGGCGGGACTTTTGCGGAAAACCGCGGAGTTGCCGCAATTTTTAGAAAACACCAGTGTTTGTTATTGTGGAAAATTCATGTCGGTCTACATCCCAAAATAGAATAATGACTGGTTTCTTTGTTGGATTTCTAATAGCAGACAGCTCTGTTTGGCTCCGCCCCTCATAGTAGGTACACTGCTGCATTACAGATGTCATATTGACGTCCATTCTTCACCTTATTTTTTAACATAAAAGATCCCTTTTTTTCCAAAAACGACAAATAAATGCCTTATTATCTCTTGAACCATTTTAGACAAAGTTTTATTACTCTGATCTCAGACCTCAGGTCATTAATAAATATAAACAAATTCATTTTGTTGTATTAATTGCGCTCGTTAATGTGTCAACTTTAGCAGCACTATTTTTTTTTTTTATAAATTTTTTTATAAAATTTCTGTAGACTTACTTTATCTAAATAAAATATTTCTGAAGGTTTAAGACGACGATAATACTAACTTGACAACGATATCAAATGCGAGCCAGCACGGACTCATCCAGACAAACACTGGAAAGGTGAGGGGCAGCCAGCACCCAGACAGAGACGTCTCCTCAAAGCAGCTCTTTGGCTCACATCCGAATTCAGAGCGATCTCGGCTGAAGTGTGAATTCTAAAACAGCATTAAAGGACCGAGGCAGCGCGGCGGAGTGGAGAAATGACACACAAAAGCAAATCCCCCAAGTGGAGCGTCTTGGCGGGGCCTGCCTTGCTGATGCAGGGAGAACAAAGGCAAAGCAAATGGACCACAGCAGCCTTTTTCAATTATGTACAAAGTTGGACCCCCTCCCGTAGCATGGGCTGTTAGCAGTAAGCAACAAACAGCTTGTGATTGCTTCTATGAGCTCAGTAAGACGGAGACACGTGCGGCGAAGAGGCGGCGCACATAAAACTTTCTTATGTTTATGTCTTTTTAATGAACACGAGGCTGAGTGGAGACGATAAAGCCGAGAGGAAGACGGAGCAAAGACACGGGACAAAGTCATCACAATGCCAAAACGCCGCCTCGGAATATTCTGTTAGGGCTAACTGAAGCATGTTTACTCCAATGCACCGCTGGGTTATTAAAACATGACATCAATCTCACCGACTCAGGCTTGATTAAGTCGTTTCTGGTGCTTCTGGTTTCAGAAACGGAAAGCACAGTGTCAAATAGACAAAAACAATATCTCTATTCTTCCTGTTAACATCTGGATGTTCACACACGCTTTTCCAGTCCTTGCTGCATGATAACCCGTCTTACATGCGAACACACATCGAGGTCTTTCATGAAGTGCAGGAGGAGACCCTTTAAACTCGGGAAAGACGAAACATGAGAATGCGTCATATTTAAGCTAACAGAGACTCTGAAAACATGTCTCATTTAAGGTGTGGCCTCCTGTGAACGCGTCTTTATTATTCATTTAAAGTTGGTGTTGAGTTTTTTTATTATGTGGAAATGAGCTACTTGTTATCGAAAGATAAAATTTAAAGAAAAACAGATTAAATTAAAATATTTCCTATCTTAGGAAGACCCCCTCTTGATTTACTGTAGTTTTTTAATTTTTAAAACCATATTTCCAGTTACAGTATGTTAACTCCAGTATTTATTTCTATCTATAAAAAAATATATTCACTTATAATTTTGCTTTTAAGTAAATGTTACATTTAGGTAATTTTATAGCTAATTTGGTTTGTCGCATATTTGAAACAAAAGGCATTAAAGGGTTAAAGATTGTGTGTTTAAGTGTTTATGAAAGTATATGAAGGAAAAATGAACTTATGTGACGAAAGAGTCAAGGGTGAACTGTATGGAGCTAAATAACGGCCAATATTATTTGAAACCCAAATAAAACAAATTGGGAAAAACATTGGTGTTTGGCCAAAAAAAATGTCTCGAAACTTTTTGCGATTCTAAAATAATTTCAACTTCAAATGTTGTGTTTTTTAGGATTAAAAACTCAAAATTTCAATTTATAAACTTATTTTTCAGTGTCAATTTTTTAAAATTAATTATTTTAACAAATCTGAAAAGTTTTTGGCTCCATTGTGGTGCATTGGGGCGGGGCTAACACAAAGGACCAATCAGAATAAGAGTTTCATTAAGCATAGAAAAGCTTCTTTTTTGTTTTGTCATGATATAGTCATGTTTTTTAAAACAACAACTTTAACACAGTCCTGCGCATTGCCGCACAATTTGTACCTGGTAAAACCATCGTTTGACAACTTCAGACTATGATAATACAGACTAAACTGCCACTTTCTGACCGTAATTATCACAGTTCTCAGAGTGCAGCGTGACTGAAGAGTTACCACCCTCATCAATTTTGATTGGTCCTTCCTGTTAGTCCAGCCCCAAAAGTGCCATAACAGGACCAAAAGTTTTGAAACTGAAATGTTCAGAAAAAAAAGAATTGAAAGTGAAAAGAGATTTGAAACTGAAAAAAAAGTTTTGAAATAAAAACTCTTAGTTTTGAAACCTAAAAAATTGAACACTTGAAGCTAAAAATAATTACGTTTATTTGAGAATAGCAAAAAGTTTTGGACATTTACCTTAAAAAAAATGATTTTAATTGGGTTTCAAATAATATTGGCTCCAATTGAGCTCCATAGAACTGCAGAACTCTTCATTTCTTGAACATGAAAAAAATCTGTTAAAGTCTGCATAATATAAAGATACAAGAATGCTGAAGTGCAGGAACCACAGCGTACTCCCAGTGGAAGAGAGCATGAGCTGTTAGAAGGGCTTGTTGGAGGGAAAACATACATTTAGATCTGTAGTCAGTTTACTCTCTTTTAAATCCATGCTCTCTATTTGAGTTGTCACTTTGTGTTTCCTCTGTTTAGTTGCTCTGTGGTTTCTGCAGTTCCTGGTATTTTCACTGGAGCTGAGATTAAGAAAAGACACGTCGTTGAGCACATTTTACTGATAGAACAATGACTTAATGCAGCGGGTGGAAAACTACATCATATGCGGTCTGTAAAACTACTTGTTTTGAATTCATGTGGTGATTGAAGATCTGTTGTATTTATATCTAGTTCATGTATGATTTCTGAGTTATACTGTTTTATTTTGTTTTATTCCATCAAAATTAAAGCATGTTTCTCTTATGAGGTTGATTACAAAAATAAAAATTTTTCTCACATTTTGGAACATTTTGTGGCTCACAATCCAAAAAGTTTTTCCCAACATCATAAATCCATGAATCATTGAATTATCTTCAGGCAAAAAAAACAATTATTGATTTTTTGACTAAGAAATTATAATGTCTTAAAAAAAAGAACACTTTTGATTATTTTTAAAATACCAATTTTGTAAAAAGTGTTTTTAATATCCAAACAAGATTAAAATTGGTGATAAATCACATCACATTTTGAACTTTAAAAAAAAAAAAAAAAGGAAAAAATCAAATCAGTTTAGCCCAAATCTATTCTCTTTTGTAGACATTTTTGAATTATCTTCAGGCAAAAAAACAAGAGATTTGACTGATTGAGATTACACTTGGACATACTAACAACAATGATCCAAAACACAGGGCCAAATCCATCTGTCATTGGTTCCAGCAGAATAAGGTTCTGGTTCTGGAGTGACCTTCTGAGTCTCCTGACTTTAATATTATTGAGTCAGTCTGGGGAGATCTTCAACAGGTGGTTCAAGCAAGACAGCCCAATAATTTAAAGGGGCCATACCATGAAGAAAAAAAACATTTTTGGAGCTTTTAAGAGCATTTTACTGTTCATTCCACACTATAAAAAACCTCAAAGCTGTATTTTGATCCATTCATGCATTTCTGAGCAATCCTCTAAAAACTGCACTCTCAATAGCGGCCCCTCTCATACCCATGAAAACCAGCCGATGTCACAATGTCGCAACTCTTTCTCTGCAAAGCTAGCAGCTAGAGCTAGCAGTGATCAGCTAACTTTGTGAGTAAGACATCGAGTCGTTTTACTTTCGATTATTAAAATAGTTAACAAAAATATCTCATATTTATTAAATAGTTTGTTTTTTATGGTTGCAAAGGTAATATGTGATCATTTACATGGATATAGTTTACTCTGAAGGACTTAAGAAAATCATGGTATGGCCCCTTTAAGGCACAGAGAGACAGTGACAGTCCTCATGAGAAGTTTCCAGTCTTTTGTTTTGGATAAAAAAAAAACCTCTTTATATTGAGCAACACTTCAATCTTCTTTGATAAATGTTTACAAAGCATGATCACAAGTGTTTTTGGATCATAACGAACATTCTTCTGAGGGGGGATGGGGGTTGAGATAGAGACGGGGGTTCTCTGTATTTGCAGATTTGTGGCGGTCTCAGGTCTCCAGTCCCGAATCCCCGCGAATAAGGGAAAAATACATTATTTTCATCTCTTTTTAGATACAAAAACATGACACGGATCGCTCACGGCTTGCGCAAGACCAAATGCTGCAACGATCGCTGTACTGCGCTAGCTGGCCACGGAGTTATGCAACACTTTGCTTGTGGTGTTTACCACACCATAGGTTAACAAGGGCGCCAAATGGAAGCGGTCCCGTTAGGTGTGTGATGTGAATCAGGCCACAGCCAGCAAGACCAGGTGGGACCAATATGGTTTAACGGTGGGCAGGAAATGTGGGCCCCAAATGGGTTTGTCCACAGGCTCTATGGTAGCCCCACCTGTGTTTGCCCTCATTGGCTTAAGTCAGGGGTCTCAAACTCGCGGCCCGCGGGGGATGATAATTTGCGGCCCTCGTCTTCATGTGAAAGATTACTGTTAGTGCGGCCCGCAAGGCTGATATGAATGACAGTTGTTGTGTGCTGAGCTGAACGAACCAATCACGGTAAGGTAAATGGCTCTGGAGGGCGGGACATCAGCGGGCTGTCCTCACTCTTTAATTCATTCCTCCAGTCAGCTGGGTGGAGGAGGAGCCATGAAGCTGCTGGAAGTGCTTTCTCACTGAACGGGATTCGCGGGCCCCGCTCCTCTTTCGCCACGTGACAACACGTGATACACAGCCTGCCGCTTGTCAAAAAGCGTGTTCCTGACGCCGCGCGACAATTCTACGCACGCATCAAATATTCCGCGTGGACAAATCAGACCCTCGCGATCGCTTTTTCCCCCTCCACGATCAGAAAAAGTCCTCGCGAGAGAGAACTGACTACTTCCGCGTGCGTGAGTGATGCCCGCGAGCGAGCAGAATCTTCAAAGGTGCTTCCACACCTGCTGCATGTCTGAGCGGGTTTATGAACGCACGCTCAGCAGGTGGTATCCACACCGGAGCAGCGCGGTCACGCACGCAGCAGCTGAGAGGAGATTCTTCTTCTATGGTGTTTTTACCGTTCATTAGCGCTGCTGCGACTGTGCGTGAAATATTGAACCGGGTTGAAGACTCAGCGCGCGCTCACTGCGTGCCTGATTTGTGCGTAGAGCTTGAGACCAGATTTAAAAACTTGCGTATCAACGCGCGCTCCCGACGCGGAGGCCAGGAATTCTGGTGTGCGGCGTTTGCGTTGAGATTTCAGTGAGCGCTGCTCTCAGCTCAGAAATGAAGGAGGTTCTGTAAAGACAGACGTTTGAAACTGAATAAAAAGTTTTCTCTTGTCCAGTGTTTCTCAGGTATTTTCTCTTAGGCACCCCCCCCCACACACACAACTTTCAGCTGCAAACATCATTAGTATCAGTTAATTTGTTCAAGTTAAACATATATCTCCTCAAAATATCATACTTTTATTATCATTAAAGAATGATTTAAAAAAAAAACTTCTTGATAATCCGTTTTATTAATTGTTCTTTTTCTTTTTTTTAGAAGAAAACTTCCAGACAAAGTAAAAACAAATCTTTCCTTGTTTCCCTCCACAGTAGTGATGGAATTCTGTCTTTTCTCAGAGATTCAGTTCTTTTCCATTGGTTCACTGTAAACTCTTTCTGCTACCAATATGAGTTTTAGGTTGTTTTTGCTATATTTAATTTATCATCAACTACTATGTAGGATTATGCACAATATTCATCACTAATATAAACATGTTTTTATTTGCATTCCCCTCAGGGGGGCGCGCCCCACCATTTGAGAAACACTGCTATAGTCAGTCAGTCAATATGTGGTTTCAGTCGTCTGTGTCTGCTGTATGGTCATTGTTATTATTTTAATTTTAATTATTAATGATTGATTTTCTGATTCATTTTTTTAAACTAATTAATTCATTAATTCATTATTTCGTGTTAAAAATAAAGATATTTGAGAACATTGGAATGTTTTATCAGCGATTTTCTTGTGGAAATCCTGATGCGGCCCGGCCTCACCCAGACTCTGCCTCCAGCGGCCCCCGGCTCAATTGAGTTTGAGACCCCTGGCTTAAGTGGACACTTAGTGGGTCGGTTCGCTAAGCTAGCCAGCCTCCCAGGGTAAAGCGGAGCTCGCTATGGCGGAGCTTGCTAGCTCGCTACTACTGAGCTTGCAAACTCGCAACAACAGAGCTGGCTACAGCCAAGCTCACTTCTCGCTACAACAAAGTTCGCTAAGTTGCTACAGTGGAGCTCGCTAGTATCCTACGCTGTCCACTGGTGGACAAACCCATTAGGGGCCCACATTTTCTGCCCCATTTTAAACCATATGCTTCCCACTTGATCTCGCTGGCTGAGGCGTTACTAACCTGGACCTTTTGCCACTTCTGTCACAATCCTACCAGCAGCACTAAGGACTCCGAGGCAGATTGTCCTCTGCACTCTCTGGCCTGCATTGTGTTTGATGGGGTCTCATTTCTGGCAGTAAAAGGGAAGTGTGAAGGGAGAGAGGACAGAATTCCCACCCAAGTGTTGCATGCTAACCCATCCAGAGCCCACACAGCCTTCACAATGTCACAGCTTTGCTCGAGAGCAGCTAACAGTGAAGACGCTGCTTTTCCGAGACCAGGATCTGTGGGTCGTGAATGCAAAAACAGGATAACACATTCAAATATCAATGCGTGCAGAAAATGCACTTTTTGGCTAATCTTTGGTTATTGCAATTACACCAGTGTGGTGCAGCATGTGTTATTAAATTGGATTCATCTCAGAAAAAGAGCAGGTTTAATAAGATGAGCTGCATGAGTAGCTCTATCTGAACGTGCGGCGCATTAGTCAACGCATAATGAACCTTAACACACTGATTTTTGGCCCACTGGATTGCACACTGGGAGTGATTAGGTAAATTTAGTGGAATTGAAATAAGGAGGGAACACAAAAAGATTGAACGGTGTGTGTGTGTGTGTGTGTAAAGGCAGCTAAAATGTAGATGACCACATGCTGACAAATCCGCTCGTCACATCACATTTCCTCAGTGCTCCCGCGCACACCCACATGTGCATATACAGTCACCCTCTATTAGCTTTCGATGAGTGCCATCCACCCTGCAGAGAGAGTATCTGAGAGATTTGGAGAAATGATTCAAAGGCAAGATGAGAGAGAGCAGTGGGAAATGTAAGCAGCCTTTGAAAGCTTAGGCACTGCTTCATGAATCAAACAGGCCTGCTGGGTCCACAGACAGTGGCTACATTTCCATGCTAGCTTTAAGGCACAGGGAAACGCTTGTTTTCTTATTAAACATTTGGCTAGTTTTAGAACTTGCTCAAAAGCTTGAGCTGGGAAAAAAAGAAAAGTATCAAACTGACACACATGAATCTACAGCCCAAAGGCAGAGGGAAGGAATTCATCCTAATATAGCTGCACATTCAGAACGCCTTAAGGTGAATCTGACTGCTGCAAAGGACTTAAGCAAACACAAAGAAAGAAAGACAATCACTTGGAAAGCAGCAGTAACTATCTACGACACGGTATGAGAAGCTGGTTAAAGTTCCATTATTTGAGGGTGGAGAAACTGCAGATTTGATGTGATTGATTCTCAACCGATCATCTTTGATCTGTTTTCAAAGCATTCCCAGAGCTCTTGCAATTATGATTATGCTGTTTTTAGCTAAAATCAATAAACGTATGCAACTTAGTCTCATTCCCAACTCATCACATATTGATGAATGGTTAAGGCCCCTTCCAGATCTGTATCTGCATCTGTACCTCATCCGGGATGAGGTACAGATGCGCACTAGTCCACGGGACGTGTCCCGTACTGGAACCCTAACCTTAACCTGGTAGTGGTTTGCGTATGGTATATCGTCTGGTACAGAATCTGGTACCCAGTCCAGTTCAGATAAGGTCATGCATCTGGCCTGGTTTCGGGTTAGGGTACCAGAACAGGGTTTGGGTAGGGTTGGGCACCAATTGGGCGTTATTCGGTTCAGGTGCCAAAGTGATTCTTAGATTTCGGTTCCTAATTTGTGCCAATTTCGGTACTTCAGTAATAAAAATAATGCCTACATCTCCCAAATCAACACATTGCAATCACAAAAACCATAAATATTGTGTATTTTTTGGCTCTCTTTGGATTTTGATCTGTAAGTAACTGGACTAAATGATTCTTTTAGTGTTAAAAGTAGCATACCTCTGGCCTATACTGTATTGATCCATGTACACTGTTGTGCTTAGAATGTGTTTTATCCATCCATCCATCCATTCATCCATCCATCCATCCAACCACAGAACACCCTGAATCCCTTTCAGGGTCACAGGGATGCTGGAGCCTACCCAGCTACTAGTCCTGGGCGATATGGAAAAATTGTATACCACCATTTAGATGATTTTATGTCATAATAACAATATATATCAAAATATACCAAAATAAAGTATATTTTCACTTGTTTTCTGAAAAAAATGACAAACCTGTCATTACTTACTTTTCTCTGACTTTATTTTTCATAACAAATCAGAAAAAAAAATTTTAAGTGCACAACAGTTACACGTTTAAAAGTAGGAAAGCACATTTTTTTCCAGGAATAAAAATGAACAAATAAAAACGATAAAAGACAAATGGCACGATACACAGTTATGGTCATATGGCCCAGGACTACCAGCTGCTGTTGGAGGATGGGCTCACCGTGAACAGGTCAGTATTCTGTTGCAGAACCACACACTCACACACACATGCACTCTTAGGGACAATTTAGAGACACCGGCCAACCTATGAAGCATGTTTTTAGACCATGTGTAGAAGACAAGGCCCGGGGGCCGGATCCGGCCCTCCAGGTCATTCTTTCAAGCCCACCAAATCAATGTATTATATGGTTATTCATTTTGTTAAAAAGTTAATAAGCTGGAGCGCCGGAAGAAAACCCACACATGTAAACTTCACACAGACAGTTTCCAGTTGAGAAGTACCAACCCCTGGCCCACCATGCATTCATATTTCCTCCACTAAAACAACATTTCTACATGCATGCATGTAGGAGTGTCTCTGTGACGACAGAGGGGAAATCTCATAAAGGGGGTTTGACTTTCTCTCTCTCTCATCACCTCTTGAGCTGCAGGGTTTCTGTTGAAATAAACATGCATTCATTTAGTATAATTAAAATGATTAAAATTCTATGAATTAGACAGAGTTCAAGTCAAGACATGTTTTTATCTCATTCCCAGGAGTTTGCAGCAGTTGCAGACATTCTGCTTGTCATATGCACTAGTTTTTCCTTTTTGATGAGTCATCCATCATCAAACTACGACCTTAACCTGTGACTATCACCCCATTCAATTTGTTTCACTCCAACTGGTGCCCACGGAGAGCATTGATCCTCAGATTAATGGTAATCCTGTGATGTCGGGGTTATAATTTGTATTCTTGGCAGCTCATTTACGGAGAGTCAGAGTTCTTTGTGGCTCCGGTCATCCCTCCCTCTGCTCTTGTTAAGAAAGAGGTAATACAGCGCGTCGTTCAGATGCACCTTTGGCTGTACCAGTCGCTGCCAGGAGATCTACAGTATCTGAACTGTGAGCTGACCTGATGGATGGGAACAGAAGCCACTGCAAATATGCTATATTTCAGCCACAGCCGGAGGCTTTCAGTCAAACGCGAGGGATACATTCAATTATTTTGCGCATATTTATTTCAAACTTTATAAAACAATTTTATAAAAACAAATAAATAAATAAAACACAGCATTTATTCATTAAAGTATACATATACACTGTTTTCTGGGAACAGTGTGCAGTGCTTCACTTACGAGATTCAACACTTTTTACAGAAGACTTGTGTCCTCAGCTTGACATGTTTTGTTGTGCTGGCAGTTTATTTTTTAACATGCGAGGGGTTCCTTTTTAAATCACGGGTCCCCAACCCTCAGGACACAGTACCAGACGCGGTACCACACACAGTACTAGACGTGGTAATTGATGCGGTACTGGATGCGGAAACGGATGGAGTATCGGTTGTGGAACAGGCACCAGGTACCAGTAGGTCTACGTCCTGATATTGGTCTTGTACAAGTCCGTGTCCCGACAGTTGGGGAGCCCTGATTAGTGTTTGTGGCCCAGTACCAAGTGCCCCTTGAACTGTTACCGGTTCGCAGTCCGAGGGTTGGGGACCCCTGATTCTGCGGCCCAGCACCGAGCGGCTCTCGGTACCAGTTCATATTCTGGAGATTGGGGACACATGATTTAATGGTAACAGCCAATGCCTGACGTAGGAACGAACGTGGAAACGGACGCAGAACAGGTACCAGGTTAGGGTTATTGTACCAGTAGGTCTTTGTCCCAGTACTGGTCTTGTATCAGTCCGCTTTCTGACAGTTGGGGACCCTGATTAGCGTCTGTGGCCCGGTTTGTGGTCAGGTGGTTGGGGACCCCTGATATAAAGGGAACAGCCGGCACTGGAAGTGGGAATGAACGTGGAAAGGCACACGGAACAGGTACCAGGCAAGGGTTATGGTACCAGTATGGTCCGCGTACCAGTACTTGTCTAGTACCAGTCTGCAGCCCGACAGTTGGAGACCCCTGATTAGCATTTGTGGCTTGGCATACAAGGGGCTCTTGGACCGTCACCGGTTCACGGCCCGAGGATTGGGTACTCCTGGTTTAATGGAAAAAACCAGCACGACAAAAAATGACGAGTTGGGGACACTAAAAATGTCAAAAAGTGGCATGGGGGGGGCCCAAACCCTATGTCCTTATATGAAAAGTTGGGAGTGAGAATGCATTGGAAAGTGAAACAATTTGATTTTGTCCAACTTGTTATTAATTTAAGAGGCAAAAAGCAATCTTTATTTTCAATTAGGTTTGTTATAGAAAGATCCACATTTTAATGAATGGTATTTGCCTGAACGATGGTTTAGTATGAAAGACGGTTTCATATAATTACAACCATTACAAAATTGTATTTCTTATAATTTTACTCAACTTTAGAGAACTATTTAACTTTTTTTTCTAGTAGGACTGGGCTGATTATAATAGATCAATTGCAGTTAAAAAATAAAACGTAAAAACATTAATTATGTGAAATATTTTGGCCTCTTGAAGTAATTTAATTAAGTTTCAGGAGGAGCAAAGAACTACTTTTAGTTTGGTTTTAGTGTAAGAAGTCTTTACTCTACTGATGGTTGAGATTATATCACTAGTTATTTCTTTATAAAATGTTTTTCTTAACTAAAGAAAAGGGGTTTGGTAAAGAAATAAAAAAACTCACATTTGAATTAAATTGTAAATTGATTAAAATGTGACTTTACATCAGATCCAGACGTCTGACCGTAACAACCAATCCAAGCATTTGACAACCAGTTCTAACAAAAACCACAACAACCAAGGAATCGTCCCAGGAAGCAGATTTTTTTTAACGTGAAATCAAGCTCAGGTTTGGAGGGACAAGTCAAAAAAGACGACATCAGTGTTTGGAACCAGACTGTGGCTCCTCCTCTGAGTCCATATCATAGGTGGAAACTTTGACGTGCCTAATAGAAACAACATCACATTCAAATAATAAAAAGATTGATTACATTTAATTGTTAACCAAGTTCACATAGTGTTGAGTTTTGCTCCAGGTTATTTACAGCAAGTCCAAGTCCAAGTGCCCACTGGAGTCTTGACTGATGAACTTCCCCCTTTAACATTGTTGTTATTGGTTTGTCCTACATTGACCACACTGTGTTATTGACCCGTCCACTCGTCTTCCATCTCTGTTAGCAGTTCGGGGTGAGTTCTGTTCTGCCCACTGAACTGTTGCATTGATGCTCGGGAGGTGATTGACTTGGATGAAGTTAAGGGGAACACTCATTACATGCGAACCATGATGCTTAGTCTGAGGATGAACACCCAGTGGGTGAAACGCGGAGCCTTATCGCCCCAGCCGGGATTCAACCTCCCGCTGAGAACGGATTTAGGGTGACAAGGCAATTTCTGAAAGAGAAGGTGAGAGCTCTTACTGTGCTACAGCACTGCTTCAACTATCTGCTGGAGATTCTGGAAATGTCTCTCAGATTTTCTAAAGATAATATCTATTAAATCAAAGCTGATCTCGTCCTCTTGGATCAGGGGTATCCAACTCAATCGCAAAATGGGCCAAAAATTCAAAACACACCTTAAGTCATGGGCCAAACAGGATAAACATTTATTAGACACTCTAAAAATAAGTGTTTAGAACTTTAAAACTGCAACTTTTTAACATAATTATGAATATAGCATTCCCTGCAATAATGCTAGTGTGAATCCTGTAAGTTGAGTTTGACCGCTGAAGATGCTGAAGCTGATAACTGAAAATGCTAAAACCTGCTAGAAGATTAGCTAAACGCCAAATTAGCCAAAAAACAAAAAGAAAAAAGAAAAAAGAAAAACTAACACCTAGCATGTAGCTGGAAAAAATAGCTAAGTGTTAAAATATCCTAAAAAAAACTTTTAAAAAGCCTAAATTAGCCAAAACAGCATGCAGCTGAAATATCAGCTAAACTCCAAAATAGCCTAAAGAAATCTTAGTAAATACCAAAATAATCCAAAAAACTAGAAGAATTAAATTTTTAACGCTTTGAAACCGTAACATTTTAACATAATGATGAATAATAAAAATGCAGGAATATTATTCCAGAATAAATCAACTTAAACCTTAAATAACTCTCAATATTTTACTCTCCATAAAAATATATTTTGTCAAATTGTTCAAGATACTATCGGGTCATTAATAACAATAACGTAAAATTATCTGGAGGGCCGGATCCGGCCCCCGGGCCTTGACTTTGACACGTGTATCTAACATGATCAGGACATCTAAAGTATTTTAAAAAAATAAACTACCAAACTTCAGCTGGTATATTTTTGGATTGATTTCTATTTTTAATTATTTTTATACATCATTCTGAAGGATGGAATATTAGTCGACTCCTGGATCACTTACAACCTATGCTCCTGTGGTCAGACGTTTTGTTTTCCGTCAGTTTGTGGTTTTATCCAACTAAAATCTTCCCCCCAAAAAAAATCTGTTGCTCTTTGAGGCATAACCAGCTCCAGCCCCCCCGGAAACAAAACTGAAGCCCAATTCAATAAGCAATAAAGAATCAGGACTTGAACTTAACAGTCCCCGGAGTCTTTGCAGGATACGGCTCCGTGCCGTAACTTTAATTTTCCTTCAGGGATCAATAGAGTGCGCTGGGATTGAATTATCCGGTTCCCTCTTGGTTTGCTTGAATAGGTTTACCTTGAAAAGCGGGTGACAGAAGGTGGAGCTCTGTACATCACACACTGGAGGGAACCGCGCCGCACTTCTCTGCACTCTTGTCTTTCACCTCTCTGATCTTTGCTATCTTTGAAGTGCTCTGTGTCTGCTGTACTGTTTCTACTGTACGTGGGTTCAAACAGAGGCTGAACAGAAATCTGTAATATGGTGCCATACCACCATTTGCAGACAGTGTCTGCATTTACTTAAACCTTTAAGGCTTGTTTTCGGTTTTCTTCTATTCTAAACTATTTCGAGATTTCTATAAAGAAAATGTAAAGACATTTGTATCACAGTGAACTAATTTAAAGGAAATTCTGTTAAAATGCACAAAGATGGGAAAACAAAGAATTCACTGTAGAATGATGAGACATTGACAAGCTTAACCAGAAATGTCAGTAATGCTCAAAATAAAGCCCTTAAGTGAAATCATAAACGCACATTAGATGTGAGGAAATCTTTCTCAAAGCCCAAGATCAATAATCCACCTGACATTTCGCATTGATTCCTATAATTATCAGCTCTGAGAGTTTAAAGGCGAGACAACAAACAGAATGCAACAGCTTAAATGGGATTTATCCCTCCTGTGTGTTAGAAACCTTTTAGCTTCATGCTAACCTTTCACTCTCAGAGGCTGGTCAATGGAATGCAGAGACATGAATCAACACAAATATCAAGAAGTCAGATTGAAGTAGGTAAGATAACTGCACTCAATAGTACATAGGAGGCAAGATGTTTACCCTCTTTAAAGCCAAAAAGACAAAAGACTGGGATAAAACGTCCAGATAAAACAAAAAAAAAATCACCTTAAAGATCAAATGGTGAAATAAAAATTGAATCTGAAACTAGAAAAGTTGCATTACCTGTGATAATGCTAGTGTGATGCTTTTTGCTGAAGAGGCTGAAGCTTTTTGCTGAAAATGGCGACAAACTTAACTTTAAATGGACCCTACCACGATTTTCTTCAGCATTTCAGAGCAAAGTACATCCATACAAATATTACATTGTGAACACTAAAAAACAAATTAGTTATGAAATATGAGTCCCTCTGTGGACCGTTTTAATACCCCGAAGTAAAACGACTGATTTCTGAGGCTCCGCCTTTCGCTCTTTGTCGGTCCCGCCCATTTCTCGACGTCATCCTTGAACCTTCCTCCTCAGAGTGAGCAAATTTTGTAAACAAAACCACATGACTAAAGATGGACGCGCTGCAAAATCTTATCAGAACGTTTCCCTTTATCAAACGTTTTGTTTTGCTGATGGATTTGGAGCGTCCGTCTGAAGACCAGATTCAACACTTGTCCTGCTGGTTTGAGGGATCCGGCATGAAGCTACAGCAGGGGTCACCAACCTTTTTGAGACTGAGGGCCACTTCATGGGTACCGAATCATAAGAAGCTCTACCAGTTTGAAATAACACATTTTGCTTAGTTATAGTTAGTTTATTCATTATTAATAACGAATAATGATACTTCTCTATGTAAGAAACATAATTATCAACAATGACAACAAGTCAGGAAACAGATATCAATAGTACGCACTTAATTAATCTCAGTAATTGTTACATTTTCAGATGATCTCTTCCATTTCATCAGAATTGCAATTTCCCCACTGTGGGACTAAAACAGGTTTTCTTATCTCATCTTAAAAAATTCCCATTTTCACGATGTTGTTCCACGTTAATCAGTTATGTAATATTAAAGAAAAATCAACTTACACATTTTTAAACAAATCTTGTCACATTTTGAACCAAATCTGCAACATTTTTAACAAAATTAATGATCTTTGAACTGGAGTAGGTCAGAGGTCACCTAAACTTATCTAAAGTTCATGTATCATGAACAGATTTTTAAGACTTTTTAAATTTTAAATCTATGTAAATGCAAGTATAATAAGAAAAAACTAGCGACAGAATAAAATGTAATTTTAGATTCAGCTCACGAGTGAGTTGTGTTATTTTCAGAAGAGACCTGAGGGCACCTGGTGGGGTCCTTGAGGGCACCTGGTGGGGTCCTTGAGGGCTACCTGGTGCCCACGGGCACCACGTTGGAGACCCCTGCGCTACAGGTACACACGCTAAAAGACACGTCTGTAAAATCAATCATATTAAAAATTGTTTTATTGAGCATGAATTCATCTGACCACATTTGAATGAGTTTCCGTGTCTCATCGTTGTGGTTTTATGGTTTGTTTTTAAGAGAATTCTGTTGAAACTACAATAGAGATTTCACAGCAGCAGCCGGCGCCGCGTAGGAGACACAGAAAAGAGAGTTCTACGCTTTTGAGTGGTGTTAAAATTAACGTTTTAACAAGTAAACAGTTGGAACAATTATTTCCTTTTGGATAACATGACAGTTAATGCTCTACGTTTGTCTCACCGATCACCTCATTTACTGTGTTTACATCACGTGACTGTCGGGTACGGTGGCTGTTTTGGTTCAGTTGTTCGGCTCTCGGTTCGTTTTCAGACTGAGGAACCTCAGAGAGAACAGAAGTTCAGTCCGATTGGAAAAGAAGCGAGACCACATTTAAAAAACGGGTCTGAGAGCGGTTCCTGGTACAGGACGGTAGTTATCTCCTGCCACAGCTCCGTGGAGAAGATGGGTGTGTTTTCGTTGTAGCTGGGGGCGGAGCTTGCAGCACAGACTCTTCCTGGAGGGAGGATTACCAGAGGATTACCCTTAAATGCATGAACTTATCAAAATACCACTTTGGGGTTCTTTATAGTGGGCAATGAACAGTAAAATGCACTTAAAGCCTCAAAAAGTAAAATGTTCATGTTAATTTCTGAAGTGATTTGCTGAAAATGCAAAAGCTATTTGCAAAATGTTACATTTTCTAAAAAAAACTACTAAAGAGTGCTGAAGTTGACCTAAATTTCTGAAAAATTTGCAGCAAAATAGCTTAAAAATGATCAATTACTCATAAAAGATATTTAGTGTCCTGCTTAAATTTGAGCTAAGCTCCAAATTTGCCCCAAAAAAAACATAGTTTATCCTAAGTTAGCCAAATAGCACATTGCTTATAGCTGACATTTATTTCTCTCAAACAAATCTCTGAAAGAGTATTCCTTCATTTCTAAACTGGTCTCTTATGAGTTAGCGCTGTGGGAGCCAGAGGAGCTGATGCTCTGTGGAGAACATGCAGAACAAGCGTCAGACACAATCCACGCACAACTTGCTTTATGTTAAATTACAGAAATAAAAGTCACTTTTCCTTCGCTTTATGTTTCTCCCAATGCAAGATTAAGAGCTAGCAAAAGAGGAGAAGCTGCTACAAGAAAGAATGAACCGGAACGAGGGCGGACATGGCTCCTAATAAGCTGAATCCGTAATGACCATCTCCTTTTTTCTGTTCCAACATCTGCTGAGTGACACCAGGTCCTGAAACACTAACGATAAGCTTTGCAGAAAGTTGCCCCGTGTGGTAACAGATTTACAGCAGTGCTGGACTCCATCTATGAAGCAAAGCCACAGACTGCCAAGTCTAAAGTCATTTCATACAATAATAATCTAGATTTTCTTGAATATAAATGTCTGTTTTACATTTATTTCCGTTATATGACTTACTGCAGGAATGTGTCCAGACATAAAAGGGATTAGAAACTCTATAGCAAAACAGAAATAGATTTTATTGTCTCCAATAATGACCTAACTTCATGTTTGCATAACATTTCAGCCGTTCCATGAAGAAGCTGCCGTTGACTCCATGTGTGTGTTACGTGTGTGTGTGCGTGCAGCTGGATGAGCTCCGCCTGCAGCCAGGCTGTGTTGTTAGACCAGAGTAATCACTCTGAAATGTTACCAGCCCATTGGGATTTTACCAATCCTCGGTTATCATTCTCCCCCAGGTTGTTGCACAACTTTATTCTGGGTGGTCAAACTCATCCGAGCCTACTGGCTAAATGGATTCCCCATAAAAATAAACTTGATCAAACTAAAAAACACCGAAAGCCAATAAATACTTTTCTTTTTATCCCATTCACAGAAAAGACCATTAAAAAAGTGAATGAAAACACAACAGCTAGCTAGTAAATCTGTTTCAAGACCCACTCCAATGAAGATGTATTTTTGAGGTTTTTAACATTTTTTCTCACAGTAGAGGAACTATAAAAAAAGAATGTATGATTAAAACTGCATTTCAGAGTTTCTATTGATTCAAATCTCAAAACAGAAAAGCTCAGATTAATGACTTACTGAAATGGGCGTGTCAAAGTCTCGCTTCTCAACCATTCTGCTGCATCGACTTGCACATGACTCGATTCCTCCTGTCTGATTCTGATAGCATAAATCTACATCTAAACATCCATCAATCTGGGTAACGTCCAGCCGTCTGGTTCTGATCCGGATGTCATAGTTTCATCAGAGCAGTGGGAGCTCATTAGAAAGGTTGTGGGCGGGACTGTGGGCACACAGTCGGCCCGCCCCCTTTCCCAACATCCATCTGTTTACACTCCTCTCCTGCTAGCTTACAGCCCCTCACACCCCCAACCCAGAATTGGCAAACCTACATAAAAGCTTTATTCAACAGTATTCTTTTGGCTGCAATCTGATTAAATTAATATTCAGAAATTACATTTTTAAGCTTAATTTTCCCTTTTTATGTCCTCCATTACCATAAAAAGCAAAAACTTGCTTAAATACAACATTGTCATTGTTGTGGCTCTTTAAAAGATGTAATGATCCGCTTTGAGTTTCAGTGACGTTTGAACCAAATGTGGAATAAAGCAGCTTTTACACTAAAACTCAAACTTGAGAACACGCAAGATACAAAGTTGTTCTTAATCAAAAATGAGTTGTGTTGTTAGTTGACGCTACAGTGGCTATTGACACTGAACTAGCAGTGTGGGTGATAGGCTGTTTGTCTAATAACCAAGGCTGCATTTCAATTTCACAACTCACTGAGCATCCTGCTTAGCCACACAAGAATGATATGACAGCAAGCTTAGCGAGAGGCTTTATTTGTGCGCTGCGGCTCAGGATGACAATAACAAGAAAACACACGCATTACCCTCACGGTCCACGCCAACCTTGAAACAGGTTGAACACCGCCAGACTTTAAGACGAACGCTCTCACCTTTAAAGACGCAGAGCCGAGAGGAAGAGGGAACGGGGGGGGGGGGGGGGGGGGGGGGTTGGTATCTACCCCCTGCTTGGTCCCATGAGGGCCCCATTATATTAGTCAAGCTTGAAAGTGACTTTCGCTTGGTGCTCCTCCCTTCAGGCCAAGCCTGTGTGATACATGCAGACAGCACTCTATGCCTGGTCTAATTAAACACTAATTCATCGCCTCCCTCTGCTCCTGCCCCGGGATCTCTTCCTGTCTGTCTTATAAGTCTAAGGAAGTTTGTTTTCAGACTTGCACAGATGGAGTTTTTTTTTCTGTTTTTATATAGTCAGTAAGTAAATGGAACTTTTGAGTTACACAAAAGTAAAAGAAAAAAAAACAAAGTAACTCTCATTTAGAGGAGTGAAATCAAAGGTAAAAAAAAGCCTCCAGCCAGAACAAAGTTGTAGGAAACAAATGAAAACGCTGTGTAAACCGGAATAGAGGCCATTCTTTTTGTGACTCAGCATGCTCTTTCTTTGCGTAATTGTTCCCTCTCGTCCGTCTTTTCCCTTTCAGCCTTTCTTCCAGCCAGTGGTCATCAACTGCCCCGGGTTTAAGGACACTCGCAATCCAAAGGCAGTGAGTTAATTAGACATTAGGCCTCGTCTTTGTCACTAATTCTCTCTTCCCTTCCAACTATCTCCAGGCTTAAAGGACTAGTGCTGCTCCAGTGAAACCACACCACCACTGATGCACTGACTAGACATGTGGGTGGTTCATTGTGCAGGCTGTATTGTTTAATATATGTGTGTGTGGATGGATGGATGAATATTTTTTTTTACTTTAAAGGAATTTCAAGGTTCATCAGCTGCTTTCAAATCCACCACAAAAAGGAGCATTGACTACAATACAAAAAAAAATGAAGCAGTTTTGCACAACAGTCGGACGCAGAAACAGTAGTTAAAAATCTAAGAACATGTCAACATTGTTGGTACCAGACAACCCACAGCTTTTCATAAACTCCTGGTTTACCGGGCATCAGATGGATATTCGTTTAGTGACAGTTTCCTGGTTTGATGCCAGAGGTCAGAAGAGCACGAAGACACACTTTTAAGTGACAGAAAGGCAACACTAACTCAAATAAAACCAAAGTGTGGAAAGAACCACCTGTGAGCAAACGGCACACTGAAGCTGGAAGCAGATGGGCTCAGCAGCTGAGCGACGGACTCGGCGCCACTCTTGTCAATTAGAAACAGGAAAGTGAGGCTGCAGTTCATGCTGGCCAAGCAAAATCAGATCACTCATCAGATCAAAAAAAAAGGAAAGAGATTCGGATGACTTTAATTCCACAGACGAGAGGCTTGAATTTAATCAAGACATAAAGAAGAAAAACTCAAAATAACTCATTTTCTTCTAACGCTTTTATTAGTTAACTACACAATAAAAATGCAAAAATGTGATTTAGCAATTCAATTTCAATACTGGATAAACTGGATTAACAAATGACAAAAACAAACATTTTAAAAACGGGATAAATAAAAGACAAAAAAAGATACGTTTCAACAGAGGAAGACTAAAGCCGTTGCACATAATACAGTATTACACATGCTACAGTAACATTTATGTTTATTAGAAAGTGATCAAATGTCACCTTCTAATTATTGCTCACATCAAACTGCTGGTGTACACATGCATGGATGCCCCATCCACTTTATTGGATCATTTCTTCAACAAGCTGAGGTTAAAGAAATGCTGTGACTTGAGACCGAGTAATTACAGCTCTCCGTGATCTGAGGGAAACGTGTCGTAATCTGATATTGGACTAATAAAGTTGTTTGAGGTTTGCTAACAGTAGTTTTAAATTCATTTACCGCTGCATATATGTTTTTAAAGGCAGGTTAATCCCGCGGATTAAATGCTTTTCTATATGAACGTTTCTTCTTTACAACATAAAAAAGGGGAATAATATGAACAAATGCATTATTTTAGAAAAGAAAAAAATAGGAATACTATAAGAAAACACTTGGTCAAAAATAAAATCTCTGGTGGTAATAGTTCTACTGAGCGCCTAAAGTGACATTAAAGAAACATAATGACAATAATAAAAATTAAAAAACAAATGTTTGTTTTTTCCAAAGATTTAACTATGAATAAATTAATGAAATAAATAGCTTATTATCAGATAATAATACATTAAATAACATATATAATAATAAATTACAAGTTGATTGATTGAACTAGAAAAAAAAGAGAAAAAACCTGGTTACTGGAGCTCACCAGATTGTAATCGGTGTGCCCCATTTACCATCTGTTCACCAGTTAGTAACCAGAAAAAAAAATTGACTTCAATTTTTGGAAAAAGAATACATTTTTTTTTCAGTTACTATCTGGTCAGTCAGTCAGTCAGTCACTAGAAAAAAAATAAATTCTAACTTCAGTTTTTTTATGAAAAAAAAGTTCCTTTTTTTAATTTTACTTTTCATTTCTCTTTAGGGGCTCCATATAGGTCAATGTGTCAAATGTCTACATAATGAATTATGTAAAAAATTAGTTTATAGGAACCACATGAACAAATAAAATCATGATAATATAAGTAATTCCAATCAATAAAATGTTTCAATATTTTAAAATTATTTCTCAATTTACTCAATTTATCAATTTTATTATATATATAATCCAAAATAATTTATAGTAACACTATAAAATAGTGTATAATAAAAACAATTACTATAAAAATAATTTCTAGTAACACTATAAAATATTTTCAGCATTGATGTATTATGTATTATTTGTTAATAATACATCATTTAATAAAAATAAGTATAATAAATGGAAAAAACACTATTTTTTATTCACCTTTCTTTATTCTCAGTTTCACATATTCATGGATTGTTTAAAGTCATGTAACTCACTGTTTTTTTTTTACAAAAACTCTGAGAACTCAATACCCTTGTATGAAATCTTTGCATCTGAAGGAGGTGCTGCGCTGCTGAAGTGTATCTCCACACAGCGGAGCCCCCTCCGGAGCGCGGAGGACCCGCCCCTCCGCGGCAGTCTTTTGTTCTGAATGAAAATAAATAAAAGTACTAAAAAATAAATTAAAATAAATAAATAAAATAAAATAAAATAAAATAAAATAAAATAAAATAAAATAAAATAAAATAAAATAAAATTAAATTAAATTAAATTTAAAAAATTAAATAAATAAAGGTATTTTTGAGCAATACTCCAAGATTTTTTGATAAATATTTTACAAAGTATGATCATACGTGAACTTGATGAGAATTAACCGGATTCGGCATATTCACAAAAATACTTCCAACCTCCGCGAATAAGGAGGGAATATTGTATTGTGTGTGTTTGTGATCATGAAGTATTTGTGCAAACATCTTGGTGTTTACTTAAAGGGGGGAAGGGGTGTCCAAAGTTTCACCAAACTAGCCAGGACCACCCCGTCCATATTAAGAATTTACCCTCGTCTCAAAAGACTGCTTCATGTGTGATAGGGGGCATTATGCAAAAAAGAGAAACATTTACATCTAACATGAAGCTTTTCCTCATCAAATACCATCCACAGCTGTCCAAATCAATAATACAGAGGAAACATTTCTATCTCTCATTTCTCTCTCCTTTATCTTTTCTCAAGCCTCTCACTAGTATTGCCTGTCATTCATATTTCATTAATATTTTAGTGCTGAGAATCCCGACTGTAACTGCCTCTCAGGCTGCCCTCCCTCTCCTTTTATTGCACACACAGCACAAAATGATTCAAAAGAGCTCTGACACCAATAATTAAAGTCTTATTGAAATTAGCATTGACTGGCCATCTTGTTGCTGCCGCGTGCCAACAAAGATTCCCTTTCTGTCTCTTCATTTCTACTTTCAACTCTGCCTCTGTGATGTTCTCACTCACAGCTTTTAGCACCAAACCGGTTTTCAAATATTTTCAAGTATTAAAGGTTCCCACGTCAGCCTCTAAAGAAAAAAATAAATCACACCTAAAAAGACCCGCTGAGGTTTCTTTAAATACAAACGGAGCTGTTCTGTACATTTTAGGCATGAATTATGTGGTGCTGATAGTGAATTAGGAGTATAAATGTACATCAAAGAAGAGAACGATGTCATCGGGCATGACATTGCCCACATCTCGCCCACACATCCGCCCACCTGCTTTCTTTTTGGATCAAATCTTTCTTCACATGCTCTCCTTTTCTCACCATTGCCAGCATCTATCAATACTTCCCTCTTTCCAGATTGGCATGCATTCCAAACTCTGAGTGTAAGTCTCTCCTCGTCTTTGCACATCATCCCACTATGTTTCGATTCCATCACAGCTGGTCCCCTTGGCATTCCTGCAAGCTCTCCTCTGCACCACTCACTTCACTCGTCCAGTCTGTTCTTCCTGTTGTCGAAAAGCCGCTCTCTCCTTCCTCCACCAGCTGTTAGAAACATAGCTATGCTTTGCGGGCTGCCATTCGATTTTTCTCTTTTTGGCAGCAACAGTAGCTGCTCTGCCAGCTGACATTTTGTCTTTTTTATCTTTCTGTGAATTGTCTCTCTTGCTTCATGAGTTTTGCTGGACATGCATCATCAAATCACCATCCGTCCTGCATAGATCTGTCTGCATGCCCTCTATCTCTGGCCTTACAAAATGGATAAGAGTTTGTTAAAAAATAAACATGTGAAAATGTAAAGTGTCTCACAAAATCACCTTTTACTTAAACAGATCTCAATTTATTAATATTATCAAATTTTTAATCTACTAAAAAAAAAAAAAAAAAACACAAGAAGCCCAAACCTATAGTTATATATATATATATTTTTTGTTGCATTTTCAAACATTTATTTGGTTTTAATGGATGCAATCTAAATAGTTGTACTTTATTCCACTTAAATATATATATTTTTTTATTTTATTTTTGTTATTTTTTATTTTATTTTTTATATTATTTATTATTAAAAAAAATATATATATATATATTTTTTTTTTTATTTTATTTTTGTTATTTTTTGTTTTATTTTTTATATTTTTTTATTATTAAAAATATATATATATATTTTTTTTTATTTTATTTTTGTTATTTTTTATTCTATTTTTTATAATTTTTTATTATTAAAAAAAAATATATATATATATATATTTTTTTTTTTCAAAAAGTGTAATACATATTAAAACACTTTCAATGTAATTCGTGTTGTAATTTGTAATGCATTATTTTTAGAACACTTATATAAAAGTTAACATTGTTAGGCTAATTAAAGCATATAGATCTTAATCTGACATACTTATATATATATATATATATGTTTTTATTGAAACACTTTTTCCATATCTGTACCAGCAAATAATCAACCGATGTCACTTTAAAAAGCAGATTCCTTCTTAGCTGAATGTAAACATTGTGACAACATCAGAACAATCAACGCAAAAAATGTCTAACTATCTGGATCTAAAATGAATGCGAGCTACTTGACAGGGCTTTCGTGGCGGATTGAAGGATCGATTTTCCTCGGACAATAGGCACACTTAACGCGTTAAACTTGCAAACACATGCGCTGAGACATATTTAGCTGTCAACTGCTGAGTGTCATTTCCCTCCCATGAGAGTGTGGTGCTATTATTCAGTGAGTGACTTGAGCAGAAACGTCACGGCAGATGAATCTTTCTAAGTGAGGAGGAAAGTAATAACTTGGACATTTCCCTGACAGGAAGTAAAGTGACGTCAAATTTGTGGTCCAACAAATTGCATTTGTGTCAGTTTGTGGTCAGTGAAGGAAAATCTAATAAGATGTAGAGAAGTTCTTAAATAAATAAATAAATAAATAAAATGTTTCAGCCTTTTCATTCTGGGTTACATTTCATGTTTCTTTGACAGGGTAGACTGATGGTATTTAACATGTCTGTGAAGAAAATATTAATTTTATGGTTGAGCATCCAAGTCTCAGGAAAGGAAAATATGTTTGCCACCATAAGGGATAAGTAATACGTACAAGTAATTTCAAGTAAAACACTCACTAAAAGAAATATATTCTAAACAGCAACAGAATTAATGCCACTGAAAGGCTGTATAAAGATATTTGTACCGTGGGGTCTGTCATTTCTAATGGGTGATAAACTCTACAAATAATCCAATAATCGCTGTAAAACTCCTCACTACACTCTATATAAACTTCTCTCAGACAGACATGAACATTTATGCACTTTTCTCTCTTTTTCAAACTCTTAAAGTTCAAACCTTCATAGAAAAATGAATCTAGTTTTATAGAACGAAAATAAGTATCTGATTATGATGTGGATTTTATTTTGGCAATTGAAACGTTTCTGTACAGGAGACAGGACATTGATTGATTGGTTGATTGATTGACAAGGTCTACAGCCAATTAGGTTGCAGAACAAAGAGAGAGTGACTGGGGAAAAAAATGCAGCAACTCTAAAAATAATGCGAAAATGCGAAAGGTGACCATAAGATAGCAAAGAAATACTTTATGTTTTCCACACTTAAAAGAGATTTTTTTAAAAACCACAGTGCAATAATAATAATGCTAATAATAGTGCTAATAATCCAGAGTACCTAAAATTGATTCCTTCTGGTTGTGCTGATTATTGAAGTGAGTTTAAGACGTACACAGCTTTCTGCTGTCAGAGTATCAGTCTGGTTTCTAATGAGTTTATTAGAGGTCGGGTGTTAACAAGCTAAAGTGGCTAACATGTAGCGGTGTCAGACTGTGTTATTTTTACGTGTTGTTAACAAAGTCGTGAGGTAGTGCAGTCACAGTAACGTTTGTTTTAGTGGTATCAGTCAGGTCTTTTTTATTTTTGCATTGCAAGTTGTATTGTGAACATGTTAACTCAACACGGCTAACGTGTGACGTGTTACAAAAAAGTTCTAAAGATACTTTGAACGCAGATAAAGATTTATCTGTAACATTTTTGTCCCTAAATACATCTTTTAGTTTGGTGTGACCACAGTTTATACTGTATGTATCAATCTTTATTTTTAACAAACTAGTTTTCCATGACTGGTTTTAATTTAGAACTGTAAAAGTAAAATTTTATCGATGTATTTTTACATTTTCCACAGTAAACTAGAGATTTTCTGTATGTGTCAGTGGACAAACATTGACTGGAAAAAGCTCTTGTAAGGTAAAGTCCTACAGATCCTCCCTTAGTTTCCATCATCAATCTCTACATCATTTGTAAACAAAAGTCAACACCCGCCAAGAGGCTTAAAAACACAGTTGTTACAAATCGTGGAATTAAAGTAAATTGACATTAATCACTTCATTGTGTAGCTTTAACACTAAATATCCCCCGGCTTCCCTCCTCAGCCATCTGGTCAGTTCCCACAGCTCCACACGCCCGCCTCGTGTCCGTGTTCCTCATCTGCCTGAGAGTTTTCGCCCAGTCGACCTGTTTTTTTCTACTTCAGACGGCAGATCACGCTCTTAAGGCAGTCGTGGCTGTGTCATGATCAACAGTCAAACATTTTAGACAGATCTTAAGATGGAGGCAGATGGTTCTTGAAAATCTATGTGTGCATAACTTTATAAAGATTACACTAAATAAGATATGTTATTTCAGTATAATTAAGCTTAAATTGGTGAGAAAGATTCTGTGGTTGGATAAATACTGTATGCCTGCTCTGTTTCTGTTGAACTGGAAGTATTTTAAACTTTTGTTTGAGGATTAATGACTCAGGAATTTTTACATCATCTTGATGTTTGATTTTCAGCTATTCCATTTCCTCAATTATCTTTTTTATCAAGCTAACAGAAGGATTTTCTAAAATCTGGTGTGCACAGGTGTTCAGGGCTGATCTTCAGACTGCAAAGGTCGCCGGCTTTTATGATCTCAAACCCCCGTAGAGACCCGTTTTCAGCCGTCTCCATCCGTGAGCCGGGTTTGGGTTTTCTCCACAGTGAGACTAAAACAACCTTCAGTTTTTGGTGCATTGGTTTTTCACAGGAACGGCGAGCGTTCCTGTGAAAAAAATGAATGGGCCGAAATTCGCTTATGGGACGACAAAAACAATATTTCGTATAACGCAAAAAACGGCCAATGACCCACGTTAAACGAACCTTTAGTTTGTCCGATTGTCACGAAATTTGACCCACTTGCCGCTAGCATGAGTCTTCAACAACCCCTAAAGTTTCGTTGACCTTTGACCTTGGGAAGTGGCCGACATCTTGAATTTACAAAAAAAACGAGTTTTAGCACTAGATTTAATCACATATCACTTGTAGGGATTTTTATCAATCGTTTCCTAACGCTTTTGGCATCAATGGGAAACCATTGGTAACAGAAAAATTGTATCACAAGCTATAGATTTTGAACGGCATGGGCGTGGCGAGCTCGCAAAAGTGGCGTAGTCTTAATACACGCTCATATTTCAATTCATTCCAATGGGACTTTAATATGTTGATCCCAGGCTTAAGCTGTAACAGGCAAAATAACATAGAATATGACCATATAAGGAATGTGGGCGTGGTTAGCAAACAACCTCCGTTGCTAAGGTAATCCAAAGTGTACTTTTTCCGATCCGTATGATCTTGATGTCAAACTGCTCGGTGACCTCAGACGAACAAAACATAAAATGGTTGCTATGGAGATTAAACCAACAGAAAAGCCGCAATTTTAAAAATTTTTAGTCAAGCTTGGGAGAGAAACCACCTGAGGAGGGTGAGTGGGGTTTTCTTTAACACATTTTATTTATATTTCCTGTACTAAGCAAATAATTGTTTCCCTGAATTCTATAATGGACATCTTAGGTGAGATAATCCTTCAGGGGCGTGCTTCATATTGTTGTTTTCTTTGCAGCACATTGCCAGACATGCATCGCAGCATCTGCTTCATCATCCATGAAATGTGTGGATATTTTCAGAGAGTCACCCGCCTTATCATACTCATGTTGTGATCAGCTCCAACACGACAGCTGCTTTTCTGCTGCTCCGCCAAAATGGACTGCTTTACAGCTAGTCAAGTGTGAACGTATAAATATTCATGGAAGACAAAATACGCCAAAAAGAACGAATTAAAGAGGTTTCACTATCAACAGATTGTTGCATCGTCTTTGAGAAAGTAAAATGAAAGTGATAAAGTCAATCAGTGGGAACAAGAATGACAGTATTAACCTTTATCAATGCAAAAAGTTGGGTCATTTCATAGCTGCTTAAATAAAGACAATCAAATATTAAAAACGAAATACAAGCAACAAAATTCCAGAACTTTTGACAAACTTATAAAAAAGTCAATTGCATCACTAAAGAAGGCTCCATTCCAGATTTAAATCAGATAGGATTAAAAACAAATGAGCATTTGCCTGCTTTGCCTCATCTTAGTACCGTTCACGAAAAAGAAAAGGAGGACAATCTTCTTTTTGTGTGAACTCAAGAGATGACCGGGACAGAAATCAATGTGTCTGAAGCCCAATGAGTTAATGTGGAATCAATATCTAATGTCACAGTCATTTTTCCTCATTCACCCGCAAAAGAAAACCAGGAGGAAGGTGAGCGGTGGTCGGTGCCGCAGGGGAGTACGGCGGGGACGGAGCGCTGAAGGACATCATGGAAAAAAAGAAATCAAATGACAGCACGTCTTCTCTCACAGCTCTTTTAATGACATTGAAATTACATTTTCATTTAAAGTCAACATCTTTAGCATTTTCAGAAGATAAAAACCGATGAGGCAGAATATAGCTGGAAACGTTACGCAACTCAATGGAGCTGATGGGTCTATTATTGGGTACACAGAACACACTTTCTCCTGTTGTGATAAAGCCTTCCATTCAGGTTTAAAAAGTGACAAAAAAAATAAATAATCATGATAAAAGACGTCTGAGGAGCTGATAAACAGACTAGAAACGCGGTTACGCTGAGTTCACTCCGCGGTGGAAACCACGTGTTATGTAGAACATCTGAGATTATTACCAAATAAGTTTCAAAATAATTAGTTGATACATTTTGAAAGAATATATTAAACCCACAATTGTATGCATGGATGCTCAACTACAAGGCGTCCAAGTCAGAACAATTAGAGTTGAGGCTTCACAAGAAAAACACTGAGGGTCTTAAACATTTATGGGACGGCGCTTACAATCCCCAACCTCGTCTTTATCATTTGTCTCCAGAAATTATTTAGCTTCTGGATGGCCGCAATACAGACGCGAGTCTGTGGCGAGTTTATTGCAACTAAAATCGGTTTGAAGGAGGTAAACAAAAAACTGAAGCAAACCCAGGGCTGCGTGTAGGCGGACAGAGAGACACTTCTGCGCTGTGATTACTTAAAAGAGGAAACATACTTTGAAATGGGATTTACTGCTGTGCTTTGAATTCAGGCAAACCGTTAAGTCTGTTTTCACTGCAAAGCTGGATTCCCCCTCATTATACGAACTGAGTACAGTTTAACTAAACAGGTGACTGTGGAGCTGATTCTAAAGAAAAATCTCATCGTTTTAAATATTTACGCCGCGCCCTGACTGATCTGTTTACAAGTTTCATTCTCACATATCATAAACTGTCGGGATAGCATCCTAACTATTCCAGAATAAAAGATCAAATCAAACCTGCAAAGCTAAACAAACACTTGCTTTTAAGTCAGCCTTAAGGATCCCGCATTATTCCTGCGGCGTCCGTCCGGCGCGGCGGTGTTCTTTACAAAGCCAGCACACTTAGCACGATAATAGGAAATGTGGGGGCTGAAATGAAAGAAAACTGAAGCTGTTTGTTGTTTCACCTCACTCGATTTACTGTCCAATGTAGCAAATACCTTGTGCAGCTCTGGGCTCGCTCCATCATTTCCACAGACATGTCTGAACGCCGTATAAGGATCATCAGCCAAACTGTGTCAAATGTCAATGACATCAATTTCAAAAAGTCCAGTGAAGCCGTGAATGCATCCAAGCTCGCGTCTGAAGAGGACATCTGATCACTTTTTTATGGCTGCATTTCAGGAAATCAAAATGTATGTTCAAACTATGGAAAGAGGTAAAGTCTGAACACACACACGAAAAAGAAAAGAAAAAAAGTGAAATAGCCTGAGAGTAAATTGCTTTCACCCTGTAAAGTGAGAATAAGATTGAGGGAAATAAGTGGGAAAAAAACTGATTTCCTCCTCCGTGCCCTGTCACAATGAAGGGACGAGGCAATGAGGTGGCGTCTGGTTGGAGCTGATGCATACAGACTGCAGCTGCTCATCATTAGACATTACCAATCCATTCTTCTCTATCTCGCCCAACCATTACTGGCTGGGGACTCCCGGGCCAGATTACCTAAATGTTATAATCCTAATCTCTGTCCAGAGTTAATTATGGCTATAGGAAAACAATTCCTGCCAGGCCTGCGCTCTGTCAGCACACTGAATTGGTCCTCCGGTTATATACAGCCAGTGACCTTCAAGCTTTCAACTCGCAAAATGGTTGTTTTTGTCAAGATTTGGGGAATCATAATTGCTAATAGACTTTGCCTCCAAACAACAGCTGCAGTGACGTAGCTCAAGATGCTGCAGGTGGAATGTGAATCATTTATTAGCTTCATATCTGCGGCATTAACCCTGAATGAGATGGGCAGCATCAGTGAGTAGATCAGTCACACAGAGAGTGGCTCCTCTGCCCTCTCCTTGCACTGGGCCGTGCATTCATTGCCACCTCCTCGCTGTCAGCATAACTCCTTTTTCCTGTGTGCACCGAGACCTTGGAATCGCTAAGCATGCCTGTGTACGCGCAGACCACCGGAATGGAAGGGATCCGTTGCCATCCATTAGGACTAAGTTTGCTATAAATTGCCACATCGGCATGCACACTTCACCAATCGCCACGTAATTACATTTCACAGACACTGTGTGACCTCTGAAAGAAGCTGGCTGCTATAAATAATGCTCACGCTGAATCTCTCTACCTTTCCCTGAAAACGGATCTCCCTTCATCCCGTTCACGCCGTACGTCCTCCAACCATCAAATTGTCATTTCAAGCTTTGGCGTTGGCGCTTTGTGCAAATCTGTTGACCACAGAGGGGTTTCTGCACCACAGCCACACTGTCAACACATTCTTCTGAGGGATTAGCTTCAGAACACAGAGGTGGTTCTCACCAAACTCTGGAGTCTCTACAGCAGGGGTCACCAACGTGGTGCCCGCGGGCACCAGGTAGCCCTCAAGGCCCCCACAAGGTGCCCTCAGATCTCTTCTAAAAATAACACACTTGTGAGCGACATCTAGAATTAAATTCTGTTGATATTTTTTTTAATTACACTTGCATTTACCGAGATTGAAAAATGAAAATGTCTTTCAAATATGTTGTTGACACAAGAACTTCAGATAAGTTTAGGTGACCTCTGACCTATTTCAGTTCAAAGATCATTAATTTTGTTGAAAATGCTGCAGATTTGGTCTTTAATTCAAAATGTGACAAGATTTGTTTAAAAATGTGGAAGTTGATTTTTCTTTAACATTTTATAATTGATTAACATGGTACAACACAGGGAAAATGGAACGTTTTTCCCATGAAATCTAAGCGAACATCTGAAAATGTAACAATTACTGAGATTAATAAAGTCCTGAATATTGATATTTCTTTGCTAGCTTGTTGTCATTTTTGATAATTATGGTGAGAAATCAGAGTCTTTACATAGAGGAGTATCATTATTCATTATTAATAATGTTTAAATAACTATAACTAAACAAAATTTGTTGTTTAAAAATGGTAGCCCTTTGTATAACGAAGTACCCATGAAGTAGCCCTCAAGTTCAAAAAGGTTGGTGACCCCTGCTCTACAGTGATAATGCACTATATTGATTCTCTTTTATTTTTATTTAAAGAAGCTAAAAAATGTTATATATTCAAATTCAATTGTCGTCAATGCGTACCAAAGACATCACATTACTGATTTCAGTAATGTAGCAAAAAGATGTCTATAATTTGTTGAACAAAATAAGACACAAGATTTTAATTATGATTATGTACAAGCTAAAACATAAATAGGAAACATTTTCCTAAAACATATGTTTTCTTCTAGAAATTTTAAGTTATTGGAGAATATTTTTGCCAGTTATCGCAGTATTGCGATACCATCGATATCGTGAGCCATGCATCGTGTATCGCGAGGTACCCAGTGATTCCCCGCCCTATAATGCACACAAACAAGAACTAGAAACCAAATGAAGGGGTTTAACACTGAAGTAGTATCCCATCCCGGCCACAGAAACAGTAGCATGCGGTCATACTGTAAATTTTGGGTTGGTATTTTGCTGCACTCTAATTCTTTTGTCATTCAGGAATTTCTTTGACAGTTTTGATACAAACATTTAAATATTTACAATCTCAGAGTTTAAAGATGCAGTTTTGGAGGATATTCAGATTCTGGGGACCAAAATTAATTTTGCACCATACGGCCTTCAGGGGCAAGCTACACCCTCACTTTCCCCCTCTGACCCAGTCACTCTGGTCAGAACTGCATGTGACAAATTCACAAAGAAGAAAAAACAAGCTTCAAAACGGCCTCTTTTTTGTTGGCTTTATCAAAGCGATTTTTAAAAGAATAGGCGTAAATAAAACTTTCTGATTTCCTTGGCAACTAATTTTTATTTTGTTAACCACGCCCATATTTCTAATAAATCCACATCCTGAGCCATCTTGTTTTTTTTCACCTCGAGCCAACAAGTCATGTGAGTAACAGGTGAACGCCACTTTGTAAATTAACCACTAAAATCTACAACTTCTGAATTCCAACATTCCAAGCAGGCTCTAAATCAGGGGTGGGCAAACTACGCTCCAGGAGCCATTTCATCTGGAATAGATTATATTGATAATCCACATTTATGTTTTATATTTTGCAGTAATTTTGGTGTCTCCTCTTAAATGGTGCATCAAAATAAACTGACTTGTCTTTAGGTGTAGAACGTTATCATGCATTCATGTTGTGTTGGAAAATGTGTTCTCACATTCATGTGTGTCATTTTTCTGAACATTTCAACACAACCAACATAGAACTGTGTTTTTTTTCCAACCAATCAATGCATTTGGCACTAAGATAGGAAAAAAAAAATCAAATTTTCAAATAAAAAAAACACATTTTCGTCCAGGTTACATGTTGCTTCTTTCTCATTTGAGGACACTTTTGCCCACCTCTGCTCTAAATGATGCTCAAGGTATTAAAGGTCAATCCATTACAAACCCTAGGAGGAGTTTACATTTGTAAGGTGAACTAATGGTGATTTTTAATAAAACATGAATATGGTGCCCTGTTTTGTAGGTCAAACGTCAACAAAACTTAAGCTAGCTCTATTTGTGTGATATTTCATGAAGATCACTAAAATAAAAGTTCTGTTTTTTCTTTTCTTATGCAAAAATACGAGAATTGCCAAATTTCAAACTTTGCCACAAAATGGCTGCCAAGCTGCAGTTCCTGTGGCCATCCCATAATGTTTTCAAAGCTTTCTTTGGATATCCCTGACGTGTGTTTCAGTTTTGAGATTTTGGCCCCATTCATTTTCTAATATTTTCTCTCGCTGTGATGTCATCATCTTCTTCTTTTGGTGTATTTTTGATGAAATTTTCACTCAGAGGTGCAGTTAAAAAGAAGAATTGAGAAAACTATTTAATTTTTATTGTCTAGGATGGCTGTGGGACAGAACAAGCTCAGCATTTTGGTCCAAAGTACAAAGAGATCAATACTGAATTCACAGAAACAGAAAATGTCCTGTTAGCTGATGAACACAATTCTCCTGTTTATTAAACGACTTGAGTTTGACGATTTGGTTTTGGGCGGAGCCTCAGACATCCGAGACAGAGGGCAGCTCTTCGCTCTCGCTTCTTTATCTGTTTGCCATCTGTGAGAAGCCGACAACCTTGACAGGTTAGAGAGTGATAGCGCCTCAGTGGCGCCCTGGCTCACTGTGGATTTCTGTGTTTGTGTGCTGCATGCAGGTGGAAGGGTCACGTCTTTCCACTTACCACTTCACGTGTTGGTCCCGCCGCGTGTTGACAGAGCAGCGGGGGCAGAAGCCGAAAGGCCGGGAAACATTTAGACGGCGGGTGTGGGTTTGACTACAGCTTTAACTGCCGTGGACTGACACTTAATGCAAAAATTAATTGAAAAAGTGAAATAAAACCTTTTGTATGTCCTTTTCCCGTATGTCTGAGCTAGTGGGAGTTACCTGGAGCCATGTCTACATCAAGACTCCCAACTCCACTCCTCTCCCACTCAGTGCCACATCATCAGTCGTCCTCTTCTTGTTCCCTCTACTAGTTTGATCCACCCAACACTTTTGCTCATCCTAAACGTCTTCAAATTCAGATATTGAGGAGAATATTCTCTATGTCAGAGTGTGGTATTTTAACTGATAACAAACTATATAAAATCTAGAAAAAAAAAAATAGTCCCACAACTCAGCTTGGCCAAGAACAGCAAACAGTTAAAAAACAAACTAAATGTTTTCCTAGAAAGCCGAAATGGCAGAACCACTTTAAGCTCAACTCCACAAAAGACAAACTCTCATGGAAGAATAACTGAAAGAAAGCAGAAAAAGAAAACCAGACATATAGGGAGTTTATTCTGTCAGTCTTCTATAGAAACCCTGCTGACCAGCAGCAGAGGTTTCTACAGAAACAGCTCTAAATCCAAAAGACATTGTTCTTCATTAACAATAGTTCTGAACTGACTGTTCAAGCTGATGAACATACAATACCATACATAGAAATGTTAAAAACAAAAGAGGGAGCTGAGATGAAATCGCTTTACACAGTAAGCCTGTTTAATAATAAAACAGAATCAGCTCATTTTCTTGATAGGTAACTTCACAAAATCAATCAGGGGACCGGAGAGGAAAAGGACTTCACAAATCCTGTTAGACTGAAAAACCAAAACGTTATTTAAATGAAGGAATGAATGAAATGTTTTATTTCAGTTAATAAAATAATGGATTACATTAACAATCACACTTGAAAAGTAGTGGAAGGAAGCAAACTTATATAATCTCAACCTGGTTTGACCTTACCATTTCCTTTACATGAATTATCAATATCCGACTTGATATCAAATATTTATACTCTACAATCATAGATTTAGGTTATTAACCATCTTTAAGATCAGTGATGTAAATAAATTAACATCGACAAACAAGTCATTTTTTATTATTTACCACCAAAAATCTAAATATACTCAGACGATTAATCAGGAAAGAATCATCCACATTAATCAAACATATTAAAAATCAAAGATCCAAGCATATTCAGAACATCATCACCAAAGAAAATCACCAACCAACACCAAAAATCCAGAGCAGACACTGATGATTAATGATCATCTGAATATATTCCAGACTCCCAGCGCCGATCAATGCAAAAGATCCTCCCGATGACGATGATCCGAGCATACGCCAGACACCCACGATGAAAAGTGGCTCGTCAGAATCTGCTGATTTGATCATGTTAACGGTTGAAATGTTACAGTAAATGAAGAACAGAAACACTGGTGCTCCGGTGTTAATGGGTTAATTCAAATGAGGTTGGCAATCCGAATCGACACGAAAAAAACGAAATAAATGCCTGTAAGTTGTTTTTTACGGACGTACACACGGAGGCGTGCATCGATGAATTTATTTATCAATAAACCTGATCCCTCATCCGAAAGGTTTCCGTGTTAGCTTAGCTTAGCTTCCCGAGACGATGATCTGTCTTCAGGGTGATGAAAGTCACACCGTGCTTCCTCTTCAGGTGTTCATTCATAACCGCAGTGCTGCCATAGAACACCAGTTCTGCCTTTCAGACAATGAATTGGAGACTGTTTTCTTTTATTTTTAGTTTTTTATGTTTCCCACACTTTCAAGCTCTGTTGACGTGTTAGGTACTTTCTAGAACTTCCTGTGACATCACCACTGACCTGCATTATCATACTGCACATGTGTGTCATAGACTATAGCATGCCCAGCATTAGAAAGTGTAGTTTTTAAAACTAATACAAGAAAAAACAAGCAAAATAAAACAATGTGTCGACTACAAAATGAGTCGTCGACGATTTCAATAATCGATGTAGTCATGACTTATTGACTAACCGTGGCAAAGAATGCACGTTGAAAGTTAAACCAGGTTGAACTTTGACCAATCAGGGACTCGGACATGGTAGTGACGTATGGATGACATTCCCACTATTCCACAGACGTACCAACTGTTTGAAAACTGATCTCAGAGGAAAAATGATTAACTGTGGTTTGTGCACGTACGGGATTCTATAGCACCAAATCTTTTATATACTGCTGTGAAGGAAGAAAATTCATCAGATTTTACCACTTTGACACTTCGTCCAACTGTAGGTGGCAGACATGCGGCAGAAAACAGTAGAAAAAGAAGAAGAAGCCCCTCCCTGCTTGTCCAGTGTGAACAAGATTACACACACGCACACACACACACCAAGGCAGAGGTGTGCCAGAACCAAATGGACTTCATAGACTTCGTAGCCGTGGAGTGCACTGGCCTCCTGAGCAGGTGAGTTTCCTCTGTTTTTGGATGTGTTCACGTTCACACACAACATTAGTCTTTCTATGCACGTTCCCATGTTCATGTTTCTCCCCCTTATATGTGTTCAACCAAAAAACCCGTACACACAAACACACACACTCCCTTAAAATGCAGCTGACAGATCCATCATCTCTGCAAACACGAATGCACCCTAAGTCTGCGAGCGTTCTGACAAGGCATCCGGAACGCTCAATCACAGTTAATAAAGGAGGCTAATGAACTCCTCTCATTATGTAGATGCTAATCATGGAACATATTCTTGTAATTTGACATACTTGATTTATGGCAAAGGATACATCACTCCCACCAACCACAAGCACCAAAAATCCCCACAAACTAAAAATGTTTCAGCATTAATAATCTGCTACAACTGGGAAATGTTTTCATTTCTGCAGAAAAACAGAAGCGCATCCCACATTTGCATTTCCATTCACTTGGCCTAATAAAGTCTTGCCAAGCTTTAATATAAAGCTGTTCTGTTTAGTCAACATTTTACATCAACAAATAGTAAATATTTGTCTGCAACTAGTCAATTATACATTTAAAAAGCCATGGGTACAGTTAGAAAACTGTTAAAACAACCCCAAATCCACAAAGAAACATAATTATTTCCAGCTCTTGAAACAAAATAATCAGATACACGAATAAAACACATCAATGCTCAAACCAAGCACAGAGTTCAGTCAATATTAGCAGAGACAGAAGGCATTAAACAGTTTTTACATCCTGAATTCTTCATCCATTTGTTTCCAGAACCTGCTTAATCTCATTCGGGGTCACTGGAGTCAACCCTACTGTTAGGACAGGGCAGGGTACACCTTCAGACTGTACAGATGTATTTAGAGACACCAATCAACCAATGCTGTGAGGCTTGTGGGAGGAACATCTAATTAAGGGGAACATGCTAACTCTACAGGTCCCAATCGGGATTTGAACCAGGGACTTCTTGCTGTGAGGCTAGAGAGCAGACCACTGTACCACGGTACCACTCTCTACTAAAACCTTCAGAAATGGGGTTACCCAATAACGCTAACCCTTTTCCTTTTCTCTTTTAGGCCTATATAAATTATGCCCCATGCACCTCTACTGTAGTTCTAAAAGTATTACTGCTAAGAGCGCTAGTGGTTGAACAGAAATGCAATAATGCAACCATCATTTTGTAGCACGTCTTTCAGAAAAAAACATTCCTCGTTCAGTTTTAAGAGCTAAAATAAAAACCTGTCATAGTAAAGACTGAGAAGGAGACATAAACAAACATTCTTCCTGATTTCAACAACTGACTACTAAAAGATTAAAAATGTACATTGTTTTAATCTTGTAAATGTACAACTTTAAGGCTCAATCTGGAATTCTTCCCTTCTCCCTACCTCTCCATTTGTAGTATCAGGGTTGTCCAAAATACTTGCGTCACCAGGAGAAGAGTTTTTCGTCACGTGGGTGCGCTCCGAAGCACAAAGTTTACATTTAAATGAAACTAATGACTTTTTGTTGTAGCATGACCTTTTTAAAGTTATAAACCGCTGTTGTTATGTGTATTCGAGCGCTGTAAGCTACATGCTAACGCTAGCTGACCGGCGGCTATTGATGATGTCTTCAAGTAAAGGTTCAAGTGAATTCAGCGTCACTATTTTTTCACAACTCTGCCGTAGGGGTTGGAGAATGGCTAAATGTAGGGGATTGAAGTGAGCATAGAGCAAACAAAATGCCGTGCGCATCAGACTTAAAAAAATCTTGTTGTAAATGTAAAACTTTAAATCTGTAAATTTAGGAGATTTAAATTTGAAGTGAGCATAGTGTGCAGCAAACAAATGCCGTGTGCAGCATCAGACTTACTCAACTTTGAAAAGTATCTTGGATTCTTAACAGCTAGGCTAAATGTTTTAAACGTTATTATTTCTCGGAATTTTATGACTTTTTGTTGTAAATGTAATTTTTTTTTCTTCGAAATTTTTTACTTTTTTCTTGTACATTTCTAACTATTTCTTGTAAATTTATGACTGAATTTTATAAATGTACAGCTTTTTTCTTTTAAATTTAAGACTTTAAATCTTTAAAACTTTTTCTCATAAACTTTTAATGATTTTCTTATAAATTTCACAATTTTTATCTTGCAAAATTACAACTTTTTACATGTATGTTTATGATTTTTTTTGTAAATTCATTCGTTTTTCTTGTAAATGTAACATTTTTCCTTGTAATATATGACCTTAAATCTCATAAGTTTACAATTTTTTTCTTGTTAATTTATGACTTCCGTCTTGCAAATTTTAGATTTTTTTCACGTGAATTTACTTTTTTTTCTTCTAAATTAATTACCTTAAATCCTGCAAATTTACAACTTTTTTCTCCTATATTTAATACTTTTTTTGTAAGTTCATGACTTTTTCCAAATTTAAAATTATTTTCTCATACATTTACTACATTTTTGTTGTAAATTTGTTACCTTAAATGTCATAAATGTACATGTTTTTTTCCTATAGATGTATTACTTTTTGCACACAAATTTATGATATTTAAATTCATAAATTTACCAGGACCGTTTAGTCATATATACTGTATCCGACTTTATTCTTGTAATTTAACAGTTACAAAATTTTTCTTGCACATTTATGAGGTTTAAAACGTAATTATTATTGTTTTCTTTGTAAACTGTCACTAATACTCTGTTGCAACAAACAGACGATCGAGTAACTTAAAAAAGTATATTGCTGAATTCAAAAACAGAACTAAGAGGAAACAAATGTGAAGAAGACAAAATTCCTTTTAAAAACAAAAATTGAATCCAAGATGTATTTGTAACATTCATCCAGAAAGGTATGAATAATTTGTTGTTTTTATTATAACAGAAAACCTGCTTGAATTGTAATTGAATGGAAGTGAGTTTCTTCCATCATTTCTATTATTCCAGTTTGTGAACCAGCAGAGCCGGACACACTCTCAGTGGAATGTCTCTGAGGTGTGCAGAGAGGATTGTCCCGGACTTCCTTCCCTCCCTTCAGGTCACTGCACCAAAGCGGTGTCAGGAACCTCATCAAAGACGCCCCTCATCCCCAGCGGGGGTCTCTTTCCCAGCCAGCCTCTGCTGCACTGAGCTTTTTAATGTAGAACCACCGGGTTCTGGAACAGCTTCAGGCCATCAGCCTGTTGCACCCGGGACACCGATCCAATATCTCTATGATTCTGAATTGTCTTGACTTCCAAACAAAAAAAAAAAAATCTTGTAAGTCTATTGTTGCTTTTTCTGTTACTGTCATTGACTTAGTTTTTAAAATCTTCATAATGATAAAAAAAAATAGAATAAAAAGCATTTTAAAGGATTTAAATTATGCTCATTAATGATGCCTGAATGTATTTAGACACAAGAGATTCTTCTGTTTTTCTTTTTTTATTCAGGATTATGATAAATTACTCAAACGGCAGAATTATAATGTATGAATTAGCAATGTCCAGCGTAAAGGGATAAACCCTTTTTCCAGCGGAGCTCCAGTGATTATGTTCTTTGATTTACTGTAACTCTCGCCGCTTTTCTCACTTGAAATCTACTGAAATTATCGTGTTAACAGTTAAAAAGTACAGAGCCCCTAAAAGGAAATCGCAAAACAAAATGTAAGTAAAAAACAAAAAACAAATAAAAAACAACTACTATCTTGTAACACCATTTACTAGCACCACTTACTAACTCGTGCCCACCACTTACTAACTTATGCACACCAATTACTTTCTTGTGCGCACCACTTACTAACTCGTCCACACCAGTTACTATTTTGTGCGCACTACTTACTAATTCATTCACACCAGTAATTATCTTGTGCGCACTACTAACTAACTCATCCACACCAGTTACTATCTTGTGCGCACTACTAACTAACTCATCCACAACAGTTACTATGTTGTGCGCACTACTAACTAACTCGTCCATACCAGTTACTATTTTGTGCACACCACTTACTAACTCATCCACACCAGTTACTATTTTGTGCACACCACTTACTAACTTGTCCACACCAGTTACTATTTTGTGCACACCACTAACTAACTCGTCCACACCAGTTACTATCTTGTGCGCACTACTTACTAACTCATCCACACCAGTTACTATCTTGTGCGCACTACTTACTAACTCGTCCACACCAGTTACTATCTTGTGCGCACCACTTACTAACTCATCCACACCAGTTACCATCTTGTGCGCACTACTTACTAACTCATCCACACCAGTTACTATCTTGTGCGCACCACTTACTAACTCGTCCACACCAGTTACTATCTTGTGCGCACCACTTACTAGCTCGTCCACACCAGTTACTATCTTGTGCGCACTACTTACTAACTCATCCACACCAGTTACTATCTTGTGCGCACTACTTACTAACTCATCCACACCAGTTACTATCTTGTGCGCACCACTTACTAGGTCATCCACACCAGTTACTATCTTGTGCGCACCACTTACTAACTCATCCACACCAGTTACCATCTTGTGCGCACTACTTACTAACTCATCCACACCAGTTACTATCTTGTGCGCACCACTTACTAACTCGTCCACACCAGTTACTATCTTGTGCGCACCACTTACTAGCTCGTCCACACCAGTTACTATCTTGTGCGCACTACTTACTAACTCATCCACACCAGTTACTATCTTGTGCGCACCACTTACTAACTCGTCCACACCAGTTACTATCTTGTGCGCACCACTTACTAGGTCATCCACACCAGTTACTATCTTGTGCGCACTACTTACTAACTCATCCACACCAGTTACTATCTTGTGCGCATCACTTACTAACTCATCCACACCAGTTACTATCTTGTGCGCATCACTTACTAACTCGTCCACACCAGTTACCATCTTGTGCGCACTACTTACTAACTCATCCACACCAGTTACTATCTTGTGCGCACCACTTACTAGCTCATCCACACCAGGTACTATCTTGTGCACACCACTTACTAACTCGTCCACACCAATTACTATCTTGTGCGCACCACTTACTAACTCGTCCACACCAGTTACTATCTTGTGTGCACCACTTACTAACTCGTCCATACCAGTTTCTATCTTGTGAGCACCACTTACTAACTCGTCCATACCAGTTACTATCTTGTGCACACCACTAACTGCACACGAGACAGGTTCCTACCTGGCCATTTGCGGTCATTTGCGCTCAAGAAACCTTCTCACAGGTTACCTCAAGATGACATTAAGTGGGCTACTAGAGTTTCACTTTACCTTTGGACTCGATTACAAGGACATTGCAGCTTTGCTTGCCCACCATCACAATTATGTTATCTCTGAACATCACTTAAAATGAATTTTAAAGTCATGTGGTTTGTTTCTGTGCAGAGGATACACCAGCTCGGATCAGGTTACCGGTTTTACTCTGGGAGAATTTAGATAATCCGTTAAACTCAATTGGTATTAATGGATGGATGCAAAATTCATTCAGAATGGTCTGCACATATAGAAGGAACATGTCCGTCTGATTCTGCAAGAACCTGACCTACAGGAGGTTGAACTACTTGCTTAAATCCTCGTCAGTATGACTTTAATCAAATTAATGCTGATGTAAAACAAACACACACCCCCACACACTATTAAAAATGCTAAGTACAGTAGGACCACACATGCTTAGAAAGTAGACGAGCATCGGAAATTATTAAATTCTGAAATATTAACATACAAAAAATTGCTAACCTTATCTTTCACAAGTTTTGATGACATTTTCAAAAACATCACGTGTTTTAACAAAGTCTATATCCTCATCTGCAACTCAAAACAACTGTAGCTACAGATAGTAAGTGATGCGCTCGAGATTTGTTCTTGTTTTGTTTTTTTTTCCTTTTCTTGTCCCTTCAGGGGCTCCGTAGAGAAGTTACAGTATGTTGAAGATTTTGCGTTTACGCGTCACTGCTGATGCCTTAAGAGTTAAAAGGTTAACAGTGAGAGAAAGACACACTTTTCTGGTCAATTCTTTGAGAAAAGTGTGAAAAAAATCCTTTCACATTTATCACATTTGAGCTCTTTCCATTTTCCGGAATCATCTGATAAGGAGAATCCAGATTGCTTCGTGTGCTGGCAGAGCAGCAGATGAGAAGAAGTCTTTGGTTTGGTTTCATGGGACCTCTATAGGTGAGAATCGGGGGGATTATTGGATCCTGGCAGTCATCTGCGGCTCTTGGACCGTGGTCTGGTGTGGTGTTGTGATAAAACACTAGATTCATCACTTTTGGACCTTCTGTGGAGCTTGGAGTGTGCATGCTGCGAGCTGAAAAACTGCTGGAACAGCATTTAGAAGATGAGGCGGGAGATAAGCATGTGTCATGTTGGGACTGTGGAGACGGAGCCTCATGATCGGAGGGGGGGGTGTGTGAAAATGAGGGAAGAAAAGCGTAGAGGAGAAAAAGTGTTAATGTTAGGCGGACAAGAAGCACTTTTAATGGACTAGAAAAAGCTAATCTAAATGTCCTCCATTCAGCAGTTAAACATGCATCAGTCATGATTTTAACAAGACAGTCTGGTAGCACCACGGTGACGGAGAGGCTGGGTGATTTGTTCTTGTCTGAGGGAGAACTGGATAAGTTCAGTGATTTATGTGTGTGTTTGGATGCCAAGTGTGGCAATAGATCTACACAACCCAACAACAGTCAAAAAGCAGGCTAAAACGGAGACTGAGGTCATTGATTAACCCTAAAAAGTGATGTGATCAGGACAGCGTGTTGTTTCTAGTTCTGTCTTCAAAGAGATTCCTGGTCTAGAATCTTTTCTGGCAGATTTAAAAAAAATGAAAGCTTCAGTTAAATGACATAATTAATAAAAAAATGCAATTCCAAATGCAAAGACTTAGACTAGAAAGATTTGAAAACGCTAATAAATCTGGCAAATTTCTAATCCTCTTAAAATTGATAAAGAAAAATCCACAAAAACATCTATTATTGATCAGTCAGGAAATGTCACTCATGACACGATCAAAATCAATAACACATTTAAAGATTTTTATAAGAACACAGCATCAACTTGTAGCACTTGTGATGCTAAATTGAAGCATTAAGATGTTCAGGGCTAGTGATCAGAAATCTAGAACTCGTCTCAAGGAGGGAGCAGCTGGAGACTTGATGAAGTTTCTTTTATGAATAAATATATACAGTGAGTGACAAAGAATAAAGTGAACGGCCATTCAAATATACATATTTACAAAGGGAAAAAAAGAAAAACAGAACATTTCATATTGACATGTTCACTGAAATCTCAGGAGTAATCTCAGAAGTTAGTCCTTTATTTATTTCGAACATACAGATTACATGGTAAAAAAAACAAAACAAGAAACAAAATTTTATATAAATTATAAATAAAAGATATTACACCTGAATTGTGTAGTTCAAAATGGGGTAGGAAGAAGTTTAAAACCTTTTTTTTAATCCTACCCCTAAAAATATATCTTCATTTTAATTTTTAATATAAACTATTTCAGAAGCAGAAATTAAGTACCATCAGACATCTGTCCATATAATCGAATACACACAAGATCTATACAAAAACACGTACATATATACAAATATACCAGCTTTACCATTCACATGTTTTCCCTTCCCATAAATCTTTCCCCTGGGACCTCAACACCCAGTCTCTGTCAACTTCACCAATAAAACACTCAAAACATTGATTTATATGAATTATATACTTCAATATAATTATATACAGTCAACACCTGTATCACTACATTAGATTTGTTATCCTTCTTCCTTACTATATTTACTGAAGACTAATATTCTATGTTTATGTTTGAAGTGGTTTATGCTGTTGCTCATTCGTAACTCATCATTCAGACTGTTCCATAGCTTCACTCCATTTATTGTTGTACAAAAGATCTTTTTTGTTGTGCGTGCTTTTAGTACTCTGAAATTATTTTCTTTTCTTAAACTATAACCACCCAATCTGTCAGAAAACATTGACTGTAGATGTACTGGGAGTAAATTATGTCTTGCTTTGTACATCAGCTGAAGTATTCTATGTTCTATTAAATCAAAAAGTTTTAGTATCTTTGACTGAAGAAATAATTGATTAGTGTGATGGCGATAACTTACATTATGAATTATTCTTACTGCTCTTTTTTGTAACAAACACAGTGGTTTTAAAGAGGTTTTGTATGTACTTCCCCAAATTTCTGAACAGTAGGTTAAGTACGGCAACACCAGAGAATTATACAGTATCTGGCGTGATCTGAGGTTAAGAATATGTTTCACTTTGGCCATGACTGAAATACTTCTTGATATTTTTGTTTGTAAAGAACTAATATGCTGCTTCCAGGAAATCTTGTCGTCTATTGTCACGCCCAAGAATTTGATATGATTCACTGTTTCTAATGTTACTCCTGCTATTCTTATTTTAATTTGCTCTTTTGTATTGTTTTTACCAAAAAACATGATTTTATTTTGTCCAAATTAAGTGATAGCTTGTTTCTATCAAACCAGTCCTTTAGATTGTACATTCCTCTTGTCACTTTAGAGGGAGTTCCTGGATATCTGTGTCAGAAAAAAGGATGTTGGTATCATCTGCAAATAATACGAATTTCATTTCGTCTGATGTTTTGACTATATCATTGATATAAAGGTTAAATAAAATGGCCCAAGCACTGAGCCTTGAGGGACACCACACACAATGTCCAGAACTGTTGAGTTATGGTCTCCCATTTTCACAAATTGTTTCCTGTCTCGTAAATAGCTTTTTACCCAGTCTAAAGCTGATCCTCGCACTCCCAGTTTATCCATTTTATGAATTAGAATGTCATGATTTATTGTATCAAATGCTTTTTTTAAATCTATGAAAACTCCTATTGCATATTTGTTCTGTTCTGTGATATTAGTTATTTCCTCTGTTAATTCCATTAAAGCCAGTGATGTTGATCTGTTTGCTCTAAACCATACTGGCTGTCTGTAAGTAAATTATATTTATCGATGAATTTGCAAAGTCTATTTTAAAAAGTTTTTCCAGGATCTTAGAAAACTGAGGGAGGAGGGAGACAGGCCTGTAATTTGTGAACTGATGTTTATCTCCAGATTTGTAGAGTGGAATTATTTTAGCAGTTTTCATTTTCAGAGGAAATTGACCATTCTGGAACGATAGATTGCATATATGAGTCATGGGTTTTGAAATTCCTTCAATTACCTTCTTGACTAACATCATATCAATATCATAGGAGTCTGTAGATGTTTTGTTCTTACACTGCTTAGTGACTTCAATTACTTCTTCTTCCTCCACCTCTTCAAGAAAAATAGTGTTAATATTACTGTCTGTTAAATGAGGACCTTTGCTTAATGTTGGAATTTCCTTAGCCAGATTTGGTCCAATATTAGCAAAGAAGGTATTGAATAAATTAGCAACATTTTTTGGATTTGTGTGTGTGGTTTCCCCATCTAGAAAATGCTTTGGATAACTTGTATATTTTGGAGAATTTCTTATTACCATATTTAATATGGTCCACAATTGTTTAGTATTGTTTTTGTTGTTCTCAGTAAGTTGTTATAATATTCCTTTTTACACTTTCCTCTTATCATTTAATGTTGTTTTTATATGTCTTATATCTCCATCTCATGTTCATTCGCTTTGTATTGGCAGTTTTATCATATATTTTTTGTTTATTAAATTAATTTTTTTCTTACAGAGGACTTTTTAATTCTCCTTGATACATAAACTGTTTGCATGTTTAACTTTACTTCGGTATTCCTGTATTGGGCAGTTTTTATCATATAATAGTTTAAATATTTTTAAAAATTCATCATATGCTTTATCTACATCTTTTTCGTTGTAAATTAAGTCCCAGTTATACTCCAACAAATCCTTTTTTAATGCATTCAAAGACTCTTCAGTTCTAATTCTCCTTGATTTTAGCCTGTTATCACTTTCTAACTTCTTATACTTGATGTTATAGGTTGCAAAGACAGGTAAGTGATCACTGATATCATTTATAAATAACCCACTAACAATATTATTATCAATGACATTGGTAAATATGTTGTCTATTAATGTTGCACTGTTTGAAGTAATTCGTGTGGGTCTGCTAATCAGAGGATGTAAGCCATTACTGTACATGATATTGATGAATTCTTCGGATGCTTTATGTTTGTTTACATTTAGTAAGTCTATGTTAAAGTCTCCACACAGAAACATAGTTTTTTGACTCATGTTGGTAAAATTTTCTTCTATCCAAGCATTAAAAGTATTCATGTCAGAACCTGGTGCCCTGTATAAGCAACCTACTGTTATATTTTTCTTTTTCTCCATTGTGATCTCAATTGCAATACATTCAAACACATTGCTCACCACAACAGATAAATGTTCTATCAACTTATAATTCAAATTTGTGTCTACGTACAGAGCGACACCACCTCCATTTTTTATTTCTCTACTTTTATAAATGACTTCATAGCCTTCAATGTCAAAGTCCACTCCCCTGTCATTGTTAAACCATGTTTCTGAGACTGCGATTATACTGAAGGTTTGTGAAAACTGCTTCAAGTAGTCCTTGATTTTATGGAAATTGGCATACAAACTTCTGCTATTAAAATGAATAATGGAGAATTTGTTAGTATTCATCTTTGCACTATTGAAGTAATCTCAGAAGTAATCTCAGAAGTAATCTCAGGAGTAATCTCAGAAGTAATCTCAGGAGTAATCTCAGAAGTAATCTCAGGAGTAATCTCAGAAGTACCGGTAATCTCAGAAGTAATCTCAGAAGTAATCTCAGAAGTAATCTCAGGAGTAATCTCAGAAGTAATCTCAGGAGTAATCTCAGAAGTACCGGTAATCTCAGAAGTAATCTCAGAATCTCAGAAATGATCTCAGGAGTAATCTCAGAAGTAATCTCAGAAGTAATCTCAGAAGTAATCTCAGAAGTAATCTCAGAAGTAATCTTAGGAGTAATCTCAGAAGTAATCTCAGAAGTAATCTCAGAAGTAATCTCAGGAGTAATCTCAGAAGTACCGGTAATCTCAGAAATAATCTCAGAATCTCAGAAATGATCTCAGGAGTGGAAGAGAAGCAGAAAGGGTCCAGCTCAGAGTCCAATGCAACAACAGTCCGTTGAATGTTGAGTGTGTCACCACCCCAGTGAGCGCAACTGAGGTGGTGTTTAACGGGTTACAAGGAACCCCCTACCGGCCCAATGGACGGCTGTGGCTCTCCAATTTGCGGGTTCTGCCGATCTGGTTCCCTGGGATCTAGCTCGCCATCAAGCTCTGGCCTAGCTTCACCGAAACCACCTGCTACGTCGTCAACCACGTTCCACGTCGTCAGACCGCACAGAGGGTTCCTGTATCGCGTCATCAGGCTTCCCCACAGCTTCCTGTCATTCCTATTTCCCGGCCCCCCTTATAAGCGCACGTGATTTGCTGTTTCGTGTCACGTGATGCTTCGATGTCATGAAATCAAAGGCTGACGAGTGGCTGATTGCTCACGTGACTGACTGACGTTACCGACGCGGAAAGCAGAGACGATCAGACAAAAAGAAAGGAAAAGGCTCAGAAGTAAAGCCTTGGGCACAACTGCCCGTGCAAATTTTTGACCCGTACGGGTCTGGGGTGGTTTGGCCCGTAGACCAGGCCCGTGACTGCCGCATGAGTTGTGGTCATTAGGACGGGAGCCTGCACGGAGCCGCACGAGCCCGTGCAAGTGGTTGTGTGAAAAGCTGATGTCATTCTCGGGTGCGGAAGTACCACGGGCGTTGCTACAGACGCACATGCGCACACGGGCCCGTGCAAATGGATGCGCCGGCGCACGTGCGCGTAGTACTGGCGCGTGCGTGCGATACGGGCCAGCGCGCGGCTATAAAAAGGGCTGCGCGGGTCCCGCATCAGTCTCACTGCTTCACAGATCTAGAAGACTTCACTATTCAGCAGGACGCTCACCGCATCGCGACATCTCGCTGTGAGATGAGTGTGTGCTCCAACTCCTGCATCTCAGCTTGTTACGAAGCGGGGGGGGGTGCATGTGAGGAGCAGCGCGCTCTGCGAGGAGCGAGAGAGAGAGCGTGCCGCAGAGAGAGAGCGCGTGCCGCGGAGACAGAGAAAAAGGAGAGAAAAAGAAAAGGAGAGGGGCGCGCGCGCACATTAGCGTGCGGACAGTTGTTCACGAGTTTGTCTGCGAGTTAAAGTGAACCCCGGAGGAAAAGCAACCTTCGGCCCTGGAGAAGATCTCCCCTGCTCCTCGACTACGGTTGAGGGGGAAACAGAGCAGGAATGGTTCAACACAACGTACACTTGTGCATGGACCCGTGCATGCCGCAAGGTTTCACGCACGTCGCCGCACAACCGGCTGTACTACCCTTGCGGGACTTTGAACACGGGGAACTGATTGCACGGCTCGTAAGGGTGTAGTACGGGTGTAAGTACTGCTGTTAGTACGGCTAGTACGGCTCTTGGGGTTGATGAAAACAGCTACGGGCCCGTACGGCCCTTACGGGAGTGGTGCAGCCAGCTGCACGGGCAGAGGAAAATGGGAGAAAACCGTGGCACCCGCAGAAGACTTTGGTGCATGTCGAGCAGCCTCCCACGGGCGCCTACGGGCCTTTGCGGAGCCTGCTACCTTTGCAGACCCGTGCGGACCGCCGCACGGGGGCGGGAAATTCCGGCCCGTAGACCGCCCGTGGGAGCCCGTGCAGGCAGTTGTGCCCAAGGCTTATGACAGGAAAAATAAAGCAGCCTACCCGAATAAAACCTGGGTTACAAACTCATATCGTAAACCTTCCCAGATTAAATAAAGATCAGATCACAGACTTGGACTCTCTGCTCTTATCATCTGAACTTCATGATGCTCTGCTACTTATGCCGAACAACAAAGCTCCAGTTCTACAAAGAATTCTGGGAGCAGCTGACAGAAACTTTTATAAAATAGTTACATATATTAGAGATAGCCAATCACTGCCACCTAACATGAATTCAGCAAATATAATCCTTCTTCTCAAATCAGAGAAAGATCACTTTCTAAAAAACACAAATATACAATCAATTTTTTTGTACTATATTCTTGTTATTTTTTCAGTTTGACTCACTTTTTTTCTTTTTTTTTTTTTTTACAAAAAGCGGACTATGTGAGACGTGGTAAAATGACAACACGACACTGAGCCGACACTGACCTCGACTGCAGCGGCAAAGAAAAGCGATAAACAGAACATGCTGCTCGTCACAAATGTCCTCACAGTTGACGTATATTTTCATGTCGTCTGAGGAAAGGTGATGTGATGACAAAACCACAAGAAAAAAGAATAAATCTGGAGGATTCCTTTATGTCTCAAAAAAAAGACATGTACCACATTACTTGTTTACTTTTTTAAGAAATGTTTTGTTGAAGTTTGAAAAAAAAAACAAAAAAAAACACAAGGATGAAAACATTTTCCAGCGCCAACATTATAGAGGATTTTTGTTGTTCTTTTTGCAATGTACTTTTCAGATATCTGTAGATTTCTAGTTGGCTGGTTATTTATTTTCATAGTAACTAATACCAGAAATGACTATTTTCTCTAGTTTCTCATACAGCAACATCCTTTCTGCACATAAACTTGACTTTTTCTCATTTTCAGTGTAATAAGATTTTCAAAAAAAATAAATTCAATTAAATTTGTTGTTTTGCTCACATTTAAAGGCTAATATTTTAAAATATTTGATCTCACATTGTACACATTAGTGTATATCTGGTTTGATTAAAATGTCTTTCAGATGTTAAAACAAACAACTTTCTGTTTTTTTTTTTTTTTTACAACAGCCTTTTTAATTACTTTCACTTCAATTACTTTCAGGATTAAAGTAAATAAAAAACCTGTTTACAAATTTGAAAAGAGTTTTTTACTAATAAGGTTGCAATGTTAACTTTCAATAAATGTATAAAATTGAAAAAAAAAATTGCAATGTTGAAAAAAATGTATTTGAAACTTAAAGAAATGTTTTTATCAAACTTTAGAAAGTATTTTATATTTATATATGGGCAGCCAATGAGCTCCAAGCCCCTCCCCCACCGAGATATGGGCTCAATTTTTGAAAGCAAAAATGTCTGTAAATAGAGGTCTGAAAAGAAAAGTGAAATGGAAAATCCACAGCATCAAATACATTTTATATTTTATAACTGTTTTAGGTTTATAGTTATTTTTTTTATGTTTTTTATTTTTTTCATTTTTGCTATTTTTAGAGATAGATTTTTTTTCTTTTTACAAATTAACTATTTAATTTCTTCTTTCTAGTTTTCAAAGTCTGTTTTTCGACTTTTAACCTTTTTTTTAAATATAAACCTGTTTTTTCATTCACTTTGAGCTGATCCTGTTTTTACCTGAAACACCTTTAAGGTGGTTTCACTTTTTCTTCTTCATTCTTGTTTTATTATGTAGATTTTTTCTTCACTTTGCTCCAAACGGGCTTTTAAACAGAACATGGCGGCTAACAAGATCCCCCTTTGGCTCGGTATGTTGATTAGGCCGAGCAGTCAATGAAAACACGGCCAGGGCCGCGGCACGCCGCACACACTCAGGTGTCTTTTATCAGCTTCTCTCCAGCTTTCAGCTTCACCAGCGGTCAATAGCTTGAAGAGACTAATCCATAACTGCAGCAGCAGCAGGCCGTCTGACGTGAGCCCGCGTGATTAACAGTCAACAGTCGAGCGGCATTAGCACAAACATCTGCCGAGCCGGGAGCAACACTCGTGTCCCCGTGTCAGAGGCGGGCCGACCAGAGAGCGAAAACAGACCAATGGGCTTCACTCTGCACACCACAGTCGAGAGTGAAACACACAATTTCAACGGGACACACAAACGTGCTTTATTTGACAAACAGCTGGAGGAACGTCGGCGCTTCACCGATAAATGCAGTACCTGGAAAAACAGAGGATGGGGAAGCTAAAAACTCAAAAAAAAAAAAAAAACACTCCAGAGATGACCCTTTTTAAAAAAAAAAGACGGTGTCTTCATCAGCAACCAAAAACACAGAAGGATATGGAGTGATTTTTGTGCCACCATATTGCAAAAGTCACAGCTTCTAGATCAAAATATTCTAATTTACAATCAAAATGTAAAGTGTTAATAAAAAAAAATCATAATTTGCAAACAAAAATATTTAATATTCGCATATATGTTTGCATTTTTTTTTTTTGTTTTAATGATTTGGATGCGTAGTGCCTCATCTCACTTTCGCCCTATCTTTGTTTTTTGTTCAAAATGTTCTCTTACCGTTACGTTTGTGCCACCCCAGACAGCCTGCTGATTGGTCTAAACCAGAGGTCGGCAACCTTTAACAGTAAAAGAGCCATTTGGTCTCTTTTTCTACTGATCAAAACCTAGAAGGAGCCGCATAGTCTTACTTTAGCCTTTTTTATTTTTAACTTTTTTTTATATATAAATTTGGATTTGCATTCGTTACCTTCTTTTTTAAAGAAGAATTATGTCTATATGTCTATATTTTTGACATGAACAAAACCAAAAATATAAAAAGAAACTAGCATCTCTCAAAATGTGATTTTTTTTTTACCTTTTACCTTAGCAGATGCCAAATTAGCCACACAAAAAAGTTAGCTCGTTATTTAAAGACTAGCTCAACTCCAAAATAGCTTAAGCTAAATAAGTCAAAAACATTAGCCTGTTGCTAAAGTAGAAGCTAAACTCTAAGCTAACCTAAAAATCGCAGAAAATAACAAATTAGCCAAAAACGTTTGCCTATTGCTAAAATATTAGCTAAACTCCAAGTTTCCACAAAAAAAACTCAGTAGAGGTCAAATTAGCCCCCAAAAAAGCTAGCTCTTTGATTAGTTACTAGCTGAACTTTCTCAGTAAACTGCATTGGTCAAAAACTTAGTAAACAAAATTGATCAAAGCCTGTTCCTAAAACATAAGCTAAACTTTAAATGAACCTTAATAGTAGCTAATAAATTAGCCAAAAACGTTAGCATGTTGCTAAAATAGAAGCTAAACTCTAAATTAGCCTAAAACCTCAGTAGCTAACAAATGTGTGAATGCTTTAAAGTGATTCCTACTTTAAAAAATTCCAATTATTTTATTTTTCTTCAGCCAGAGAGCCACCATAGAGAGATAAAAGAGCCACATGTGGCTCTGGAGCCGCAGGTTGCTGACCCCTGGTCTCGATTCTATCCAATCAGGTGTCTCTACCTTGCATTGCCGTGCTTGGGGACCGAGGCAAACTTTGGACTTCTATCGGCGCCGTTCGGTCAGAACTCTACAGTCGTCAACCATTCTGACCCGTTTCTCTTGGTTCTGTATTTATTCATGTTACTATAGCGACCAGCGTGTTTAAAATGTCTGCAGCAGAAAAAAAAACGTATCACGTCGTCTCCGTACATCTGGACATTACATCACGATTATGATTTGTGTGAATGAGCTGTAGTTTTTCATTCTTTCATGAATATTTTTTCTACTTTGGACAAAAGTAAACAGGAGTTCTTTGAAATAAGTCACTGAAAAAAATCTGTTGTTTTATTTAAAGAAATAAAAACGTTTGCACTCACAAAAATATATTTAGCAAGCAAAAAAAAAAGTTCTTAAAAGCGAATATTAAATATTTTAATTTGTAAATTAAGATTTTTCTTCTTAACACTTTACAACTTGTTTGCAATTTCGAACATTTTGATCTCAAAGCTGTGACTTGTGCATGCAGTATGGTGGCACAAAAATCCCTCCATAGAGAGATTTGATGCAGAAAGCCTCTTCCCACAGGTGAGGTTGCAGCAGCAGGTGAAGCGCGGCGGCCTCCACACTGCATGTTTCAGCAGCCTGCTCGTGTGATGGATGCAGCTTTTTGTAGTACAGGTTAGAAGGCCTCATTGATGGGATAGGCCGACTGTTCATCGCTCAGCCTCTCTGTGTTGCCCTCCGTACTTCAATCTATTCTCACCAGCCTGTTCCAGCTTACATGACAAATGATTCACACAGGACAAAAACGTTTAGGATTTCCTGCTTGCCACTAACTTTCCATCTCTCTATTGAGCTATTAAGGTCCTAATCTATCTTAAAGAGCAGTGCGCTTCAACCCTCTTCAGGTTTCATGTCCAGAAATCATTTCATAAAGCTGAATTTGGCGTCTAAATCTTTTCGCTTTTTTTTTTCTCAGTTTCCCATAACTTTTAAAGTATAAATTCATATTCTGTTAAATATCCGTGGCTGCTTTAAACTTTATTTGTTCACAAGATTTCATGTAGGAACCATTAAAATGTGATGTAGATTTTCCCGAAACCCATAACACTCAAAGAGGAAGATAACAAATCAGACGCCAACTTCAGGTTCATCCGACTTTTAAGGTACGATGAAAAATAAAAGTTACTAAAATTACAAGTTACTACAACTTTATTAGCAGCATCCTTGTAGCTTAAACAGTCTGTTACTGATTGTTTTGCATTATTTTTATGGTGTGTGGGAACAACTTTCACAATAAATCTATATTTGTAGTAAAGATTCCTGTTTTTTTTCCCTTTTAAATGCAGCTTTCGTTTCATAGTCAAAGACTCTTCTTCTATTTCTTCACTGATTTTCTCCCAAAACAAACTTTCCAGATACATTTGTTTGTTTGTTTTCTGTTTTTTTTTTTTTTTTTTTACTTTTGATAGCTTGCGTGTTTTAATTTAGCAGTCGGTGCAGCGGATTCAAGAAAATAGCGGATGGATTTTGAACACTCAACATGCGTCAAGAATGAGTCGGATGTGGTGGAGGGAATTCAGTAGGTTTTCAAAATAAAACTTCTTTCAGAATCAGATTTTACATTAAATGGAAGAAATCTGGATAGTGTTTTTTATCTGTGGTCTCACGTTGATTCCTGAAGCTGTTTAAGCATTCACACTAAAGTAATCATGTTTCTCTTTATTATTATTCCTTATTTATTCATCTGTATGTTTTTTTAATTGCAAAAACTCGATCATAATTTTAGCAATTTCTGCAATCTTAGCATGAAAACTTTACGCTCGCTAAGAAAATTTCTGTTTGTTCTTTTGGTATTCATGCATTTTATGTTTTTTAAGATTTTACGCAATTAATTGGATTTTTTCAGCCCAATTGAAAATGAATGGACATTTTTTTTAAATGTATGCAATTAAAAACACTCAGCAGTGCATTCATGCTTTTACTTTTACTTTAAATTTGAATATCTACCCAATTATTGAACTTTTTCACAAATTTTTCACATAATTCTTCAAAAATTTGTTCAATTTCTGCAAATTATGGAAGTTTGGTTTGTTCAATATGTTATGGGCATCAATGCTATTGATTTTTTTAAGACTAATTTTGATTTTAGCCTGTATTTTAGCGACATGCTAATGTTTATGGCTAACTTGGCATCTATAGATGTTTTGGGCTAATTCTGAGTCAAGCTAGTTTTAGCAATGTGCTAACGTTTATGGCTAGTTTGGTATTTACTGAGGTTTTTTTTGGGACTATTCTTGAGTTTAGCCAATATTTTAGCACCATGCTAACTTGTTTGGCTAATTTGGCATCAAAGGTTTTTGGGTCAATTCTGGGTTAAGCTAGTATTTCAACAATGTGCTAGCTTTTCTGGCTAGCACATTCTAGCATTCACACTTAAGCATAATTACAGGTAATGCAACTTGTCCAATTTGTTTTCAACAGTTAATAATTTGAAAACTATGGAAGACGACTGTAAGTTATACTTAGAATTCGGTTATCGTCATGTTTTGTTTTTGCTTTTTTTATGATGTTATATTTTTGTATTGCGTCTTTTAGATGGAGTTTTTGAGAAGCGCTGAGAGTTGAATTTTAGAGAATACCACCTGTATTTGTTTGCATACACTGCTGTATTTATCAGAATAAATCATTTAAAGTGTGCAACACTCTATAATGCTAAAGTTCTATTTTTCAAACATCTGTTAAATCCAGTTTTAGCACATCTGTTGGTTATTTTCATAACAGCCTCTTAAAGTTTTTATTATTTTGGCCAAACTTGATCCTGCTTCACATGTGTAATACTGTACCATGAAATACTTTACTACAAATCTGCTCCTTCAGAGGCTGAGATGTGAGGGAAAACCCTGTTTCTGTTTCACTTTTCACTCAGACGGAAAATCTAAATAAATAAGACGGAACTCTTTGCGATCCAAACGAGGCTCCACCAAAGCCAAAGAAAGCATCTTGGGGGGGGAGACGCTGAGGCCGTCAGCGGGCTTGTTAACGGGGATGACTTGATAAACAGAGTAAATTAACCACAATTTTCCTAGCGAGGCAGCGCGCGGAGAAACGCTCTGCTCCTCTGGCATGGGGAGTGGGGGTGGCCTGTCCTCCATGATTAAATTGAATAAACAGAACAGGATCAACATTAATGCTGATTGCTGATTAAGTTCAGATCCATTATCTTCCCTCAAGCTGGGAAACCTCCCCCACACACGAAATAACCTTCGTCGTTTATCATTTGATCGTCTGTCTCATACTTTATCTGTACATCTCCAACATTTAACTCTTTAAATCCGGAGCTCCAGTGTTTGCTGTAACTGTAAAAGTCAATTTTCTCCTTCACAATCTTTATCGTGATAACGGTTGAAAAGTTTACAAAATGTTAAAGATTTTAATCTCCTTCACAGTTCTTGTGTTTTAAAAGCTCCTAATGTCCAAAAAGCTAACATGATGTCCCACTATTCATAACCTGATCCTCATGAGGTTCTAGTTTCTGTGGTTTTCATTTGTTTGCTTTCATGAGTAAACGAAGAGAATAAAGTTGGACCAAAAAAATACAATACCCCTTTTATCCTGACATGAGTAAAAAATGACATCCAGCCCCCCCGGATTAGTGATCCTCTAGTGAACGCTAAATAAAATGAATCATTTTCCTGGAGTGTGTCACTTATATAAGTTTGATTAAAGCAAATCTCTGAGGACTTAAGTAAAGAACATAAGTCCTCATCGACCTGCAGCCAGCTCGGATTCCTGTCTCGTTTTTGTAAAAATGACAAATCAACAAATACCAATAAACTAAACTGAATAAGTGTGGTAGTTAATAATCTCTCTTTTCTGAAATGATGATGTACAGCAGAGGTTTCAAACTCAACCACACAGGGGGCTAAAATCCAAAACACACTTTAGGACGCGGACCGAACAGGATGAACGTTTATTTAACACTCTAAAACTACATTTTTGAAATTTTAAAACTTTTTGGAACTAGATATATAGCATTACCTGTGATAATGCTAGTGTGAATGCTGTAAGATGAATTTGGCTGCCAAAGATGCTAGTGCTGATAGCTAAAGATCTTGAAATCACTGAATCTAAATAGTAAAAACACGGAAGATGATAGCTGAAAACGCTGAAGATGATAGCTGAAAACGCTGAAGATAATAGCTGAAAACGCTGAAGATAATAGCTGAAAACGCTGAAGCTGATAGCTGAAAACGCTGAAGATAATAGCTAAAAACACTGAAAATAATAGCTAAAAACGCTGAAGATAAAAGCTAAAAACACTGAAGATGATAGCTGAAAACGCTGAAGATAATAGCTAAAAACGCTGAAGATAAAAGCTAAAAACACTGAAGATGATAGCTGAAAACGCTGAAGATAATAGCTAAAAACGCTGAAGATAATAGCTAAAAACACTGAAGATAATAGCTGAAAACGCTGAAGATAATAGCTAAAAACGCTGAAGATAATAGCTAAAAACGCTGAAGATAATAGCTAAAAACGCTGCAGATGATAGCTGAAAGATAATAGCTGATAACGCTGAAGCTGATAGCTGAATACGCTGAAGATAATAGCTAAAAACGCTGAAGATAATAGCTAAAAACGCTGAAGATAATAGCTAAAAACGCTGAAGATAATAGCTGAAAACGCTAAAGATAATAGCTAAAAACGCTGAAGATAATAGCTAAAGTTCTGCATTCAACACGGTGGTCCCCCACAAGCTCACGCACAAACTACTCTGTCTCGGACTGCACCCCACCATCTGTGACTGGCTCCTGGACTTTCTGACTGGCAGGCCTCAGTCTGTCAGAATAGGGAACAGGACCTCAGCCAGCATTACTACTAACGTTGGCACTCCACAGGGGTGTGTCCTCAGTCCCATCCTCTACACCCTGTTCACCCACGACTGTGCAGCCTCTCATCAGGACAACACCATCCTGAAGTTTGCGGACGACACCGCAGTGATAGGACGCATCACTGGCGGGGACGAGGCAGCATACAGGAGAGAGGTGGCCTCTCTGGTGACTTGGTGTGAGGACAACAACCTCACCCTCAACACAGACAAGACCAAGGAAATGATAGTGGACATGAGGAGAGAGAGGAGCCCTCATCAGCCGCTGTTCATCCGGGGTCTTGAAGTGGAGAGGGTGAGCAGCTTCAAATATCTTGGGGTCCACCTCAGCCAGGACCTCACCTGGACACTAAACACCACGCAGCTGGTGAAGAAGGCTCATCAGCGGCTGTACTTCCTGAGGAGGCTGAGGAAGTTCGGCATGTCATCAAAGATCCTCAGCAACTTCTACAGCTGCGTTGTTGAGTCCATCCTAACCAGCTGCATAACAGTGTGGTACGGCAGCTCCACCGTCACGGACCGCAAACGCCTGCAGAGAGTGGTGAAGGCTGCGTCCAAGATCACCAGGACTCCTCTGCCCTCACTGCAGAGCATCTACAAGCGCAGGGTCCTGAGGAGAGCTGCTTCCATCATCGGAGACCCCACACCCCCAACGAGGTCTGTTCACTCTCCTCCCTCGGGCCGGAGGTACAGGAGTGTGAAATGCAGGACCAGCAGACTCAGGAACTCATTCTTTCCCTCTGCCATCAGACTCCTAAACAACTGACAGGAGTCTGCAACAGCAGACTGCACCTTTGCACATCTGGATTATCATCATTATATATCACATTACTGGACTATTCAGGCATTACTAATTGCACCTTTTAATAACTGCACATGTACCCCACTATCAGTTCTGTCAGTCTCCTGCACAATAAACCGCTTGTAAATTGCACAACTGATTTGTAAATATCTTAGTACTTACATATGCATTAGTTGTTTTATTTCGCTATATATAGCTTGTTTTCAGTCATCGCTGTAAATATCCAAAACTTTTTTATTTATCTTTTATGCATTCAGAGTGAGCTGCAATAGTAAGAATTTCATTGTACAGGGAAACCAGTTTCTTTACTGTAGCTATGCAATAAACCCTTTTGAATAGCTTGAATCTTGAATCTTAAAACACTGAAGATAATAGCTGAAAACGCTTAAAGATAATAGCTAAAAAATGAACGATAATAGCTAAAAAACACTGAAGATAATAGCTAAAAACGCTGCAGGTAATAGCTGAAAACGCTGCAGGTAATAGCTGAAAACGCTGAAGATAATAGCTAAAAACGCTAGCTAGCTGAAGATAATAGATTGAAAAACGCTGAAGATAAAAGCTAAAAACACTGAAGATAATAGCTGAAAACGCTGAAGATAATAGCTAACCGCTGAAGATAATAGCTGAAAACGCTGAAGCTGATAGCTGAAAACGCTTTGAAGATAAGCTGAAAAGCTAAAAAACGCTGAAGATTAATAGCTTAGGAAAACGCTGAAGATAAAGCTAAAAACACTGAAGATGATAGCTTGAAACGTCTGAAGATAATAGCAAAAATAGCTGAAAACGTAAGATAAACTTAAAAAACAAGATAAGCTAAAAACACTGAAATAATAGCTAAACGCTGAAGATAAATAGTCTAAAAACGCTAAATAGCTAAAAACGCTGAAGATAATAGCTAAAAACACTGAAGATAATAGCTAAAAACACTGAAGATAATAGCTAAAAACGCTGAAGATAATAGCTAAAAACACTGAAGATAATAGCTGAAAACGCTGCAGGTAATAGCTGAAAACGCTGCAGGTGATAGCTGAAAACGCTGAAGATAATAGCTAAAAACGCTGAAGATAATAGCTAAAAACACTGAAGATAATAGCTAAAAACACTGAAGATAATAGCTAAAAACGCTGAAGATAATAGCTAAAAACACTGAAGATAATAGCTGAAAACGCTGCAGGTAATAGCTGAAAACGCTGAAGATAATAGCTGAAAACGCTGAAGATAATAGCTAAAAACGCTGAAGATAATAGCTAAAAACACTGAAGATAATAGCTAAAAACACTGAAGATAATAGCTAAAAACGCTGAAGATAATAGCTAAAAACGCTGAAGATAATAGCTAAAAACACTGAAGATAATAGCTGAAAACGCTGAAGATAATAGCTGAAAACGCTGAAGATAGTAGCTGAAAACGCTGAAGCTGATAGCTGAAAACGCTGAAGATAGTAGCTGAAAACGCTGAAGATAATGGCACATAACACTAAAACTGAGAGCTGAAAACGCTGAAGCTGATAGCCAGCTAAAATATTAGCTAAATGCCCAAAAACCTAAAAAAAACCTAAGTTAGCCAAAACAGCTAGCATGCAGCTAAAATATTGGCTAAACTTTAAAGTCGACTAAAAAATCTTAGTAATTACCAAAACAGTCCAAAAAACTAGCAGAATGCCAATTTTTAAAACTTTAAAACTGAAACTTTTTAACATAATCATGAATAATAAAAAGGCAGTAATATTATTCCAGAATAAATCAACTTAAACCTTAAATAACTTTCAATATTTTACTCTCCATAAAAATGTATTTTGTCAAAATTACACAAGTTAGAAATAAGTGTAAGATAACATCGGGTCATCAATCACAATAAAATTAAATGATCTGGAGGGCCGGATAGAATTACCTAGAGGGCCGGATCCGGCCCCCGGGCCTTGACACATTTGCCATAGACATGCATGCGTCAAAACACAGATCCATTTAGCAGTAATGCTAGTGTGAGGCAGAATTAAAGGACATTAAAACCAGCACAGATCGTCCATCTCCGTTTCCTGTTTATCACACTGTCATGTCACAGCTAATGCTAATCACTAAAAGCCAAACATGATCTGCTCCTGACACTAAAGCTTCTGGGGGTTCTTAATCTCCTGGGTTAACACACCCCATGACAGCAGGAGTGTTTCTGTGCATACAAATTGCTGCTCCACTTTGCTCTCATCCCATCTTGTGATAAGTGGCTTTGGTTACAGCCGAAGACAGACAACTCTGATTAGGGCTTCAATGCGAGAGCACAAGTGGCTTCGGGGCAGTGCAGGTCATCAAATTTGGCTCTGCTACCTATGGAGAGCCTCTTCTGACAGTTTCCAGGCAGGTATATATATGGGGGATGTGTGCGCAATCCTGCACAGAAGCATACATATGCAAACACACAAGTGCACACCTCTTACCCTGCCAATCAGCGCCGCACACAAACCTCAAACAGAAAATAAGACATTTACCAAATTCACATCACTTTCTGGGAGCCAGGGAAGGTGAGGGCACCGCCGAAGCCTCCGGCGGCTTGATTGTGGTGTTGCCATGACGACGGCGGAGTTAAGATTTACCCTTAGCCCTAATGAGTCGAACGGGCTGACATTGATCCCAATGAAGAGGTTTCCGAAAATAGAAAGAGCGAGCGGACAGACGGGATTAATACAACGGAAGTAAAGCGCCAACAAGGATTAGGACTTCTGCATATGTATGTATGGGAGCTACATGCTCATTAGAAAGAGGGATGCAACACAAGGAGTGAATGCACTATGTAGACAAACACATCATTTATGCAACCTGCTGTTTGGTAATAATGGATGTTAACTATAAAGCACATGTGTCAAAGTCAAAGCCCGCTACATGCTAGCTGTTTTGGCTAATTTGGCCTTTTTTGTGGTTTTTTAGGCTATTTTGCTTTTTTCAGCTTCATGCTAGCTCTTATTTTATTTATTTTTTTTGTAATTTGACTTATTAAACGCACTGTCCTTCAACTGTTTGTAAATGAGTTAAAGTTTGAGTTAGTTTTTCTTTTTTCCCCTTTACTATTTTTTCACTTCTTACTTTATATTTTCTTTTAAACATTTAGAAACTTTCTAAAAAATGCATTTAATAAAAGAGCCACGATGGAGGGCAACATGTGGCTCCGGAGCTGCAGGTTGCAGATCCTGTGCTACACATTTACCTTTTTTCTTCAACTTATATTTTTTAATTGTTAAAACTAATGAAACAGGAAGTGGAGTTTTATCTTCTTTTTCCTTTTATACTTTTGATAAAATCCCAACAATGTCTCCACTGAGGATTTCCAAAAGTGTTTGCTTTGGACAAAAAGTCACTATCTAATAAAGGTTTTATATGTTTTTTTTATCATTTTGATTTTACATGTTATAGAGAAAATCCATTTCATATTTTATATCTTTGCACAAACTATATAGTTTGTTACAGTTTTAAAATCTCCTGGAAATCTAAAGTTTTCCTGTCTCTTTTAATGTCTGCAAATCTCATTTCCTCCTTTTACAGTTTGGTCACAAACATGCAGCTTTGGCTTGTTTGTTTTTTCATTCTTTTTCATTATTACAACTCTGCAATTTTAGACAAAAATGTCTTGTATTTTTGTCGATTTCTCTCTCAGAATGAATAGTTTTTGCAATCCTGTCATCCACTTATTTCCTTAGAATTTTCCTGGAGATTTATGATTCTCTGATTTTAGACATAATCACTATTAGGGACAAACATTTTCTCATTTCATAAATATTCTTCAAATGGTTGAGCTTGTCTGTAGTAAGTGTCAGATGATGCTGAACAAGTCTGTTTTTGCAGCTGCTGGGCTAAACAAAGCTTAAGCCACTGAGCTGACTGTGGGCGAGGTTACCGAATCTAAAGCTCAGCCACACTTTTGACAAAAGATTTTCATCTGTTCATTCCTATTAAGGTCAGGTACATTCCTGGATACAGTTATTTATATGATTTATTTAGGATTTGATTCAGCACCACTGTTTCCATGATGTCCCTGTTTCATCTCAGATGAAATGACTTTGACAAGGGAGAAAATAAAAAAAAATAGCCAAAATAAATATTGTCATTTTCAAGGACGTAGTTTGAGTTCATTGAAAATTCACCTTTAAGTTGGACATGAACTCTTTTTCCAAAAGGCACTTTTTCATCTGCATCTGATTTGAATAAAGAAAAACTCAGAAATGCTGTTTTGAGCTTGTTTTTCCTCATAAATGTCAGAAAAATGTCACAAAAACATGTTAAAAACTCTATAAACAGGATTTTTATTAGAGTACGTATTAAAGGATTTACTTTAGAGACGAGAGCACTAACAGAATTGCTGCCATGTAATCAAACCTCAAATTACAGAATTTTGCACATTTTGAACGTTTGTTTCTTACATGGAAGTTGTTTTTCAGCTAAACTCATGATGTTGCATTAATGTGTAACATTGCTTTTCTGTACTTTTCTATATATTCCTGCAGTATATTCCAGTATTACTTGTCCAGATCTTAGTAAATGTGTTTTTTTTTTTTGTTTTTTCCTGAGGTGCAGCAGAAAGCTCGTGTGAATACACAAACACACTGTGAGTGGAGGAAGTGTTAGCTGGAACAACTCTGGAAAAGATTTGCAGCTGTGAGGTTCTTGATTTTCTAGAGATTCATTCTCTCAGTGTTTGCAGCAGAAGCTTACATAACCCGGTAGGTCTATTAAAGACATTGCTCTTATTTTAACCTTTTGTTCTCGTGCAATTAAAGCGAGTGACTCAGGGAAATAAGAAGCAGTGAAAGCTCAGGCCCAGTGAGGAGAGGCGCTGTAAACACAGTACAGCCTGCACTGCTTTAACGCTGATTTCTTTTTTTGATTACTGCTCGATTATTCACAATTAATAGTTTGTGTTTGCCATTTAGGAGATGATAGGGAATCAGCTGGACTTATTGAAACCAACTAAATTATTAATCATTAAAAAAAAGGCACTTTGCTGCTCTTATTGAACCAATATGAATGAAATTCACATTACTTTAGGTTAGTTGAAGGTAACTTTTACTTTTACTTTGGTTTCTTGTTAGTGTGCACCAGTAAAAAAAAAAAAAAAATGGGGAACAGTTTTTTTTCTCCCATTTCTGGTTACTATCTTGTGAGCACCATTTACCATCTGGTGCGCACAAATATAAAAATTAAATTGATTTTTATCATGTGTGCGCCAGTTACTATCTGGTGTGCACAAGTAGAAAACAATTGAAGTGAAAAAAAGTTTTGATTACTATCTTGTGAGCACCAGTTACTAACTGGTGCCAATAAAATAAATGGAAATGAAAAAACTTTTTTCTGATTACGATATTGTGGGCACCAGATACGATCTGGTGTAAAAAAGAAAATGACGGTAATTATTTTTGGTTTGATTACAATCAAAAAAGTAAGAAAAAAAATGTTCTTATTACTATCTGGTGAGCACCAGATACTATCTGATGTGCATTGGATAGCACCAAAAATTTTTCCTATTAACCATATTTTTTTTACTTTGATGTCTGTACTATAATAGGGTTTTTCTGATATATATTCTAGATTACTGATGAGATGTTTTTCTCCTTCAGAATCTATTGGAATGACTTTGATTGTGTTGAAAAGTTACAGTACGCTAAAGATTTGGTGCTTAAGCGTCACCGGCGACACTTCGGGTGTCAAAGGGTTACAAAAATATTGATAGTTTCCAAAGGTTGAGAGAAGTCTCCTGACTTTCTCCTTCAGACGCTGCTCATGTCCTCGTCTGCCTGCTCACCAGTGGAAAGCGTTCGACGTTTTGCTGTCGGCGTGTCGTGTTGCAGCATGTGTTGCATCACATGGTGGCACACCAAAAAGAAACACGCATATCTTAGATATCACTGAAGGAAAGAGCATTTTTAGCCGTTGGATCAAAAACACGTTGCATCAGCACGCACATTCATGCATCAGAACTTTCTCCATTCACTCACAAGCTTGTTTTGGACGAATAAAACGCTTCAGACAAATGCAGGATTACAGCTCCTTTGTCCAGGCAACGTGTGGAATTCACTGAGTCTGCAACAGTTAAGCACAGAAATGGTCTGTTTTGGATTTCTGGAGGTGTCAGAGCTGGATCTCAACACAAAAAAGTGAAGGATTTGGAGTCCCACTTGTGTTTTTGCTTTGTTTTTCAAATTCCTGTTGGCCAAATAATCGTTGTGAAGTCGTTTTTTTTGCCCTCTGGTTTGGGAACATTTTTTACTGTAAATGTCTGTCATGGCATTCATTTATCTCCGTAAGATATTTTATCCAATACATCTTTAAAGAAAAAATATCAGAGAAAAACAAACTGTCACCAACATGGTTGCAAATCAAATCAAATTAAATCGAACAAAACTGCAGTGAACTTGACTAAATTAAATAAAATCAAACTTTATTTATACATTTCTTTTTAAACAATGGTATGCAAAGTACTTTACAGGCTTAAAATGATTAAAAATTCCATAATAAAACACACAGAAGTCTCTTAACCACATTGACTCCACGCACACGCACAAAAAAATTATAAAATGACACTTGAATAAAACTCATTGTATAAATATGAAGAGAAACTGAAGATAAAACAGCTAAAAGAAAATATCTCTAGCTACATCTACTACCACAAAAAGACATTTTCATGATTTCTTCACACACTGAAAGTGTCAAATAAGATAAAAAATAAAACGAGGGAAGAAAAAATAAATTAAACTCCAGTTACTTGATAGTAGAGCTGCCATGATTAGTCGATTAGTCACGACTATGTTGAATTACAAAAGTTGATGACTCATTCAATAGTTGACTAGTCTTTTTTTTTTTTTAATCTCAAAACTATGGTGTACACTTTCTAACGTCTAGCCAGCCATTGTCTTTGACAAACGTGCAGTAGTGCTAATCCGGGTCAGTAGTGATGTCACAGGAAGTTCTAGGAAGACTCCAATGAAAAACAGTTCATTAGTTTCTGATGCCGACCTCATTAGATTTACTTCTTGTTTGATGAAAGACGCTGCACGATTAAATAAAGGTTTAATAAACTATCACCTTAAAGGTCTTTATTTTTAGTTAGTTTAAAGCTTATGATGGGTGTTTTACATCCAGTTGGCACAAAAATCATTTTAGTTGACTAATCGGGGATCAATCAGCGATTAGTCAACCGATAAAAAAATCAGTCTGTGATTAGTTGATCAATTTAAAGAAGTCAATTCGTGATCAGTCGACCGAAAAAAAATCAATCAGCTATTGGTCAATCAACTAAACAAATTCAATTAATAATTAGTCAACCAATCAAAAACTTCAATCAGCGATTAGTCAAACAATAAAAAAAAATCAATCAGCGATTGGTAAATTATTCAGAAACTTAAATTGGCAATTGGTCGACCAATAAAAAAAATTAATCAGCGATTACTTGATTAATCAATTAAAACATTATTGGTGATTAATTGACCAATCAAAAAAAGCAATCACTGAATAGTCAATCAATTGAAACAAAATCAATCAGTGATTAAGAGATCAATTAAAAAGAAATCAATCTGTGATTAGTCAACCACTAAAAATAAAAAAATCAATCAGCAACTGTCGACTAACCAAAAATAATCAATTATTGGTTTAAAAATGAACGATATGTGTGAGATTGGTTGAATATTGGAATAATTGTATGTGGCAGCCCTAATTGATAATTAATTTTTAAAATTTAGTTCCAAAAACTGAAACATGAAATCATTACAGTTCACTGGTCTACTTCATCAATGTATAATTATTTAAATAAAACTTTTATGAGTGAAGCTCAATGAGACTTTCTGGAGTGAAACATCTGGAGCTCCTGCAGTTAAAAGTTCTTCTCATTTTCATTTTCTGCACATTAGTGTTGAGCATCACTCATGTCAATCAATACAAAGCTTCTCTTTGCCCTCTTAAGGAATTCAGAATGTGTAAATAATATTTCCTCTGAATAATTGACTTAACATTATTTCTGGGTGCACTTTGACTGACTCTTTTAAACTAGAAAGGTGAAGTTCTAGCTGACAGAGAACTAGAATTCCTGACACATATCAGACCTGTGAGATCCCAATAACGCTCTCTGCCTCTCTTCTCTTCAGATGCTTCACTGTAGTTGAGGAGCAGATGATCCTGGCCCGAGGCGGAATGAAAATCAGACGATGCGCGCTGCACTTACACTGACGTTCCTACCATCAGAATTCCAGTTGTGATTTCAATCTGCGGCTGCTGATGTTGCTGATTTCACGTGCGCTCAGTCAAGCAGCTGCGACTCGCCTCGAACTCGTTTCCTGTTCACTTGTCGCTCAGAGCTGACACAGGTCCAGATTCATCCAAGGTTTCAAATCTGATGTGACCGAGCAAGTGTTCACACAAACATGCAGGATTTAATAGAAATAAACAAATACTTCACCTTATGCTACATTTGACAGTATAAGTGCAGTCCTCAAAGGAATGTTAACTCATTTTTTTTTCTTTTTATTCAAGTTAAATGTTTTCATAGTTTATTCAGTCTCAGATAGAAATGAACATTTTTGCAGAAAATCAAAATCTATTCAATCTATTGAGATATTTGTGAATCAGAAAAACAAACATCAAAGTTCTAGAAGTGAAATTCACATCTATAGTAGAGATGGTAAAATTATTAGTAACATTTGTAACGCTTTTCAATCACGTTTTTAACCCCGAATGCGATGATGTGACACCATTGAACTGAATTGTGGGGAAATTGTATCATTGTATCTTTTTCTTATATATAATTATATAACTTTTAGTGAAAAAGATTGACTTTTTGACCCTTCCCTAAAGCTTTTCTGCATCTAGCTGCAGACACACCAGCTCACATTGCACATCTGAGAAACCATTCACATCAGATGCTGCATCTGCAGCACACTGACGATCGATCCACACAGGGGGACGTCTTAAAGGTGGACAGCAGTAAGAACAAGAGGGAGAAACGGGTCTGCATATGCTAGCAACAGTAGGATCAAGCAGGTATCTGAAGGAGTTAAAGGCGGTGGGGATCATGAAGCGCATGCTTCAGGACAACCCTGCTGCCTGAGGCTCCGATCCCTCGGTCGGGACAGTGGGGCCGGCAGCAGGCGCTGGGCGGGACAACACTGTGACCCAACAGTTGAGGGTTGAACTGGATCCTGGGGAAAGGGAGTTGTCACGTCCCTGGTAACATCACAGTTCAACATAGATCACCTTTTGAAATAATGCCAGTAACTTCACGTGATTCACAGGAAGTAGCTAGCATGCTAGGCTACATAGCATTTTTAAGGAAGACCCAGATTTTTGTTTGTGTTGACAGAACAGATTGCCTTCAATCAATCCATCTATCTGATCAGATAGATGCTCATTTTTAATCACTTTACAGTTTTGGCTTTCTATCACTTTGTTTCTATGATGTTCCCTCACGATATCACAGTTCACTTTCATGATTTATTCGAGTAATTCTGCATGTTTTTTTTGTTTTTTTTACTGCTCATTGTATTCTGCATCCTGATTGGCTGAATACCTTGTCAGTCAATCACCTCGTGCCTTGTCACTTGTTGGCAGAGTGTTTTTTTTTTTTTCTTTGCCTGAATCTTCATGTTATTTCTCTTATTTCTCTATGAAAGTTTAAACTTTGAGAGTTTAAGAGAGAATAAGTCTGAAAATGTTTAGTGAGGAGATTTACAGCCTTAAAAGAGGCTACTGTGCAGATTTCACCCATCATGCATTATAAATGATGGAACATTGTATTTTAATACACTCACACACTCCATAATCCAGAATGTTAAGTTTTTAATAAATAAAAAAGCATGTCTAAAGTTCCCTGCGGTCTCATTGGTGAGGGCCACCCGTCCTCTGCATGCGGTGTTAACTATCAGACGGCGGATGGGCCCTCCTGCCCACCTCCAGCCCTTCCAGGAGATAAAAGCCCTTCATCCCTGTGCCCTCCTCTCCTCCACTGACAGTAATAATGCCAGCTGCTCTCTGTGTTCTCCTCTCCTTACAGTGATCATCCGTCCGCCCACTCCAGCGGTCAGACCGCAGGTCTGTCAGTCACTTTGTATAATCGATGCTGCGTGAGGGCTTTGAGTTTATAACATTTTCAGGAATGAAGCAACAATTTAAAATTATGATCTTGAATTTTTGTGTTTTAGCTATCTCTTAAGAGTTAAAAATTACTAAAATGAGGAGTCAAATGACTAAGATAGCAAACGTGTTCAGCTGAAAGATGAAGGTGCTGATAAAGTGATGGAGAGCAGCAAACGTTTGTTGTTCTTCTGCCGGCGCGCCGCTTTGCCTGGCGGTTGAACGGCAGCTGAACAGATCCATCACATGCATCTGTCTCTCAGCGTCTCGGGGTCTTCAGATGTCGGCAAAGCTCGGAGGGAAGTCTCATTAGTCTTGAGACGTCAGCACATGGAAAGCTCACGAGCTCGCCTTAGGGGCCGCAGCCCGGCGCCGGGAATGCCTACCTGAGACTGCAACTGGATGTAAATTAAAAGAAAACGTGTTTATATTAAGGTTATAGTCACCAAATAGAAAAGATTTGGTATTGGTTAGCATTAGCCTCATTTGCAAGAAGGTACACAAAATCTGTCTTCTCACACGTCAGACGTGTGTCCCTCAACAGGACCCTTACTTTTACATCCACGTCTTTTTGAGTTTTGGCAATTTCTCAAATATTTGGTTTATGCCTTCATCATGAAAATGAAGCCAAATTGTCAGTAGAAAAGTTATATTACCTGCAATAATGCTGGTATAAATGCATTTTACTGAAAGTAGTCACTGAAGATGCAGAAGCTTACTGCTGAAAATGATGATTCAATATATTTTAATTGCTGAAGGGATTTGTTGATAATGCAAAAGCTATTTGCAAAGTGTTAAATTTTGTAAAAGACTGGAAATTTTGTTTAATAACTATGGAAGAGCGCTGAAGTTGATCTAAATTTCTGAAAAATATGTAGTAAATTTGCTTAAAAATCCACTAATACATGACAATTTTGCATAGAATAGCCCAAAAAACCTCAGCGGATGCCAAATTTGCCAAAAAAAGCTGGCACATTGCTTAAATACTCGCTAAATCTAAATCCTCAGTAAACTAAAACAGTCAAAAATGTTAGCTTGTTGCTAAAATAGAAGCTAAGATCAAAAATAGCCTATAAAATCTTCAGTTGATAACAAATTAACCAAAAAACGTTAGCTTGTTGCTAAAATAGAAGCTAAGATCAAAATAAGCCTAAAAAATCTTCGGTAGATTACAAATTAGCCAAAAATGTTAGTCTGTTGTTAAAATAGAAGCTAAGATCTAAATTTGCCCAGAAAAACCTCAGTATATAACAAATTGACCAAAATGTTATATCGTAGCTAAAAAAGAAGCTAAGCTCAAAATTAGCCTATAAAATCTTCAGTAGATTACAAATTAGCAAAAACGTTATCATTTTTTCTAAAGTATTAAATAAACTGATTTGCACAGTGGTGCAGAGGTTAGCGCTCTTCCCTCACAGCAAGAAGGACCCGGTTCAAATCCCGGCCGGGGGATCAGAAACAGAACCCCCATCTGGAGAACCTTTCTCCCCGTGCTTACATGGCTTTTCACCGGGTACTCCGGCTTCCTCCCACCGTCCAAAAACATGCTTCATAGGTTCACTGGTTACTCTAAATTGCCCCTAGGTGTGAATGGGGGTGTGATTGAGGCCCTGTGACAGAGTGGCGACCTGTCCAGGGTGAACCCGTTAGGCTACAGTGACCCCGAAAGGGACAAGCGGCCAAGAAGAAGAATGAATGAACTTAATTTTTTTTTATTTTATTTAGCCTACTATAGAAGATAAAAACATAGTACATGAATATATTTAAAGGCTTGTTGCTAATCTCCTAAAAAATTGAAATTTCTCATTCATTTCGGCTCAGTATTTTAAAAACTATCAAGTTTCTAAATACCAACATACATGCAGTAATGTCCTGAACCTGCATTTGGATACCAAGATTGATGAAATCACTGATAGTATGATTGAGTTTTTACGTACCGACAAACGAACAGAAAGAAGCAGCAGAATCACTATAGTGTGAATGTTTACTAAGCAATCACACAGCTAAGAAGAGCTAATTGTTGCTGCGGTAACACTCACTCTTACTGAAAGCCTCCATCTTTCTTTCAATGACGTAAACTTGAGTATGGAGAGTGTTGTTAGGGAGATGCTGAAGGTGGCCTTCACTCTCAGTCGGTCTGGCAGCAGACAGAAACTGCTCAAATCACAGCACTATTGTTTGTCCAAAACCACAATCAGAACTGTATTGTCAAAAGCTCTTTTTTTTTACTGAAAATAAAACAGTAAAAAGACTCCAGTCCCTGAATATAATTGAAGCCCATTGGAGAGCCAGCAGCAGCAGCAGCAGCAGCAGCAGCAGCACTCGTGAAGCTGCAACAAACACGCAGACGACAACACAACGCTCCGTCTGAAGTGGCCTTGCTGTGAACCAGCGGAAGGAAGGAGAGGGAATAATCAAAGAACAGTGAACCCTCTGGATGTGTTTCAGCCAGAAACGCTCATGAAACCAGAGAAGACATCATCCCATCAACTGTCACAACACTGAAAGCTCCAGCCGTTCTCCATGTAGAGTTCATCACAGTACAGTAAGTCATTTACGTACTATTTTCTTTACCTGTGGTCTTCTTCCAGACTGATTTGAGTTTTCTTTCATCGTCATAACAACATTTCCCCATTGACATGTTTAAATACACGATGAGTAACTCCATATCTTTACACTATTAGAGAAAACGTAAGGCAAGTTGATGTTAACTGTTGTTTCTTTACAGGATTTAAGTACAAATACTCTCAACAAAACAATTGAAATAAACCCTCGGTAATGTTAACAGTAAACTAAACTGAAACAACAATATTTCTTTGGGAGATTTATACTTCTTCTTTATGCTCTACTGCACATTCTCACATTCAAATTCCTGTCTAAGCTGGATTTCACTCTTATTATGTCCACACACATCATCAGGTTTAGAGCCATTCGTTTCAGATCTAGTACCTGGAAACACTGGAGGACCAGCCTTCTTACTCCTATATTCACATTCATTTATATTGTGCCTTTTAACAATTGTGCTTTTAGATAATGTATTTTTATATTTTCTGGTGATTTTGACTATTGTATTTTTATTTATGTATCTTTTTAGTTATCTTGTGTCACTGATCCTGTTCCTGTTCGTTGATTGGACTGAGTCCAGAATAAAACTTTTCTACTAAAAAAAAAGAAAAATCAGGGCTATCAAGTCTGAATTATACTTATTATTAAACCAAATGACTCAAAGCTGAGTCCTGTGTTTCAAGCTATTAGTTAAAAAATCTAAAATGTAAAAAAAAGCCCTGAAAATTAGGGTTACCTTGAAATGAATGAATGGGAAAAAGTTGTAAAATTAAAAGAAAAGAGTTGTAAATTATGTAAAGAAAAATAATTCAGCTATTGGAAAAAGATCTAATTTTTTTCTCAGAACAAAAATGTAAATTTAGTGTTTAAAAAAATGTAATTTAACAAGATAACAGCATTAATTGTCTGTAAGACCTGAACTTTATTCTCATAAAATGTTGACATTTTTTCATAATTTTGCAACTTTATTCTTCTAAAATGTATTATTTTCCCTCATACAAGTATTCTCATATTTCTCCCTTTTTTTCTCTTATGTTGGCCCTAATAATGTTTCCCTCTTCTTTTATGTTACATCATCAAATGGTTTCCATAAACTCTCCCTCCTGTTTGCGTCTTCTCATGAGTTTGGGGTTTTGGAGTTCATTCTGACTCAGCCTCTGAAGGCAGAGAAGAAGCAGATTACTGTGTACTTTGCACAACATTTGCATAATTTCATAGTTAACCAGATCTTAAACGTTCAGACAGACTCTGACTCAGTGGATTACTAAATAGTTGACTGCTCAGTTTATAATTGTTTTTATGTTCCGCTGGTCTTTCTTCATTCCACTGAAAAAATGAGAGGGAACTGTATAATAAATAATGTGATTTTTTTTATTTTAAATGTGTTAAAATTATAAAGTAAGGAACTATTTAAACTTTTAAAATGCTCTGATGTTTATTTCTCATTCTTTCTGCACACATGGCCAGAACGATAGGATACAACAGAAGTATCAAACTCAATCGCACAGGGGGCCAAAATCCAAAACACACCTTTGGACGAACAGGATAAACATTTATTGAACACTCTAAAACTACATTTTTAAAACTTAAAAAACGTAATTTCTTAACATAGTTGCGAACTATATATATATGTCACATCCTCCAAAAATGCTAGAGTGAATTCTGTAAGCTGAATTCGGTAGTGCGAGAGCTGGAACCTGAAGATGCTGATATAATGGCAAATAATGCTGACGCTGATAGCCAGCTAAACTATTAGCTAAATGCCAAATTAGCCTTAAAAAAAAAAAAAAGGACTTAATTAGCCACAACAGCTAGCATGTAGCTGAAGAAATAGCTAAATGTCAAAATATCCTAAAAACCTTAAAAAAGCCTAAATGCCAAAACAGCTAGCACGTAAATATTAGCCTGACTTCAAAACTGCCTAAAAAACTTTAAAAAAAAATGCCAAAACAGCTAGAACAGCTAGCATGTGCCTGAAATATTAGATACGCTCCAAAATGGACAATACAAATTTGAAAAAAGCCTACATTTGCCAAAACAGCTAGCATGTGAATATTAGCCTAACTTAAAAACAGCCTAAAAAAAATTAAAAGGAAAAGCCTATATTAGCCAAAACAGCTTTGATGTAGTTGAAATATTAGCTAAGCTAAAAAAATGGACTATAAAAACACAGAAAACAAACCCTAAATTAGCCAAAACAGCTTACGTGTAAATATTAACGTAACTCTGAAACAGTCAAAAAATTGCCTAAACCTGCCAAAACAGCTGGGATGTGGCCTAAATATTAGCTAAACTTCAAAAAGCTTAAATTAGCTAAAACAACTGGCATGTAGCTGAAAAAAATAGCTAAATGCCAGATTAGCCTAAAAAACTGAAAAAGCCAAAGCGGCTAGCATGGAGCTGAAATATTAGCTAAAGTCCAAAATAGCCTTAAAAATCTTAGTAGATGCCAAAATAGTCCAAAAAGCCAATTTTTAAAACATTACAACCATAACCTTTTAACATAATTATGATTAATAAAATGGCAGGAATATCATTCCAGAATAAATTAATTTAAACCATAAATAACTTTCAATATTTTACTCTCGTAAAAATATGAATTATTATACAAGTTAAAAATAAAAGCTAGATAACATCAGGTCATTCATAAAAATGATCTAAAATGATCTGGAGGGCCGGATAGAATTGCCCGGAGGGCCAGATGCGGCCCTCGGGCCTTGACTTTGACAAATGGGCTACAGTGTGAGCATGTTACATATATAAAAGCCCAGAATCAAGAGAAGAAGGTTGAAATCATTTAAACATCAAAGAACACTGAGTGACTGAGTGAGTAAAATATGATTATTTTCATTTCCTTCCCAAACTATTGAAATTCAAGTGAAAGTCAGTCCAGATCCTCCAACATTACCTGCTGACAGCTGGGACCAGATGAAAAGAAGCCCTATTTCTATTCTTCTGCTTAATTTTTTCCCTGTGTTAACAAGGAGCAGTTACCTTTGAGCATTCTGCATGACATGTCAGGCTTTTCTGAATCCCAGTCGGGGCAGAGAGGAGACGGGAACAAAATGGACTGATATCACTGTCAGAGACATTCAGTGCTTTAATAACAGCCTCTCCTGGCTTCCTTTGTGCTGACAGGAATGCAGATATTACCTCTGCTGGTTTATTGTCTCCTCTCCTCCTTTGCCCCCTCTCCCTTCAGCACTGCCATTCACAATCCCATTCGTCTTTGTTCCGTCTTTTCCGTGAACATCTCCTCACGTTTGTCTCAGTGCCACTCCCTTTCACCGCTAACCATCCTCTTCTTCCTTCCCCCTGATCTCGTTCGGTCGCTCCTGATCTTCCAGGGCTGCCGACGCCTCTTAAGTCATTCTAATCTTACAACATCGGCTGTGTAATACACCTCATTATGAGTGGTAGGCATGGCAATCAGAGCTATAAACCCTCACTCTTTTTCCTCCACTTCTACTGAGGATAAAGATGCTAGCAGAATAAATCCTTGAAAATATGGATTATGTCTCATGAGCAGATCCTTCATCCTATACAGCCATTACGGGGTGACATCCTGCTTTTTTGGAGGTGTGAGAGACAGCACGCAGGATTTGCTCGTGACGCTCGCAGTAGGAAGCAACAGCTGGAGTTCTGCTGGCAGTTAACCATATACACCTTTTTTAATTTAATCGAGTCTTTTGTTTTAGAGGATTTAGCCGTAGTCCTCCCCATGGTTCATCCTTCCATGTGACAAAACACAAACTAAGCTCTCCATATTTATGCAGTATGTTGGAGATAATTAAGTCAGTAGGAGGTGAATGTGAGAGCAGAATAAAAAATAGGGAAATATATATGAGAGGGACCAGAGAGCATCTTTACATCCACTTCTGAGAGGATTCTGCAATTTGATTTTTGGGATGTTTCTTCAGGTCCTGTCGGCCATGTTAAGGTTGATCAGTCTTTCTTAAGTTAGTGCGTTTAATTCAGTTCTATTCAATTTTATTTATATAGCTATATACACAAAACAACTGCAACAACAAGGAGAACAACAGTAGGCTTTGCAGGTCAAAAAATATAAACAAAAGCTGATTGCTAATCTAAACTAAACCGACTAAACTAAACTGGTTATCCCTGTCCTTAGACCCTCCTTCCCGGTAAGGAAAAACTCCTAAAAAACCTGATTCTAGGAAAAAAGAAGACACCTTATGGATGTTCACATGAAGGAGAGATCCTCTCCCAAGATGGACAGGCAATTTACTGTTAAAGAGGAATTAGCTTATCTAACTCTACGACTACATATTTGAATAGAGTTAAGTCAGATAGGACTGGGGGCGAGGTCCACAGCCAAGACGAGCCGGAGGCGTGGTCCACGGCCAATACAAGCCGGAAGAGTGGTCCACGGCCAGGACAAGCCGGAGGCGTGGTCCACAGCCAACACGAGCCAGAGGCGTGGTCCACGGCCAATACAAGCCGGAGGAGTGGTCCACAGCCAAGACAAGCTGGAGGCGTGGTCCACGGCCAATACAAGCCGGAGGAGTGGTCCACAGCCAAGACAAGCCGGAGGAGTGGTCCACGGCCAAGACAAGCCGGAGGAGTGGTCCACGGCCAAGACAAGCCGGAGGCGTGGTCCACAGCCAAGACGAGCCAGAGGCGTGGTCCACGGCCAATACAAGCCGGAGGAGTGGTCCACAGCCAAGACAAGCCGGAGGCGAGGTCCACAGCCAAGACGAGCCGGAGGCGAGGTCCACAGCCAAGACGAGCCGGAGGCGTGGTCCATGGCCAATACAAGCCGTGAGAGTGGTCCACGGCCAAGACAACCCGGAGGCGTGGTCCACGGCCAAGACAAGCCGGAGGCGTGGTCAACGGCCAAGACATGCCGTGAGAGTGGTCCACGGCCGAGACAAGCCGGAGGCGTGGTCCACGGCCAATACAAGCCGTGAGAGTGGTCCACGGCCAATACAAGCCGGAGGAGTGGTCCACGGCCAAGACAAGCCGGAGGCGTGGTCCACGGCCAATACAAGCCGTGAGAGTTGTCCACGGCCGAGACGAGCCGGAGGAGTGGTCCACGGCCAATACAAGCCGGAGGAGTGGTCCACGGCCAAGACAAGCCGGAGGCGTGGTCCACGGCCAATACAAGCCGTGAGAGTGGTCCACGGCCGAGACGAGCCGGAGGAGTGGTCCACGGCCAAGACAAGCCGGAGGCGTGGTCCACGGCCAAGACATGCCGTGAGAGTGGTCCACGGCCGAGACAAGCCGGAGGCGTGGTCCACGGCCAATACAAGCCGTGAGAGTGGTCCACGGCCAATACAAGCCGGAGGAGTGGTCCACGGCCAAGACAAGCCGGAGGCGTGGTCCACGGCCAATACAAGCCGGAGGAGTGGTCCACGGCCAAGACAAGCCAGAGGCGTGGTCCACGGCCAAGACAAGCCGTGAGAGTGGTCCACAGCCAATACAAGCCGTGAGAGTGGTCCACAGCCAATACAAGCCGTGAGAGTGGTCCACGGCCAATACAAGCCGTGAGAGTGGTCCACGGCCAAGACAAGCCGGAGGCGTGGTCCACGGCCAAGACGAGCCGGAGGCGTGGTCCACGGCCGAGACGAGCCGGAGGCGTGGTCCACGGCCAAGACAAGCCGGAGGCGTGGTCCACGGCCAAGACAAGCCGGAGGCGTGGTCCACGGCCAAGACAAGCCGGAGGCGTGGTCCACGGCCAAGACAAGCCGGAGGCGTGGTCCACGGCCAATACAAGCCGTGAGAGTGGTCCACGGCCGAGACGAGCCGGAGGCGTGGTCCACGGCCAAGACTAGCCGGAGGAGTGGTCCACGGCCAAGACAAGCCGTGAGAGTGGTCCACGGCCTAGACGAGCCAGAGGAGTGGTCCGTGGCCAAAAGCAGGAGCACAGACGATCTACCAGGAATTTATCCTTCTCTGAGGTGCGAGATCACGAGCCGGAGGCGTGGTCCACAGCCAAGACGAGCCGGAGGCGTGGTCCACGGCCCAGAACAGGAGCACAGATGATCCACCTGCATTCTGAAATCTCTCCCACTCTTCTGGAGGAGATTGTTTTTCTTCTGTTTTTTCAGTTCTTCATAGCTAGGTCATCTGCTTTATAACCTTTCTTCTTTCTTTGTGGATTTGTGGATAATGTACATTTTTTATACTTTCCGGTTTTTGAAACCATACCTCATCTCATACATACTGAGTTCCGTACTTCTTGGACCCATCAGCAGTAGCAGGAGGTTTTCACTGCTACAGTCAACAGCAACTGACTGTGTCAAAAAACTGGACTGAGTGAGCGTAACATCACCAATAGAAAGTGACTTGCTTCTGACTCCAGCGACACAAATGCTATTTTTCCAAAATACAGACACCGTCATTTGGAGCCACACAAGTAGGCAGCGATTGGTACATGTTGGTCTGATTCAATGTTTCTATGGTAATCTAGAGTGAGCATGTTGGAAAGCCACACCCCTTCCACTGAAAGCAGGCTTGGAAGAATCTTTGAATCAAATATTTTAAACATTTAATTACAGACTCCACATTCTTTTAATGAGGCATCTGATTGGCCACTTTATTACTTAAACAACTTGTAATAAAGAAAAAAAATGTCATGAATTTTTTTATTTTTGGAGCCAGCAGGTACTTCTTCCTGGTTGGAACTAGAGAAGGGCCAGGCTAGCTCAGATGAGTTTTCCTACAGCTATTTTCAACCATCCATCCATTGCCAGAACCATACTTTAAAACCCTATGGAGTCGCAGGTGCAGCTACTCTTCATGTCTGTCCAACTGAGGAGGGTCACTGTGTCTCTTAGGAAGGTCGCCGTTCATCCCCCTTCGGTCATGTTTCTTGTTTCAGAGGAGGCTTCCCTTCATGTTTTCTGATCCTGGAGAGTCATCAGGACTGCTTTTCTTTGTGGGTGTTTCCGAGGAAGCTTCTCCTCAAAACCCCTCACTGCTACAGAAATCTGAACTCTTGTTTTTTTGTTCCTCTAGGTCTCCTCCTCCCAAGTGTTGTTGGGCGTCTGGGATCAGCCCATTTAGGGAGGGGTACTGTCAGAATTCTGCACTTTGATTTTTTTCTCTCATACTGTTTCTCTGGTTTGTCATGTTCTCTTTTTCCTAGTCTCACCAGGTTAAAGTTGATCATTCCTTGTCAGGTTGCCTTTTTGTTTCTCCCTTTAAGTTTATTCAATGTTTAGGTCTCCGAATTCAAGTCTTTTTGGGTCCAACTACACATCCACTTCATGACACACTTTCAAGCTTTAACTTAATGCGCTGCACAAACCTGCATACTTTTATTTGCAAATAAAAGGTTTGCAAAAAAAGTAAGCAGCTAACGTCTAAGGTAATTGTCCTGAATAGAGAAGAAGTTGCATTGTATTTTCAGTATGAGCCACGCTTTGGCTCAGTGTCCTCTGCGTACGTCAGCTTGTGAGCGTCTATGTGAGTTGGTTTATTTCCAGACAGGTTGATTCATGTGCCTCATCCCTCCAGCTGGGTTCCCTATCGATCAGGCTGACTTTGGGCTTCTGTTGACCGAGGCCTGGGAGCAGCAGAGCAGTTATCTATAAGAGATACACACAACTGCTGAAGCATCTGTGGGCTACTTTTTTAATCTTTTCCTCCACCTCCGAGTCTTCCCCTTGAAGAAGGCCGCATGCTGACAAATCTGTCGATACCTTGCCCGCTAATTTTTGCACGGACTACCTTTTAGTGTCAAAGCCGGCAAAGGTTTCACATTAATATTATCTAAATGCTGCTGACTGCATTTGGCTGTCCTAGTTAACACGATCAGGGCTGTGAAGACACGGATGATAAAAGACTACTCACTGTGAGGAGGTAGCTACTTATCAGCTTCATACTACGGTTCAGATGAACCGCGAGTGGGTGGCGTGCTTTTTTTGAGAATTTCGGCAGCACAACATGTGAAAAATCGATCATCTATCAGTGCAAACAAGCCTCACTCTGAAACACTCATTTAGCAAAAGAACACACGTATTTCTCAGCGCTTGTTTCTTTTTTTTTTTCTCCTATTTTTGTTTACATCACTGTCAAATATTCATGTTCTGCATTTGCTGTGTGGGTTTTGTTGTGTTTGTTACAAAATAACAAACAGTCACAATGATTATCTCTAGTGATCAAATGTTTTTGAAGTCCCACATTTCAACATTTATAGAGCAGGATTGATTTTAAGTGACAGAGTTTGATTTTTTAATTAAAAACACTCACTGAACGTGTTAGCAGAGCATGAAATCAAACATTCAGCTACAGTAAAACTTGGAAATTCAGGTTTTATCCGCTTAACTAAATATGACACATTTAAACACATACATTTTTTTATGAAAAACACAATTTATGTCTGTTGTAAAGGATTGGATTTATCATTGAAACATTTTTTGAAGGCTTTCATTGGATAAATCTCAGTTAAGGATCAAACCCAGATAAACTTCTTGTATTTCCGTGACTGTCTGTGTGGGCAGACAAAACTTCTTCTCCTTGTCCTTTTTCCTCACACATTAGTGTTAATACAGACGAGATAGGATCTGTGTTGTGACAGCGCACAATCTGATAACTGCCAAACAGCTTAAGCTATGCAAGATAGAGAAACTGCAATATTCAGTTTGAGAAGAAGCTGATTGTGCCTGAAGCTCAGTGTCAGTCATCATGATGGATTACCCATCTGCTTCACCATTTATTCCTAACCTTAAAGAAGTGCATGCCAACAGACACACAAGCATGTTTTCCCTTAAAAATCTCAGTACGAACCTTAAACTGGACGATAGCGTGTTCTATTCGTGTTGATACAGATGAGATCATTAGGAGAAATAGAAAGTGAATAGAAGGCATAATGAACACTTGCATTCATGTGGCCCTGCTATTTTCCCCTCTCTTGAAGAATTACTGGCCCACTTATCATGTTAATTACAAGTCTCTTAATTATCAAGCTTAATGAACCTGAAGAGCATCATTCAGATGTTCATTCTGTCTTTGCACAAACTGCAGAAGGCCGTGTCTGAATCAGTGTTGGAGAGGACATTTGAAATGAAAGACTGATTTCTATTGGACTATCGTCTATTTTCAAACCTGTGTCATATGTAAGGCACGCCAAACTATCAGGCTGATTAAGTGAGACTAAAGAGTCAAAAAATAAATCCTGTCAATCAGATTTCATTAACTGCATTCTCAGTAATTCTCAGAGAATTCACATTATTTGTAACACATAAGACAAACATAAAATGGCTAAATCAAACATTGCGACTATGCTAACTCCAAAAAAAAAAAGTCTCACACTGCTACAAGTTAGAATGTTTGCATTTTCACAACACACAACTAAAAAAAAAGACTGAAACAGCTTAAAAAAAAAAAAAAAACATCATTGTGATTATACTAACTCCAACACTTGTTAGTCTCACACTGCTACAAGTTAGCCATGTTAGCTGTTTGCTGATTTTTCTGGTTCTGGTTCAAGAGCAAGCAGACACGTGTCTTCAACTCTTCGTCTTTTCAAAGTCGTATAAAAGCAACTTTGATTACAAAGCTACTGTAAAACAGTAGTAATCCTGCAACAAGGAGAGTTGAGGATGGAACAGAAGAAAGATCTAGCTTAAAGTTGCGCTAGCCGACATCCAGGCTAAGCTAACTGTACTGAATGCTAACACATCAACACTGATGGAGATTGAGGCTAAGCTATTGCCGCTGCTACAACTTGTGGAAGATTTCCGACAGGAAAAGGCACGTGACGAACAACGGGACACGGCCTTAAACCTGTGATGTATCACTGATTCTGCACATATTCTTGATTTTTTTTCTTTACTTTCTTTCTCCTTAAATATGATTTAGGACTGATCTTCTTTAATGAAAACAATCTACTCAAATTGTCTTTTTAAATGAGTATATTTTGGATTTTTTTGGATTGACTAATGTAGATGATTTAGTTTACTTTCTGATGATAATTAATGATTAACATTGGGGAAAGTAATTTGCATTGGTCGTGCCAGGAGTCTGGGGTGTGTTCGGATCATCGTCATCAGGAGGATCTTCTGCACTGATCAGAGCCGTGGGTCTGGAATATATTCAGATGATTGTTAATCATCTCGGTATTCTCTGGATTTTTGTGGGTGATTTTTTCTGGTGACGATGGTCTGAATATGCTTAGAATTTTGGTATTGATTAATGTGGATGATTCTTTCCTGATGATAATCGTCTGAGTATATTTACATTTTTGGTACTGATTAATATAAATGACTTGTCTGTGGATGTTTGAAATTTAATTACATCATTGATCTTAATGATCCTTAATAACCTGAATCTATAAATGTATAGTATATATAACTGATATCAAGTCTTCAATGGATATTGATAATTCATGTAGAGAAAATGGTGTGGTCGAGCCGGGTGGGATTATATAAGTACGCTTCCTTTCAAGCGATCAACTTGTGATTGATTATTTAGATGTAATTTTATGTTTCATTGCCCGATTGCTTGAAATAAACCGTTTCATTCATTCATTTATTCATTCATTCATTCATTCATTCATTCGACTAAGAAATAGTGTCAGTCTGACTACCCTAACTCCACTAAAACACTGTCACACTGCTACAAGCTAGCCATGTTAGCATACTCACAACAACGCACCATTAAAAAAAATCTGATACCGCAAAACAAAATGTAATTGTGAGTACACTAACCCCAAAACTCGTTAGTAACACTTAGGTCCCACCCTTCTACAAAGTTAGCCATGTTAGTATATGCACAACAAAACACATATAAATAGAAGACTGATACTGCTAAAAAACAAGCGTCAGTGTGAGTAACTTCAAAACTCCTAAGTAACATTTAAAAAGAACACAGTCTTACCCGGCTACAAGGTAGCCCTGTTAGCGTCCTCACCATAACACACAAGGAAAAAGAAGCAAACATTGCAGTGACTACGCTAACTACCAACCTTGTTAGTAATACGTAAAAAACACAGTTTGACACACGTAAACGTTTGTCACTTTTTTCTGTTTTTGTATTAAAATAATAAATAACAGTTCAACACTATTCATGCATTCACTATAGTTTCAGACATTAAAAAAACACAGTGATGTAGCAAAACTCCAACTATGCTAACTCTCAACGTTGTTAGTAAACCATAAACAGAAACAGTCCAACACCACTGCACGTTAGCCCCATTAGCATATTAGCAAAACTTAGCCTAGTTACTAACTTGTAAAACAAAACAAAAAAAACAGACTGACATTTTGGCAGAGAGTGATGTATACCTCCAAAATTTCTTGGACATCAGTGAGTAGAACTAGAATTTATTGGCGTATAAATGCACTGATGAGCCTATGAAAGCATTACTGTTATTTTTGAGGAAAGACTATAGCTGTAACAGACATTCATAAATTATTTTTCCACATCAGCCTTTCTTCTTTACATTTCTCCACCATGCACTCACACTTCTGTCTTCATTTCCTTTTTAATTCTAAGAGACTAAATTAGCATTTTGGCTGGATAACTGTATTTCAAAATTGTATATATTTTGAACAGTGCTGTATTTTATATTATTTTACACATGTGAAGGTGTTTTCTCACTAAAGTTCCTTTTACTTATTTGAGTGATTTCTCCCCACCATACTGCATGTCCATCAATTTAAACTGTTTCTGGAGCCACAAAACAGCAACAACTCCCCAAGTCTGACTTTAAAATGCTTAAATACTTTAAAGGACTCCAACCAGATTGTGGCTAATCGATAAAAACAGTAAGCGAGTTTTCTGTGCGCTGTCATCTCTCGCCAAAATATCAAGATGAAATCACTTTGAGAGAGAAATCAAATTTGATTCTTGGAAGTGTATGCAACTTCTTTGATTTAAGGATTAGAGCTGTGGAGCGCTCATTGCTGTCTTAACAATTACTGTGAGACTAATGGAAGCGGATGCCGTTAATCTTCACACGCTGGCGCCGATGCACATCCAGCAGCACACTCCATCTCCTCCTCCCGCGCTGCCATCTCCTGCTGCTCAGATCAATACGCGGAGCTCAGCCATCATACATTACCAACCTGGCGTCATTCATAACAATTCAACCAAACTTTCCAGTGGTCAAATTATCGCGGTGTAATTAGCTTTGATTGATACTTCCGCAGGATGAAACGTTATGCCCCAGTTATCCTGTTAGAGGTTAGTTATTGCCACGTCAAGTTTATTATTATCTCCAAAAGAGCATCAGATCAATCACAGCAACTAATAGAAATGCTATGGGTCTGAGTTATTTGTAATTTGTGTTATTGCCATGTAAACGAGTTTTAAGACTCTTTCATGATGTCAACAAAGAAGGGAGTCAAACTTATTTATCTCAAGTGGGCCGGACCAGTAACATAATATCAAAATAACTTTATATATGTAGCTTAGTTTTTTTTTGTATTTTTTTTTTTTTTTGGCTTGAAAAAAATAGTAGTATCTTAATCACTTATTATTACACATTTATTAATAAATAATTTTACAAAATAACAAAAACCTATGCCGCTTTTCTCCTACATGATCTACTGTAATTCCATTGATCGTGGTAACATTAAAAAGATTAGACGTGACAGACGCACATCACCAGCAGATTGGGTCAGTCAGGTGCCGAGCACAGTTATGTTACAACCGTAAGCTACCATTCTGAAACAGAACGCAGCCTAAATTATTAACTCCCAGCGTGTAATTCCATATTCCACGTATCCCTGCACATCGCCAAGTCCACGTTTCTCCTTTCAGAGTCACTGCTTTGTTAAAGCACAATGGGCCATATAATGGCATTAACTGGGCTTCAAATGGAGCAAATGAGTGGCCGTTTAATTGTGAGTTACAATGCTTTCTTTCCTGTGGTAGAGGATGAGAGCCGGGCGCCTTGAGTAGTAATTATCTCAGGTAGCTTTCTCATTAGCCACAGGCTCAGATTCTGCTTTGTGGATTGCTCATATTGTTGTGCTCTTCCAATGTTGAGCTGTTTATTTGCCCACAAGAAATTCATGGTAAAGAGTGGCTGCCTTGCTGAGGACAATAGGGTGTTTTTTTCTTTTTTTTCCAGTGGAATCATCAGGTTGCTGCAGCAACAAAGAACTGTGTCTCTGTAAGCAGAGTTGAGGTTTCAAAATGAACTTCTAAATTAGAAAGGCTGTTTGGAACCAGATAAATGGGAGTAAAAGCGTCAGTTTAGTGCCAATAACTGTTTCATTATCACAATACTGCTGATGCTTCATTTGAATCTCATTTTGTTTCTGACAAAAGCTCCAATCTTAAATTGCTGCAGTAGACCACAAAGTCTGAATATATTTCATTGTTTATGCAAAATGAAGACGAGAACAACCGAATGACAACAAAGCTGAAAATGAGGATAAAATGTCTCTAAGCACCTGTTTTAGGAGGAGAATTGGGTTATGAATAGAGGAGAAAAAGCCAACTTAACAATGGCTTGTTCAACATTTACTCTTTCAATGATTTTAACCAAATTCTATAAGAAGTTCAGTCAAAAAGTACCATTGATAGAGAGGTTTCCAGAGGATTTAACTCAGAAAAAGTGGGAAATAGAGGTGATGTTTGCAGAACAAAGTTTGAGAAAGAGACATAAAGAAAGTATTTTCTGGATCCCTAATCAAGATAAAATTACACATTTTTCTAGCCAGAAAGGCCCCGTGTGGTTTAAAAGTGTGGACCCTGAAAGGGTTTGTGTAGAGTTTCCCCATTTGTGTTTAAGCCCACATTGGCGTAAATGGACACTCAGTTTAGATCCAGCTCAGACGAGGAAAACAAAGACGTTCATGGATCTATTTGTCTGTAAGTGGATGCATCAGAACCGAGCATCCTTGTTATCCGCAATAGTAGCACCTGCAACACTTCAACAAGCTTTTTCAAACTTTAAATTTTGTTTGCTCCTGATTCATCACAATTTGAACAAAGAAATACTCAGAAATGCAATAATAAAAATCTATAATAATAGAAAAAATTACAATAACATCAACAAAAGTTCATGAATTTGTCAGGAAATCTACAGAACCAAGTCACGTTGTAACAGAAATGCAACAGAAAATCCAGAACGATCTCCTTCCATCAGCTTGAATAAAGTCCAACTCGTGCTTGTTGCCCTGATCAAATTTTTAACAGTTCTTGCTCCTCTGATCTTGACCTTTGTCTCGCGGTCAGAGTGATTGCGCCTCTAATTTTAAGGGGTTTGACCTTTCTGCACAGCCTGCTCCTGACCAGGACCTGAACTCTGAGTGTGTGAGCTGCCCCAGTCATTTAACGTGCAGCATTAGTATTCATGCATCAGCCAAATGCAGATTGGACAAACCTTGAAAAGCACACACACACACACACACACAAACAAACAGGTCTTAAAGTGTGCAGACCTACAGTTGACGCTCCGGCACACTTTAGAGTTTGCTCGGGACTTATTTGCATTCATGTCATTCTACAGTTCTCTGCTGCAAGGTACAAGTGCAACATTGTTTGTGACTGAAATGCAAAGTGAGCAGAGGAGAAAAACAAAGAGTTAAAACCGACAGAAACATGGTGAATTGATCTTCATTCATCCTATTTCCCTCCTGTTTATTACAATTAAAGCTCAATAATAAAATCACTCAAAAGCCCCACAAATATGGCTTATTTAAAAAAAAAACAAAAAACACTGAAATGTTTGAGATTTAGCAAGAAAATCATCAAGATTTTACATTTACATCTCAGCACTTCAACCTCTCAACCATTACCACGGAACAAAAAGCATCTAAAGCTGTGAATTTAAATATCAGCCACAGATTTCACAAACTTCCTGAAAATGAAAATTAGAGCAGCGAGACAACAACCTGGAATCCCAAACTGGCTTGTTAGGCGATAAAACCTTTGCAATTTGCATTTTTATTGGACGACAATTCAGTTTATGAGTTGCAGAAAGCAGGTATGAATAGTTTGTGTCTTTTTCACAATAAGTTGGTGAGAATGCCACTTCTTCCATAAACAATGTAAACGACTGGAGTGCAAACTCAAAAGGGCTGCAATGCGCCAGGAGCTGAACAAGATCGCTTCAGCGCAAAGTTACATCAAAAGTCCCTGTTAAACCCTTTAAAACCAGAGCTCCGGTGTTCAGGTTCTTGGATTTACTGTAACTTCTCAACCTTCAGAATCTACTGGAATTATCGTGTTAACGGTTGAAAAGTTACACAATGTTAAATGTTTTATGTTTAGGCGTCACCGGTGTTAAAGGGGTTATGAAAAGTTTCTTTATTTTTTCTCTTTCAAGAAACTAATCCAGAGAAAATTGAATAAAAGTGGTTTGTGTGACAGACATGAAAAAGACACTCAATGCTGACTTACCAACTTGAGATGAGTCACCTATAGGGGCAAACAGAGAGAGAGAGAGTATGGATTAGTCCAAGGAGCAACACAAAACCACACTCCGGGTGATAGATTCAGCAGAACTAACACACAGTTGTTCATTGAAACAATAGAAAAACACTGATAACGTTCCAAAGCGAATGAACGTGATTCCTTCGGGAAATGAAATGGAAAGGTAAAAGGGAAACATTCAGGTAACACTTTTCCCTCCTGAAATACCTGACCAAGTATCCACATCTTCAAAGACCCACACCTAATATCTTTTGATTTATTGTGAAAGGGTTCCCAGTGGTTTTTAAAGGGTATCCAAACCCTAAATCAACTTGTTTTCATCTGTTGACCTCGATAAATGGGGATTTAAAAATGCTGTATGTTGATTGTTGCCAATTTTTTTTGTTAAATTAAAATACACTTAAATGAAGACTAAAACTGTCAGTGTGCTGCCCCCTACAGGTTGAAACTAGGTATTGCAGTAGGATTTTCTGATTGGTCAGCTGGTGTAAGTCCCAGAAGTTTGACATCATCATGCTCTGCAGCTCCAGTATAAAAGCTCCGCCCATCTTTGATTCTGTAATGGTCAGTTGTTAGCTTTAGCATGGCTCGTGGGTGTATTGCCTTCAGTTGTCAAAAATCTACTGCCTCACACAACTTTCCAGTCGACTTGAGGGTTAGGAAACAGAAGTTGAGTGCAATTGGCATTATATCCAGGAAACTCCGTCCTGGTGATGGATTTAATGAACTTTTCACTTGGGATTGTTTGTGTAATACGGTAGCTTTTATTAGCTATTATGCTAGCGTCATTTTATCACTCTCAGACACGGGTCTCCCTCGGTACTGTGATAGCAAGGTTCGTTTCCCCTGCCAGAATGTGTATCCCCGACACAATATGAGTGTTAGAAAACAAATCAACAAAGCCCCAGACCGGGGATACACATGCTGGCAGGGGGAAACAAACCTTAGTATCACACCGGCTCAACTAGCCCGGCCCCCTTTTTGGCATTTTTCAAATCTGGGCTGAAAATGGAGTCAGCCTTGAACTGTTCTGCTTGGTTACCCTTTAATGCGGTTTTTATTCATCCTGCGTTGTTCTCTTGGACGTGATTTCTGCAGAGCGGCAGAAGCTACTGAGAAATTCACCTGAGCTGTGGATGGGATTGAATAGTAAGCCTGCACTCATTTCCCATCATTCCTTAGTTTACACACGCTTCTGCTGGCTTCCAGTCCCTTACAACCCCAAGCTAAAAAAAATGGTGATCAATATCAAAGCTATCCGGACGGACAGTTCTGATCCAGATTCCAGCTCAGAAGAGGAAAACTAAGATGTTCAAGGATCTATTTGTCTCCTATGTCACATCTACAAGCTTTTTCCAACAGCCTTTTTTCATCTGCTCCGGATTCCCATTGATTTGAATAAAGAAATACTCAGAAATGGCAAATTTAAGTTGAATTTTCTTCATAGATGAACTCCATCATCAGAGAAATGCAACAAAAACGTGTTAAATACATCAAAAACAAAAATATTATTTGAGCGTGTCTTTAAAAAGACAATTCAATAGAAACAAGAAAATGCTGATTAGTGATAAACTTACCATTTTTTTAAAAACTTACATTTGATTACATATATATTTTTTTAACTTTATGCATAAATAAGCTAAGATGGCTGCTGCAACACTTACTACTGGCAGTACAGGCAAGTCTAAAATGAAAAGAAGGATTCCAACTAGTGCTGGGGGATATGGAAAAAAAATGTATATCATGCTGTAGATTATTTTATACCACAATACTAATATATATATAATATATATATCACAATATATACCACAATAAAGTATATTTTCAAGTATTCTCTTAAACAAATCGACAATTTACTTTTCTCTGACTTTGTTTAATTATGCAACATGTAACTGACTAATTATGAATTAAAAACATTTTTTAAGTGCACAATAGTTTCAAATTTTTCAGTAAAAAACACATTTTCACACAAAAGTTCAGCAATACAATACCATAAACAGAAACAATAGAAGAGAAATGGCACAATAGACACTACTTTATCGCCCATGCTATATCCACACGATACATATCGTCATATCGAACCACACGATACATATCGTCATATCGAACCACACGATACATATCGTCATATCTTCCACACGATACATATCATCATATCGCCCACACGATACATATCGTCCACACGATACATATCGTCATATCGCCCACACGGTACATATCACCATCAGACCGTCATATCCCCATCAGATAACCTGCACGTCCTGTCATAAAACGTCTAGCTCCAACAGAAGGAAGAAAGCGTGTTCGACACGGATCAAATGAAGACACACTAGCTGCTCAAACATCTCCTCCATTAAACCTCTTCACTCCTCCACAGATACAGACAACACACCCGACAAGAAATATAGACGTACCAAAGCGTGTACCTGGCCTCTTGTAATACAGCAGCTGTGTACAAATATAAGGTTATGGTAGCTGTCTTCATAGTGTGGGAGACAGAGCGGGGGTAATCATCTTTTACTGAGGGTATATCATTTTGGAGAGTAGATAGGACCCAGAGGAAGAGCCATAAAGTCTCCAGTGACCCCTCTAGTACAGTAAATAACTGGAGCTGGATCCCTGCAGAATTTTAATACCCATGAAGGCATTTTATGGAGAGAAGTCTCTCGGGCCAAGGCTGGGGAGCTGCAGCTTCCTGGCAAACTCGACGTCCAGCATCCTGACTTTATACATGCAGAAGACCCTCTATTGCTCAATAGAAGCATCACAAACACACTCAATGTTTGTTTTCTAAAGACGCCGAATATTATTCAAACCGTAGCCATTTTTATCTTTGAAAAATCCTCTAAAAAAATAATAAATAACGGTGGGTAAACACAGATTCAAAAGTAAGAAAACAACACATCAGAAATCAATGAATTCAGTAAAACACTAACTCAGCAGGACTCCTGCTCAGACAGTTTCACAGTTAATATTTCATCTCTGCTCCCGCTGCTGTCAACTGTCACCAAACTAAAGCTGGGGCTTCTGCCGCTAAGGTCACTTGCATTTTGAATACAAATACAGAAACTCCCTCTGCATCAGACAAACGCAGAGAAAAGACGAATAAACGGCTGGATACATTCTAATGGGACTAGAATAGAACATCTGTATTTCTCAGCTCAGTTTGAATAAATCGTTTCCATTTTCTACTGCAGGAGTGTCAAACTCTATCACACAAGGGGCCAAAAGCCAAAACACATCTTAGATCGCGGCCCGAACAGGATAAACATTATTGAACACTCTAAAACTACACTTTTTAAACTTTAAAACCATAACATTTCGATATAATTATGAACTAGATATAGAGCATTACCTGACATGTTGCTAGTGTGAATGCAGTAAGCTGAATTTGATACTAAAAAAAAAAAAAAAAAAAAAAAAAGAAAGAAGAAAAAAAAAAAAAAATAGTGCTGATAGCTATGGATTCTAAAATTGATAGCTAAATACGATGAAACTGATAGCTGAAAAAGCTAAAGCTGATAGCTGAAATTGCTGAAGCTATTAGCTGTAAACACTGAAGTTGATAGCTAACACTTGCTGAAGTTGATAGCTAAAGACGCTGACGTTAATAGCTGAAAATGCTGATGTTGAGGGCTGAAATCACTGAGGCTAATAGCTGAAAATGCTGAAACTGATAGCTCTAATAAATAAATCTATTACCTGAAAATGCTGAAGTTGATATCTAAAATCCCTGAAGCTGATAACTGAAAACACTAAAATTGATAGCTAAAAACGATAAGGTTGAAAGCCGTAATCACTGAAGCTAAAAAACTGACTGATAGCTGAAATCACTGAAGCAAATAGCTGAAATCACTGAAGCAAATAGCTGAAATCACTGAAGCTAATAGCTGAAAACGCTGAAGCTGATAGCAAGCTAAAATATTAGCTAACTGCCAAATTATCCTAAAAAGACAAATATTAGCTAAACAAACTATACTTAATGTCAAAAGAGTCCAAAAAACCAGCAAATTTCCCAAATTTTTAAAACTTTAAAACTGTAACTTTTTAACATAATAATGAATAATAAAAATGCAGGAATATTATTCCAGAATAAATCAACTTAAACCTTAAGTAACTTTCAATATTTTTCCCTACATAAAAATATATTTTGTAAAAATTATACAAGTTAGAAATGAGCACAAGATAACATTTATTGTTTATTATTAACAATAAAATAAAATGATCTGGAGGGCCGGATAGAATTACCCAGAGGACCAGATCCGGTCCCCGGACCTTGACTTGACACACATGGTCCACAGGATAAAGGTGGAACTCCTTGTTGACAATTTTTTTATTTAAAAAAAATTAATATTAGTGTTTAAGAGTTTTATTTTATTTTTAATTTTTTATTCCACAACCTAAATGTCTTAACCCTTCCGCTCTCCTTGGGGTCCAGATGGCTCCAACCACATATTGTTATGCGATTTCTTCCATGACAAATGTGGACGAAGGGGGACAGGATTTTATGTCTGCCATGGACATTAGTGAAACTCCGAAATCAGTGAAAAAAAAAAGTTCAGCGCACTGTCCTGTGGTGTCCAGACGACCCCACTTTTAATGTAAACAAGCTAAGGAGAACGGAAGGGTTACAAAGCCCTTTTTCCTGTTTATCTGCGGTCAAATGAGCCGCCGTTCACATTTCCGTGGTCACATCAAGAAGCTCCGTGGAGTCTGGTGGAGATTTCCCAGTGTTCTCAGCCCTGCTACCGTAAGTATTGGATGAAACTCACACCAAAAATCCAGTGATGCTGATTGGACCACAGAAATGTGAACGGCGGCTCATTTGACTGCAGTCAATGTGAAGGTAGCATCTTCTCTTCTCCAGAACCTGAACTAGACACGCTAGCCGGACCAGATGAGGGTTTAGTGCATGTGCAGCAGAAAGGAGATCATTCAGGAAAAACTAGGGCTAACTGGCACAATTGATTATTTCAATAGTCGACTAATCTTTGATTATTATTTTATTTTTTTTCGATTAGTTGATTAATCGGTTTGTCCGGCGGCTGGATCTAAAACACACATCTTAACCACCATTAGCTTTAAATTTGAAGTGTTTAAGCTATATGCTAAAAAAAAATAAAGACGATAGTTTATTAAGCCTTTAATGAATCATGAAGCTTTTCTCTTTCATTTGTTTCTGGCTTTAAAACTAGACTTCAATCACATGAGGTGATCTGAATAAACTACAGAAAACTTATTAAAATACAGCAATTATTTTTAAAGCTTTAAAACATATATTTAACAAAACGTGTATAAAGTATTTCAGACATAAACTCACTCAAAAAAATATTTTGCTCACTGAGGCTCATTTATCAAAGCAAAACACTAATGACATCTTTGAACTGAAGATAGTCCTACACATAAAAACGAAGGCTCCCCATAAACAAAGAGCTTTGAGACATTTCATCATTTAAAAGAGGGGAAATGTATATTTTTAAAAATGGAGAAAAGCACCCGATGTTAGAATGTACTACAGTACTTTACTGCCTACATCCACTGCAGATGCGTAGACCAAAATTACATCATATTTTTAGTTTGGCGGAGAACCCATAAATCTGTGTTTTCTTTAATGTTGTCTTTACAATGCTTTTGTTGCAGTTTTTATGACTTCAAGTTACGTTTAATTGTAGCTTAATGCAGCTAATGTAATGCTACGCTTTTCATCTGGACTTTAAGGCGAGCTACTCCACTTTATGGACTCAGTTTTCACACCGCTCCTGAACGACGTGATTGCGGCGCGGAGTAGGAATGAAGTCTTGGCTGAGCGGTTCGTTTCCAGTGTAAACTCAACCAAACTTGTAAACTCATAATCCGCGCCAGAGAGCGGATAATGAAACGTTCATATGCAGACAGAGAGGAACTGTAGACACGGATCTGCTGCAGATCTTCTGGTTTATCTCCATTAATGACAGAGCTAGCTGTGTTAGCGCCGATGTTAGCTTAGCTAGACGAAGCTCTCCGTTCAACGGGATCAAACTTCGTCACATGATGCTTCGTCTTCAGGTGTTCATGCATCACCATAGTGATGCCATGAAACACAAGCAGAAATACCATTGAACACTTTTTCCTCTTTTATTTTTCTTTCCCACGCTTTCCAGCTCTGTTAGCGTGTTTTTTATAAGGCTACCAAGAACTTCCTGTGACATCACTGTTGACCCGCTTAGCACAACTGCGCATGTGTGAATAGGAGAATGGCCGACCCGGCATTAGAAAGCGTACACCGTAGTTTTGAGATCAAAACAAGGAAAAAACAAACAAAAGACGACGCTTCGACAACCAAGATAGTTGTGGAAGCCCTAATTCAAACAGAGTCTGTCCAAGACAGTTTGATTGACAGGGTTTTAAAAGGATAAATACTCAGAAATGCAAAAATAAAATGATTTCTTATTACATTTGTTGTCTTTCATAAGGAAAATGACACACAGACATGCTAAAACTCTAAAAACAGGATTTTCATCTGAGGGGGACTTTAAAACTTCCAGATATTTGTCAAATCTCAACCACATTTGTTACTTTTAAGACTATTAGCAGCTTGAAATGAGTAATTCATAACATTTTGTTCCACCCCAACGTTTGATTATTTATTCTACATGCCCCCACAATCTCCGTGTTCATCAGCTGACATGTCAGCCGCTGATTTTGTCTCTACATTTAAAAGCTTGTTAAGCCGTCCAGCAAAAAAAAAAAAAAAAAAACAGAAGCCAAGCAATGCAGTCATAACATTTTTATGGAAATATTGGAGAATTGTCTCGAGCAGGGGTCAGCAACCTTTCACAGTAAAAGAGCCATTTGGGCTTGTTTTCTACTGATCAAAACTTAGTTGGAGCCGCAAATTCTTATTTTCATACTTAATAAAATGTATTTTTAATAATAAATATGAATTTCGCTTCTATTGTGGCAGAAATAGAAAAAAACCCTATAATTTTCTCAATTATTTAACAGAAGCTGGTATGATTTCCTTTCAAAATAAAAGATGCCTGGTGGCAATTTATACATTTCTGTGCCAGAAATGTACAAATTGAACTAATTTAAATTAAATAAAATATTAATTTAGTAACTCTTACTTAAAAAAAATAGTGTTATTTCATTTTTCCTTAGCCAGAGAGCCACTATGGAGAGGTAAAAGAGCCACAAGTGGCTCCAGAGCCGCAGGTTGTAGACCCCTGGTCTGGAGTGATGTGCAGAACGTAATTGTTTTTAGTCTTCTGGACCCTCAGCTGGTGCCTCTGCCCCTCCCACAGAGAACCAAAGCCGCCTCAGATGGGGATTTCTGCAATCCTAGATCAGCATTTTTCTTTAGTTTTTTTCTCTGATTATTTGTATGTAAATTATTAAAAATCAAAAATAAATTTCTTTCACTTCACACACTAGATTTCCTTTTTATTTAATAAACTTTGTTCTTTTTATTCTCATTGGTGTCCAGGTTTTGTCATCGTCCCCTGCTGTAGCCCCCCCAGACCTGAGCCAGGTTTACCCATAGGGAATGTAACTCCCATAAATTATAAAAATGAAGTTTTAGACTCTATTATAAAGGAAAAGTAGAGTTTTGCGTCTCTAACAAATTATTTTCTGTGATGAAAAGCAAGAAAAAGATTTTAATCATTTTATTGCACTATATATTTTTTCCATTCAACTTGAGTAAAAGTTGATCTTAAAAGTGTTTAGTTAATTTATTCAGCATGTTAGTGACCTTCAAAGCATTTTCCCGTTATATGAAGCAGTTCTGTTCTCTATCTGTTTGCACTCACACCAACAGTTTAACAATTTACCTTTTCCCTCTGTTGGCTTTCCTCTCTCTCTCTCTCTCACACACACACAGATCCTCTCCTCACGGCGCATTTGCACACCTCTTTTCTGGACTCTGGTCCTTGCTATAATCCTCTGGACTCTATGCTGAGGCTGCAGCCTGGTAATTCACCAAATCCCTCGCTCCTCTCTTCTGCTCACACCTCTCCTCCAATGTCAAGTGCTCCTTGACAGTGCATGTAAAACCCGGCACACAATCATACAAGACGGGTCAAAAGTTCTCCCAGCCACCCCCCATCAACCTCCCATTTACTTTTTCCTCTCCATAAATCTCATTTTAGAAACACCTGAGCAATATATTTCCACTTTTTTTTTTTGGAGCCAGATTTTTGGAAACTATATTTAAACTAGTATATATATATATATATATATATATATATAAATTTTTATGAACTAAATGTCTGCTTAAAAGAATTATGGGAAAAAAAACTTTCTTTTTTCTTTAAAGAAATGATGCACTAACAGTGCAACTTAAAGGTATTATATAGAGATGTAGTTATCATTGCTGAGCATTTTATCTGTTTAAGGTGTTTAAAAGATACACAAATCAAACAATTAAACAACCTGGAAAGTCAGTTAGAAATATGAAAGAAAAGAATGTTTCTTTGGAAGTACTGTAAACATACAGTCCATTTATTTGTCATAAATATTTGTACCTCTAAGTTCATTAACTAAATCTTATAGTTCTTTTTTCATTTTCAGGCTAAATATTTCAGAATTGCTTTTTCAAAATGCAAAATCTAGCTTTTTTTAATCCAATGGTATAAATATTTTTATAAATCTAAATCCCAGTTAGTTGTGTTAATTCTGATTCTAACCTTCACCACAGGAGTCTCTGCTTTTAATGAAAAAATGCATTATTATTTTATTTTATTTTATTTTATTTTATTTTATTAAAGAATAAAGTAAATGTATTGTAGTTGTCATTCATTAAGAACTTTAAGGAGTAAAATAGCCTCTGGTGGACTAACTTTTGTCCAGTAATGCTGATTCTTTTTTTTTTAATCAGTATTTTTCATTCTGTTCCCACTTTCTTAGGATCCTAATCCAAATCCTATTTTTTCTCCTAATTATCATTGTTTTATCATTGTTTTTGTAGGTATTTGCAGTAATTTACAGATTTCTTTTATGCTTAAAAACTCTGACAACAAAACATTCATTTATTCAGAATTCATTTGCTTCTCAAACAGAATAATGAATATTTTAAAATAGATATTGTTCTTATGTGGGGATGTTTAATTGTTTTTTGTTTTTTTTCTGGTTGAACAATTATTCTTTAGTCCAATCAGCCTTTGACATTTTTTTTATTTAGTTGCACATGAGCAAGATCTTTAACCCAATGCTGTCTTCATATACTTTTATAGTATTTCAGTTTCAAAGCATATTTCCAATAGATATTTATTCATTTTCTGTCTTAAAATGTGCACACGATAAGACATTTTAATCACTGAACAAATATGAAATCATGAAAAAAATGAACCTACTATTAACATTTTATCCATATTTTTGATTTGAAAAAAAAAGACAATTTTTGCTTTTATTTATTTGTTTCGCCTTTAAAACTTTAGTAATCATATATTTATGTCCAAAGAAAGATTTATATTATGTTTTGTTTGGACTGACTAATGCCATGCAATTATTTTATGATTCAGCTTACCGCTTTAACTACCCGGTCAGTTAAAAATAGATCCAGCCCTTTTTTAAAAGTTGCATACAGTGATAATGCAGGAGTGTAGGGGAAAAGAGACCCTCTTTTAGTCCACTGTAGACTCGCAGGGATATCAAAAAAGTGCATTAAGAGCATGAAAAGAAATGGAGAAGTGAACATAAAAGTCAGGAAAAGAGAAGAGAGATAAAGGAGAAGGCATGGCTGTGAGGAGGATACCTTTCAAAGGGAAAAGGATTTGAAACTGTGTAACTTTCCTATGCTAAGAGATAAAATAAAAATGTGAAGGACACTTTGAAGGCCCTCCTGAGTGCGACACAGCAGCAGCATTTCTGTGAGGAGCTAAAAAAAAAACTCACTAAAGTATCAAGGCCTCTTAACTCTTCCTTTATGATTCGTGGGTTAGCTTTGTTGAACGTGTTCAGACATGTGTTTAGTGGTCTATTGTCTGATCCAAGTTAATGATCTGAAACGATTTTCATCAGTTCATTCTGATTGGGTAAAAATTGCGCTTAGTAGAATTTTTTTTTTAGAGAATTAGTGAAATCTAAATAAAATGCTGAACTTAATGCAAAAGCTAAGTTTAAAAAAACTATGTATTGAACTGTGTAATTGAAAGAACCTGTTAACAAATGTAAGTTGACGATGTAATTCCTCATATGACCACTAGAGGCTGTGTACATTTTTTTTTTTTTTTTTTTTTTGAGTACAGCTAAATCAATGCCTTAACTATATCTGCCCTTACAGGTGGAAATACAGGTGGGTTAGGGTTAGGTTAGGTCAGAGGTCAGCGACCTTTAACAGTAAAAGAGCCATTTGGGATCGTTTTCTACTGATCAAAACCAAGAAGGAGACAATTTACTTTAGCCTTTAAGAAATGTGGATATGCATCTGTTACCGTCTTCTTCTTTTTTTTTTTTTTTAATATAAACTGTTTGTTTTTGGCCCGAATAAAAGCAAAAATATAAAAAGAAACTAGCATCTCTCTACATGTGATTTTCTTAAAAAGTTTTTACCTTACTAGATGCAAAATTAGCCAAAAGGCTAGCTTGTAACTTGATTACTAGCTAAACTCCAAAATAGCCTAAAATTTCTCAGTAAACTAAATTAGTCAAAAATGTTAGCATGTTGCTAAAATAGAAGCTAAACTCTAAATTGGCCTAAAAATCTCAATAGATAACACATTTGCCAAAAACGTTAGGTTGTTGCTAAAATATAATAATATTTAAAGACTTGTTGCTAATCTACTTAAATTTAGAAATGTTCTCAATAATTTCCTTTGGGGCGTATTTTGCTCAATATTTCAAAAAGTATAAATACCAAAAATACAACCAGTGATGTCCTGAACAAGCTGAACGTTTTTAAACCAAGATTGTTGAAACTGCTGATGTGTGATTATAAATAATGCTAATTTAGTAAACCGTTCTTTAAAAAATTACTATTTTATTTTCGTTCAACCAGAGAGCCACTATGGAGAGATAAAAGAGCCACATGTGACCCCTGGTTAGGTACAGGTGCTTGTGAACCTGTAAGTGATACGCTGGCATGTCTTATGGATTTTTCATTTTTATTCGACCCCTGAACCTGTGGAGGTTTTTTTTTCTTCCAGCAGATGTTGAATTCTAAAATTTTTTAATTTTCAATCTGAATTGTTTGAACCTTTGAAGATTCTTCCTGATTTTTTTAACTCTTTTATTTTCGATGGTCCGAAAATTTGAAGGCAAATGGAAAAGTGAGTTTTTTTTCCATTTAATCTTTTATCTATGGAATTTCTGGGCCATCAAAATCAAGGGTTAAAAAAAGATAGTTTTTTTTTCTTTATAATTTTTTTTAATGATTTTAATAAAGCAATGTTTTTCTCTCACATATTTTTTTCATCTTTTTTTTTTTTTTTTAATTGAATATCTAAACCATTGTAATCAAGGGTTTAAAAAGCGAGTTTTTTTTCCATGGATTATTTTTCCCATTTAATTTCTAAGTCATCAAAATCAATGGGTAAAAAAAAAAAAAAAGTCGAGTTTTTCCATTTTTTTTAATCTTTCCATTGAACTTGAATAGAAAATCTAAGGTTTAAAAAAAGCGCGGTCTTTCCTTACATTTTTTTTTCCACTGAATAAATTTTTTGCCATCAAATTTCTGGGTCATCCAAAAACCAAGGGTTTCAAAAAGCGAGTTTTTTTTTTCCATTTATTTTTTTTCTATTGAAATTGTTTTCCATCAGATTTCTCGACCACTGAAAATCAAGGGTCCAAAGAAATTTAGAAAGAAAAATCAGAATCTGAAAAACTTCAAACCAGGAAACCTATTTGTTATGTTCATATGATAATTCCACGTTCTGGACTGCTCCTTTTATACCCTGACTGCTACAATAACCCAATTTGCACATCCAGTTTCGTAGTGAAGTCAAAACAGGTCATGTGTCGCATTTTATGCGTCTGCAACAGTGTGTTTGGACATCGTATCTAGAGTTCAAATGTCTGAACTTTGGTGAAGAATTTCCGTTGGGCCAACCAACCAGGGACTCAGCTTTGGTATGTGACATGTTGATGACGTGATCAGTGGGTGGAGTCCAAAACAAAGATGGAGGAGAATCTGAATTTCAGGATATTTTTTTATTAGTATAGACACAAAATTAAACATTTCTCTAATTTTATTTGTATTTTTTTCCCTCCTCAGACTAATGCAGGACAACAAGTCGTCAAACTGGATCAGAGAGAGATGGAAGTACCGCTGAAAGCACCATCTTTTAGACACAACTCCTGTAATACTTAAGAGAGTCTCTGAATGATCTCATGAACCCAGACATGGAGACGAGAGTACTGACGCGTTTGTAGAGCTCTTTAAATTGAATAAACCTAAACTCGACATCATTCGTGTCTTTCATCCATTGTAAATGAGATCTACCATCAACGCTTCCACGTATGGATGAGACTAAAAGAATATGATGGTAGCTCCTGCACCACATATATGGAGCGTCAAAAACGAGTTACAAAAGACGCTCTTAAAAGAGATGCAAATTGATGTGAAAATTTGACGAAACACAATGTTTGGCGTGAAAGCAGCATCAGAAAGAGGAACCCGAACACCCCGTCACACATGCATGTGACCACGGCCTCACCGCTATTCTTCTGAATCTCTGGAAATGTTCCCGAGGCCCTGACCCCCTCCCTACTGCGGCTACCTGCTCCATTGATTTGAAGTCTCAAACAAGAAACTCTGATGTTGTTCCACTTGGCCCATTAAGCCTCTGCTTGTATGCTTCAGCACGCACAAAACTGCCCACTACTCTGTGAATTCCTGCAGCAGGCACAGGGATGGAGGTCAGAGGGAGCCTAGAGCCTGATACTAACAGGATTCCTTAAAGAAGGGGGACAACTTTGTTTCTAATTTAAAAAAAAAAAAGATATTCATTTATTATATAACAATTAATTTGCATCAAATGACTGACATTGCCCTACAAAAGTCCTGAACTTTTTCTTCATGGGTTTCTTATAGCGTTCCCCCGCGTATTGGCATTTCTTTATTCGCAGTTTTACGTAAAAGCAGATTTTTTTTTTCAAAAAATCCCCAACTTGGAAGTCAACTTGTTTGAGATTTTTCCGTCAGAAGGAGGGGCTGCACTGCTGAGGTGTATCTCCGCACAGCGGAGCCCCCTCCGGAGGACAGTCAAAAACATTAACTGCCAGTAGATGTTTGTCTCTGAAAGACGTTTACTGTGGTGTGCTGCCAACTAGTGGTCTGGAGTTGAAAAGTAAAGATTTTCAACAGAATGTTTGCTTATAAATAATTCATCTAAATGGTTTTGGCAGCAGTTGAAATCAATACTGCCAAGTAAAATATTGCAATATTTTAAAAAAATTGATTTTTCCTCTAAAAAAGGCAAATATGTGACAAAAAAAAACAATAGAAGTTGAGGATATAAAAAAAGACATTGCAGACAAAGTATGAAAATGTAGGATAATAATTTCTAAATACTCGATTTTCTTTATTTAGATAAAGAAAATAATATGTTTACAATATTAATTTGGCGGCTATTTATGTATGAGGAAATATTCTTCTGTTGTTACAAAGGGTCTTTTGCTATAGGTTCACATTGGACGCGGAAGTGGCGCGAAGTGGAGTGCGAAAGAATCCGCTTTCCCGCAATCACCACCAGACGTGCATTTTCCATGATGGTCAACAAGTGCTCGAGTCTTTTTTTTGTTTATTTTTACCATCAAAGGTAAGTAAATAACCTAAATAAATAACCCTTTTTTATTTTTTAATACAAAATGGGCTGTGGTTTATGACATTTTTACTACTTTTTCATGTATTGGCACAAAAATTACTTGGACTTTTCATCTAACTGAAATGTGACACAATTTAAAAGAAATAAAGTTTTCCCAACAGCACAAGACCAAGATGCATTTTTGTAATGAAGAAATAATAAAAAATAAAAGCTATTTTATTATTGATCTACAGGATTTCTATATTTTTCCAGAGTTTACTGATTTATTAATGTTTGCTTGTGTTAATACTGTTCTGCAAAATTATAGCTGAAGCTCAACCCTAGAGGAATATTGATGAGGGGTTTTTCACCTGAGCAAACGTGTTAGTCTCCAGTATCACTATTTTTTAAAGGAATTTTCTGTTCTCAAATGTTTAATTTAACAGTAAATTTTGAACATATTTTTAGGATCTTCCTTTGTTTTTATTTTCCAATTTGTTACATAAACCTCAGTTGCATTTAGAAAATAACTACTTTGATTTATCATGTGCGTTCATATTTTTATCTATTTGTTTATGACAAATACTTGTTGTTGGTTATGTTATGTCAGCTTCTGTGAAATTGTTCTAAGGTTAATAAAATAACCTTTTGATGCTTCTGCAATACCTAACCACATCACTGTGATTACCAACACAGTTACAGACGATGTCAGTCTCCAGACTGTATCATCAGGGATGAAGGTTTTTTTTTATGAATTAATAAGTCTTTGGCATAATATGAGATATAACAATAATAACACTAATAGACAGAACACACATAATTTCTTCAACTGTTTTAATCGCAGTTAATCTAATGCAAAAACCAGGTCCAAGTAACAGACAAAAAAATGGTCTCAGTGGCATGAAAGCAAGAAAAATCTCTTCAATTTATACTCAGAGATATTCTGAGGTGGTGTATTTCATATCATGTGACTATAAAGAGGTAGGACGGTGTCAATGCAAGTGCATCACTTCCAACAAACCTGGAAAGAGTGTGGGGGAACTGTAAAAAAATGAGTTCGATCCACTTTTTCCTCTTTTGTCTTTTGCCTGTGGCCTTTTTTATTTTTCTATTTAATCTTGACACCATAACCTCTATGTAATAAAATTGTTTTCCACATCTTTTACTTTTGTTGTTCTATTTTTTGCTTATAGAGCAAGGAAAACCGCACTTTTAACTCTTAGCTCTCAGAATGAGCTTCCGTCAATTCTTTTTTTAACAGGGGTGTCAAACTCAATCACACTGCAGGTTGCAGACCGAACAGGATAAACATTTAATGAACACTCTAAAATAACATTTTTAAACTTTAAAACTCTAACTTTTCAACATAAGTATGAACTAGATCAGGGGTAGGGAACCCTGGTCCTGTATGTTTTCCAACATACCCTGCTCTGGCATGCTCTTATTGTCATGAGTCCCTACACTGATTACCTGGTTCAGGTGTGTTCAGCCAATAAGAACATGCCAGAGCAGGGTATGGTGGAAAACATACAGGACCAGGATTCCCTACCCCTGAACTAGATAAATTACTTTAATAATACTCTAATAATGCTAGTGTGAATGCTGTAAGCTGAATTTGGCCACTGAAGATGCTAGTGCTGATAGCTGAAGATGCTAAAATTGAAAGTTGAAAACAGTTAAGCTGAAGATTCTGAAGTTGATAACCAGCTAAAATATTATCTAAATGCCAAATAAGCCTAACAAAATCAAGAAGAAAAACTAAGTTAGCCAAAACAGCTAGCAGGCAGCTGAAAAATTGTTAAACTTCAAAATATCCTAAACTATTGAAGAAATCCTAAATTAGTCAAAACAGCTAGCGTGTAAATATTAGCCTAACTTCAAAACAGCCTAAAAAAATAAAAAAGCCTAACGCCGGGGTCACACTGGGAGTCCGCACCACTTCCGCTCCGCTCTGTAGTTCACACCAGACGTGCATTTTTTCCGCGGCGGTCCACAGGCGCTTCTGCTAGAGCTTTTTTTGTCTTTACCATCATGGTTGATAATTTCATAACCTAAAGACATTAACCCATGTTTCTGCTAAGAAGAACTGCTCCCTGCCTCTCCGCAGTTGCTTTACACCCAAAACCCCGCCCACCCGTTCTGTCGGCCCACTGTATTGATCTGTGTGCGCGCGCAGGTGTGTGTGTGTGTGGGTAAATTAATAAACTAAGATTATTAACCCATGTTTCTGCTATGAGCAGCTGCTCTCTGCATCTCTTTTTCTCTCTCAAAATCCCGCAGCCCCGCCCACTCGCTCCAGAGTCTGCTCACTACGTTGATCAGTGTGCGCTCGTGTCTGTCTGTATTGTGTGTATTTTATAAATATTACCCCCGTTTCTGCTGAGATGAGCTGTTCTCTGCCTCTGTTGTAGTTTTTTTAACTCCCGAAACTCTTCACCCCGCACCGGAGTCTGCCCACGTTGACCTGTGTGTGCGTGTCTGTCGTGTGTTTTGTGTGTCTTTGTGCTCGCGCTTTCATGTGTTTGCGTGATTGTTGTGATTGTATGATTATATCCATGTCTACCGTCTGTTTAGACACAAAAACATGATCACATTTGTCAATCGCGGCGTTTTATTTTGAAAAACTGGTTAAACTTTGAAAAGAAACCGGATTTTATCATGTATCTTGATGCAACTTCCTGCCAGAATTGACGCGGAACGCTCGCGGCTCGCGCACAAAATAGGTCAGACGCGGAAACGATCCGCTGCACCGCGCGGGCCCTCAGCGCCGCTCCGCGCCTTGTGTGAACGACGCCATAGGATAACAAGGGTGCCGAATGGAAGCGGACTCCATTCCGCTTCGCGTCTAGTGTAAATGGGGCGTTAATTAGCTTAAACAGCTAGCATGTAGCTGAAATATTAGCTGAACTCCCAAGCAGCCTAAAAAAAATTAAAAAGCTCTAATTAGCCAAATTAGCTAGAACGTAACTGAAATATATGATAAACTCAAAAATAAACAAAAAAAACTCCAAAACAGTCTAAAATATTTTTAAAAACCTAGAATTAGCTAAAACAGCTAGAATTCAGCTGAAATATTAGTTTAACTCCAAAATAGCCAAAACAATCTTAGTAAATACCAAAACAGTTCAAAAAGCTAGAAGAATTAAACATTTTAAAGCTTTTAAACCGTAACTTTTTAACATAATTATGGATTATTCCAGAATAAATCAACTTAAGCGTTTAATAACTTTCAATATTTTACTCTCCATAAAAATAAGCACAAAATAACATCGGGCCAATAGTTACATTAAAACAAAATGATCTGGAGGACCGGATAGAATTACCCTATTAGGGCCGGATCCGGCCCCCGGGCCTTGACTCTTACCCATGTGGTTTCTAAACTGTTATTTGGTCATTTGGAGAAAATGATTAAGTGAGTGTAAAAATAAGATATGAAGGAAGATTCCATCTGAATGAGTGTGTGTCTGCACAGAAGGCCATGATTCATTCCATGAGAGTTTTGGCTTTGATGTTCGGCGCACACATTCCTGCCCCCTCGGGGCTTTTCAACTACCTTTGTGTGCCTGAACTGAGTGGGAGATTTTAAACGGCAAGTGTAGACAGGGACTCGTTCAGATGTCAAAGTATCTATAGTCTGTTTTATGCTGGGTTGGTGACATCATATAAAAAATGTAGTCTGACAAGATTTTCTTTGCTGCTTTCTGTTACTAAAACTACACTTAAGGTTTCTGAGAATGAAAGTAAGAGAGGATTCAACAGACGTTTGAATGTTGTTGCAATGAGACTGAAGATAAACCAAAAGATCGTTTCTTTTTTTCTAACTTTGTGGGCACTTTCAGTAACATGTAATCAATATTTTTGTTCATAAAACTGGTTTCCAAACTTGAAAGATTTCATTTTTTCTTTGCAAATTTGCAAAACATTCCACAGTTTTTTATTTCTGTGAAGGTGTCATGATAGAGAAAGAAAATGAACTTTCCCATTTTTGAAAAATGGCACAAATAGAGAAATATTATAATGGGTCAAAAATACTTTCTGGATCCACTGGATGTCAATAAAAACATGATCTTAGAAATAACCAAAAAAATGAAAACTACCATTTTAGTTTATGACTTTTGAACAACTTTTTATTGTGTCACAAATGTGACATCATCCAAAAATAAATCATTTTTCCAACAGCACAAGACCTCAATGTGTTTTTTTAACAAAGAAATAATAAAATAGATACTATATTTTTACTGATTGTCAAGATTTCTCGAGTTTTGCACAGTTTACTAATCTAGTAATTCTAATGTTTGTTCCTGAGTGTTTATATTGTTATTCTGCAAAATTATGAGCTTCTATATGCGATAGCCTCCTTTAGTTACGTATTTCACAGTCATTCCTCGTTCATTTTTTCAGTGCAGATTGAACATTTTGAAGCTGAATCATTAAGTAGAACTGAAAATTCTCTGCTTGTAATGAAATATGCCAGGGAATCTTGTGTACAACCAGTTATTTACAACATACAATTTCTATGTGTTTCTGATGATAGCAATTAAATTAATGTTTTGACACCTTTTAAACAAAAAGTTAATAGTAGTAGACTAAGAAAACATTAGAAAGTTTCCTTACTTTTTGTGCCTCAGTTCTACCAGTAAACTCGGTTGTGCACTTCCAAAAGCTTCAGGAAGACATAGCTTAAAGAATTTTTTTTTTTTTGAAAGCAAATATTGTTATTTATTTATTATTATGATTTTTTTTCTCAACACTTTACGTTTTGTTTGCAACTTAGAAAATTGTGATCTGAAAACTTGGTGGCACCAAACTGACTCTCATACAAACAGGTTTGAGCATTTTCCACCTGCAGACAGACTGTATCCACCCATAAGGGCAGTCAGACAGCAGAGACAGCAATATTCTTTTGACTTTTACATGACCTTTTGTTGGTTTTGAATTGTGTCTTTTCTTTTTAATTTATTTATTTGTTTGTAACTTTTATGTGAATCAATTTTTTGTAATTTTATAAACTTTTATTATTTTATTCTGCTAATCCTGCTTTTACTATTATTTACTCACATTATTTAATTGTTTGTTTTAAATGTTTTAAACTATTTTATTTGTCTTTTATATTTTAAAAACTATAGAGTTTCCTCACGGGGATCCTCTGTTCCGGGGTTCCCTCTGCGGGTGTGCTGTTGTTGCGGTGCCTGTCCTCATTGGTGCGGCTTGGGCACTGCTCGGTCGAGTGGGCCCTGTGCTGCCCTGTGCTGCCCTGTGCTGCCCTGCGCTGGACGGGCACTTTTTTTTTTTTTTTTGGTGTTAAATTGAGGGAGGGAGGAACTGGCGAAGGGAGGGGTACCTATTTTATGGAAATGTTTTTGTCTCCTTTTATGTATTTGCCTTTTAACACACTATGTTTTTAATGTATTTTATTTGATTTTTATGTTAAGCGCTTTGAGCTTCTTGGAATGAAAGGCGCTATACAAATAAATAAAGTTTGAGTTTATGACTTCTTGTTTCAATTGCTCAACAAATAATAGGTTTGTTTTCTTTTTGCTAAAGTATGTTTTAAGTCTGATCCACGTTTTACAAAAGCTTAGTTCAGAACGGTTTGTTAAAACATGATAAAATCGAGTTGAATTGGGTTAGCTCTTCTGACAAAGACACTGATGCGTTAACCGAAATTATAGAATCGGACCCCCAAAGTGTCACTTTGACCCAATAAAAAAAAGACGGTCCATCGGTATTCGCCTCTCTGTTCATATTAACCATAATAAATCCCTCTCTAGAAACTGGTTATGTACCTCAGTCTTTTAAATATGCGGTTGTTAAACCTCTTTTGAAAAAGCCCAGCCTGGATCCTAACATTCTGGCCAACTATAGACCAATATCTAATCTCCCATTCATATCTAAAATTTTAGAGAGTTGTAGTTAAGCAGCTACAGCGCCACCTACAGGACAACAGTCACTTTGAAGATTTTCAGTCAGGGTTTAGACCTCATCATAGCACTGAAACTGCACTGGTTAGAGTTACTAATGACTTGTTATTGGCTTCAGATAAAGGACTAATCTCTATTCTGGTCCTGTTAGACCTCAGCGCAGCCTTTGATACCATCGACCACAGCATCTTACTCCAGAGACTAGAGCATGACATAGGGATCAGAGGATCTGCCCTCCAGTGGTTTGAATCCTATTTATCTGATAGATACCAGTTCGTTAATGTAAATGGACAGTCTTCTCATTGTACTCGAGTTAGCTACGGAGTTCCTCAGGGCTCAGTTCTTGGGCCCATCCTGTTCGTGCTTTATATGCTGCCCTTAGGAAACATAATTAGGAAACATAGCATTAATTTCCACTGTTATGCAGATGATACACAGCTGTATTTATCCATTAAACCAGACCAGAATGACCACCTAGAGAAACTGAATTCCTGCATTAGAGACATTAAGTCCTGGATGACAATTAATGACCTCCTCCTTAACCCAGAAAAAACTGAGGTCATTATCCTGGGCCCTAAACACCTGAGAGATGCTCTCTCGGATCAGATAATCTCCTTGGATGGTGTAAATATTTCCTCCAATTCTACAGTTAGAAACTTGGAGGTTTTATTCGACCAGGATTTATCATTTAAGGCTCACATATCACAAGCTTGTAGAACTGCATTTTTTCACCTTCGCAATATAGCTCGGATCAGAAATATGTTATCTAAAAGTGATGCTGAAAAACTCCTCCATGCATTTGTTACGTCTAGACTGGATTACTGTAACTCTTTACCCAAAAAGTTCTTTAAAAAGTTTTCAACTTGTTCAGAATGCAGCAGCCAGATTGTTAACAGGAACTAGCAGAAGAGAACACATCACTCCTGTGTTAGCTTCACTCCACTGGCTCCCAGTTGAATCCAGGATCAAGTTCAAAATCCTCCTGTTAACCTATAAGGCTCTGAATGGTGTGGCCCCATCCTATATTAAAGATCTCTTAGTTCCTTACCAACCAATCAGAACACTTCGTTCACAAAATGCAGGACTGCTTGTAGTTCCTAGAATCTCTAAAAGTCCAGTTGGAGGTAGAACCTTCAGCCATCAAGCCCCTGTTCTCTGGAATAAGCTCCCAGCTCATGTTAGAGAGGCCAGCACAGTTTCTACCTTCAAAGTTAGCCTTAAAACATTCCTCTTTGGACAGGTTAGCGTTCTGCTAGATTTTCTATCATATCATCTCTGGGGTTCTGTTCTCTGTTCTTCTTTCTTCCTCTCTCTCTTACTCTTTATTATTCATTGTATTAAGTTCTCCATGCTTTTGTTGGTGCAGTTCGATTCACATGTTGTTTTTCTCTCTCTCTCCCCTCAGGGGAGCGGGAGTGATTTCAGATCTCAGGTGGATCCCCCACGCTCCTGCTCCTGCTCCTGGCCGTGGACTGCACTTCTGCTTCGTCTGACTGAGGACTTCATCACCACTCGTCCCTCAGCTCTATCTGCAGCTCTATCTGAATGATCTCTATTCAAATACTTAGTTTTAGAAGCTAATTTATCTGCAGCTCTATCTGAATGAATTCTATTCAAATACGTAGTTGTAGAAGCTAATTTTCCCTTACCGGTTCTGGTATCTTCTGTTCGTCCTGGGATGGGATCTCTCCCTCATGTGGGAATCCATAAGGTTTCTTCGTTTTTCCTGATTCAGGTTTTTTGGGAGTTTTTCCTTACCGAGAGGGAGGGTCTAAGAGCAGGGATATCCAGTTTATTTAGTCTGTTTAGTCTTTAGTGATCTTTCTTTCATGTTTCATGACTATTTTTTGCAACTGTACAATTACCTGCATGAAGCCCAATGAGGCAAAATTCTTTGTGATTTTGGGCTATATAAATAAAATTGAATTGAATTGAATTGTTTGACTTCCTCATATCTTGAAGCTGTCTTCACTTGTTATACACACAGTATTTCTGTGAAACCTTTAAGCTATTCAAGCAAATCAATATACTTACTAGATTAAGTGTTACAGCTAACAATACTTGTTACCGTGACAACGGTGGAAAGAGAGCTCAGCAATTCACTGAAGAGAAAATGTGATTCTTTGGAGGTTCTGGGTTTTATTTCTATATTTCATATTTATTGAACTATTGGGCACATTTGATGTTTTTAACTCTCTGGCTTTAACGCACAGACTTAAATGCAATCAACAGGGATGATGGTGAACTGCGCCCCATTAAACCATTTCATCTCTTGCTCTTGGAAGAAACGGCACTCGCTGTGTCACACTGTGCGTGCCATACGGCGACGGTCTGTGTTTTCATCGCAGATTCACAGGAGAGGATTCCAGAGCCAGCCAGCCCACACGGATAACATCCAACTTGTAAACAGCAGACCTGCTGAAACCAGGCTGACTAGTCATCTCAAGTGAACAACAGAGACCAGGATTGAATCCTATTTCCTTCACTTTTGAGTTATTATTTTGGAAATACTCACACGCGTTTTTAATAGTAACATTTGATCTGATAGAAAGCGTTTGACCAGTCGTCTGAAGAGCAGCGCGTTCTTCCTGCATGCAAATGCCGGAGTTCTCCCGGCACATGATGGGCTCTGTCAGTTTCTCTAAGTGAAGCTGCCAATAACGCGGCGTGACTTGCCTGGGAAACAAATTTCTGACCTCCAATCAATCTCAGATGGAGGACGGAGGGACTGATACTGTCACACACCTCAAACTGTTATTTGCTCTTCCCCAGGGGCCAAAGGAAGGTCGGGCAGGGTAACCTCGGTTCAGTGCCGTCAATCAGCATTAGCATCATGGCGCTGATTAGCCCTCATGACAACTAACAACAATAATTATGGAGTTCTGAAATGTAATTTCATGAGCACGCTTAAACCAACTGTCACTTCAGATGGTGTGCACTATCAAATAGTGCGAGTCTGTTTTTCACTCCTTCAATCAGTTCTTACCATCATTCTGTCCTTTCACACCCAAAAACTTCCATCTGAGGTATTTTAATTCAGGAGAACTTCTGGAAGTGAGTACTTCATTATTTCATAATCATTTCAACAAGCTCCTTCATTATCACAATCAAATTACTTGTGTCACATAAATTAACTGCTGGTCATGCACATCCTTCTCTTGTGTGTTTGTAGTAGTTTTAAGGAATTGTATATATATTAAAAAAAAAGTAATATGTCAGGTTTTGTTCAAGAAGGTGCCCAGATACTGTTCTGATTAGGGGTAGAATGGTTTATTTTAGAAACAAATTCATATGTAATTTGTGGTTGGTGACCTGCCTACTCTCAACTGTAAGGCTGGATGATAAAACGGTAACAATATTTTTTCTCGATAGGAAAAGAATCCATCACGATAGACCTTTTAGCTTAGTTTAAAGTTTTAAAATTTGGTGTTCTGCTAGCTTTAGGCCTATTTTGGCATTTACTATTTTGGAGGTTAGCTAATATTTCAGCTACATGCTTGATGTTTTGGCTAATTTAGACTTTTTCAGTTTTTTAGGATATTTTGAAGTTTAGCTATTTTTTCACCTATACATGTTAGCTGTTTTGCCCAACCTGTTTTTTTTCTTTAGGCTAATTTGGCATTTAGCTAATATTTTTGCTGGCAATCAGCTTCAGCGTTTTCAGCTATCTGCTTTAGCGATTACAGCTATCAGTTCAGCATTTTTAACTGTCATTTTCAGCATTTTCAGCTATCAGCACTAGCATCTTCAGTAGCCAAATTCAGCTTACAACATTCACACGAGCATTATCAGAGGTAATGTTATATATCTAGTTGATAATTTTGTTAAAAAGTTACAGTTTTAAAGTTTTAAAATGTTAGTTTAGAGTGTTCAATAAATGTTTATCCTGTTCGTCCTGCCACCTAATGTGTGTTTTAGATTTTGATTCCTTGTTCGATTGAGTTTGACACCCCTGAGTTAGAGAGTTAGTCACCACACGAGGTCACACACGTGACGGAAGACATGCTCCGTCCTCTGCGGTCACCTCACCTGTGTGGCGTTTAGTTTGGCTCAGCGAGACATGTGGCGATTTTGAACTGAATCCAGTCAGAACTGGAGGATAAAGTTAAAGCAGCAACAGCAAAATGTGTTCAATTGGAGACTGTTGTTAGATGCTAACGCTAACATGCTAATGCTAGCTAGCTCCTCCGTGTTTCACCTTTATGTTCTACTCTTCTTGTGTTGACGCCTTTTGACCAAAGTCTCCCTTAATCTCAATGGGATTTCCTAAAATAAGGATGAAATAAAAAAAAGAAGAAAAACATAAAATAAAATAAAATGTAAACGCGGACGGTATTTTCTTGGACCGGTCTTTAGGACGTGGTGGACAAATGCAGAAGCTCAACATGAGCAAGGTTAGGGTTTAGAATCCCCAAAAGTTTGAATGATCCGATTGGATCCAATTAGAGGTGAAATTATTCGTTTTACCAGCGATTTGATTCATATTGTAGTTTGTAGTTCCTGATATGATTCATACTTGACATCGATTTATTTTGAATGATTCACTTATCAAAAATGGATCAGATTATCTTTTTGCAAAAACTTCCACTAGTGTGACTCAGAGATAAATACTGACTCGTGCAGGTGAAGTTATCCCGATTCCTTGTATTTCTTTAAGATAATCAAGTGTAAATTAAATATGTGTAAAAACAAACAAGTAAACAAGAATGAATGTTAAATCCTTTCACATGTTAGTTTGATAAAGTTGATTTTTCTAATCAGAATTATCCATACGGAATATTATTCAAGTCTTCTGCCACACTGTATCGTCACATGATATAGTATGACCAACACAATGTCTCAGTCCAAATGTTTTTTCCAGTATTAATAAAATCGATACATTTAATTCTGAAACTATTTTATAAGGGCATAGCTTGATTGATGCCTCAGATGGATCAATTAAGTTCAATCATATCAAAATAAATCGATTAATTAATTAATTGTTGCACGCCTAACTCTGTCTAATGATGTTGTTTTTTTAATCAAAGTATTTGTAAATGCTTTTTTTGGACATCTACTTTGTTTTAAATGTCTCCAGATTCTTTTGAGGAAAAACACCTGAGTCATTGTTTCATGCAGACACGACCCCGTCTGATCGCAGAGGGTTCATTAAGCCACCGCCAGCCAAGGCTCGATATAAATAACATCCTTATTTAAATGTGTGTCTCTCGGTGCCACTTGAAAACCTAAAAAAACAGCCCTTAAGTCACAAAGCATAAAAATTCGTGAGAGGATTTGGTGAATATAATGTGACAAGGACAGCAAATGTTTTTTTTCTTCTTTTTTTTGTTCTGCAGCGCAGACTTCGGTTTTGAACTTGATCTCACAGCTGTTTTTGGTCTACTGGAGCTACGTCCAAGTGTGTTATTCTGTTATCAACATCATTTTTTTGTTCTTTTGTTATGTACGAACGTGTGCAAAACAATCTTATTCAGTTCACCTGCTACGCATCAATATGTTGGAAACTGGTGATGCTAACTCCACAAATGTGTGCTGTGACTTCTTTTCCACTCACTGTAAATGGGAAATGCTGAATGAGCATGACAGAGGAAAAATAAGATCTCTAGTTGTCTATTTGATTCCTTTTTTTGTAAAATGTGCTGCCTTCTGTTGATGTAGCCGCATGTGCATCTGATCTTTTTTTTTATTTGAATAAATTAAACAGTAAATGATTAAGTGTGTTTTTGGCAATAGGGAACTAAATATAGGTCCAGTTAACTTACAGTAAACAACAGTTATTATTATTCAATCACAAAGAAAATTAACTCCGGTCAGGTTTTAGTTTCTTAGCTTTCTTAGCTTGTAACTTCTGATCATGCTTTGTAAAACATTTACTAAATATCATTGGAGTATTGCTCGACATAAAGAGTTTTTTTTTTTTTTTACATCACATTTTTCTCGAGAACTGTCACTCTATCTCTGTACCTTACAAAAGTAGTGCGAGACGGCATCTCTCTCCAGAATTTTCAGGTTTCATCCATAATAAACACCTGCTCTGGATGATAATTATCCCCTGTAATCATGAGGATATCTTCTAGCTGCTTCTGAGTCAGCTGATGCCATTTCTCCATGCAGGGTCGCTGTGAGTGTGTGCACACCTGTGAGTGCGTTCGTGTGTCTGAGGAAACCCAGAGAAAAGCGCAGTAGAAAAGAGCCACAAAAGAAATGCCTGTTTTGACGCACACCAAAACGTTTTATTGTGTCCAAACTGCGCGTGTTTGTGTGTAACCAACAGGCTGGCGTGCTCTTTAACTGCGCTCCCCTCCTGGGAAATTCCCGAACCTTTTATGGAAGAAAAAGTTTCATACAAGTGTCTTGAGTTTTAAGAGCTTTTGTGACTAACTGGAGGAGCAATGTGACTGAAAATAATTGTGAATACGGGAAACCGCAAATAGGAAACCCAAATAAGTGGGGGACTTGTGTGTCTGCGTGCTTCCACTCAGGATCCAGTGGGTGGTTTATCTGGACACCGGACCAGTTCTCCTGAACGTAACCCTTCATCTGCATCTAAAAACATCAGCACTGCACGCATTTAGAAAATGATGCGCAACTAGACCCTCTCTGTATTCTTTGTTTCATTTCAATAGATTTTATTGTTCAAGTGAATTCAACAATCAGCATTAAATCAGTTCTGAACCCCAGGTAGTGCTGCTGCTGCTGCAATGTTTCATGTTTCATGTTTTATTTATTTCCATGGGTTTATCAAAGTCTGTGTTTTGCTAGCAAGTCTGGGGGGGTGGGGTTACGCAGCTCAGCGCCATGAGCCACGCCCACACAGAGGGATTTTTGGAAAAGGAGGCTTCAGATAAACAAGAATATTTTTTTTTGTTAAAAACTTCACAGTCCTAATTAAAACCCCACTGGGAACATTTAAAGGAGAAAAAAAGTTGTGGGTTTTAAAACTGGTTCCAAGACCAATTAAAAAAAAAAAAAAAGAAGATTAAAGAACTTAGATAGATTGGTTTAAAACAATTCCCACTATTGTGGGCTTGTATGTAATTCCAACTATTAAATGTAAAATTCAAAAGTAAATCAACAGAACATTTAAGACAAGTTCTTCCCTTTCAGTTTAATATTCCTCCATTTGAAAGGGCTTGTATAGTACAAGTGTGTCCAAACAGACCCCTCCCTTGTGAGGGGGTTCCGCGTCTCGCTGTGCCGCGGAGGAGAAGTTCTTTTCTTAACGTGGATGCGCTCTGAACCACAGAAGTTTACATTTAAATCTCAGGAATTAATTCTTGTTGTAGCATGACCTTTTTAAAGTTATAAAACCGCTGTTGTTATGTATATTCAAGCGCTGGGAGCTCCTGCTAAAGCTAGCTGATCGCGACTATTGATGACATCATTGAGAGGAAGTGACGTACAAATTCACAGACACTTTTTTCCATAACTCTGTTTTGAGATCTAAATGAAGTGGTAGGGAGAAGGGAAGAAATATAAGTACGCCCAACGTATCGATGTACTTTTGAAAATTTTTAAATATGAACTATATCCTGACTGTATGGGGAAATTATGACATCTTAAAGTTTAAAGTTGCAGGTTTCTTCTTCATTCAGGTCCATTTAACCCTTGAGTTTTTATATTTCATCATTTTCTCAATGTCACCCCGAACAAAGAATCAGGGGTTTTACAGATCAATGCTCTGTAGTAACCTGGTCATTCAGGTGTCGTGCTATGCATTTCTGGTTGGAACAACCACTTCTTATAAGAACGTTTTATGAAATATTTGGTTGATAGGGTTTCATTCATTTCAAACATTGTACAAAATCTCTGCTAAATATGTTTTGGATCCTTAGAAAATGTAATTATTTGTTAGTTGTATTTATTTGTTGATTAGAAATCACCAACATTTTCTTTAAAAAAAAAAAAATAAAAAAACTGCAATAGGCTAACAAAAAAGTTGATTGCAGTTGTAAATCAAAAATTCCAAATGTTGATTTTGATTGAGTGGAAAGTTTGTGAAGCGGACTGCGGTCTGCTGTTGAGCTTTGTTCATTTAAGCCAGCTGCTGTGTCAGGAAAATTTCTGCCTGTGTGAGGCCTTCTGTCATCCCGGCCTAATGTCTGTGCTGCTGCCTTCAGGCTCTCACTCAGACAGCCCTTCACACCCATGCGGCTCAACAGCATGCAGCATCACCACATCCCCAGCTATTACTCAGGATGCAAAATGAGAATTTTCTTTTCTCCAATTTGTTTTCCCTTAACTGGATAAGGGGCTGTGTAATCTGACACTTTAGTAGCTTAAACTGTGCTGAGGATCAAAGAAGGTTATTCACTAAGCAGCTTAAGTTAAAACTCCTGATATGAACAACAGTTGTTATCCTGTTAAATGTCCTGCTGGGTGATCTTTGAGCGCGACCTGATTAGGTGGATTTTACTTCCTGCAATTATCAGTGTTATCAACAAAACTTTTCAGATGCTTCTGTCAAAAAATAGTTTCTAAGATAAAATTCTTCCACAAAAGTTGTTCATGCTTTCAAAAGCATTTTTAATGGTCAACCTGAGGGCCTGTTGAATTTTTATACCATAATGTCTACACCTCTACAGCTGTTATGTTCACACAGGGCATGTTAACCATCAAGAACGCACTGAATATGCTCTGTTCAACGAGCATTTAGCAGTTCACACTGCACAAACAGGGAGGGGCTTCTTTCTCTTTTTCTACTGTTGACTAGCGCGTCCGCCACCAAGAGTATGAAGTGGCTTATTTTTGCTTTCACAGTTCTATTTCGATATATACGAGACTTGGGCCAAATACGTATTCTTCATTTGGCAGGAGTCCCAAAACTACGGCCCGCGGGCCGAATTTGGCCCGGCCCCCCAACACAATCAGAGATGCATGATTTTTTTCTCTCAATCATGGTCGATTGAGACCCTCATAGGACGCGACTTTTTATTCCACTCTTCTGAGGTCTGAACTATGATGGGAAAGGGTAGACTTTTAGTTGGTTTAATTTTAAAATGTTTTAGTGTATATCTCACTTAGAATGAATGGAAGACACATACAATGTCAAGGAATAAGGATTATTAATGATGAAGAGTTCTACGAAAACATTGGTAATTGTGTCTCCTTAGCTGCGTTTCCATGTGCAAAATGTCCTTGATCAGATCAAAGATCGGATTAGAATAGAACTGTGCACAGGGGCCCTGAAAAACTTCATCCGATTGTAACAAACGTTCCCATGCGCCACACGGTTGATCAGAATAAATCATTTTGACATGCGCAGAACTGTCTAAAATACAGAAGAAGAAATAACGAGTTCCGTGATAAACAAACAAAGATCCTCTATAATGTGAGAAAGAGAAACACTTTACTCGTGGAGAGTAGCCGATTTATATTATATTTATATGATTATTAAAAGATTTTCTCGGTAGGGGACTGTGTTTGTATGACAGCCGCTTCCACTGTGTTTCTGTGTCTGTGTGGCAGAGCTTGAATGCCTTGGGGGTGGGGGGGGTAAGAGACCTTTTTCCTTTATTTAATGTTTCAATGAGGCCAGAGCCGGCAGCCTCCAAACCCTGCGGTATATCGAGCGAGTGAGCTCCGCCGTGGGAGTGAAAGCCACCGATCTGTCCAGATTGTATCCCACCGTCACCCAAAAATAGCTGGATGAGCTCTGCAAACCTGCAGCTCAAACGGGTAAAGAAAAGAGATTACATTTCTGGACAAAAATGCTCACTTTGGAATTGTATTCTACCTGCTGATCCAGTCACTGAAAATGTCACTGTCAATGAAAAAGTCAGCTTTGGGCATCAAAGCTGACTTCCTGATTGGCTGATGCGACGCAGCGACCTGTCAAAGATCAGGTATTTACACTTTGACTATGCCGCCCAATTCGTGCCTCTCCGCTCAAATTGAGCTGCTGGCAGACTTTCGCGCTTTAGAGGCTTCAATTCGTCCCATAGCGTGCCTGTACCGTTGACTTAACATTGCAGCTGGCCGCCTCTGTCGCGCGAATCGCCCAAAGTGTCAATGCACCTTTAGACTTTTTCTGTTAGCCTACAAACCAACCCGGCCCCACATCAGAGAAGACAAACAGTTATGTGGCCCTCACAAGAACAAGTTTGGGTTTCTCTGGTCCCCTTCTCCCTTTGCCCTCTAAACGAAGACGTACAGAAAAATAGCGTCTTCAAATTTGGACGTTACTTCCACTTTATGATGTCATCATTAGTCGCCGGCCAGGTACGTTAGCTCGTAGCTGCTAGTGCTCGGAATTACATAAAACGATAGTTTTATAACTTTAAGAAGTCATGCAATTTTAATTCAAATACCTAAATGTAAATTTGAAGAATAACACTTTTTCTCTGCTTCTTCTTCACAACCTACAAGCGGAGAAATACAGATTCAAGTCCCTGCTCTACCGTTAAAAAAGACTATTTCGGACACCCCTTTCCCTTCAAAGGTCCCTTCAATTGGAGGGGTAGGGGAGGATTTCAGATTTAACCTCTGTGTCATTTCCTTCCAGCAAAAAAAAAACCAAAATTTCTCCTCTCTGATCAATTTTTAAAATATTTCTTAATTCATCCTTGTCAAATCCAAGTCCCTGATTGGTCAAAGTTCAAGTTTTTGTGCGAAAAACATGCGTAGTAACTTGTGTAGAAATGCGATAACATGATAGTTTTGAATGTAGATTTAGATGTGTCTACATAGACTTTTCATTGGAAGTGATCACTTGAATATATGTAGCCGAGGGCGGTGTGAACAGTGTAACACCTGAAAGCAGTTTGTGCAGTGGCTGCATCAGCTGATTTCAATTATTGACATGTTTCTCTGTGCATATCAGCTTACATGGATTTTCTTTTAAATATGTCATCTTTGCATGTTTTAGAACCTGTTGTTAGTAACTCTTACAATCACATGAAGCTGCAGGCAACACGCTTTGATTTCCACTAATTAAGTGAAAGGAACCATGGGACATTATGATATTACATTTGTTTGCTGCAAAAACACGTAAAAGAAAAAGTTCTAATTGGCATCAATAAAAGAAGACAAGATAATAGATTTCAAAAATGAGCTCAAAGCAAATTGTAAGCTTGCAACAAAACAAGTAATTACAAGTTGGGCCTTTGTTCATTCATCTAAAGACATCACACCAGAATTTAATCACATCTATTGGTGTCAGATTATCTGTCATCCAGTTATTTGTGGCAGCTGACAGAGAAAGCAAGTGCAGCTCTTTTCTCTGCTCTCCAGAAAGAAAAGAATGCTTCTTTGTCTATGATTGAATTTTCCACCTCATCAGCTGTATGTGTAACACTCATGTGTGTTTTTAACCGGCTCCGCACTGAGTCAACTGGGTTACTATCAATAGCTGTGTTTCCATCACACACATGTGCAAAACAAAAATCTAGAAATGTCAAAAAAAACAAAACACAATTTTGCAATTACACTGTTTCCATTAAACCAGGGGTGTCAAACTCAATTTGGTTCAATCTGTCTGATCTCAAGTGGGCCGGACCAATAACACAATAGAAAAACAACCTATGGTCAACTTGTTCTCTGTAGTTTTGTTTTGTTTTTTCTAAGTTGGAAAAAAAAAGGCCTCAAACAACCTATTAGCCTAATCACTTATTATTATGAATATTAATATTATTATTATTATATTTTGGACAATGTTTTGGTAATTGTGGTGTCACACCTGATAATTTTATTAACAACTTAACAGAGGGGATGTAGGCTGGGAACCCAACTGTATCTTAACCAGACGTGGCAAGAAATGCTGTTTATTTCTTGAGCTCTTGTTCTTTTCCTTTGCTTTCCCTTATGGTGGAATTGCAGACATTTCTTTAAATAACCATAACTTGCCAAAGGAGTTGAGTAGAAAAACATTTTTTTTTTTTTTCCAACATCCTTATATTTTTTTCTCTTTATGACTGGATATTAGTACGAGGTCCTTATTTTGAATTTACTGACAAAAACATACTAAAGACTTTAAGAATCTTGTAATATTTTTTAAATGTACCTTTTTACCAATCATTGGTTCCTATGTCTTTAAATATGAAGTATGAAGTATGGAAAACGAAGAGAGCCAAAATTCAATTTTCAGTGTTTTCAGCTGCTGAAACATTTAAACACTTTCTACTTGGATTCAAATTTTATAGTATTATATTGGTCCATGATTTCATCCAAATAATACCAGGTTTATATCTCACAATTCAAAGAATTCGAACATTGTGTCTATAAAAGTCAAATTTGTGTGCCGTGCTGCTTTGATTCTCCATGTGGCTATCAGCCCAGCCACCTAAATGAGGTAATGCTAGCAACAGGAGACCTCACAGAAATTAAACGGTCCATCGCCTCAGCAGTTGTAAAGCCATGGGGCAGGAAATGTTACAGCCATTCAATTGCATTTGTTCTTAGTGCTTTTTTTGTTTGTTTGTTTTTGAAAACTGTGGTTTATTTTTGGTTTTTTAATTAGTTGAACAAAGTTAAAAGCGCTTTAGGCTAAAGGTAACTGTTAAGAGGAACATGTTGGAAACTGCTGAGCCACAGAAATAAACTCCTTTTATTTACATAATCCCTTTAGTGCTAAGTTTGTACAGTAAAACATAGACAAAGCTAATGTGACACCACTTGAACACAGCAGTTTACTTGTAATGACCTTAAATACTAAGGAAAGGCTAATGCTACATCAAGTATCTCATGCTGCGTTCAGCAGTTTCCTATTCCGTGTTTTGAACGCTATCCATACATCAATGGTCCTAAAAACGCATGTGAATGTGAGAGTTTTAAACGAGGAAGCCCAAAATGTGCTTATAAGTGAGTTTACATAATTTCCAAACCCACTATGAATGTAGCAATACAGTCCTGTGTAATATTCACCATTTATTACTTAATATTGTTTTTCTTTCTGATGATGCCCGACTGTCCGCAATAGCTTCCTACAATTAAACAACTAAATTTTTATATAAAATTATATAAAAGAACTAGAGAAGTTGCATTACCTTCAATAATGCTAGTGTGATGCTTTTTGCTGAAAGTAGTCGCTGAAGATGCTGAAGCTTTTCGCTGAAAATAGTGACACTATTTACTTTAATTACTGGAGGGATTTACTGAAAATGCAAAAGGTTTTTGCAAAATGTTAAATTTGCTAAAAGACTGCTAAAAATTTTGTTAATAAAACTAAGACAGAGCGTGTCAGTTTACCTACATTTCTGAAAAATGTGTAGTAAAATTGTGCAAAAATCCCTGATAAATAACAATTTTGCAAAAATATTTAGTGTGTTGCTTATACGTGAGCTAAACTCCAAGTTAGCCCAAAAAAACCTTAGTAGATGGCAAATTAGCCCAAAAAGCTAGCTTGTTGCTTCTACTAGCAAACTCCAAAATTGCATAAAATTCCTCAGGAAGCTAAATTAGTCAAAAACGTTCACTTGTTGCTAAAATAGAAGCTACAATCTAGATTTCCATTCAAAAACTCAGAAAATTACAAATTAGCCAAAAACGTTAGCATGTGGCTAAAATATTTGCTAAACTCCAAATTAGTAAAAAACAACCTCAGTAAAAAAACACTCGCACATTGCTAAATACTAACTAAACTCTAAAATATCCTATGATTCCTTAGTAAACTAAATTAGTCAAAAACGTTAGCATGTGGCTAAAATATTTGCTAAACTCCAAATTAGTAAAAAACAACCTCAGTAGATGCCAAATTAGGAAACAACTCGCACATTTCTAAATACTAGCTAAACTCCAAAATATCCAAAGATTCCTTAGTAAACTAAATTAGTCAAAAATGTTAGCATGTTGCTAAAATAAAAGCCAATCTCTAAATTTACCTTAAAAAACCTCAGTAGATAACAAATCCCAAAAACATTAGCGTTTTGTTTAATTATTAGTTAAACTTAAAATTTTTAGAAGATTAATATAAAAGATGAAAACATATCCCATGAATATATTTAAAGTTTTTTTAAAGTTTTTAATTTTCTATGATGTTCAATATTTCAAAATATAAAGTTTAATATTTTGTTCAATATTTCAAAAAGTATAAAGTTTACAAATACAAAAAAATACAACCAGTATTGTCTTGAAGAAGCTGAACGTTTTGTTACCAATATTCCTGAAAGTGTGATTGAGTTTCTACGTGCCAAAAAACGTACGGAAAGGAGCAGGAGAATCACTATTGTCTGAACGCTTAGTAAGCATTCACACAGTTAGTCTAAAATCCACATTTACTTCAAGATCTGATTAATTCCTATCAGCAAAATTATTCACGTCATATTTTTAATTAAAACTGAACAGCAGAGCGGCCCCAGAGCCCAATGTCTTCCTGTGTCTGGACTGACAGTCTGCGATAGCTTACAGTGATGACCGCATCCTCATTTTTGAACGTGACAGGTTGCTCTCCCAGAGTGGGAGTGGAGGCAGCCCTATAGGAAGGCAGATAGGATCAAGCTTAAGGTAGATGGAAGTCAGGCCTGAGGTTTGTCCTTCTTAAAGCTGTGAAGGACGGCCTTGGGTTTTGACGTTCATTCCACTGGTCCACTTCTGCGTCTGCAGATATGACAACCTACATTTTTAGCACTGGGCATGATTTCTGTTGTCCTTCCAGAGAGAAAAAGAGTAAATTACATTTCTGGGTTAAACAAAGTAACAGCAGAATATTGAAAGAGCTCATATTTAGATACTGTTAAGGCAGATGATCCAGAAAAAAAGGGCTTTGTGAATTTCAAAGATCGGTAAGATTAATCGATAAAAAGAAATCCACAGAATTCCCCTTATTCGCGGGGGTTAGGGACTGGAGAAATCCACTAACACCTCTAATCCGCGAATAGAATGTCTGAAGAATCTCCGTTACTGATCCGTACTCTTTAAAAACACTTCGGACCATGCTTTGTAAAAGTTTTATTTAAAACATTGGAATATTGCTTAATGAACTTTTATATATTCTGAACTAAATTCTGAACTAAAGCAATGTACTTTATGACACAGTTGAGGAGTGTCACTCTGTGTCTCTTTGCCTTAAAACCAGGAGTGGTTCCTCCTTCAATAAAAAACACCAGCTTCAGATGATAATTATCCACGATTATCTTCTTCAGTTTATCAGGATTTATTTCTATTGCGTCTGAGTCATATGATTCTCAGCTGCCCTCCTGGGGTGTATCTCCACTCCTGGAGGGGAGTGGAGATACACCCCAGCAGCGCAGCTTCATACAAGCATCTTGAGTTATCAGAATGTTTGTGACAAACCGAAAGTCATGTGACTGGAAAAAAATCTGCGAATACACAGAAACACAGGGAAACACTGTGTCATCATATGAATTACTATTTAACAAAAGGTAAGCCTTTGGAATTTTTTACTTAACCTGAGGTAAAAGTACATCCATTTACTGTAGCTAAGTCAAGAGGCTCAAAAGTAAAAAGTCCAAATCAAAGTTCTACTGTGGTTTCATCTCAGATTTGCTTTTATATACAGTTTATCAAAATGATATTTGCTCACATCTTTATGCCTTAAATAAATGTCTATATTACTTATTTTCCCCAAACAAAAAGGCACAAATATGATTCGTGTTCTTGGTGTATTACGGACTCAACACCAACCAAATAACATATTTTTAAATGAGTAATTCCACTTTTTTTGTTAGGTTTTTGGTGATTTTTTATATAAAGATACAATGAGGGGAAAAATTTCTGATTCAAGATTAAAAAAAAAAAAAAACAAAAACCTGAACATGTTTTTCCAATGTCTAAAAAAGCAGACATGGAACACAAAACTGTACGGAAAAGGAACAGTTCACAGTTCACAGCAGAGTCTAAGCCTTTGTGTCAGAGCAGCATATATGAATATACATACATTTATGTCAAATATTAATTTAAAACATTAAAACAAATTGCTAAAAACAAGCATAAAGATATGAGTACTTGTGGTTATTAAACATTGAAAGACATTTTTCGTTAGACAGAATATTTCATATCCTCCCTTCAATCTTAAAGAAACAGACTGGTTGCCAAACAATAGGAATGTTAGCAGAGTGGTGAGAAGAAACTCTGCACATTCAACAACACTTTGAACTGTTAGTAGATGACAATCTGAACACATTTAGCTGTTAACACATTTACCAACAAAGACATGTCCAATTGAGTGTTGGGTCTCATTTTTATTCATGTTCTGAATGAGTTTTTGTTGTGGTTTCAACCCAAGCAGAAGGGATAGCAGAAAAGTGTTACCTTCAGCCGCGGGGTCTGATGTGAAGTCCAGGACGTGAGCCATAGGACAGGACAAAGGGTGGAACATACATTGGAGGTCACAAAAAAAAAAAAAAGCACAAGGACATGGCGGGAAGGAAGCAGAGGGCAACAACAAAAAAACAAAACCAAACCGCGGAGGTGTAAAAACAAAAGCAAAGAAGTGAGATGAGGAGGATTCAAACGTAAGAAGGGATTTAGGAGGAAATGGAGGGATACGCACATATGGAGGGTAAAAAGCACAGAAGGAAATTGTAAGGAAGAGCTGCCACTGGGAGCAAACAGGCTGAGTCAATTCCTCCATGAAAGGAAAAAGAGAAAGAAAAGAGAAAAGGAACCAAAAAAAGGAATGAACCCATACCTTGGTCGTTTAACGTCAGGTGCGCCAGACCTTGAAAGGGAAAAAAACAGGAAAAAAAAGAACAGAAAGAAGAATGAAGGTCATAAAAGGCACGGGAAGAAAAAAAGCATTGTCACAACGTTGGACTGCAGTTTGTGACAGACATCCTGGGGCAGAGTCGGATGTCAGAGTTCAAACCAAAGGTAAAAAAAAATATAAAGAAAGAGTGAAAGAAAGAGAAAGAGAGAGCAAATAGTAACAGAAAACAAGCAAACACTTCTTGAGTGAGGTGTGGGGGGAGGGTTAGAAAAAAAAAGCATTTTCATTCGGCGCAACCCCCGAAGGCTATTGCTCGCACAAATGCTTTTTTTTTCCTCTGGAGTACTTATGGAACACACAGAACTGTTTGGCAGAAAAGACTTGAATTGAATTTCTCGTCTCCAACTGTACTCAAATCACAAAACAAGAATCTCAAGAGGCGAGATCTCACAAAGAGGGGTCAGAGCTCTTTCTGGAAAAACAAGGATAACACAGTATCAGCAAGGCAACACAACAGCTGCAGCTACAGCCTCTTTAGTATGGAGCCGTCTACGCAAACTGCACTGTGCCGTGAACACGCGCTAGGCCAGCATGCATAGCAACAGGCGGAAAACCACAGCTACCCCTCTGCTGCAACACATTTAACAAGGCATCTGAACAAACCGCAGAACCAGATACTGATGCACCTGTGGGAGAAAAAGGAGCCAGGTATATCACATAAATAGAGACTCCATACGTTCTATTTACGATTTTCTACATCTTGTTATCATATTGGCAGTATAATATAAATATAGTTCTAATGAATCATTAATAAAATTATGATTCCAGAACAGAGCTGCCACAAATATTCTACGACTAATCGATTATTAAAATAGTCTACTAATTTAATAGTCGATTAATCGTTACTTTATATTATATTGAGTCAAAGTGTAGTAAAGTTGAACAAAGTTGTGAACGTTCAGCACCAAAAAATGTTCCTTTTTTAATTATTTGAGTCAATGAGACCAAAACTTTATCTTTAGTGAAAAATAGTTCCTTGTTTCAGATGCCGACCTCATTAGAGAGATCAGGAATATACTTTCCATCAAACTCATTTTGACGGGCGACCTTTGACCCTATTTACTCTTTACACACAAATACACATATTAAATTGTTACATCATCTTGGGGGGTGGGGCACCTGTCAAAACGAGTTTGATTGAAAGTGCATTCCTTATCTCTCTCATTTTATTTAATCTTGTTTTAATTCCAGAAACTGATGAAAGAGAGCCTGCACAATTCATTAAAAGTTTAATAAACTATTGTCTTATTTGTCTCTATTTGTAGTTAGGTTAAGCTAATGATGGTTAAGATGTGTACTTTACATCCACTTTGCAAATGACCCGAATAGTCGTATAATAAAATAATTGTTTGTGGCAGCCCTATTCCAGAAAAAAGACTGCAATAAACTACCTAAAGAAATGGGAAACATTATTAAACTAGACCAATAAAGATAAAAAAAAAATCTCCAAAAAAAGGATAAATGAAGCAATTAAGCAGTAAAAAAAACAAACATTGGCTTTAATTCAGGAGTAACATCACACAGTCAGAGCTTAAAAAGACAAAAATTTGAGAAACAGATGAAAATTGAAGTAAAACATCAACTTTCACAAACATACTTAAACACACAAAAACACGACCATACACTTTTCAAGCACACATTATAGACACTATGTTTTAGGCAAAAACGTAAACATGAATGACTGTTTCGCTACAGCATCCTTACATCTCAAACTAAACACCCCCTGCTGGAATTTTTGGTATTATTTTAAGAAACAGATTGGGGAAAGAGAGGACCGGTGATTGTTCGTGAGTTGAAATATTCTCCATGCCGATATTTTGTCCTACCTCGAGTTCCCAGTAATGTCTAAATTATGATTAAGACTTTTGTAGCCAAACCTGTGTTGTTTTCTTGGACATAGTTTCTGCAGAGCGGCAGAAACTATCCTGCTGGACTCTCCCTTTAGCTTATAGCTCCTCACACTCCCAATCTAATAATATTTCCAAAGCAACAAAATGGTAAAAGAAATCGTTTTTCTAACATTAAAAACCCACTCTGATCATTTTTTAAAAAATTGTCTTTAAATTATAATTGTGCAGTTTTTCGCCCAAAAACCTGTGCCGCTTTCTAGGACTTAGTTTCGGTAGAGTGGCAGGACTTCCAGAGAAATTCACATCTGAGTTGTGGTCGGGTCCGTTGGTATATGATCCCTTTGCTAACCGCCTCTCACAATCCTTGCGTCACGCTAGCGGAACAGCAAAAATTGCAAGTAATATCGTAGCTCTCCAGACGTACAGTTTAGATCCAGATTCCAGCTCAGACGAGGAAAACAAAGACGTTCATGGATCTATTGTTCTGCAATTGATGTATCAGAATGGAGCAGAGCAGTATAATGGGTTCTACGTCACATCTTTAAGTGTTTTTTGTCTTCTGCTGATTCACAACAATTCAAATAAATACAAATTCAGACATGTAATCTGAAGCTTAATTTCTGTTCTCCATAATCAGAAAAAAGCCACATGTTAAAAAGGCTTTTTTTTTTTTTTCTTAATCAGAGTGGGTCTTAAAGCACACAAACCACAATACCAATGACATATGCGATCCGGTGACATATACTGAAATCAATGTACACATAAAGTCTTGCACACCTGCAGCTACACAAACGCTTTTTCTAGAACTGAAAATGTCCAACAGGTTAAGATAAAAGTGACAACAAAAAGAAAAAAATAACTTGCAAATTGGAGCTTAAATGATTATTAAAGACATAAAAAAATCATAATTGGTTGCATGTAGCTTTTTGGGTGAAAACTCTAAAATGGTTTAGAGTAGCTCCTCAAATTTAGAGGCTTAAATGACAGCAACAGACTCTCCCAAATACAACACAGCAGTTAGGCTGCACCGGTCATGGTTAAATATATTCTAAATTGTAATGAAACTTTTCTTCTGAACTGCATTTTTTAAGTGTTTCAGTAAATCAGTGCCAATAAGAATACAGAACTGTTATAAATAGCCATTGTGTCTAGTTTGTACTTTGAGCAAACATGATTTAATGTAATTTGATTATATGAAAAACCGCAGACAAATCAGGCTTGAAATGAATCATTCTGTCAATTTATGTAAATTTAGCCTGAAAATTAGGATGTGTTTTCTAGCTCAATAATCACTAATAACAGTTTTCATAATTTGGTAAAGCAATGATCTGTGTTTGCTTTCTCCTCTATTATCTGAATACAACTCTGGAAATTGATTCCTTTCAGTTTCGTGGCAGATGTAGCATTTTCATGCACATTGATGATGCCATTCACTCTTGCTTTTCAATTATCTTTTTGAACCAAGGATGCTAAGAAAACTGTTGGTAAAAAGAAAAGCGCCTTCAAATGTAAAAATGACTCAACTTTAAACACTTTGATTATCAATGCACGGTAAAACATTGAAGCTTCGTCCACATATAATATAGTAAAATATGAATATATTAAATATTTATATTATAATTAAAATTAAAATTTGACAATATAAATCCTTGAATAATCCTTAAAAAAATGTAGTAATCCTTCCTTCTATTTTTTTTTTTCGATGTCTCATTAAATAGCTCTAACTTGTATTTTATGGCTAGTTCAGTTAGTTTAGAAATACTTTGTAACTCATTTTCCTTGAGAGAGATGTATGTATTAATTTGTTTATTTTGATATAAAAAATTGTAGTGAATAGGTGATTATGGTTTGTTTCTTGTTGCAGATTATATATAATCTATAGGTCTCTCTATATCTTAAAAGATTTAATTAATAAAAAATGTATTAAAAAAAAAAAAAAAAACATCTGCAGTTGCATTTAAATATTTTCTACAAATTGAATTCACTAGTTAAAATGAACAAAAATAGAAACAGGAATCCAGGAGTTTAACTTCTAAATAAACCTTTAAAAGTCAAAACAATTTTATAGCTACTAGCATGTTAGCAATTACCAATAAAGACTACATCAGCTGTTTCGTTTAATAAAGAGTCTCAGGCTGTGTCTGAATGGACCCGTTTCATGTGACGTCACACAAATATTGTGAAGGTTTATGCTTAAAGTTACCTTTTATTATTTACGTAAAATTGTGTTAAACACCATTCAACTGATAGCTTTACCATTCTAAACCCATGAACAGGAAGTCACTTTACAAATGGTCAGTGATTTTGTCTGATGTCACCACAAAAAGGGTTTATTCACTCCCTACTCTCTAGATACGGAAAAACTATACAGTGTAGTACTATCTAGTACTTTGGATTTTAACAGCTATTTGGACCACGTGTTTTTTAAAACAGCAAATAATGACATCACAGATTTTCCAAAGTAAAAACCAAATAAAAATGAATATTTAGCAGAACTTTTATGAATCTACTGTCTTCTGATGATGAAAACTTGCATAATTTAAAATAAATGCATTTAAATAAAGTTTTTCAAATGAAAAATCACCTAAACACAAGACTTCTGGGAAATTTTCAGCGCACTGAAATTTGTAATTGTGGATTTGGACAATCCTACAAAATGGTAAAGGCTTAAATATTGAGTACTACAAATCTAAATTCTTCCTCTATCCCTCCAATAGTAGAGGCATTTGGAACTGTAGTAGTGTGAGAAATTGTTTTTTTTAGGGGGTTAGCCGTCGGGACTTTTGACTGCTGCGAGGGTGTCCTACGTTGGGCTGTGTCACAGAGTAGAAGAGCATTTCTTCACGCAGGTGAGCTCTGGACCACAGAAGTTTACATTCAAATGTAAGTATTGACTTTTGTTTTTAGCATGAGTTTTTAAAGTTGCAAAATCAACGTTGTATTGTATTTTTCGAGCGCTGGCAGCTAATGCTAATGTAGATGATCGGCCACTATTGGTGACATCATCGAGTGGTTGTAAACATCCCAATTTGGAAGGTTAAATGTAGGTAGAAGGCTTACACTATAGGTTCACACTGGACGCGGAAGCGGCGCAGTGCGCGCGGTATCCGCTAAAACATACATTAAAAATATGTTATTACTAACTTATCTGGAAGTAACACATGGTACACAACATATAGGCCCTAAATTCCTTTTATTTTTTACTCGTCCATCTTAATTTACACATAAACATATTTTACACAAAGTCAAACATCACCTCAAAGACAACTCATTTGATGAACAGGCTGCAGACATTTAAATGGCTCTTTACCACAAGCTGTTCCAACTGTCTCCTTAATGCCTGATTCAGGGACAAAACAAATGTAGAAGAAAAGTGTTTTATTTATCTGGCAGCAGTCAATTTACAATTTACCCTTTGCACCAAATCTATTCGTTTTTTTTCTCTTCAACTTTCTGTTTTTGTTCTCCTGTTCATAATCCATTAGAGAGATAAGAGAAAGGCTCCTACAATGAAACAGAACGCTGCTGTCGGAGAATACCAACTCATTCAAATACACTCCACTTTCACATTCCTCTCATTCAAGCCTTATGTCCTTCTTAGGAAAGAAAAACACAATGGTAGTTTAGTGTAAAAGGAGGGAAAGGCTGATGAAGTTTGGAACTAGAATCGCCAAAGAAGACAAGCGCTGAAAGTTGACAAACGTAACCAACATAATTGCCTCTTTTGTTAACCAGACTTTCACAATGTGTCGTAGATTACAGCGTTAACACAGAGGTGTCAAACTCAATCTCACACTCAGCCAAACTCCAAAACACACCTTAGGTCGCGGGCCAAACAGGATCAACATTTATTGAACACTCTACATTTTTAAAATTTAAAAGCGTAACTTTTTAACAAAATTATGAACTAGATATATAGCAGTACCTGCAATAATGTTAGCGTGAATGCTGGAAGCTGAATTTGGCAGCTGAAGATGCTGAAATTGATAGCTCAAAATGCTGATGCTGATAACCAGCTAAAAGTTTAGCCAAATGACAAATCACCCTAAAAACGGAAAAAAATTGGTTAGCCGAAACAGTTAGCATGTAGCAGAAATATTAGCTCAAAAATAGGCCAAAAAAAGCCTAAATTAGCCAAAACAGCTATAGTGTGTAATTATTAGCCTAACTCTAAAACAGTGTAAATATTTTTTATAAAGCCTAAATAAGCCAAAAGAGCTAGCATGTCACTAACATATTATTTCAAAATATCCTAAAAAATATTAGTAAATACAAAAATGCTCCATAAAGCTAGCAGAATGCCAAGTTTTACAACTTTAAAACTGTAACTTTTGAACATAACAAGGAATAATAAGAAAACAGGAATATTATTCCAGAATAAATCAACCTTCCGCTCTCCTTGGGGTCCAGATGGCTCCAACCACATATTGTTATGCGATTTCTTCCATGACAAATGTGGACAAAGGGGGACAGGATTTTACGTCTGTCATGGACATTAGTGAAACTCCGAAATCAGTGAAAAAAAAAAGTTCAGCGCACTGTCCTGTGGTGTCCAGATGACCCCACTTTTAATGTAAACAAGCTAAGGAGAACGGAAGGGTTACATAACTTTCAATATTTTACTCTCCATAAAACGGTATATTTGTCATAGTTATAAATTATAAGTTAGAAATGAGAGCAAGATAATATCAGTCCATTAATAACAATAAAATAAAATGTTCTGGATATAGTTACACAGAGGGGCCAGATCCGGCCCCCGGGCCTTGACTTTGACACATGCGTTAACAGTTACCAAAGGAGTCCAATGCGTCAAAGACAAAAATAAGATATTATTTAAAAACATTCAAATACATAATAATAGAAATAGCCTAAAAAAGAGAAAAAAAACAATGTCACAATAATTTTCATTTGACAGCTATGTAAGTCAAAAATCATATATTTATATCAACCATCGCTAATGAGACATAAAAAAAAGGCCCAGAGAACAGCTGATTCTTCATTCTGAGCTTTTTCCATCAAGAAACTTAGACAAAATGTAACAGCTGAACAAACGCTGTCACTGACATTTCATAGAAAACAAAAGTGATTTTGCAAAGTTTATGTCTCAACATCGATCTGTAATTTTGTGGCAAGCACAGATGGGAGTGCCTAACGAAACTGATGCCGTGTGGAGACCATTAGATCGACTCGTGTTGATTGAGTGGCAGATGGAGACAAGTCATAATTCTGTCATTAGGACGGAGGCATGCTTCTATATCTGGAAAGAAAGTCTGTTTTCACCCACTTTACGTTCACCTTCTCCATGAATTGCCCTCTATCGACTCACTGCAACCACTCTCTCACTTTTGCCAGAACTGTATAGCTTAAGGTGCGCATCAGCGCGTGCTGTCACACACGTGAAGTCAAAGTCGCACACATCATTTTATGTCAAAGTCACAGACGCTGAGTCACGCCCGCGCAGTCTGAACGTCACGCATGTGTTTCTATTTCACACTCGCTAAGCAAACAGCTTGAATACTTGCATTAAAAATGTACTCGCATGTGAGTGAGTAACTAAAGTTGCTGCACACACAAGAATCTCCGGATACACCTTCACAAGTCTGTCCTGTACAGTTTAAAGCTGTTTCTATGGCCAGAAAGTATGTTTTTCACCAATTACCAAGTCTTTTTGTCCCAGGTAATCGGATTATTTGATTTTTAGAGAATTTATTTGTATGATGGTGCAGAAAATAAATATTTGGTCAGAAACAAAAGTTCATTTCAATGCTTTACAGTAAAACGCAAGTTGTTGATGACAGAAGTCAAAGCTGTCCTGTAGGTTGTTCACAGGTTTGCAAACGGTCCATTCTTCCATGCAGATCTTCTCAAGAGCTCTGATGTTTCTGAACTACAGATTCTCTATGGGATGGATGAGTCGGTCCAGAACCTTGAAATGTTTTGTTAAGTACTAACTCCTTTGCTGTTCATAGTAACCTTGTTTTCACTGTGGTCTCAACTCTCTCAGGTCATTGACTCACCAACAACTGTTCCCCACCTGATGAGTTCGTTCACCAGGTGGTGAGAGATGATCAGTGATCTTGTTTTATTCTCTTTTCTAAGAATTGCTTCAACAGAAAAAATAATTTCAGCAACCTGCAGATTACTGTATATTGTTTCGTTCCAGTCTTGTTCCTGGTGTCCTGTGACAGCTCTTTGGTCTTGGTCATTTAGTCTGCCTGTTTAAGGGCGTGGACTGGTGTCTTTATACAGATAACCAGTTCAAACAAGTAACATTGATACAAGGAGTGGAGAAAGAAGAAGAAGTAACAGATCTTGCTAGTATGCAGGAGATAAATCCTTATTTTCAGCACCATCGTGTGATTCCCTGTTTTCATTTAGTTAAATTCTGTCTCTCACAGTTAAAGTGTATCTATGATGAACATCACAGACCTCTCTTTGCTTCATGTGGTACAACTTGCAGAATATGTGACTGAAAGATACTTGTTTCTTATTATATTATGGTCATAAGATGTTTTTAGGTGTATTTATCTTTATTTATTATTGTTTTAATGATTTCAATTGTATATTTGTTGGTTGTTTTTCCTTTAGTGACAGATAGAGAACACATTTTACATTATGTTGTACCTGAGACTACAGTATAGAGGCCTGCCCACCCACAGGAATAAATTAAATTTTGAGGTAAAAGTTGACTAACCGCATCATCCATACAGAACCAACAACTGCAACCCTAAAGCATTTCTTTTTCTTTTTGGCCAAAGCGTTCTAAGATGTCTCCTTCAACGACAGCAAACACTGCTGGGTGACAAATCTGCACTAGGTATGCATGAAGACACTGTTTAAATACTAAAAGCTTTTACTTTTTACTGCAGAACCTGTAGAACGTCAAGTAAACAGATTCCTCTGGTTTAATTTGTCTGTTTAAAAGCAGATTTGTTTTGTTTTAATGTACTTAAAAGTTCTTTGTGTGTGTTTACTGCAACAAGTACTACACTTTTAATATGAAGTGTGCAATCAGTGTACAAAAATGAAAAGGGTCGTTCAAATCAAACACTGAGCAGAAGGGTCATTATAATCTTTTTTTAAGGTTGCTACAGAATATTTTGGTTGCAGAGTTTACAGGAAATCAGACAAATTATGGTACAATCAAGAACATTTAAAAATGCGTTACAAGTTATACAAATACTTTTTTAAAAACTGTTGTTTTTATGTCAAATAAAAGCATAAAAAGGTTCAAGAAAAGTAAAAACTCCTGTTTTAGTACGTGTAAAATTATCCTAATGGAAAAAAAAATGAATTCTGTATATTTTTTTGCTTGGGATAAATCTTATGAAACAAAATATTATTCAGATGAAAATATCTGAAATTCATAGATAGAAAGTGATTGTTAAATCCACAATTATTAGCTTTCATAAGGCTGGTGCCCAAGATAAAACATTGCCTTTATTGCCATCAAAAACTAATATTAAGACCACAAGTATGTGCTTTATTTCCGCTTACCGAACATAAACATTTTTCATTTTCCTGACCTTATCTATAATGTATTGTCTTTGAACTGCCAGAGTTACACTAAAAGTGTTGGAGGACTTTGGTGTATTTGAATAATTTATCGTGGATATCTATTGTGGCAGGACAGAGAGAGGAGGATTTAAGGACCAAGAAAACCTTCACAAAATTGCCTCGATTACTTTCAACGCTTTCAATTATTTACATAAAGATCATGCTGTATTAAAGAAGTGTAGTAAAATGTGTAGTTCTAATACTGTGTGCAAAGTATGCTCACTGGCTCTATGATAGCACATTCTTAGTAGAAATGCACTCAGTTTACTGTGTTGCAGAAAAACAAAAGAAAGAAATTGTTAAAATGTAGTGATATTAGGATCTGTACTGCTGAGTAAATCAACCATCACCTGATAAATTATTAAAGATACAAAAATAATCAATGTGTTAACGTGATCTATGTTGTGTGTATAATGGGAAGCCAGTGTTGTTATAAAAATGTTACTATGCAAATCAAGAGTTTAAGCAAATGTTCATTGGTTTCTTCTTTAAATATATAGTTTTTTACTCCTGGTAATTATCAGATGTTTGTGACTTCAGCTTTTTTATTATGAACCAAATTTCAGTCACGTGACTCATACTTTTCATTCGATTTTGAGTTTGAAGGATGCACATTTGTATTTTAAGATCCTCCCTTTTTCACATCCAGCTGCCATCACTGTAGATCATCAATACAAAAATGTCCTCATTGTTTGTATTGTTTGCATTTACAGAAGCTGGAGGAGTTATAAGAAAAAAGAAATCTGAGCAACAATAGCTCTAAGTTTTTATTTTAGTGAAAAAAGTGTTGTTTTATGCAGTGATAGGAAGGAAACAACGTTACATTAAGCCTGCACGATTTGAGAAAAATCTGCTAATATGGAACTGCAATTACAGTATGACTTTCAATAAATAGACCAAAAGCAAAAAAAAAACAAATACATTTTCGTTTTACTATGACGTTTTTATTTGAATAATTTTTAGCTTTCAGTTTATTTTACAAAGTACCAGCGTTTGGAGCTCGTCGCCTGTCCTGAAACCAAAGTATCTCTAAATAACCAACGTTTAAGGCTGTAACGGATCACAAAACTCACGGTTCGGATCATGTAAAGGTTTTGGAGTCACGGTTGGGATCATTTTTCAGATCAGTAAAAAAAAAAAAAGAAAAATAGGAAAACTAACAAGATTAAAGCTAAAAATTTATTTTTAAATGTTTTGCAACATTTATTTTTGATAAAACATTTTAAGTACTCCAAAACATAAACACATTTATTACACCTAAAATTTGCTCATGAGGCCTATTTGTAAAAAAAAAAAAAACACTTATAACATCTTTGATCTTGTATATATAAATATACAAAAAAAAAAAATACTCAAGATGTTCATCTAAACCAGGGGTCTGCAACCTTTAACACCAAAAGAGCCATTTGTTCCAGTTTCTGACAGACCTGAACCCACCAAATCCAGCTCAATCTTTTAGCAAACACCCTTCATTTTTTATGTGACCATTTAGCTATTTAGCTTTCAAATGTTTACTATTACAATTTAAAAAAGTGTGATTTTTTAAATACAACTTTAACATCTTTAATTTTGACCGCAGCAAATACAAGTTCCTTTCAAAAATAAAATACACTCTGTGTCGAATAAGATCCTCCTGCTGCAGCAGATTTTGAATTCAAGATCTAGGAGAACCGAGTCAAACATGGCATTTTCTTTCATTATGACAACAACAGGGTTCAACATATACTAGAATGTGCTAAACTCAAGTGATTCAAGATTTATTAAAATTGTTAGCACTTTTCTTAAAGCCAAAGGAGAGGTTAAAGAGCCCCATGTGGCCTCAGAGCCTCAGGTTGTAGACCTCTGATCTAAACAAAAGTGCATCATTGGGAACCGTATCTTTAAACATCTTTAACATGAAAAACAAACTTTTTCAGCTTTTTTGGAGAGTCTGATTTTTTTAAACACACTTCTTGACATTCATCAGGCAGTGACTTTGACACATGTTAAACTAAAGGCGTTGGATATGAGTTTGAAGCATGAATTACGCGTCAGAAAATTAATGCGAATGATCCGCACCACGGGGGTGGGGGATCCACGGTACACTTGTGATCCTATCAATTACATCCCTATCCGACTTGTTTTTCATTTTTTTGCAATAAGCCCATCCCCCGAGGTGCTACTCTAACGCTGGGTTCATATGGCGGAAGTACAGCTGAAGCACCGCGGAGTGTGCGCAGCATCCGCGCTCTCCTGCAATTCACACCAGACCCACATTTTTCTGCGACGGTCGACAGGAGCTTCTGCTAGAAGTTTTTTTTTGTTTTTTTTGCTATCATGGGTAAGTTAATAAACCTAAAAACATAACCCCATGTTTCTACTAAAAAGAAGCAAGTAGTCACTTCGTTAATTTATTTGTTGTTGAGACACACAGAGAAGTGTGTGTTTTTGTGTGTTATGTGTAGTGTGTGTTTTTTTTTCATCTCTACAGTCTGAGAGTTTGACCCAAAACCCTCCTGGCTCGAGCACAAAACACACCAGACGCCGAAACAACTCGCTGCATGGCGGGAACTCTCCGCGCGGGACCGCGGCGCTGCTGTGAACCACAACATAGGTTATCATTGACAGTGATTAGTCAATGACACAAAGATCTCCATAGCATTGGTTAAATGCATAAATGACTTAATTTATTTATTTACTTCAAAGATAGTTTAACATTTATCACCAATAATTCCTCCTTCTGCGGTATGCAAACTGCACTTGCCTGATGCAGCAATGACGGTCAATTTTCAGTTTTTGTGCAGGCCTTCTCACCAGTTTACATTTTAAACCATTTTGGTTCTAGTCAGCAAACCACATTTGCTTTAAAACATGCAACAGTAAAAGCGATTATCTTATAGAACAGTAGAATAATGACATGGTTCAGTTTCACAGCAGTGTAGTTGCAAAAGTTTTGCTCACTTTTTTTTTTTTTTTTTGGTAACAGAAAAACAAACACCCCAAACTTGTCACTCCTCTCAGCTACGAAAGCTCAAAAGAGAGATAAAGTGATCTACAGAGACATTACTGGGAACTTTGCCTTGAGCGTTGGCTGATACTTAATGTTTCATCCTGACAATTGTCTCCAATGAGCTTGTATTTAGGAGCTCAATCTTGTTTTTTTTTTAAACTCCAGACAGTATACAAGTGCAAAGGAGAGAATACTTCATATATATATACATTTTTTCTTTAAAAACGCGTCATTTCCCATACGATTTTTGGCAAAACAGGCCCCTGCGTGGAGTCTGGGGGTGGGTGTCAGCAGGTAACAACAACAACAACATCATCAGATAATGGAAAATTAATGTCTTCCAACTGAGACAACATGCTAACTTAGTTAAACTCATTGGATCGGGTAAACACCATTAGACCTCAGCATCCGCAGTGTTCCTGGAAGTTTAGTCATTTGAGAGAGCCGGGTAATTAAAGGAAAATTAATGGAAATTTGTGAAACAAATGTATTCATATTTTATGCATTTTCCTCTGTGAGGCTGGAATCCTCCTAGTGAGAAATGATAAGCAGCTTGATTAACTCAGATTGGAGAGTCCCAACTGTTTTATCTTCACCAGAGGATGTGCTCTGAGTTAGGAAGAAGTTGAGACACTTCAAAAGCCTCTTATGGGGGATAAATTGTACATAAATGTATGTCAAAAACAGTCATCTCTTTTCTAATTCCAGAACTTTAAAGGTATTTGCATGTTTTTGTGGAAATAGCATCTGACAGATACGATAAACCGAAAGGCATTTTTACACGATCTTCATTTAAAACATGTTTATTTAAACAAATTTACCAGAATTCAAAGAAAAAAAAAATGTCTAGAATAGTTTAAACACTAAGATACCTGGAAAAATGATGGATTTTTCAAAATATCGGTATTATAATATATTGCAATTTTTAGTCCTGCGATTATTTCTTAATGGGTTCTCACCAAGTATCGATTATTTGTTTTCATTTCATGCTTTGGTGAGACGTTCTTTCGGAGGTAGATGGCGGTGTGCGTTACTCCAATGTACCTATTTGTAAACTATTTTGCTCTAAGTAGTGGTCCTACTGTTTACAAATAAGAGGCAGAAGAATGGTATCTGGGCAGTGTGCGATGGGGTTGCTGGGAGATGTAGTGAGTTCAGTACTCTGGAGACAACTCCCACCAGCGAACAGAGGGGGAGACAGATCTCTAACTCCTGCCTTGGATACCTCGATTAACTCCTCCTGGAGGTACCATGGTCCAAGAGGAAATGTGCACCAAAGCTTTGGGACGCTTTACTGCTGAGCTCTCAGCCTCACTGCCCATTTAAAAAAAGAAAGAAAAAAATAAATTCACCAAGATTTTGACTCTGCTCTGCTGCTGTTTCTACTTGTTCTTGTCTTACTACCTCCCTTTAATTTGTTATAACTTTTTTTAGATTTTACTGTTTGATGCCATTGACTTTGGTCATGATAAAGCGCCACATACATAAATGAACTATAAACTATCATTGACTGTATAGTGAATGGACACTCAACTGTGCGCTGGTGCCGTCTCCCCTTTTACCCAGGAAGGATGTTTGTATCTGTTCATACATGCTTGACGTGTTTGCTTTTATGCACTTATGTCAGTGCGAGTTGATCTGTTTTGTGTATGGCCATGTAAGAGGTCTTATTGAGATGACTCCATCATTTCTATAGAAATATGTGTCATCTGGTCAAAGAGCAGCCTTAAAGCAATAGATAAAAAAAATACATCATTTATCAAATAAATAGAAAAATATTGAGACAGTTTACGGAAATACTGTAGACACATAAAATGTGCAAACTATAGAACATTTGTGGAGTTTGAGGAGAATTCATACCACCAACAAAAAACACAAGCGATCTTTTAAATAGAATATAATTATCTTTATAATTTATCTATCAGATGATCACTTCAGGGCTGGCCACATCCTCCTCCTCCCTCACACCGTTCACCTTCATGTCCTCCTTCTCTACATCCATGAACCTCTTCCTCTGAGACCTCATTCCAACCTCAGCATCCTTTGACCGACATCATCTCAGTTTGCTACCCGGCATTTATATCTAAAAATGATCACCCTGAGCGACAAAAAGTAAAAAGATCGTTTGACTGAATTGAACAAAACCATAAAACGACAGGAGTTCCCTGCAGATTCAAACAAAATGGATGCTAAGTTGCAGCAAGAAGAAGGAGCATGTGACGTGGAGAAAAAGGGGAAGCGGTCATGAGAAAATTAAACAGCACTGAACCCTGTAAACAAATATTTCAGCGGTGTTAAACACAGTGTAGGAGGCGTCTGGTGCTGCTGTGCTGTGAAATAGCCCAGCTCTGTTTAGAATGGGCTTTCACATTTGATGGAATTGGAGACAAAGCAGAAAAGTAGAAATGCAACCAGCGGAGCTGATTGATCTGAGGATGCAAAAGGAAATCCATGCTTCTTCCCATCAAACTTCCTGCTTGGAAATGTCCAGCTTCAGATTCAGTCATTCATTTTTTTCTCACATGAACCTTGAAAGATCTAAAATCTATGGACGAAATCTTCCAATAACGTTGAGATAAGAAAATAAGAACATTTCTTTTCCATCAAGCATTTTTTTTCTTCTCATGTTAAGTCTCTGTGAAAGCCATTCATCACTTTTATGTCTTCTGCAGATGCACAAGTTTCTGCAAAGATATCCCTGTTGGCATGGAAACTGGCACCATTATCTCCCTCACCTTAACAATATTCATACTGGTGAATCGTTTTCTCGTTTCCTTTATCTCTGTGTTATGACACCCTCGTCTATTGATACTGCCCTCACTCTATTTGTTCTTTGTACTCTAATTAACCCATTCTTATATTCACTAAATACTTACATATATTTTGTTCTAGTGTCAACACCTTTTCTGCATTGTATTTTATAGCACTAAATCAATATTTCCATTTGTTTAATGCATGACTTGTCAGTAGAAATCGGAATCAACTTTCAATGGCCAATAAAGATCAAAGATAAGATAAGCAGAATGTTACAAGAAGTGGAGAGACCTCTTAAATTAATTTAATTTCTAACACACACAAATTAAGTGCACAAGTAACTTATATTAAACATGTATGAAGTATGTAAATCATAATACCAAATACATACTTTATGTCTACTAATTCTCCTTGGTCTCATGAAAGCATTGTTGTTGACAATTGAAATGAAAAATAAGAATAAATACTATATGTACAATAGTATTTGACAAATCAAATAATAAAAAAAAAAATGGATGTAAAAAATAAATATCCAGAGCTATACCTCATATAGCCAGTGCATTTTTTTTTGGTGTATTTGTTCTACCAAGCACAATTTTACATTGAATTTCTAAGGACAATGTGCATTTTCAGGACTATCTTACTGTCTGTTCTAAGCTGTTGCAAAAATAAAAATATTAATAAAAAGACCGCAATGTTAGAAAAAAAAAAAAAAAAAAAACTCACGAAAGCATATCACAATACACACCAGACACAAATATTAGTTTAAGACACAATAGTTTAACTCAAACTTGTAAATTCTGATCTAAAGTATAGAAAACCAAAATAGTGGTTTCCTGTGGTGTCAATTGTTCTTTGACCTTAACTTTAGAAAAAGCAGCTTGTTGTGGATCCACCAAACACTAGACTGGAGTAAACTTTAGAAACCAACTGCAAATTAAAACGACTTTCAACAATTCACTTGATAAATACGCGACAGTCTTTCCAGTGGAACCAATGAAGTAAAATTTAAACTTTAAAGCTTTAACTTGGGCTAAACCATTATCTTTCATCTTCTTTGTTTATTTCAAAATTCAGGAAATGCCGTTGTTGTTCGAGACCAGGGGTCTCAAACTCAATCGCACGTGGGGCCAAAATCCAAAACACACTTTAGGTCCAGTGCATTTATTGAACACACTAAAATTAAATTTCTAAATATTTAAAACCGTAACTTTTTAACATAATTATGAAATAGATATATAGCATTACCTGTGATGATGCTAGTGGGAATCCTGTAATATGAATGTGGCTGTCGAAGTTGCTAATGCTAATAGCTGATAGCCTGCTAAAATGTCTTGCTAAATGCCAAATTACTCCAAAAAACATAAAAAAAAAAAAAAAACGTGGGTTAGTCAAAACAGCTAGCATGTAGCTGAAAAAATAGCTAACCCTTAAAATGCATAAAAAATTGAAAAAAAGTTCAATAAATTAGCCTAAACAGCTAGCATGTAGTTTAAATATTAGCTAAACTCCAAAATAGCCTAAAAAAATCTTAGTAAATGCCAAAACATTCAAAAAAGCGAGCAGAATGCCAATTTTTATAACTTTAAAACAGTAACTTTTTAACATAATTGAGAATAATAAAAAGCCATATTATTCTAGAGCAAATCAACTTAAACTTAAAATAACTTTCAATATTTTACTCTACACAAAAACATATCTTATCAAAATGATATAAGTTATAAATAAGGCAAGATAACATCGGGCAATTTATAACAATAAAAGGATCTGGAGGGCCGGATCCGGCCCCCGGGCCTTGACTTTGAGTTGTGTTCTAGACTCTAGAAGTGTACATGTAACTCCAGCATGTTGTGGCACACATTAAAAGTACCAACATGTCCTGTCTGCTTGCACGGGTGAATGTGAGTCCTAGCATTAGCACGTATGAAACTTGTCAGACCGTTGTCATTTTGTCTCACACTGCTAAAGTGTGGTGTCTGCTTAATCAGATGAGGCTGTTGTGTTAGGCTCCGATGATCCCATCTGTCACAACTTCATCCTTGGATCCACCATGCGGTTTCAAGCCCCATGACAGCCCCGTACGGAAATCACTCAATCTGTCCTTTCAGCTATTTTTGGATCCTTTTTTAATTTTCCCCTCAGAAGTGAAGCAAAACGAAACCCGAGGCAAAACTTGGAACTCTTAGAGCTCTTCTGCATTTACTCCTCTGCATGGATCTGCTAGGCTTGACACTTGCATCCATGACTAGCACCTCCATCACAGGGGTTTCAGCACCGTCTGGGTCAGTCGTGATGGCCTCTCGACCCACTTCACACCAGCTGCTCCTCAGTGTGTCGGGGCCCGGATTCCAGTCCGTTCTGGGATGCTCATCCACAGGGAGCCTGAGGGAAACTGGATTAGTTGCTAAGAATGCACACGGGAGAGCCTCCTCACTGAGCTCCTCGCCGTGTTGTGGCAGCGGGGCATCACTTGGTCGAGAGTTTACAGGAAGAGGAGAGCCGATAAAATACTTATGGAAAAGATCCCTCCCCAACTGTTTCGGATATTAGCTCTGTCTATTGTAATTAAAACTAAATTATATATATATATATATATATTAGAAAATAATTAATTTGTTAAAAGAAGTAGAACCAAACAGTCTAAAACTAAATACAGCAGTCTAAAGTGTGGCTGGTTAGCACCAAAGATAATGAGGAAATCAGGGAGGAAAAAAGAAAACCTCTGAGGATTACCTCGCTAATCCAAGACGCCGTGTGAATGCTAATTTGGCAACTTGAGGCACAAAAGACTCATATCACCTGGAGCCCACCCATGTTCCCTTTTACCAATTAGAGCTTTCTGTAATAGCATAAAATGAGCTTCCAGGGATGCACAACAGCATTCCTGTGAGTCAGTGCATGCTCACTGCTGCTGCATTAGGGCGAGCTAAAGAGCGCTGCTGAGTATCTGACATCAGGTCAACGCAGAGCGGGCTGACATTGCGTGAATTATCTTGTCCTTCAAAAGCCTCACTGACATATCAAGTGTATACATTCACAACCACAACAGACAATCTCCCTTAGACAATGCACTGTCAAGTCCAACAAGCTGACCACAAGGTCAGTGAACTGCTAAATCCAATTATGTGCAATTATCCAGTGCAGACCAAAGAGGGGAGCTTATCTAACAACGAGAGGAGAAGCACTTTTCTTTGTGGGCTGTTTCTCTGCTGAGTGGATTCTGTAAATAAAGCTGCTGGGTCGGGTTACTGCTGGTAAATAAAAAATAAACACATCTTTCAATTTTACCACAAAAGATTGATAGCGTGTCATAAAACTGGAAACAACTTCTCCGATATTCAGGTTATGTCACTAACGTACTGATGCATTCAGGAACAACAAACACGCCTGACATGATGCAAAAATTGCAACATGTGACAAACATTCATCGGGTGACACCCAAGTGACATGCAGGTTTCTGTTCTCAACTTTAGCTTAAATATTAAAAGATTTTCACAGCAATAAAAAAAGGAAAAATGAAAAACAACAACAGAATATAAAGTTCCACTCGGATCATGTTGGTTCATAACGCACGCGGAGGCGCCACGGTGTCGCGTGGAGTCCGCGCGGTATCCGCTTCACCTCCACTTCACACGGACGCGTCATTTTCCGCGACGGTCGACAGGAGCTTCTGCTCAGCTGTGGTAATTTACAGCTTCTACAATTTGACATTGTCCATTCTGACTGCTCTCTGCTTCTCTCTCGTCGATTGTGCTTTAAGACATCCAGATTTTCTCGAGAGTCTTGGCGTAACTTCCTGCCACTGCGTGAGCCGGCCGCGGAGGACCGCGGCGCTTCGGTCTGGTGTGAACTACACTGTAGGTCAGGGGTCAGCGACCTGTGGCTCTGAAGCTTAAATGAAAAACATTAACAATTAAATAAATAAAAGATTAATTAATTAATTTTTGTCATTTCTGTTTAGATTTTTAACATGTCAAACATTTAAGCAAAGAAAGTTTAATTTACTGTCAGAAATTCTGCAGAAATGTTCTTTAAATTTGTATCTTTAATCTACAGCGGGGGTGTCTAACTCAATCGTCATAGGCCAAATGGGACTAACATTTATTGAATACATAACAAAACATATTTTTAAAAAGAGTTTTAAACGTTTTAAATGTTACTTTTTTAACATAAATATGAAAGAAAACAGAACATGAGTATTATTGCTGAATAAATCAAACTAAACCTTAATTCACTTTCAATATTTCATAAAATACATATTCTGTCAAAAAATGGGATTTTCAAAGATAACATTGGGTTGTTAATAATAAAAATAATAATAATAACAATATAAAATGATCTGGAGGATCAGACATAATTACGTTGCGAGCCTGGACTTTGACACGTAATCTCTAGTTAAAGTCTCAAAAATGGTTTTGATTTTAGTAAATTACACTAAAGTGGTTGAAGTTTTGAAAAAATATAGTTTAAAATGATAAAGAGTTCTGTGTTTTCCATAGAGCCGGAAATTGATAAAAAAAAAAAATTAACTAATTAATCGCAAACCTGGAATAAATTTATCACGATTAACAGCAATTACTTCTTTTTTTTCAGTAACAGTATTTGCCAACCACTTACCTGTGAATAATCACAATAAGAAATTTACACACAAAACTATTATATTTAAAAAAATTATTTTTAATCAGGGCTGTAAACCAACTACGAAAAAAAAAAAAAAAAAAGGTTTTATTAATCACATGTGTTCTGATTGATCACTATTCATCACAATGTTTTATTAGGTGAATTTTATAAAAATATGTCATATTACTGTGACAGCTCACCAGACCAGGGATCAAAAAACCTGCTTTTTGTAAAAATAAATAAATAAATAAATAAATATCTAAACTAAAATAACAAACAAGATTAAAGTACTAAAAACCAAATTAATAATTATTTTATTTTGTAAGCGGGATGATACCTGAAGAAGTGTTTTAACGCACCGTGGAAGCCTAATTTGCTTCTCTATGAGGTGCAAATAAGTTGCCTGAATTAATATTAACTTGTTAATTCGAGTTGGTTAATTGTGTACGTTTATGCATTAATCTTCACAGCCCTAGTTTTTAATAAAAAGTTCAGGTTATTCTAAATCTTTTGAGGTCTACAATAGATTCTACTAAAATCTTGTTTAATGTTTAGATTAAAATAAAAAAAAATTCCTATTGATAAAAACATCATGTTGGACTGTCTTACATTTTTAATTGAAGTAAAGCTGCTGCAGCAGGACGACCTTTGTGGACACAGTGGGTTTTATTTTGAAAGGAATTCGTGTGTGCTTCAGTCAAAAGTAAAAGAAGTTGTTTTATATAGAAACATAGACCCTGTAGTAATAGAATTATTGAAATATTTAAAAACTAAATTCATAAATAATTATTTAAAAAAATCATAAATATTGTTCATTTTTAAACGAGAAAGTGAGACTTTGTGGATCTCGTTGGGTTCTGGTCTGTAAGAAACTGCATCAAGTGGATCTTTAGGTTACAGACCCCTTTTTTAGGTTAAACTTTGTCTCGTTGCAACATTTTCCTCGAAGGATTGTAAAGGCAGCCCTGCAAGAAGAATGAAATCTAACAAAAACGTCATCTATCCCCCCTCGCCACTGGACATTTCCCCTCTATATGTTTGCGTCTTTGTCTCTCACCTTCCCCTTTTGGTGACATTTTTCCGGGCTGTGTGTCGCCATGAATGACAACTAGGGGCTCTTTGGAGTGCACGATGGCAGAGTGGCCTGGTTGAACGAGATAAGGACAGGGAGGCCACACACATGCACACTTCCCAACATTGCGTAACACACACATGCATATTGTCCATGACCTCCATGCCCAGAATCCAAAGGAAGCTACTATCAAAGAGAAAGTCTTTATGATTGGAGTGTATGGACTCAGAATGAGTCAGACATTGTGGACACATTTGCATACTTGTCATCCCTCCTGAACATCTCGCTTAGAAAGCAGAGCAGAATTCGGCTAATCTGGAGCTGCCGCGTACCTTGGCAGTCTATTTTCCTTGAGAAAAGCTCTCAATAGCATCTCTCCCCTGATGTGTTTCCAGCGGTGAAGGGGAGTGAAAGTAGGCTCAGTGGAAGCTAAAAAAGACTGTACAGACAAGAAAAGTGCCGTGTGAATAGGCAAATGTTTGATCCTCTAAAAGCACTTTGAGTTGTCAGCACCAGCAAATCAACCCATAAACGCTTTTCAAAGGCTTTTTGAAATTCGTCCACTAATTTTTCATGGAAAGTGACACCAATGTGGGCTTTTAAAAACACTTTGCGATGCAGAAATGACACCTGGCTGTTTGTATCTGCACATACCCAAATACATTCACACACTCCAACCTGTTGTATTTTCCCAGCTCTTGGTGAACACACTTTTGAGCATGAGTGATCCACATGAACCACAGCTGTTCATTAACATGTAGAACCATACTTAGTAACTCCGGGCTCTCACACATTCATATTCCGCAGCGCGAGCGCAGAAACACAGCTTGCCGCGCCGCCTTGGGGATGGCAGCGACAAATCGTGACTGTTCTGAAGTGTGGGGTATCCATATTTGCCGCTTTCAGCCCCGAGAGGTGCCGTTGATCATAGAAATGAAGTAGAGATGACACTGATCACTCTCCGCCTCTTCCACAAAGCTCCCGCGCTTCTAATAAATAAGGTGTCGCCGGGAGCTGCTCGTGATGCAAAACGGACAGTATAAGAAAACAGTGAAAGCACAGCAGAGTGGATGCGGGGAAGGGGAGTTTCTCCAGATGCCAAATTCACTAAAACGACCCGAAAAAAGCGGGAAAATACAGAAAGAAGTGGAAAAATTAAATCGCGTCTGTGTTTGCTTCAGGTAACTAACCTTTTGTTATAAATGTTATTGATTGGAAATCTATTCTTTGTTACTAAATTAAGATTAGTCTCTAATGTTTAGATTGACATTTAGATGACATTTAATGAAATATTATATCAAAACTGATTTGAAGAAGAATTTTATTTGATTTTATTTGATTAAATTTTGCTGCCTTATCATGTTTGTTGTGCTTTTAACATACTCTTGTAGCATTTTCCTCCTGATCAAGAACATATATGAAGAAAATGAAGAATAAAACTGCATTTCTAAGTATTCCTTTATTGTGAATCAGGAGCAGACGACAAAAGCTGCTCCTGATTCCCTGCTCTGCTCCATTCTGATCCATCCACTTGCAGACAAATAGATCCATAAACGTCTTTGTTATCCTCGTCTGAACTAAAATCTCACTCGAAACTGAACGGCTGGATAGCTCGGATATTGCTCACCATTTTTGTTGCCCCACTAATGGGGTAGTGAGGGACTGTTAGCTATAGAGAGGGTGTAAACAAACTCAGAGGTGAATTTGGGATGATGATGCTCCTGCCGCTCTGCTGAAACTATGTCCTAGAAAACAACACAAGCTTTTGATTTTGGCTAAAAATAGCAGAATCACGCCGTGTTCACACCGCATACGGAAGCGGCACAGAATGGAGGTCTCTTCCCTTATTGACCTATGGCAGGGGTCTGCAACGGTCAACATAAAAAGAGCCATTCAGGTCAATTTTTAACTAACTACAACCCAGTGGGAGCCACAAAGTTTGACTTCACCCTTTAGAAAAATAAGACATCAATTTGTAATATTATTATGATTATTTATGCATTTATTTGTTATAAATGAGATAAAAACATAAAAAGAAAATAGCCTTTGTTTTTTCTAAATATGACTTCCTGACTTCCTTTCAAAATAAAAGACAACTTGTCCCATGCAGGATAATGTCAATGCAGAAAATGTAATAGTATGAGATTCATGTCAGCAGTGATATTTAAAAAGAAAACTATAAAAAATTGTATATACTGTTCTTGATGCATCTCAAGAAAAAATTTGTAAATTTAACTAGCTAAAATGTAATCAGAGCTAATTATATGTGACCCTTTCCAGATTAAACCGACTAAAATGCTTTAAAAAAAAAAAAAAAAACAGAAATTATTTAATTCTGGCAATGCTGATTTACCTCTAACTGATTTCTCAAGAATGCGTCCAAATGTTTTAGTAGAACTTTACTTAGAAAAAAGTTGTGAACAAAGAGCAGATCCCTGGGTTAGACAAAAATGAATACAAAAAAAGAGGGAAAAAAGGCAGAATCTGGGGTTGCAAATGATAATGATAGTGGTTTTCACTGTGGTCTGGCATTGAATCCTTTCAAAAGTTGATAATTTCCTCATGTATACTACCATCAAAACTGATTTGAAGTGTCTGCAGAGTGTTCTTGTTAACTACAAACTTTTCCTTAAGTCTGCAAAAATAGGAGAGAGAAATCTGATCCACGAGGAGCATGAGCAGAAGATTACATTTTGTTTTGTTTTTGGAACAGAAAAGTTTGGATTGTGCCACTAACCTGAGGCTATAAACAATCATGTAGACCAGTAGAGCACGGGTGCTCACACAATGTACGTTGATATGTGTTTGTGGAATACAGATTGTTGGTAAAACAGTGAGAAGCGATGTGGATCACCGGGAAAGTTCTTATTTCAATTTACAGATTCTCCAATTAATTTGATATTGTCCATCTTGACTTGTCGCCAAATGCTCTCTGCCTTTCTTTAGAGCAGGGGTGGGCAAACTACGGCCCGGGGGCCACATGCGGCCCCTTAAGCTACTTAATATGGCCCTCCAAATTAAAATACATTGAATCAAAAATCCTAATTATTGTTTTATTTTCATTGTATTTCTGGTTTCTTCCCATGAATGGTGTTTCTCTGACGTTTGTGTGTGTTCCTTTCTGAGTCAGATGGTGATCTTTCGGGTTATTCCTACACCACATAAATGCAGCATTTCTTTGAGTTCACATTTTCCTCTGAAGAACATCAACCCATTGGATCACCCAAAAGAGAACAAAAATCTAAATTTAGAAATTAAAATTCCCAAATTTTCTGTTTTTAAATTAATATATGTGAATTTGAATCCAAATTAAACCATGTTTTTCTCTAAATTCCATATTATTTTTTTAGTTTATGAGGTTGATTACCCAATCTCTCCTTCCATCTGCTCCTTGTCCGGCCCTTATGCCAAATTTTAGAACCCTTTGTGGCCCACGAGTCAAAACAATTGCCCACCCCTGCTTTAGACATTCAATACCCCCCCCCGCTCCATAGTCGACCCGCTACATCTCAGTTTCTTTTAGTTTTGTGTTTACCCCTTCAGTTCGTCACAAAAAAAGTCCAACAACTCAAGATGCGTATTTCAAACTTTTGCTTCTGAAGGTGCTGCGGAAATTTCCCAGGAGGGGAGCGCAGTTGAAGAACACGCCAGCCTGTCTCCTTCATGGAGAAAGGGCATCAGCTGACTCAAAAGCAGCTCGAAAATATCCTGATAATACCGGAGGATGATTATCATCCACAACAGATTATTATGGATGAAAGTGTAAATCCCTCTCGCACTTAACTGATGACAAGGAAGAACAGGGAGACAGAGTGACAGTCCTCATGAAAAGTACGAAGTCTATAGCTCTGGATAAGAAAAAACTTTATGTTGATCAATATTCCAATGTTCTTTAATAAATGTTTACATGTAACGATCAGAAGTCCTGCTAGGATTGACGTGGATTGCTCGCAGCTCATGCAAAAAAATAGACTAGACGCCAAAACGATCCACTGCCCGAGGAAACACGCGTCTGGTTTGAACTACACCTTAGGTTAACAAGAGTGCTGAATGGAAGCGGCGTCCGTTCCACGGCGGTATGACCCTGGCGTAATGAGACGCAGAAAGCGTGTAATAAGCCTTTTCAGCGGTATTTAAATAAACTTTTTAACAATTCATCAGTTGGAGCCTTCCTCCTCTTTGATAACATGTTTCCTTTACATTTGTCCTGTTGCTTTATTGCCACTTTGTTTATATCATACATCCACTGGCTGTGGTTGCCTTTAAGTCCAGTTGTTTCAGACTGAAAATTTCTTCTGGATTACCAAGTGGAAGTGATTTTTGGTTAAATTTAAGTGAACCTAATGCGTCCGGTCTAAATAAATCCTAAGTTTTAGGGCTGGGTATCAATAATAATTTCTTTTTTCAATTCTTTCAATCCTCTAAATTCAATTTGATTGAGTTCAGTTCTGAGTTTACACATTTAGACACATTTGTTTAGAAATACTTTAATAATCTCTTTGAAATATTTATATTAATCTGATCCAGTTCACAAACTAAAATGTATCAGTGACATAATGAGATTGTTAATATCATCCAGTGTTCCATGGATTCTCTAAAGGAGAAGTTCTAACAGAAATGTTCAGATCATTAACATTGTAAACATTGTTCTGCTTCTCCTGGAGGACGTTTCAGTTTGACCACTAGGTGGCGATCGCACTATAACATTACTCCTTTCTCCAGAAGAAATAAGTATGAAGAAAAAACAATGTTTAAGACCACAAATAGTTACATTCATAACCTTCTTTTTGTTTTTTGTTTTTTTAATAAATATAAATAATGTCTTTTTGGCACGAACAAAACCAAATAAATATATAAAAAGAAACTAGCATCTCTCAAAAAGGAATTTTTTTTTAAGTTTTCACATTTAGTAGCAAAAAAGCTAGCGTGTCGCTTAATTACTAGAAGAACTTAAAATTAGCATAACATTTCTCTAAATTAAATCAGCCAAAAAATGTTTCCATGTTGCTGAAATAAAAGCTAAACTCAAAAATTTCTCAGTAAACTAAATTAATCCAAAACATGCTACCAAAATAGAAGCTAAGACTCTAAATTAGCCTAAAAACTCCAGTAGATAACAAATTATCCAAAAACGCTAATGACTAACCTCCAATTAAAAAAAGAAAAATAGTATTTTATTTATCTTCAGCCAGAGAGCCACCATGGAGAGATGAAAGAGCAACATGTGGTTGGAGGTTGGAGACCCCTGGTTTAGGTTGACTAAGTGTTAGCATTAGCCATCCTATGGGGAATTCTATTGAACGTTAGCATCAAGCAAACGGACTTTAGCTTAATAAATCGATCTAAATTCTTTTGAATCGATTACTGATCTGTTAAGTATAAATTAATTCAAATTGATTAATCAATTTTATCAACCCAGTCCTACTAAGCTTCATGAACAAATGAGGTTAGTCAGCAGCTTGTTTGTGCATCTCTGTTTTTGTAGTTCTAACAAAAATTAACAAAAAATTGGCACAAAAAACAAACAAACAAAAAAATACAATACAGAACAATAGAAAAAGTAAATAATAGAAATACCAGCAATGTCAATTACCAAACATGACAATAAATCTTATGGTAACAGTAAAATCTGCTGCTGCTTTCGTCAGTTAAGCATACAGTTTAATCAAAATGTGGATAATCTAATGAACTGATTGGGATACTTAGATTATAAAGGACAGAAAAACATGATGTAGCTGTAATCATGGATATCACATCCTACATATGTGAGCGAGTCACACGGCTGAAACAGCTCGATATTCACAAAAGTCCCTCCAGAATTGTTTAACATCAAATGTTTGCATATCTAAACACCATTTTTGTGCTTCCTGTTTACAACAATTGTGCGGTATCTTTCTATAATATTACGAGACACAACCATGCTCAATCAAGCATCCCTATCAAGTGGAGAGTTGAGCCAGAGTCAAATGAGAAATTCCATCTGATAAGCGTTTGTGATTGCAGGAAGAGGGAGTTCATCCAAACCTTATCTTTATATTTCCCGATGGCAAACGGATTCAGAGGGAGCAAATTACGCATTCGCGTGTTTACCAGCTTTGTGCTGTGCGTTCAAGCCAAATAGCATTTCTGCGATTAGCATCTCGTGGCAGCTGCCAACTGAGGTGGTGACAACAAACAGTAATGTGTGGACACTGTCATATGTAATGAGTGCCATCCATTCTTCCTGTCAAGACAAGCCGCCTCACGTAGCAGTCGGAGGAGGGAAAACACCAGCATATGCTTGCATTGAGGCATATTTGTCAAGGCCCGGGGGCCGGATCTGGCCCCCCGGGTAATCCTCCAGATCATTTTATTTTCTTGGTATTAATGGCCAGATGTTATTTTGCATTTATTTCTAACTTGTATAATTTTGACAAGATATATTTTATGGAGAGTAAAATATTGAAAGTTATCTAAAGGGGCTCTATCATGAAAATTCTACTTTTTGAGGTTTTCAGTGCATTTTACTGTTTATTCCTCATCATGAAGAGCTGATCTGTTTTTAAGAATAATCCTCTAAAAACCTGCAGCAGTCCCTCCCATATCCATGAAAACGAACGGATGGAAACGTAAGCACCATGACAACCGCTCCCTCCAGGAAGACTCTGCCCTGCCAGCACCGGCCCCAGTCTAAAACCATCACTCAATTTTTCCACAGAGCGAGTGGCGATTAGCAAAAAAAACTTTCATTTTAGATGCAGAATACTGTATATCTTCCAGTTGTGTCCTGTCTTCAATACATTCCAGCTCACCACACGTGTCTGTTACTTTAGACACGAGGCTCCTTTAAGACACGCCCCCCCACACACACACACCCCCACCCCGGTCCAGCACAGCCGTGCAGAAGGCGCGTGTCTTGTGAAGCAGTGTAGCGATGGCCAGGCCTACTAAAGGCAGATATATCATATGCATCCATCTTTGAAGAAGTTTGGAATATTTTCATGGGAGAAATACACACATGGATTTCTCTGGGATGACATCATGAAGTGAACTCGAACATGAAGGCGGAGCTTCTGAAATCAAGTTGTTTTACTTCCGGGTTGGAAAAAACTCATGAAATATAACTAATATTTCATAAACAATATTATTGGTCCAAAGGTAATATAAAATTATATACATGGATATAGTCTACTATGACAGGCTTAAGAAAATTATGGCTTGGCCCCTTTAAAGTTTAGGTGGATTTATTCTGGAATACTATTCCTGCCTTTTTATTATTCATGAAAAGTTACAGTGTAAAAAATTGGCATTCTGCTAGCTTTTAGGACCATCTTGGCAGTTACTAAGATTTTTTAGGCTGTTCATGAGTTAAGCTAATGTGTTATCTACATGCAAGCCATTTTGGTTAATTTCTTTTTTTTAGGCTGTTTTTATTTAGTTAAACCAATGTTTCAGGTACACATTAGATGTTTTGCCTAATTATGGCTTTGTTCAGTTTTTAGCCCTTGTATTACTATCTTTTACCATGTTTTACTGTGTTTTAATTGTTTTATTATTGATTATCGATTTTATTTCCCTTTGTCTTCTGATTTTATGCTCTTTTGTGAAGCACTTTGTGAATTCGTTCTGTGAAAAGTGCTATTATATATATTATATATTAATATTCTTTTTCAATTTTTAGATTACTTGGAGTTTAGCTAATATATCAGCTACATGCTAGCTGTTTTGGCTAACCAAAGCAATTTTTTTCTTTTTTTTTTGGCTAATTTGGCACTTAGTTAAAATTGTATTTTATTTTCAGCGTTTGCGGCTTCAGCGTTTTTAACTATCAATTTCTGCATCTTCAGCTATCAGCATTAGCATCTTTAGCAGCCAAATTCCTCATACAACATTCACGCTAGCATTATTGCAGGTAATGCTATATATCTAGTTCATTTTTATGTTAAAAAGTTACAGTTTTAAAAGATGTCGTTTTAGAGTGTCCAATAAATGTTAATTCTGTTCGACCCGAGACTAAAGGTGTGTTTTGTGCGATTAAGTTTCACACCAATGCGTTAAGGCCAGCATATAAACGTCTTTACTCTGACAGGCTTGTAGTACATAGTACATATACATAAATACGAATACTTAAAATGAAGAACTTAGAATACTTTTTAGATTGAATTATTGATTTATTGATCTCTAATCAGGAAAATTAAGTCTACATGGAATTCATCAGTTCTTTTCACTGTTGTCATAAATCCAAATGCCTTAAATTAAATTAAGTTGAATATAAATGGGTCGGCCATTCCTTTTGAACTGAGTTGTGCAGCTGTTTCACAATTTTTTTTTGCTTTGTTGTGGAACAAAAGCTAATTAGCCATTGAGCTCGACATGATCAGGTGGTTAAAGTTAACTGTGATTTAGAGCCACGTTATATTCTTTATATGATATATTCAATGCAACATAGATGAGAGGTTTTCTCTAAAAAAGGATCTTTGAATGTTTATATTATTACAAGTTCTTCTGATGGTCTTAAGATACAGATTAATATCGTACAGATTTTTTTTTCCAAATTAAAAAAAGGTTTTCAGTCATGTAATTGGTGTTTACCACCTCTGTTAGCAGTGTAGCTTTGACAGGAAGTGCTCACTTGCATCCCTTTGGCAAAACCCACTCCAATACTCTGCTTTATTCATCTTCCACTCAATACTGTAACCATTTTAATCTGTGGAAACTGGGTAAAAAGTCAAGGTTGAGATGTGTGGGAAGATCCGTTGAAAATGTCTAGCCCAATTTCTGCATTTCATGTCATTAACTGACAAAAAAAAAAGAAAACTAAAGGTAGTTAGACTGAGTCTGGGAAGCTGCTGAAAAACAGCATGAATACGTATGAGCTGCGGTGTTTGCCTTGCAATCAAAAGCACTGCGCTGCATGTTTCAGTTTTGAAATTGGGATTCAATCATAGATGGAAAAGACGCGGTAGGTGTCTCTAACTTTAGCTGATTTGCAAGTCACGTAAGCATAAATACCCTAAAGGCACAACAGAGACGACATGGATTCTTTTTTTCTGTCTGACTGGGAGATGATGTTTTTCATTGAAAATCTAAGAGTGGTCTCATTGTAAACAGAAAAAAAAATAATCCAATTAAACATGTTTTTAACAAGACTACATTGTTTTTTCTCTGACCCGAACCCCATCGACTGGATGTACTCTACAAGTCCAAGAGAGTATCGACCAAAGCTAAGGTACAGCAGGGGCCAATAACCGCCTTAATCAGACTACCACCGTGAATGAAAGAAGCTCTGCTCTGTGGATTTTGCTGGTCGGGCACTCATGGTGTGTTAGATTTGTTCTGCTGGTTGCATTAGTGTCCATTAGTTATTGACAAGCCAGTGTGAGGAGAAGAAACAGAGCGACAGTTAGAATAAATGTTTAAATAGTCCTAAAGTACCCAATTATTGGAAGTGTTAGCTTCATAAATACCCCTTTTCTGAGGAAAACTGCCTTAAATGTCCGCCTGTAAGGTCACAGCAGAGTCTTTGTTTACTGCCGACAAAGGGAAAATCCGGTGACACAGCCCCATGCTGAGGCAAACCAGATGAAAGAATGGAGGTTATTGCTTTAGCATTTCACTTTGCATCGGTTTCAGGTAATGTTCCACACACAGGAGGAGGAAAATATTTCCATCCATGAATACATTTTTAATTATTAAATACGTTTTCTTGGCATTACACAGTTGGAGGCTGACGCAACTCTCAGTCCAGATTTTAAGAATGCAAAAAAGAAGTGTGAACTTTCGATGTAGTTCGTTTAGACCCATCAGTGCGCTAGCATCTTAGAGGCCCATTGTATCAATGTGAAACGTTCAATCCCGAGTGAAACGTTCGTTGAAAATCCGTCACCAGGATGGAGTTCTGTGGCCAATTACACCAAACCACTGTTGTCTAACTTCCAAGTCCACCGTCAAGTTTGTGTAGATGTTTTGACAGCAAAACACCTTCGAGCCATGCTAAAGCTAAGACAATAACAACCATCGAGCTACAGAGCATAAAAACATGAAACCTTTGAAAGGATGTGTGACTTACAGTGGACCAATTGCAAAATTCAACTGTAATACATCATTTTAACCTGTAGGGGGCAGTATACTGACGGTTTTAGACTAACATTTCAGGAATTAAACAAGGTAATTTTAATTTGTTAATTTTAAAGTCCCATTTATAGAAGTCAACAGACAAAACAACTGATTCAGATCAGGGGTCAGCAACCTTTTCTACTGATTAAGACCTGGAAGGAGCCACATGGTCTTACTTTAGCCTTTGAGAAAAATTGGATTTGCGTTCATGACCTTCTTTTTTTAAATAATGAATATAAATTATGCTTATTTTTTTTGGCTCGAACAAAAGCAAAAACATAAAAAGAATCTAGCATCTCTTAAATTTATAATCGATGTCGTGCAGCATAAGATGATATGTGCTTTAAACTCACTTTTTACCAAAATTTTACTTTGTATATAAAATCTTTTCATTCTGGAGGTAGAGTTGAGCAACTAACAGTCTCTCCCAACTCCAACCTTAAATTAGCAGTAAAACGAAATGAGCAATATTGAGGCTATCCAGTCTTATGATTTAGATCCAGACGAGGAAAACAAAGACGTTCATGGATCTATTTGTCTCTAAATAGAACAGAGCTGGGATCCTACCTGGCATATTTCCTACGCCACAAATACAATCTTTTTCTAACAGAATTTTTATTGTTCTTCTGATTCCTAATAATTTGCACACCCCCTATTATAGTCTGCTCATTACAGTTTGCACAATTTGCTTGTTTTTTCTTGTATATATATATATTTTTATTTTTTTCTTATCTTTTGTAAATATCGATATATTCTGTATACACCTAATGCTGCAACAGCCTAATTTCCCAGCCTGGGATGAATAAAGTATTTCTTTTCTATTCTATTCTATTCTATTCTATTCTATTCTATTCTGTTCTAATTTGAATAAATAAATCCTCAGAAGCACAATGTTTAGTTTCTCTTTTATGCCCTCCATCATCAGAAACATATTTAAAAACACAATTTTCATCAGAATGAGTCTTTAAACAAGAGAGAGTGGATTTAGACACATTCTAAAGTGGGATGCATCATAAACTTTTCATTGAGTTCATTTAACACTCTCAACATGCTGGCTTCCATCCACTTGTGACCATTTTTTCAGAATTGTGTAACTAAAATGTGAGAAAAAGCAGCTCCTCAAATTTTCCTTTTGCTTCACTGCAGACAAAATTGGACAACTCTGACATGTTCAGTCCCAGCTGTGAGTCAAGTGGTATGGATAATTCAAGAAAAATCTCCTTTTTTTTCCCTCTCACTGTCATAACGGGACAAAATGCATTCATACTTCTAACCATCTACTTTAGCGTCTTTATTCAGCTTCAAGCAGAGCTCAGACCAGCTGTGAAGAGGAGGAGGTGGAGGAGGAAGAGCTGCGCCAACTGTTTTTCAGAGGTGCACATTTATTTAACGACGGTATATGGAAATTATGCACAAAAGGACATTTAAGATTATTATCTCGTAGAATGATGATATTAGCAGGTGACTGCCTCTAGTGGTTCATGGAGGAAGTGCAACAACTCATACTTAAAAAAAAAAAGAAAATAAGCATCAAATTAATGGCAGGATTTTTTTTTTTTAAACTAATAAGATTATCTTTAGCTCTAACCAGTTATAACATGAAATGGATGAAGCACAGACACAGAGACCAAAAGCAAATCTGTTGGTGTTTCTGAAAGGAAAGGAGATGGTGGTGGGCCTGATTACACTTGTGGTTCCCATAGAAACTCCCACAAACACCCACATGTCACTCTGCATTCAGGCGGAGAGGAGGACCTCAAAGCCTGCCGAGAGAATGACTGACAGCTGTAATTAGACTCGGGGAGTTCTAATAACTGGAATGAAGCAGACGGTTTGTCACGTTCTCTGGGATTCTTCGGACCGCTCCGTCAGTCTCCCTGATGCAACGTCTGCCTCTGATCAACCACAAACCATCCAACATGCTGCTGCAACCCTTTGAGAAGGGCTGTCCAAGACACATGTGTTAAAGTCAAGGCCCGGGGGCCGGATCCGGCCCTCCAGATCATTTTAGCTTATTGTTACTAATGACTCGATGTTATCTTGTGCTCCTTTCTATCTTGTATAATTTTGACAAAATATATTTTTACGGAGAGTAAAATATTGAAAGTTTTTTAAGGTTTAAGTTGATTTATTCTGTAATAATATTCTTTAATTTTTATTATTCATAACCTGTTGAGACAACTGTGTTGTAGTATTGGGCTGTATAAATACAATCAAACTGAATTGAATTTATTGTAATAAAATTCAATAAATTATAATGTTTAATGCAACTTTTATTTACTCTTTAAGACAAGTGAAGCCTCCTTTTTTTTATATAATGCTGGAGGTTTCCCCTGACAGGTCTTTCCTTCAATGTTCTTGCTCCCTCTCAGCCAGATGTATGATAAACGCCAAAACCGATCGGGGCAGGGGCTTGTGCAGAGCTCTGAGATGAGGGAAGACATAGTTAAGCTTTTTATAGCAACTATTATTTGCTCAGGGGTAACAAAGTGTCATGAAATATTCATTAGTTGTCTGATGTAACCAGCTGCAGACAATAGAACGGCTGAGATCTGGGAAGACAGAGGCAATAGTGCAAGTGCAGAAGAAAAACATGCACTCTGAATGCACAACCTTTTTGGCAACGCCTCTCTTTTATTGAGAACGCCAATAACGCTCCGATGCTAATTTCTAGCTGAATCGGTAGTGGAGCCCAGCGGAGAATCCTCTGACAGGTTGACAGGTGAATGTGGATGACGAAGGAAATTAGACTTCTCCTTTTTATTTATGTCGTTATTTATTTATTAGCAATAGTTTCTGCTAAAGCAGGGGTGGGCAATTGTTTTGACTCGTGGGCCACAAAGGGTTCTAAAATTTGGCATAAGGGCCGGACAAGGAGCAGATGGAAGGAGAGATTGGGAAATCAACCTCATAAACTAAAAAAATAATATGGAATTTAGAGAAAAACGTGCTTTAATTTGGATTCAAATTCACATATATTAATTTAAAAACAGAAAATTTGGGAGTTTTAATTTCTAAATTTTGATTTTTGTTCTCTTTTGGGTGATCCAATGGGTTGATGTTCTTCAGAGGAAAATGTGAACTCAAAGAAATGCTGCATTTATGTGGTGTAGGAATAATCCGAAAGATCACCATCTGACTCAGAAAGGAACACACACGAACGCCAGAGAAACAACACCATTCATGGGAAGAAACCAGAAATACAATGAAAATAAAACAATAATTAGGATTTTTGATTCAATGTATTTTAATTTGGAGGGCCACATTAAGTAGCTTAAGGGGCCGCATGTGGCCCCCGGGCCGTAGTTTGCCCACCCCTGTGCTAAAGCATGTATTTTGTGGCCTGATCCGTTTGCTAAGTTTGGTTTACCCTACAGTATGTTTAGACTGTGTTTGCACCCTTGAACATTTAGAAAACATGCTTTTAAAAATATTGATTGTGTGTATTATTCCGCAACGTACGGAGGCCCTAAAGGGACAATGACAAAAAAAAACATGAAGTTAAAAAAAAAAAAAAAAATCTGGTCACTAACTGATGAACACCAGATAGTAACTGTTAGTAACTAGAAACTTTTATTTTTAGTTCAATTTTTAGAAAATAATTTTCTTTTCAGGTACTATCTGGTGCGCACCAGTTACTAACCAGAACATTTCTTTTTTTCTAAAACATTAAGCAAAAAAATAAAAACTGAAAGGTAAGTGGTGTGCACCAGAAAATAACCAGAACCCTTAAAAAATCTGGATAGTAACTGATGCGCATCAGGTAGTAGAAAAAAAAACTTTTTTTTCAGTTACTATCTGGTACTCACCAGAAATATCTTGACTTCCATTTTTTTGTCAGAGCCTCTCTGTACCTTAAGAAGGAAAAAATAAAATCTCTTTTTAGTTTTAACTCAGATGTTCCTTCAGAGGCTCCGTACCGAGGCAATAAGCAGCAGAAAAAAAGAATACATTTTTTGGTGATCTTTTTGCTTTGTGTGTAGTTAAAGGGTTAGTATAAAATACATACATAAAAATGAAGTATGTTATGGTAATTTAATGCACATTTTTAAAAAAGTAACATGCAGAACAATAAATAAATAAAAATGCAAATATAGAAATAAAGTAACGTGCATATTTGACTTGTCAAAAAGCATTTCCAAAGCTCAGCTTCACTTTCTTTAATTCAAAAAACACAAATTAGAGCTCGAGAGCATAAAGTTAGAAATATTGGTTTTTACTGTTAGAAGTAAAAAGAAAAGCATTTTGCATTCTTACTCAGATGTCTGCAGTATTTCAAAGACCTGATGCTCTTCCAGTCCCAGACTTCTCAGCATCCATGAAATTTTTGTTTATTTCAAAAAAAGATTAGAGTTGTGCTTTAGTACAGTAGTAAACATCTAGAATAAGGGCTCTCCATACCATAACATGAGGGATGATGAAATTGTGACGATACCAAACAGTAATTTTATATGTACTGTATGTCTGCAGCTCTCCATCCTTCTTTACAGAGAGATTTATAGATGCTGTGCGTTACAGTCGAGTAGAAATACACGCAAACACAACGACCTGCTGTCGAGTTACCCGCTAGCTTCCCCATGACAGCACACAAAGAAACAAATGGGGGGGATTTGTTAGTCACAAAAGGATTTTATTTCTGAAACTGGTGCATGACACTGCTTCTGTCAAGACAACACAAACATATATGACCTTGTTAAGAAATACCTTTCACTGCAGAGCCGAGCTGTTTGAGCAGCAGAGAGCCCAACGGGTTTGTTATGAATGTAAGCTGGAAGACGACTGTCGTGTAACCAAGAACTCCACCGCGCCGTGACCTAAATGTGCTTTTGTCACATAATCTGGCAGGTTTTATCTGGCACTTTTCTCTAAAAGATGTCGGTCAGTGGCCGCCCAGCCACATTTAGAGGTTGCGGCATTATGAAACGTGGCGAGAGCCGGATCGCCGGCCGGCAGCAGCTCTGACTGAATGATGTGTGAATGTCTCTGGATGTCATTCAGGCGATCCGCAGGATGTTTGTACAAACGTTATATGGAAACATGAAAGTTATTATGCGTCGATTCTGGCTTCCATTAGAAGTTGTTGTAAATATGAATGAATTTATCTGGATCCTTAGGGGTCTATGGGGACTATTAGTATGACTTCCACTTGTTTAAAGAGTATAAAATAATAATTGGTGTAAAAATGTTGCATTTTATGCATGTAAGGATCCTTTTGGTAAGAACATGTTTAACCAAAAACACAAAAGTTAAGTGTTGGGAATGACAAAAACCAACAACAAACCAGCTGCATGGAAAGAAACAGAAGCTTAATTCGAGAGGTGTACAACGAGTCCTGCCTGTTTTGTTTAAAAGTCAGATCGATGTTACAAGGAACAAAGATCAATATGGATTTGGAGCTTCAGTCCTAAAAGAAAAACAGCACCTGTAGCTGGTTTTTCATTACTTTCATTATTTGAAAGAAAAAAATAACAAAATCCATTGAATTTGTACTTATTATAAAAGAAAACTGTCCTTCAGTTCTTCATCTAATATTAGGGCTGGGCAATAAAACGATAATTATTGATATCGCGATAGAACATTTTCTCGATAGAAGAATGAGTCTATCGTGATAGACTTTTATTTTGAAGGGTCCGCAAATAACACTTGCTAGTAGCAGCATTTTCTCCTATTTGATGAGTAAAAGTTAGAGAGTTAGTCGCCACAGTAAGTGTTTGTATCTAATTATTGTGTTTATTAGCTCTCATTTCTGTCATCTTTTGGACTCCACTCCGCGTCCTTCGTCTGCATGAAAGGTAAACAAACGCGCACGAGCCGACTTCTACCAGCAACCCCCGCTGCAGCTGCGTACCTCGCGCCCCGCGCACTTTATTACAATCATTGTCTGTCCACGCCGAATGCATTTGGCGTCAAATTAATTTACTGTTCACTGTATTAGTTTTAACAAGCGTCAGATTTGATGCTTGTCGATCATCAGAGAGTCTGTTGCTGAGTGGAAGAAGCTTCCGTCAAAACTTTTCTGGAACTCTTCGTGAAGAACGCGGATACCGAGAGATTGATTTATTTTGAAGAGCTGAATAAAAACATCGGAGTTCAGGAGAGCTTCCAGTGAGGAGCGGCCGCTGTCGCACTCCTGCACCCAGCTGACAAGAGCCGACAGGGGAAAGTAGAGCTATGGCAAGCCGTTAGGGTCAAAAATCACCAGAAAAACGCGGGTATGGCAGTGCGTCACCTGGACATATACTATGGTTAATAATACTTATTTGACATATTTAAATGTTGCCACAGTTAGTTTCAATACAACAATTAATACCAAAAATAATGAAAGTTTAATTTCAAAATTGCAGTTTAATTTGGTGGGATAACATATGAAGCATTCCTTTCTCTCTCCAGACGTGTACATGTAATCAGAAAATACATGTTTTGTTTATGTTCAAAGTTCAAAATGTGTGCGTTAATGCTTTTAAGTACTTTTTTTCTTCAAATATATATTTTTAACTTTTCAAAAAAGTAATTTTAGGCTTTTATCTTCTTTTTTCTTGTTGGTTTTTTTTTTTACTTGTTACTGATCCGAAAAATGATCAGAACCATGACCTTAAAGCCGTGACACGATTCAAGCTGTGTTTTGTGATCCGTTACACCGCTACTAAATACAACAAAAATAATTAATACATTTTTGTTATGTGAACCCTGAAAACATTAGAATTTATTTGTAGACTTAATGCTTTGTTTTTTAATGGAACTGAAGAAACAGTTTAGTATCTATTTCATAAACCTTTGAAACTTAAAAGCTTTTGCTTTAATTTTCAGCTTAGTTCATTTATACATATAGTCTTGGTTATGAAAAAACTAGCTGCATAATTTCCATTGGATCTGTTATGCTTAGTGTGATAAGAAATAAAATTTAAATTTAAGCAACCAGTTGATGAATTTACATTTCATTTTTGAGCCACGAAGTGTTTAAATATAGTTATTTGGTTTATATCGTGATAAATATCGTTATCGCGCAATATGTAAAAAGCTATATCGTGATATAAAAAATTCCATATCACCCAGCCCTATCTAATATCTACATTTTTATTTTCAGGGACAGTCGACAAGAAGCTGAATGTTTGGGAGATACTTTTCTGTCAGTTATTTAATATCTAAATCAACAAACTTTAGTAGACAAAACTAACTGACTGGGGGAGAGAGGGATGTTTGTTTTGTGTCTTTGTGTACGTTTGTTTTTAAACACTATGTTTTTGTGTTTTTAATATGTATTTTTTTTGCTTTTATGTTAAGCGCCTTGTGTTTCGTCCGAAGGAAAGGCGCTATATAAATAAATAGTTTGAGTTTGAGTTTAACATCCCAGTTCTTTCTATCAAAAGGTTATTCGGTCTGATTTTTTGTTTTATAACAAAAAAGAAATTTGAAAAAAAATACATTTTTGCATTTCCTATGGGCATATTTTGCTCAATATTTCTAAAAACTATAAAGTTTATGAATACCAAAAGTAGTAATGTCCTGAATGAGCTGAAAGTTTTTATGTCAGGATTGATGAACGCGTGATTGAGTTTTTATATGTGGAAAAAAGCACAGAAAGGAGCAGGAGAATCACTATAGTGTGAATACTGTATGAACTTTCATCATGTTATCAATAAAGATTTCAGCTTTTTAACCCTTAAAGCAGAGGCTCCTTTAGCTGACACCTGTAAGTTCAGTCTTTTAATTTGTTGTCTGACGATCAAAACAAATAAAGTCTGTTTTTTTTTTTTATAATAATAATATCTAGAAGACAAACTAGAATGATTCCAGCTCCTTTGTTGTTACGGGATGAGAAACAATTTTCCAAGAAGCTGGTAGGAAATGTTCCAGTCAGATTTTTAGATGAAGAGGTTGAGCGAACAAAGCACATAAAAATGGCAACATGAAATCAGTCAGGCTGCTACCTAATCAGAGTTGTCCTTACTTACAAAGACAAAATACAGCTCAGGAATAAAAATCAAGCTTATTATGTGCTTGCATAAACACGGCCCTTATCAGGGTAAATAATTATTCAGTGTGTGGATGCTGATTACAGCGTGCTCCTGTTGTGTGCAGTAGGAGGGAGACATTCACTCATCAAATATGGATGAAATGGTGTTGATAGTCTCCATCATAGCACTTAATCATGGCCTTTGGTAAACAGCAAGGGGCAGGCGAGATGTGATACGCTGACTGTAACGCCTCTGACAGAAAGTAAATCCCGGCTGGTTTGCCAGGAAGAGGCTGAAGACACCGGGTCGACCCAAAGGACGCGCCGATGATCCGCCAGATGGACTACTGAAGAAAATACGAGCATCACCTTTCAGGCTTTACTTCCCTATTTGGTTTTGTCGTCAAGGAGACAAAATTAAAAAAAAATAAAAAGAACAGAATATAATAACTTAGATTAAATACACAAAAGGACAAAAAACCAAACTGGAAGAACCGCCGGAGCATCAAAGCTTCAGGGAGAGTCCAGAAAAACACAACTATCAAAACATCAGACTTCCCTTAAACCCTACAAAATAAAAGTCACAAACGTATAAACAGACTTCCTGGCCACCAAAATAAAAAGGAGAAAAAAGTTGGGAAGAAAATGGCTGCTCTCCAAAACTTTAATTCAGTAGCATTCTGTCAGGGCCTGCAAAGCCTTCAGTGAAGCAGTGAAGGCCAAAAATTGATCTGAACTTGCATATATATGTATATAGCAGGTAATTATGGGGCTAGTATTGCTGATATCGATACAGATGCTGATACTTTTTTGTTGAAATATCTTATCGTAGAATAATTTTGGAACTACAATTTCTTTTGTTAATTAAGTGTAAAATGAACCACAGGAGTGAGACTTTTTTTAACAGCAATTTGATCTGAACATACATCAAATTTAGAACATGCGCATTGACAATGGCATAATACCCTTTTAATAACAGTAACTAGTGCAAAATTTATTTAAAAAATGTAACAAATATGTAAGTATGAGCATTACAATCATATATTTAAAAAAATAAAAGCAACAATAAAATATCAAAGCCACTAAGGAAAAGAGTAAATAAAAGTTAACCTGTGCTAAATATAAAATTTATATAAAACACAACAAAAATCCTGTTGTTGCATGAAAATATGTGGCTCTTGAATGACTCTCTCGTAAAAAAGGGAGGTGAGGGGGACTGCGCTGACAATATTGCCAGATTGGGCAGTTTCTCGCACTTACTAGGCGGGTTTTTACTCAAATTGGGATTTTTTTAACCCAATCTGGCAACAATACAGATACCAACTCCACAATTAAATTCAAGTTTATTGAAGAAAAACTGTAATTTAAGCATCAGAAGAATCAATCTCATCCCGCTAGTCTCGATACTTCGCCTTAGTATCGATACTATTGATACTCAGATCGATACGTCCACCCCTACGCCCCGCCCCGGCTGCCATCAATTGGGTCAAAAACTGGTCTATACTGGTCTAAGTCCTCTTTTATTCAGGTTTTAGGCCATCGGTCCAAACACCAGCACCTGGAGAGGGGTCTACAGGGAACCCAAACTCAGACATGCTTCTAACACAGAATTCCAACGTAAGTCTGTTCACACGCCATCCATAAACAAACAACAGTTTGATCCAGTCCAGGACTGCAATAATCAAAGAACGCTTACAGATTTTCTTCCTCTTTAAAATAAAATAAAACATTACAGAGGAAGGGATGTAAAAAAAAGACTTAACCATCTAAACAAGGAAACTGAAGACAAGTGGCAGATCCTGTTCTGTATCTTTATTTACAAAAACATTATTGACATTATAAATGTAGTAACTGTTGCTTGCAGCTAATAACTGCCTCTAATGTGTAAAGTAAAGATTGAAGCCCGACTGAGTTTCTCATGTAGCTTCATCACAGTGAGTGAAATTGGTGTATTTGATTTCTTAATGTTTTGTTCTTCCTTCCTTTATATTATAATAGATCTCATCACTTGAAGAATTTTTTTTTTCATTTCTGCCTTAGAGTTAAAAAAAAGAAGAAGCAGCATCCAGATCTTGCAGACCTTTAATTCTAATATGTTTATTCCTCAGTCAGAGGAAGCTGAAGGATGAGTTTGACTTCAAACACACACACTAGTGCACACGTTCACTAAAACAACTCAGAAGGATATGAACTCAAACTGCAGACAATGAAAGAAAAAGGAAAAATAAAAAAAGAGAAGTACCTCCACACAGACTAACCCCTTGATTCCCATTTAATCTCACTTGTCTTCAAAAGGCAGGATCAGTGTCAGGCTAAGGTCGGAAACTAAAGACAAGGGCTTACTGAGAGCGAGGATCAGCTTTAACCCCGACTCACAAGGTAGGTTAGGTTCAGCCAGAGGACAAATCAGCAAGTGAGAGTGCAGGAAATGAAAGGAGACCATCAGAGTAAAGCTGCTGTTAAAAAGCAAATAAATATAACACTCCTTTTATTAGTCACTACGGCAGGGGTCGGCAACCTTTAACAGTAAAAGAACCATTTGGACTCGTTTTCTACTGATCAAACCCTAGAAGGAGCAGCATAGTCTCACTTTAGCCTTTAAGAAGTTTTGCTTTGCATTCATAACCTTCATGTCTGTTTTTGGCATGGGCAAAAACAGACATATAAAGAACCTTGCATCTCTTTAAATGTGTTTTTTTTAATTTTGAAAATAAAAGACGTTCTGTACTAAACAGAATCATCTCAGTGCAGCTCTGGATAACTAGTAACCATTGTTGTGCAGCATAAGATGAACTAATAAAAAAAAAATCAAACTTATTGCCAAAGTTTTGATTTACATATAAAATCTATTCATTCTGGAGGTAGAGTTGAACAAACAAGACGTCTTCAGGTCAACATGGATGGAAAAACATACAGAGTTTATCACCTATGTGAACCTCAGACATCAATTTATAAACTTGAACTAATCTAAATTAAATACATGCTAATTAAGTAATCCTTACTTTAAAAATATATATATTTTATTGTTATTTTTCCCCTCTTTGTCCTCAGCATTCTTCCACTGCTGGGTTTTGTTCTTTTAGTTTGGGGTTGGACCTTGATAGTCTTAGTTTACAGGCTTTGTTTATTTGTTTTTTTTAGGTAGTTTTGGTTAAAAAGCTGCTGACTCAGATGGTCGACATGTCTGGATCAACAGTCTCCATGATTTATTTTATGTTTGGTCAAGGAGCCACAATGGAGAGATGAAAGAGACACGTGTGGATCTGGAGCCAAAGGTTGTAGACTCCTGACCTACTGTATGTCATAGAGAATCTGTATTGAGCTACGTAGTTCAAAATATTGTTTTAACATCTTCTTGCATCATTTTTCTCATGATGGAAACATCTTTGAAGAAAATTAAGATTTAAACTGTAAATTGTTGTGAATCAGGAGCAAATACAAAAAAAGATAGCATTTGTTACATAGAAAAAAGGCTTAACTAGGGCAGTAGTGAGTAATGCTCGGGTACTCGCAATCTCCACCCGAAAATCCGAATACGAATATCCGCAACGTCCAAGAACGCTGATTTGCGTATATGTAGTATATAGTAAATTGTTGTAAAGTATGATAAAAATTTGATCTGGGAACGATGTATTTTTCCTCCAAAATGCAGATTAATGTATTATTTTTAGTTTACAAACTAAAACAAAGCCCAAAGAGCCACGGTAGTCACTAGAAGTAAACACACATCTTTGTTGGGGCTTCCGGTTTTCAAAGTAAAACTAGCGAAAGTTTTTTTCCGTTCAGAAACTGTGACTGAAGTTCTGTTCACTGACATAACTTCTGAAAAAATGAATTAATTTAACATCGGAGCTTTATCTCCAGTATTTACATTCTTTTGGCTATGGTAATTCTTCAACAGTTGATGTAATTAATGAAACTCCATCTTATTCTGAAGAAACGCAGCCTCACGCTGCTGAAAGGCAGATGTAATCAACGTAAATCAGATGATTCTGCTGCGGAGGGAAAAAATACCTTTTTCACACGGGCGGTACACCGAAAAATATTGAAGAACTTTGAGGATAAAAAAACTGGGGAACATTTTCAAGTTTTGTTGTTAAAAAAGACAAAAAACCGCAGTGATGTTTTTCTTTTTATGTTGTTTATGTTACTGCTGAACTTAACCAGAAGGTTGACAAAAAAAACTTTAAAATGACAAACAAAATTTCTTTCTATCTGAATATTATTTTTTCATCCGTTTTGTTGATTCTGATCTCCTGTTCTAACTAAAGGTATAAATGTTGGTGATTTAATACAAATATTTTCAATTCTCCTCCATCTAGTAAATATTCACATAGCAATAAACATAATATTAAAAAGTAAGAATCGGGTTCAATTCGGGAATCGTTGAGCTTGATTCGTGAATCGTATCGGATCGCCACCTGAGCAACGATCCACAGCCCTACCACTTACAGACAAATAGATCCGTGAACGTCTTTGTTTTCCTCGTCTGAGCTGGAATCTGGATCTAAACTGTACCACTGAATAGCTCTGATATTGATGAGCTCTAAGCTAGGGGGAAAGAGTGTAAACAAGCTAGGGGGATGATGATGATGGCAAGTGAGGACAGTCTTACCTTGGACCAAAAATCCTTCACTGAAAATATATCCTGGAAAACGACACAAAGGTTTTAGGATTTTGTCTAAAAACAGTATAATCAGAATTAAAAGACGACTGGGAACATTTTAAAAATAAATCAAGAGATGATCGAAGGGGGTCTTTAATCAATACTTTCTATTTCGTCAAAGAGAGTATGTACTGTGCCACATTAAAGTGACTATGACAATATATTGCATCTAAATGGGAAAGAAAAGCGTAACCCTTGTGTTATCCTAGGTATGTTCATATTAAAAGTGGGGTCATCTGGACTCCAGAGGACAGTGCATGGAAATCTTTTTCAAGATGGCACGAGGGGTTAAACAAAGACACAAAAACCAGGAGTTCATAAAAGTCTTAATGTGTCATCGACCAAAGCTAAAAGCATCCACGTAAACTCTACAAGTCACACTGAAGGCTTAGCCTTTACTCCCCTTTTGGAGGGTGCTGCTGTTAGTCTTGGTATTATTGCGAGCTACTCTTTATTCAGGGTTAAAGTCTGTAATATAAATTCAAGGATCTGTGGTGCACGGGCACAACAGGAGCGTTGAAAAGCCTGAGACTGCCATGAAAAAATCAACAAAACGAAGAGGAATAAAGGTTGGTGGAAATGTGTGGGACTGGAGCTTAGCATGGCTGCCACGTCCACTTCTCTGACAACTAATTTGCCCTTACATTTCAGCAAAAAGGTCAGACAACCCTCTGCCCAAGTTTATGAATACTTTATATGAGCCCCAGCAGAGGGAGAGGAGAAATAGTGAACAAGAAAGGTAGAGCGTTTCTTCAGTGGTGAAGCTGAGGGAGGCGGCTTGTCAGCGTTCAGATGGGAGCCGCTCTGGATCATGACTGAAGTTCTGACCCCATACTGTTGAACTGGCCCTCTTCCTTTAAGCCGCTGAATTGCTGAACCTGCCACACCTTGTGCCGCCTATTTTTACAATGAGACATGTGACAGAACCAGAATTATAGAACACTCAGAGACATCAAATGAGCAAATTCTACCCACATGCTTGTGCAATATCCTGAGGCGCTTCACAGTTTTGCCTCTAGTCCTAATAAAAGTGCTTTGACTCTTTCTCATGAGTCTTTCTCGTATATTCTGGGGATTCCAACACTTTATTTCAAGTTGTGGCTTTATCTGAACAGACACAAATCAATTTCAAATTAGGAGTGTGTGGATGGACACAACTCTAGCAGCTGACAAAACACCAAACCTATACCTGCCCTAGTACTGACAAGACAGAGGAGACTCCAGAACCACCAATCTACCCGTGTGGGCTCACTGAACACGTATGTGGAGAAGAGGTGTAAGAAAATATTGATTCAGTGAAAAATCACAACACTTGTATCAATTTAGATTTCCACCAAGGCAACATTTAACCAAATATTACTAGCAATAATGCACATACGACTTTGGTAAGTTAAAAGTAGATGCTAAAGATGCTACAGCTGATAGCTAAAAATGCTAATGCTAAAAGCTTGTTAAAATATTGGTTAAGTGCAAAATTAACCAACCAACTGGGAAAATGTCTCTTTTTGCCAAAACAGCTAGCAGAATCCTAACATGTTAGCTGAACTCCAAATTTGCCTAAAGAACTTGAAAATTTTCTACTCTTGAAAAAACAGCTAGCAAAATGATAGCATATTAGCTAAACTCCAAATTTACTTAAATAACTTGAAAATTTCAAATTTTCATGAAAAAGCTAGCAAAATGCTAACATACTAACTAAACCCTCAATTTTTCTGAAGAACTTGAAAAATTTCAATTTTTACCTAAACAGCTAGCATAGTGCTAACATTTTAGCTAAACTCCAAATTTGCCTAAAAACCCTTACCTAGGATTGCTCTTGTGCTATCCTGAGTATGTTTACATTAAACATGGGACATCGGGTTCATACTTGACAGCACGGTGAATTTTTTTTTTAAGGATCTCTCGTCTTCATTGGTGTCAGCGGCAGACGTAAAATCATGTCCACCTTTGTCATTGGAGGGATCCCACATCAAAGGGTGGGGTCATCTGGACCCCAAAAGATGGAATAAGGGCTAATGAACTTGAAAAATTTCAATTTTTACCAAAACAGCAACCTTTATGCTAACATTTAGCTAAACTTCGAATTTGCCTGAAGAACTTGAACATTTCCATTTTGACAAGACAGCTAACACAATGCTAACATAGTGGCTAAGCTCTAAATTTGCCTAAAGAATTTGTAAATTTTCAATTTTCTGCCAAACCGCTAGCACAGTGCTAACGCTTTAGCTAAACTCCAAATCTGTGCTAGAAACATTTTCATTTTGTGTCAAAACTTTTGGCTAAAGATGCTAGAGCTAATAGTGGAAAATGCTGAACCTGAAAGCTTGAAGGCCAAAAACTGGAAAAATGTATAATTTCCCAAAACAGCTAGCATAATGCTAACGCATTAGCTAAAAGCCACATTTGCCAAAAGAACTTGAAAAATGTATATTTTTGACAAAAAATGTTAGCATGTTAGCCTAAAATAAACTGGAAATATCTCTGAACTAGCCAAGAAACAGCTAGCATGTAACACACAAGCTAAATGCCAAATTGCTGAACATTTTAAAGTTCAGATGATGTCTCTCGCTGAAAGTATATAGGGAATTCCATAAATTTAGAATTACACATGTATTGTAATATGACACATGGATCACAAATTGTATTGTATCGCCAGATTTCTGCCAATAAACACCATATTTGGAGTAAGAAATCTTTCTGTAAAAATGTGTTTATTGAGGAAAAAACTGCAATTTTGAAAAGGTAAAGATAATTGATACCTTTAAAGTCCCGATTCAATCATCTGATCATTTGTTGTAAAACCCTTCCCAGTGTATTTATAATTATAATTATGCAGTTTTTAGCTAAAATCAATAACCTGTTGACTCTTTCTCGGACATAAATGCTGCAGAGAGACGAGAGTTTGTCCGAAATTTAGTTGAGTTCTGATTGTTAGTTTGGAGTAAGCCTGCCTCTACTTCCCATCATCCCTTTATTTACACTCCCTCCTGCTAGCTTACAGCCCTTCACAACTCTCACCTAACATTAGCGGTGCAGCAGAAATGATGAATAATACCAGATTCCAGCTCCTCTGCTCCTGATTCATAACTATTTGAATAAAGAAACATTCAGAAATACAGTTTTATCATCATTTTCTTTACACATACGCGTCTCCTATCATCTGAAAAATGCTACGAGAAAATCTTAAAAACCCCATTTTCAGAGGAGTGGGTCTTCAAGCCCACAGCAATACCCAGTCACTCCTGACTTATTTAAGGAGAAACAGAGTCATTAATACAAACAGAAGTCTTTTGTCCACAGAAACACAAGTATCCACACAAACCCACTCAAAAGTAGCAGGAAAACTCCAAGCACTCCATTATCGGAAAACTGGTTCCAAATCAATCAGCGTGCCTGTGTGACATCTTAATCTGGTTGCGTTCTCCATCTTTCACTCCCTCACACATGCACGCTTCCTCGCTGTCACATGTAGACGCAAACTAAAACCCTTCATCCATCACAAAACAATATGGATGCTGTCTGTCCAGTTGTAAAAAAGGGTATCTTTCCTTGGTAAACATAAAGAAAGTCTGCTGATGAAATTGCTTCTATTCAGTGCCAGGAAGTGGTCCATGGCGTTCCTGTTTTCTCTTTTTCTTTCAGTTTTCTTTCTCTGAAACGACTGTTTAAAGGCCCATCTGACCTGGAAATGAAGTGATCAGAACAGCAACTTTTTCATGTTCATTTTAGGTGCTGGTGATTGTACTTTTGCAGAAGAAACATGGAGATGTGGGATTCCTAACGGAAACACACGACTCCCTCTTCTGCTGGATCAAGCACAGATACAGATTCTCATCTACACTCAATCTCAACAGAAACTACTTTTATAGCTGAGATAAGCAGTCAAGTCTGGACATCACTGCTAAAATATGAAATAAATTGTTAATAGATTTATATTTTAAAAGAACAGAACTCATTTATAATGAAGGCACCCGCTAAGAAAATCAATCAAATCATTCAACGAGTCAGCTTTCTTTCATCTTTAATAATCCTTTTTCTATTTATTTATTTTTTAAGTTATTTTTTTTATTTAGGACAAAACATTGCTTTTATTTAGGGCTGGGTATCGATTATAATTTCCAGAAACGATTCACAAGAATCTGAATCGATACGATTCTGATTCATTTTCAAGGTTTAGACACTTCGACGCATTTGTTTAGAAATATATTATTAATCTACTCTATGATTTGTATATATTTATATTAATCTGATCCAGTTCACATACTGTAAAACGTATTAGTGAAATAATGAGATTCCATGGATTCTCAAAAGGAGAAGTTCCAACTTCATGGTGACTAAAAAAAAGACAAAGAATTCACGTTTTGTGTACGTAAGTATTTTTTAAGGTTGCACCTTATTTAATATACTCTTCAACTTGAATTTCAGGGGAATTTCCGCTTAATTTTCCACAGAAAAGCCCCACTAAAAGTTCTTTTAGAACAAAGTAATAGTTTTTTTGTTTTGTTTTGTGTCTCCAGCCAGTCACCAGCTGCCTGAGTGAGATGCATGTCTTTTCCTGCAAAAATCAAATGGAGCATTTCAAAAACTGCTATATCCACAATCACCTCAATGGAGGAGCTTTAGCCTCACTGAAAGACTGCAGCCTGTATGACTAAATTCATGCTTGCATAAAGGGCTATATTTAATTTATTTTATTATTTGTAGATTCATTTGACAAAATAAAAGCCTCCGCCTTCATTAACAAGGACGACTAGTGTCTTATTTAGGTGATGTCTGTGAATTGTTCCATGACATCTTCACTGGTGGGGTTCAGTCCTCTACTTTCCCCTTCTTCTTTTTATCTACTTTGACCCTAATCTTCCCTTAACCTTTGCTTTATTTTAACTTCTTACTTTGTTTCTAATCACCTAACAAGTGACAAAAGGCAGCTGACTTTAAAGCTCCTCTTCTCTGGTGACAGACTAATAAATCAGAGCTGTAGGGAGAGAGGCTTGGCGGCAAAAAATTTATTGTGTTTCTGATGACGACTCATCATAGCGGTTAAGCTGCACTGACAGTATAGCAGGGGTGTCAAAGTCACTCGCACAGGGGGCAAAAATCCCCTGAGGCCGCGGGACGAACAGGAAAACATTTATTGAACACTCTAAAAGTACATTTTTAAAACTGTAACTTTTTAACATAATTATGAACTAGATATAGCATTACCTGTGATAATGCTAGTGTGTATGCTGTATGATGAATTTAGCTGCTGAAGATGCTGAAATTGATAGTTAATAACACTGAAGCTGATAGCCAGCTAAAATATTAGCTAAATGCCAAATTAGCAAAATAGCATGTAGCTAAAAAAAACAGCTAAACTTTAAAGTATCCTATTAAACTGAAGAAAGGCCTGAATGAGCCAAAAACAGCTAGCAATTAGCTGAAATATTAGCTAAACTCCCAAATAACCTAAAGATCTTAGTAAATGATAAAATAGTCCTAAAAGCTAACAGAATGCTAACTTTTAAAACTTTAAAACTGTAACTTTTTAACATAATTATGAATAATAAATAGACAGGAATATTATTTCAGAATAAATCAACTTAAACCTTAAATAACTCCATAAAAATATATTTTGTCAAAATTATACAAGTTAGAAATAAAAATCGGGCCAAAAAACAATCAAATAAAATGATCTGGAGGGCCGGATAGAATTACCCCGAGCCTTGACTTTGACCCATGAGCAATATAGAGAAGAAAAAGAAAAAAACAAAAGAAGGGCGTCATCTTCATTGATGTCATGGAAAGGATTCTTTATTTACAATGTTTATTTTTTTCTTAAATTTCTGCTTTTGCGTTGATCCCATCTGTGACTTCACACAAAGAGGGAGAGACACGCGAGTTACACCAGACAATAAATTCCAGATAACATTACAACGCCGTTAATGATGGGAAATGAACCTTGAAGTAGACGGTCCAGACGTTTTATTGAGTTCAACCATTCAGCGGCACTGATGCAGATCTCAGCTGATCCACATGACAGCAGCTGTGTTCGTTTGGCCACACGGTTTCTACAATCAATAAATGAGCTCTTAATCATAGACTGAGTCTGGTTTTTTAGAATTCCAGTTTTTTTTGCTAATCTAAAATCTCCATTTTTATGTTATAACCCTCTACTAACAAAACAAAAAGTCTAAAGAATTTTGGTGAACATCTACATTTTACTTTTTTTTTGTCATACATTAAAAACATATTTAAAAAAATCACCTTTAAAATACTTTAAAAATTGAGATTGTGTGAGGTTTTTTTTTTTTTTTTAACAAAAAAACTATAGAACAAAAACTTATTGTACACTAAGTGAAACATAAATGCTCAAACCCTCCCTTATTTAAAAGATCGAATTTCCACATAAAAACACAGTAGAAAAACCCTGGAACAGGACATGTCCTGACCAAAAAAATGTTGTACTGTTACTGTAAGTTATATAAGTTTTAACCGTTGACTGTATATGAGAACTGGACTGAGTCAGACGTCCTCCAACGACTTATTTTCAGCACTAACCACATAAAATCAATATAGTTATTATAAAGCAGATGACGTCAGTGAGCGGGGGCTGGTCCGAGTAGATCTGACTCAATGTTTCCATGGTAACCCCACTCACTAAACAGGAACTTGTTGAACGTCCGCATTTCTACCAGTTTAAAGCGAGCCGCACAAAATCTTTGCTCGTTTTGAAAGTTGGACTTGAGGCTCCTCCTACTGTTATTGAAGCATCTCATTGGTCAGTTTATGACTTGAATAACTTGCACTACACGGATCGGTTTAAATTGGACACAATTTTCACTGACCTACGTTTGACTGTTAAGGTGTGATGAATAAATAAATTAAAAAAAAGAAAATAAAAATACAATTAAAGGAGCCCCGTGTCTAAAGTAACAAGCATGTGTTTGAGAGGAAATTTCTTGGGAGATATATGGTATTCTGTTTTTTTCCTGATCACCGTTAGCTCTGTGGAGAAATTGAGTGTTGGATTGGGGGCGGAGCTGTCAGAGCAGACTCGTGCTGACATCAGCACATTTCCAACCGCTCGTTTTCGTGGGTATGGGAGGGGCTGCTGCAGACAGTGCAGGTTTTTAGAGGATTACTCTTAAATGCATGAAGGGATCAAAATACTGTTTTGGGATTCTTTATAGAGAGGAATGAACGGTAAAATGTATTTAAAATCTCAAAAAGTACAATTTTCATAGTTGGGCCTCTAAGTATTTCAACATAAAAATGTGTGATATTAGTCATATTAGCCTTTATTACTGATAGTCTGGATTATTTTTAAAGAGACTTCTATATTACCAGACAAATCCTTTTCCATCTACCCATTTGTTCAAGGACACCTGTCTTAAAGTTCTGCGCTTTGATCAAATGCTCCTTTGAAACTTCACTCATCAAAGAAGTTCCCTTCTAGAGAAATGTTAAAATATTTCTCATTGTTTTGCTTTTCCTGATCAGGCCGGTTCATCTAATCGGTTTAATCATCTCTGCTTTTCTAGATATGCTTGGGTCCTTTCTTCTCTGCAGGCCGAGGCCAGATAAAAAGGTGAATGAAGCAGACTTGCAGGATAAACTCATCACAGCCAAGAAAGAGTCTGCAGAGGGAAGTGGCGTGGGAGGACGAGCTTCACAACGGAATACAAAACTAAAAAATGTGGGAGCAGCATCGCAGAGACAAAAATATGAAATAAAAGACACAACAAAAGGGCTTGTTGGTTTAGTAGAAGAGTAAAGCAAATGGCTTTTCCACATAGTCACTGACTCCCCCTCTGCCTCCCCATGTCCTCAGGTCAGAAGCCTGAGTGTCACTCTCCAGAGTAACAGTTCAGTCTCAAGTCTTTAGCTTCACCAGGTCAGCCTCCTTCCATTTCTGTTATATAAATAACCTCCACCCCTCTTTCTCCCCATCATTTTTTGTTGCCTTGTAACCTCCTGCCTTCTATAACTCCATCCTCAACAATGACTCCATCAGATCCAACTTGTCTGGAATCCCGCCCCTCTCGCCGTCACCAAAGCTCTGGCGGATCGTCACGTCACCCCAGCCTGCATTTGGTTCTCCAGATTTATTGTGGAATAACGTTCCTGCCTGTTTTGATTCATGGAAATGTTAAAAAGTTACGTTTTTAAAGTTTAAAAAATGCTGTTTTAGTGTGTTTGATACATGTTTATCTTGTTTGGCCCCAAAAAGTGTATTTGGGGACACGTCATATTTGGGGACACGTCATATTTGGGAACACGCCATATTTGGGGACTCGTCATATTTGGGGATTCGTCATATTTGGGGATTTGTCATATTTGAAGACTCGTCATATTTGGGGACTCGTCATATTTGGGGACACGTCATATTTGGGAACACGCCATATTTGGGGACTCGTCATATTTGGGGATTCGTCATATTTGGGGATTTGTCATATTTGAAGACTCGTCATATTTGGGGACTCGTCATATTTGGGGACACGCCATATTTGGGGACACGCCATATTTGAGGACTCGTCATATTCGGGGATTCGTCATATTTGGGAACTCGTCATATTTGCAGATTCCTCTGGTCCCCCGAGAGTAAACGAGGAATACTGTATTGTGTTTGGTTTGAGTTATTCTAAACATCTGCTCTTCCTCTCATTCTCAGACCCTTCTCTCCATCTAACTCCACTATTGGTCCACCTGAGCACCATGAGGAACAGAGTCTTCAGCCATTTTGCTGGAGAATCTTTTGTACATGTTTTTCCAAAAATCATGCATTGGTGCAAAAGTTTGTTTTTCTTTTAATGTTTATGTTGGAGGTTTGGAAGAGCATGAGTCTTTGATAAATGCATTCACTCCTCTTTTTTATATACTGATTTGTGACCTTTGAAAAGATGTTCATATAAATGTGTTCATGCTTTGATTATAAAAAGTTAAGTACAAAGAAAAAGAAAAAAGAAAGATGTGATTTATGACAACATCCTGACAGAGGTGTCAGGAGGAAGAAAAAGAAAAAAAAAAATAACATGCTCCAGCATCTGCACATTCTGACCTGATTTTAGAAGAAGTGTCTCTCTGGAACCATCACCTCACTTTCTCTAACAGTTGTTCTTTTTTTTAGTCTTTTTTTTATCATATCAGATCTTACATTTCCATCACATTTGCACTTCTTAGCTCAAACAAGATTCTTTTAATGCTTCTACAAGAACCTTCAGTGAAATAATAATCTATGTAAATATTCATTTTGAGAGTTGAATGAGAGTTTCTTATATTTAATGAAACTTCCTTCGTACAGTTAGACATCTGTGAATAAGAAAAACTGAGCATTTTATCACAGAAAACAACATTCCTGTCGCATGTTTACAGGTAGACATTCAGACGAACCAATCGGGGGATTCTAATATAAAATGCAAGTAAATACAATATCATCCACACATCAGCAAATAAACCATTGTTAATAATGAATTTTGTTTATGTTAATTTACCCACATTAGCTTAGTTTCCATTTGTGGTAAAAGGAAGAATAAAGGAAGTGAAAATTAGCATAAAAGAGATGATAAGATCATAAGAACTGTGATGAACTCGAAGGGAAAAGCAAACGGATCAGTTAGATAAAACAATGTAAAGACTCTATAATTCAAAAACTCTATTGGAAATAACTGTTAAAGGACACTATTCTTATTTAAGGACAGATCTTCTGGATCCTGCAACTCTCCGCACAGATCATAACCGTTCCAGATTCCAGTCTTGAACGCTATTTTCTCCTTCACCCTCCAGATCTTTTCCCGCTCCTCCATCTGTACTTCTTGAGCTTCTGAGGTTTCCTCTTGTCTTGTTTGATGTTGGTACCCTTTGGGATGGCTCCATCTATCACCGTGCCCTTTCCCTGCTGTTTGTCCATCAATTTAATATCCTGTTGGTTTGTGCAAAAAGTTCACAGGGACTCAGACACGGCACAGACGACTCGAAAGTCCAGGAAGGTCAAACTTACAGCTCTTAAAGAGCCACTCCAATGGAAATAGTGTTTTTAACATGTTCTTGATGTATTTTTACATAAAGACGATTAATCTTAAAATAGCATTTTCTTAACTCAAATCGCGATGACTCCTGAGCACAAAAACTTTGTATTAAAAACCTTGTAGTTGTTACAAACAAACTACAATCAGCTGAACACAACCCCGATAGATCTAAAAATAATGTTATGTTGTAGTTGTGAGGGGCTGTAAGCTATTGGGAGAGAGTACAAACAAAGGAATGATGGGAAATTAGTGAATGCAAACTTCCTCCTAACAGTTCCACAAACAACTCAGAGGTAACTTTCTGACACACTGCTGCCGCTCTGCAGAAACTATGTCTTATAAAATGACAGGTTCATTTGATTTTGGCTAAAACAGAAGAATCTTAATTAAAAGACCATTAAGAACACTTTGACAATAGATCAACAGACTTGTGGAGTGGGACTTTAAGTGCAAATTGTGTTTTTATGCTTTTTGGTTTGGTTTTTTATATTGTGTGCACTGGAACACTCTGTTTTGTGAAATATCTTTTTTTTTTTTAACCTTCAGTTGTTTTTTTTAAATATTGTTTCAGCCCACTCTGAGTCATGGCTTGTAATCAAATGGATATTTAGCTATCCAGAATTTTTTTATCACTGATGTTTGTGTGATCAATAAGATGTAGTAAGAATCTCATTCATGTCTCAGGTATTAAATATTAGAAAAACCGTTTCAATAACATCTTAAATCATAATTTTCTAAATTGGGTATTTATAAAGCACTCCTTCATAACCCAGGATGTCTTATTGCACTGCACAAAAAAGATAAAAACATTAAACTGAGCTTTATTCATTATTTCAGTCATCCTTTATTCCAGACATTCAAGATAGTATTTTTTAATCAATTTTTTATCCAAACAGATGCTATTATGTGAGCATTAGTTCAATTTATGAAGAGAGGAGTAAAGAGGAAGACAATCCAGAAATATCTAACAGTAGTACTTCAAACATACACAAAGACAAAGGAGATAGAAAAAGAAATGTTCTGTGCAATCGCTTTCTTTCAGTCCAATAATTCTACCAAAGAGCGTGACTGTTGACATTTAAACATCCACAGGGGCTCATTGCATTTCCTAATAATCTGTAATCCACAGTGAACAAACAGGCGAAGGGCCTGGAGCTCTGAAGGTGGTCAAACACCTTCTTAACGCGGGGCGGGCTGAACTTTGTCCTCCCTGAGACGAGAGAGAGGAGGTGTAATCTCACTGGAACATGCGGCAGAGGCCAGGCGGGTGGGGGGAGCGTCCCAGAACCCTGCTGTCCAAAGGCTGGACTCGGTTCTGAGCAGAACGTCCGGGGTCAGTTGGATCATGTTTGCATCTTTATGTATCTCCTCATTGGAAAGCAAGTTAACAACCAGTTATTGTAACTAATCTCCATACAGACACTAACGATATCGGTAAGTAATTATGACACACTTGTCAAACCTCAAGTATCGCATCTGTTTTCCAACTAACCTGCCATTGGAGAGTCTTCATAGCAAAGCACATCTGATCCAAATAATCTGCAGAATTCTGGAGAACCTTTGAAGCCCGGAGTCTGACACCCCTGCTAGTGTAGCCGATTATTAAAGTCCCCCAGGACACTTTTTTAATTTAGAAAATGTGTTTCCAGTTGTGTTTTAATTATAATTATGAAGTTTTTAACCAAAATCCCACAACCTAAATGTCTTAAAAAGCCATTAAAAATGTATCTGTTTCACCATCTTCTCCATTTTTGAAACTCGCTTTGTCACCTTTGGGGTTACTGGAGCCTATCCCAGCCACAGTTGGGTGAAGGCCGGATTCCCCTCTAAGGAGGAATTAACTCCCTTTCCCAGACATTTCGTACCTGCAGACTGTCCCTTGAATTGTTCAACCACTGACAAAACAAAGATTACTTCATGGCCGCTAAATAGTTCAATCTTTCGTAATCACCATCTAAGCCCACAAAGGATTGATGTTCCAGAATAACTGGAATCCAAATTTATGTCGCAAAGAAGAACTCCTGATTACTTTTGCGGTTATCTCGTCACAGGAGAGTTGCTTTGCAAAATAAAACAATGCTAAACTGAGGGATGTAATTTCACAATCGGGTCAAGCTCTCAGAAATGTATTGATGCTAACATTTAAAACCCTTTATGCACCCCTTTCTATATTTGTTTCTAAAGACATAAAGAAAAAATAGGTTAATACCATAGGGAAAAACATGGCTTTACCAACACACACACACCTGAACATCTTTTACACTTTTGGTCTTTGCTTCGTTCTATTCCTTTTGACCAAATAAGAACAAAATCCATAATCTGGTTTGGATGATCCAAAGTAATCTCTTATAACTACAGGCCCTACTTAAAACTATAATCCTCCATCTCTGCAATATCCATCTCAATTTTCTATGCAGGCAAAAAAATAGTTATTCCTCTCCCAGAGGGGAAGATTAAGTAGGAGGTCTCCGTGGCACAGAGAGAAAAGATCATTAGCCTTGATCAGATTGATGTGGATCAGCATGGCCTACGCAGAACATCATTCACTTCAACAAAACAACCAGTCACTAAATCTATCATCTAAACTAAGGCCAGATGCAGATCTGAGCCATGTTCGTGTTCACAGACTATTAGACTATAAGATCTACTTCAGCTGCTATTAACAGTTACATCATCACAAACATCCACAAACAACAAAACTATACTTTAAGTTGTACTCTATAGTTATATATCTAGTTTTCCTTTGGTGAACCAGTGGTAAAAATATCCTGGCATCAGAGCTTCATGGCTCTTTAGTCCAGACCATCATCGGCCATTGTTGAAAGCTCACCGACCACCTGGGGGTTCCAAAAATACCAGCCTCATCAGTCCCTAAAGCAGGGGGGTGCAGGCCTCGTCCTCTGCTGTTTTCAGCCATCCCTGCTCTACTGGCTGCTGATTACCTGACTCAGGTGTGTTCAGTCAATCAGAACTTGGAATCGCCCTGTCTAGGGAATGGACAGAACGTAGGGCAGAGATGACAAATAACACAAACAGACCAGAGTATGCTGGCCCTAAACTACAGGTTTTTTTGGTTCAATCTGAATTCTTTTACCACGTCTCCGCGTCCAGTACAGACCGTCCGATACCAGGTTAAAACTAGGGTTCAGATACCGGTGCGGTCCACGTTCCGCCGGTTTGCGACCCATAGGTTGGGGAGCCTTGATTTAATTGGATGTCAAAATATGACGAGTTGGGGACACCTAAAACTTGGGCACAATTGAGCCGTTAATATATAAAATGACCTGGGGGAACGGATATAATCGCCGAGCGGGCCGGATCCGGCTCCCAGGCCTCGACTTTTACACATGTGATCTATTGTCTCCAATGTTCAGCTAACAGTTACCCGTCCAGGACATCAGTGGTACTGACATTCAATCAGGGACGAACAGACTGCTCTCTTCTATTGGAAAAAGTTTCTCACCGTCAGATACTTACAATTTACATTATATGGATACTAACAGACTGAAAATGCAGTATGTTCACTCTGAGCGGATTACGATATGCATTGTTTATTAATATTTCACTAGGAAACCCTTCTTGGATTGGAGTGAAGACTGAGAAACTAGCATGGTAAAAAGTCTTCCTCCTGATTTCCCCAGCTGGATACCACAGTGTGAAAGGCAATCCATCACATCAAACCCAGTTAAGAAGAAATGCAGCTCCAAAGCATGCAAACATATGTACAATCGCACACACACACACACACACATACAAACAAACATAAACAAACAGCAGTTAACTCAAAGAAGCCTGCCTCTGTATCTGATGCAACTGACAAGCAAATTCGGTCATGGAGGTAAACCCCCCACCCCCCACTGCACAGAGGAGACATTCAAGTCCTAACAAACAGACGAGCAAAGAGAGATCTGTCCATGAAATCTCATCTATTTAGCTCTGGTGCAGCGGCTCACTCTAGGGCTTGTGGGGTCCCTGAGGGGTTCTGACTTGCAGCATGTTTTCCCTTTTGTTGTAGGTAGGACCTTAAGCAAAAAAAATAAATAAAAAGAAGAACTGCATTACATGCTTTAAAACACATAAAGCACAGCTCTTAAACACAAAGCTGTTCAGACCTGTTTCCAAGAAGGAGCTTTTCCTCCATGCCTTTATGCATAAATGCTTGCATTTGTTAAACTAAAGCAAGAAAAAAGAAAAAAATAAATAACTAGAAAAGGTACATTACCTGTGATAATGCTCATGTGAGTGCTTTTTGCTGAATGTGGCATCAAAATCTCAGTGAATGCCAAACTAGCCAAAAAAAACTAGAACGCTGCTAAAATATTAGGTTAACTCCAAATTAGCTAAAAATCCTAATGCCAAATTAGCCAAAAAGCAAGCATGTTGCTAAAATACTAGCTTAATGCCATAGTAGCCCAAAAAACCTAATTTAGATGCCAAATCAGCCAAAAACGTTAAGCTAAACTCAAGAATAGTCAAAAGAAATATCAGTAGATGCTAAATTAGCCAAAAATATTAGCATTTTGCTAAAATATTAGCTAAACTCAAAATTAGCTTTAAAAACCTCATTAGATAGCAAATCAACTGAACACGTTAGCATGGTGCTAGCCAAAAACATTTTAACATGCTGCTAAAATATTAGCTAAATTCAAAATTTGCCTTAAAAACCTTAGTAGCAATAATATCCTTTAAATGCTGAATGTTTTGATAATAAATGTACATAGTATTTGAAGATATACTTGAAAAAAAGCAAAACAAAATTTGCATAAAATTTAGATAATTGCATAATATTTAAAAAAAATACATAAGTAAAAATAAAAAGATACTTAGCCTGAAAATGCAAAATGTTTTAAAAATTGTATAAATTTGAAAAATGTACTATTCATTTTCAATTTGGCTGAAAAATTGCATACAATCTTAAAAAACGTAAAATGTATGAATACCAAAAGTAAAAGCAGAAATGTTCCTAATGAGGTAAACGTTTTGATACCAAGATTGTAGAAATAGCTGAAAGAGTGGTTGAGTTTTTACTAAACAAAAAAACATACGGAAGAATAAATAAGGAATAATAATAAAGAGAAACAGGATCATTATAGTGTGAATGCGTACAAAGCATTCACACAAAAATAAAAATAGGCAACAAAAAAATATATAGAGATATTTCTGATGAGACAATATTACTGTTGATGTTTTTTTGGAAATAGTGATTTAGGCCCCCAGGAAGAGTCACTTGAAACCGCAGTCCAAACTGACAATGCCCCTCCCCAGAAGGAAGGCAAAGTGATGACAGAACCAGTGGTAGCGCCAGCCGCTGGAGCAGCAGTGCAGGCCACTGCACAGCCTGCAAGCAAAGCATCAGCCTTACCTTCCACAGCATACTCTTCAGCTTCAGGGTCCAATGGAAATGCATGGAAACAAAAAAAAAAGAAGAGAAACGGACAAGGGTTAGGGTCAAATGTAATCAAACAGAGAAAGTTCCCAGCTTTTCTATTTAGTTTCACTTTTGAAGTGTCGGTTTACATGTGAGGTTGTCTCAAACAAGATTAAATACAGCTTTATGGTTCAATTTAGTAGAAAAATTGATGACCATCACTTTATAATAATGATCAATCAACAAACTAAAGAAGATATTTTACTGCATAGTCCGGTCATGTAAAATCCATATTTATATTTGTATTCACCAGTGGTTGTTCTCAGTTTAAATTTCTCAGATTCACCGTCAGCTGGCAGGAAGATCCAAGAACTTGTTGCACGTCTACATTCCAAACACCCACATGTTTTTAGACAATTAAAGGCAATTTCAGCCGGGTCAATCTGAACTGAACTCCGTTCCAAAGAGACGCGTGTACTAATATTCAAACATCAGAAGAAATAACCAGTATGAGCCCTGGAAGTATAAGGAAAGAAATGAAGATATCTTCAGAGCGTCTTGACATCAGCATCTGCCATAAGAACCTTTGCAATGTTTCTCTAACAATAGACCACGAATAACCAGTGACCTGAAGCTTGTGCTTATTAAAAAAAGTGGGCCGTCAGTCATGGGAATATGGATTATACAAGGATTATTAGGTATAAGGACACAAAGCCAACGAAGGACAGAGCTCATGAGGTTTAGATGTACAAAAGATAGAGTGGAGGTTAATGTAAAGCAAAAGAGCCTTCCAAGAATTAAGCAGGCTTAAAATGTTACAGAAACAGCTGCTGAATGTATGCTAGCTTTTTAAATGCATTCAGATATAGATATTGTATTGCAACTCCTTCTCACTCCCAACTCCTGGTTAAGGACCCCTCCGCATCAAAAACCCCCCGGAGGTTAGGACCCATAAAGATCACAGATCCCAACCTCCGGGCCGTGAGCCGGCTAGCCCTAACTCGGTACACATCTAGTACCACGTCCAGGTCAGAGTCACGTCATGTACCGCGTCTGTTACAGCATCTGGTACAGCGTTTGGCATCATGTCCGGTTCCGTTAGGGTACTGGGTTAGGGTGAGGTTGATGTTTTGGGTGTCACCAACCCGTAATTTTTTGGCATGCTGGCCCTTCATAAAACCAAGGGTCTGAAAACCTTTGGGACGTAGTACCACACACACTCTGGTCCTCCGGATGGGAGCGGTACCCTAACCCAGTTGTCGGGTTCCTGGTTGCCCTCTCCACACCCCTGGTTTCCTGCTCACCTGCAACCTATCACCTCATCAGCCTGGAGCCTTCATCTACCCACCATGACCTTCAGTCATCGTCAGTCCGTCTGCTTCACGTGGTAGAGTAAACTGACCCCTACTACGCCTTAGGCCACAGTCTATGTGTAGCTTTCGTTGCTCCTCAAACTCATCATCTGTTTGTTGCATCTCCAGGTCACCACCATCCACCGCTCCACGCAAACCCACCCGGACTCCAGAGTACCACCATACCGCATTAAACCTTTCTAAACACATCTCTGTCTCCCGCCTGCTTTGGGTCCAGGACACTCACAAACCTAACACCACCACCCTAACCAGGCACACGTTCTGTACCACGTCCAGGCCCTGTTCACGGCGGGAACCACGACTAGTACAGGGTCGGGTCCGGCACCGCATCTGGTCTGATGCCAGATTAGAGTTAGGGTACTGGGTAAGGGTACCAGTATTGGCCGTGTCCTGGGGACCAGTTTGCGTGCGGTACCACACCCAGTACTGCGTCCAGAGGGGTTGCGGACCCTTGATTTTACGAAGGGCCTGCATGGCAAAAAGTGACAAGCTGGGGACACCCAAAACCTCACCCTCACCCTTACCGGTACCCCAACCTGGTAAACATCCGGTACCATGTCCAGGCCTGGTTAATTTCGGGTACTGCATCTGCTACCACCTCCGGTGCCAAGGAAGGGTACAGGTACTGGTACCTGCGGAGTCTTGAGGATCAGTCTGCGTCTCCAGATTTGCTCTGCTTTGACATTTTACACTAAATGTCTCCCAACTGGAGGTGCATTAATGAACAGCAGCACAATAAAAAGAAGAAGATGGTCCTCCATGCCTGCCCAGTGTGAACACCATAGACTGAATATGCTGTGTGTTTGAACCCCATGTCACATAACTGGTGTTAATGTATCTTCTTAATGTGTAACCTAAACAAACTGTGGCCATGTAGCCATTTTGTGTTCTTCCACTTTACATAAAAATAACAAAAACATTTCCGATATCTCTCTTTTATTTAATAGTTTCATACAATAACTGATTTCTTGCAGGAGCCATAAAATCTCTTTCTCAAAACCAAAAAAAAGTGACAGGCAGCCCGACAATTTCCAACAGCCTGCATCAGAGATGTGTCTCTATGGGACGCTTGGCATTTGATCTGCTGTTGTGGCTGCTGGGTCTAGATCTCCATTATGAAGATGCAGCACGGCTGATAGTGCTGTAATGCCAGTGTACACTCCACTGGTTCACTGCGCCTGTCTTGCAAAACATTTCAATCAGACTGGTGTAAGCAGAAGTCAGTGGTGGCAGGAGCAGCATGCAGCCTCCTCACAGGGACCTGTGTCACCGCAGTGGAGAATTGATAGAAACTACCGTAAAAAAAAGGGATAAAATGCACTTTATCTTAAAGCAGCAAAGAAAAAAACTGTTTTATGTATGATGTAAACCATGAGTCGTCCGTATCACTAAAGTTGCTTTTAGCATTAAGATTTGATGATAAGAGCAGACATTTTAAATTCTAAAATAAAGCGTAGAAGTCCCTGCATGGCTTTAGAATAAGCAAGTCAAATAGATTTCTCCCAGCGCCTCAGCAGAGTTCCTGAAGAGGGAATGCACTTTCCACTCATGCATAAAACCAGCCCTACATCTGCTTAGGAACGCTGCCCTTTTCAGTTTCCATAGAAAGCATCTTTAATTCCTGGATGATAATATTATGCATCCGTACAACATGTTAAAGAATATATGACACTTCTTCACCAAAATGCATTTTATCTGCTTGATCTGAAATGAATGCAGCTGGTTGGTGCTCGTGTAAGAGACTAAACACCTTCTTTGTTCTATATCAACACTGTAGCAGCATTGAGAAAAACTTTAAACCAGACTAAAGAATAGGGATTTGTTGTAGGTGTGGAGGAGGATGCTTTCACTGAAGAACGTCTGACCATGACTTTGTCTCTCCTCCTTCTCATCTCAGATCGCAGCTCTTTTTTTTTTTCTTTAACTGCTACCTCAAATGTTTTTATTTTTATTTTCTGGTGAGCTGTGATGGAGGATGTTTCATGATCATCAGGGTTTGTTTTTGTCATCATTAGCTGCTAACGCGCCTTTTCCTTCATTGATCTTTAAAGTAGAAAGAAATTCATCATGTCCTAGACTCAAATTAGCCCATTTAAAAAAAACAGCAGTTGTCTAAGGCAGGGGTGCCATAACTACGGCCCGCGGGCCAGATCCGGCCCTACTGCACATTTGGGACGGCCCCCCAAAGTGTTTTGGCTAAATTAGACATTGTTCGATTTTTTTTTTTTTAGGCGAATTTGGCATTAAGCTAGTATTTTAGCTTTATGCTAGCTGTTTTGGCTAAATTAGACATTTTCCAGTTTTTCAGGCTAATTTAGCATTTTGCAAATATTTCAGCTACATGCTAGTTATTTTGGCTAATTGAGGATTTTTCAGTTTTTTTTAAGCTAAATTGGAGTTTAGCTAATATTTTAGCCTTGTGCTAGTTGTTTTGGCTAAATTAGACATTTTTCCAGTCTTTTAGTCTGATTTTGCATTTAGCTAATATTTCAGCTACATCCTAGCTGTTTTGGCTGATTTAGAATTTTTCCTGTTTTTTTTTTTTGGGCTAATTTGACACTTCATTAATATTTTACGTAGCAACTTCAGAGTTTTTAGCTATTAATTTAAGCATCTTCAGCTATTGATGTATCTCAGGTAATGCTATATGTCTAGTTTTTAAAATGTTTTAGTATTATTTTGTCTGTGACGATTACAGAAATGAATTATTTAAAATTTGGTTATGTGTGGCTTTCTTGAAAACCCTAAATCTTTATGTTTAGGCTTTGATTGTTACACTTTTTCTGTTAGTCTTCAAACCGTCCCAGGCCCCCCATTAGAGAAGAAAAGAGTCATGTGACCCTCACAACAAGAACAAGTTTGGGGACCCCTGGTCTAAAGTGCTGAAAAACATAAAGAATACAGTAACATTTAATCAATTTGATAAACCAACAATCAAACTGGGATTATACCAGACATGAGGACTAAAGTGCCTGATGAGTCACTGTGGAGCATCTCAAACTAAAGTGTTGCAACAGAAAAGGCTCCGCCCCCTCATGAGCTCACACTTTGACCTCGGTTTCTTGGGGAGCAGCTTATTATCTGAGAAGAGCTGGTGGAGCAGGAGGAGAGAGAAGCTCGGTCTGATGAAATGAGGAGAGACCATTTTAATATTTAAAGGCAAGTGTGCATGCAGCCAGTGGAGAAGCTGGAGTCAGAGAGCATGTCCTCATCCACTCTGTTGCATGCTACCCCGCCTTTATTTGTTGCTGTTTTTTTCTAAGCCAGTGGTTACATGTCTGTAATGTTGGCAAAGCACTGTGCAAATGTCCTTTATTATCTAAATTAGAGCTCCTGGGATGCTAATTGGGCCGGCTGAGCTCTTTCCCCACGTGAGGAACAGACATGTTACACCTGTTGGTGGGAGGCTGCAGACAGGTAAGCTGGTGACCCGGGACTCCTCCCACAGACAAGTCATTTGCATTTAATCACCCAGTTTCTTTTTTCTTCTTTTTGTTTTGGGGGGTAAGTAGTAGTTAGTCAACATTTGAACTGTTTACATGTTGTCAAACCGTCTGATCCCTACCTCTCCAATTTGTAAATAAATCTGTATTTGAACATTGTAATCATTTTGAATTTTTTCCTTTGTTTTTTATTGTTTTTCATTTATTTCTCTTCATGTTTGTGCAGGGGTCAGAGAAGATAGTCATTTCTTCATGCTGTATTGAAACATACATTGGACGATGAATATATGTTGCATGTGTTTTTATTTTCCCACAAATAAGCATCTCTGGGACATAACATAACGAGATCAAACCACGATTCTTTTTAATATCATAAGTCTATTACTAATCTCAATTTCTTTATATATTTTACTGGATGTATTAACATTACAATTATATGTATTAAACAGTAGTGGTCTGTGCATTTTTCTTCTACCAAAACCATCCTCATTAATATTAACTATTTTAATGCCTGTAACTCCATCCTGTTATATATGATGATATATTATGAGGCATTTCCATCAATAATGGATCATTTTATTAGACTGAATTCACTACGATTGCACATTTTGTAAAAACAAACACCACGCTTGTAAGTCTCCTCCCACTGCAATAACAACTGCAGAAAACATCAATTGTCAACATTGTCATACATAAAAAAAAAGCAACTTCTGTATATTAACATTTAGTGGAACTATAAATACATATTAGTTTACCGAAAAATGTTGTCTCTGCAACACAATAATTATTCATATTCATCAAACAATGATACAAGCATATTTAAAGTCTTTAAAAAAAATGTAACTTTTCTTTCAATCAAGATCTGACCATCGTCTGACCGCATCGTCTGACCATAGACCTCATCGTCCCAAAACAAAAGGCATTCTAATCCCAAACTCTGTCTTGGCCTCATTGGATAACCAGTCTTCAAATTATGGAGCTAAAATGAGGCCAATATTATTTGAAACCGTAAAAAAAAAGTAACTTGGAAAAAATGTTGGTATTTGTCCCAAAAAATATTTAAAATGTCTGTAACTTACGAATTATTTTCATCTTTAAATGTTCTGTTTTTAGGTTTTAAATTTTTTTCTGTTTTAAAACGTTTTTTTTTTTTTTTTCAGGTTTAAATCTTTTTACTTTCAGCTCTTTTTTCCGTTTTGAATCTGAAAATGCCACTTTACAAACCCAGTTTTGGTGCGTTGGGGCGGGGCTAACATGAAGGACCAATCAAAACTTGAGAACTTAAATATTTTGATTTAAAACTGACAAAAAGGTTAGAGTGAATAAAAGATTTGAAACTGAAAAAAAAAGTTTTGAAACGGAAATTTTGAAACCCAAAAAAGAGAGCATTTGAAGCTGAAAATAATTACTTATATTTTAGAGCAGCATTAAGTTTCAAACCTTTTTTTTTTTGGCCAAAAACCTATTTTCTTTTAAGTTGTTTTATGTGGGTTTCAAATAATATTGGCCCGAATTTAGCTCCGTATTAAATCCCAACCACATTTTCTTCCTAACCAAAACAGGAGGCTTTTATGAGTTGGCTGTTTGGAGAGACGTGTCCAAACGCCTGGTACTGGTACTTGGTAGTCAAGTTACTTTTATGTAATCAATTTTTTCATGCTTCATATTATAAAACAAAAAAATGAATATTCAACGTTGGCATCATGTGTGTCTTTCAGCAGGGAAGGAGCACCAAACAAGCCAAGGTCAATGACGCAACGTGACAAACACAATTTTGACAAATCTCCATTTTAGGCGACAATTCTTGGAAAAGAGAAATGCGGTTCAAACCAAGTTAACAAGTATTGACAGTAGAAAATGATCACCATGATAATCACAGAGAAATGTTAAGACATTAAAGAGTAGCAACAGAAACATGATTCATTCTATTTCTGGATTATTCAAATAAATAAACTGTTGTAAAGAAGCTTAGCAGCCAGAAAACATCCTAATCCACTGATACATTGCCTTAAAGACCTCCCAGTCTAGTGTGAATAATATTGTTTGATTCTCAGTGAAGATCATTTTTCATTACAATTATCCATAATTTGAGAATCCAATTTTGTTTGTAACAATATCACCACAATTAAATGGTGGAAAAATAACTATTGTTCAGTTAACTAAAAGATTAATATTACAGCTGATGGAACTAAGATTTATCAGGACAAATAGAGGAGCTTCCCGGTCTGTAGAACTATTTACCAACTACAGCAGGGGGAGGCAAAATCCAAAACACACCTTAGGTCAAGGGGCAAACAGGATGAACATTAATTGAAAACTTTATAACTTAAGTTTTAAAACTTTAAAATCATAATACTTTAACATAATTATAAAGTAGATATATAGCATTACCTGCAATAATGTTAGTGTGAATATTTTGAGCTGAGTTTGGCCGCTGAAGATGCTAGTGCTGATAGCTGAAGATGCTGAAATTGAAAGCTAAAAACACTGAAGCTAATAGCTAAAAATGATGAAGATGATAACCAGCTAAAAAGCTAAATGCAAAATCAGCCTAAAAAAAAAAAAAAATAGGTTAGCCAAAACATCTGGCATATAAATATTAGCCTTACTCCAAAACAGCCTGAAAAACGTTTTAAAAAGCCAAATTTAACCAAAACAGCTAGCATGTTTTTCTGGATCCGGTGTCTCCAACTCTCTGGCTTTTAAAATCTTTTAAAGTTGCTCACAAGCGACTTTAATCACCAAGCTACTGCAAACCAGCTACCACAACGAGGAGAGTTGAGGATAGCACCAAAGAAAAGTGTTGAAGCCGATTTGGCGGAGCTCAAAATCGCTCAAAAATTGTCTTTTTTTTTAAATGAGATTATTTTGGATTATCGTTACTGATTCAATAGAAATTATTTATCTATGGATGTTTTTACATGTTATTACATCACTAATATTAATGATCTTTTATAACTTGAAACTATATTGATATTTGATTTTAAGTCCTGAACCGCATATTGATAATTCATGTAGAGAAAATGGTCGAGCCGGGGTGGGATTATATAAATTCACTTCCTTCCACTCCCTTTCAATGACCTGATTGCTTGAAATAAACCATTTCATTCATTCATTCGTTCATCCATGTAGCTGACATTTTTTTAAACACCAAAATAGACCAAAAAACTTAAAAAGAAAAGCCAAAATTAGCAAAACCGTAGCTGAAATTTTAGCTAAACTAAAAAATTAGCCTAAAAAATCTCATTAAATGCCAAAATAGTCCAAAAAGCATATCAGAATGCCAATATTTAAAACTTTAAAACTGTAATTGTTTAGATTAAATATGAATAATAAAAAGGCAAGAATATTATTCCACAATAAATCAACTTAAACCTTAAACAACTTTCAATATTTGACTCCGCATAGAAATATATTTTGTCAAAATTATACAAGTTAGAAATGAAAATAAGATCGGGTCATTAATAAGAATAAACTAAAATGATCTTAAGGACTGCGTATCCGGACCTTGACTTTGACACGTGAACAACAGAATCCGTATTTTCCCCAATTCTGGTTCAAATCCTCCAAAATTTAGGTTCAAACAAACACAACATCTTAAGAAAAATATTAAAATGTTTGTCCACAGAAATATATCAGGCATTACCTGGTCTCTCAGAAGGTTCTCTAAAACTCAGCAAGACATTCATGTCAGACGAAACAACAGCAGCCAATTAAGCTCTGTTTCTGGCAAGAAAAAGGGGGTGTAGACCCATTCCATCCAATCAAAACACTTGACATTCTGATCCATAGACGTTATTATCTGTGAGATAAACCGTGCTTTCCAGGTTTTCTCATGTATAACTGTTGAAACAGAAAAACTCTCAGTACTAAGAAACACTCTACTGTGATAAAAGACTGAAATGAAAAAAAAAAACTATTGCTTTTGTGTTTTATGTGGTAGACCTGAAGTACAGTATCGCAGCATGATGCAATCTTTCATTTTGACATTTCTTAAGTGCTGATATATGATAAATAATGGGTGAACTCTAGAAGAGCATTGCTTGAATGATTGGACATGGAAATACTATTCTTCAAATAGACTACCTACAAAAGTGGTTGGAAATGTGAGCAAACCCTTTAAAGATTAAAGTCAATCATATATATTTCTATTATTAAATTGTTGCTATAGTGATCTTATAATTATATTATGATGTTTTTAACCAAAAATGATCTATTTTATGCACAGTTCCAGTGGCTCATCAGAAATACTCTTCTAGTTTGTGGGCGGGACTGTTGACATAGAGCAACCCCCCTCCTCCAGTCACACAGTTTTGACCTGGACTGAGCCAGAATCACAGCTTTCTACACTCGTCATTTCTCGCACACCTAATAGTGAGCGGGCCAGGGAGCACGCAGGGGGAGAGGAGACTTTGCCACGCCCATTTCAGTAGCTGCGTCATCATTAGTCTGAGCTTTTTCTAGAATCCCGTTCTATGATCCAACATGATTCAATCAAAGAAACACTGAAGCGTAAAATATATTTATATACGGTAGGTTCTTTACTATGAGAAAAATACTATGAGAAGATGTTAAAAACATTGGAGTGGCTCTTTCAAGTATGGGTGCCTAAAGTGTAGCCATGGATAGGATTTGTTCCGCTAAGTCGTGGCTACAGAAGCCATGGAGTGTTTAGTTAAAATTATTCTGTTATAATTAATGGCCTGATGATATCTTGCACTTATTTCTAACTTGTATAATTTTGACAAAATATAATTTTATTGGGAGTAAAATATTTTAAGTTTTTTAAGGTTTAAATTGATTTATTCTGGAATAATATTCCAGCCTTTTTATTATTCATAAGTATGAAAAAGTTATAGTTTTGAAAAGTGGCAGTTTTTTGGACTATTTTGGCATTTATTAAGATTTTTTAGGGTATTTTGGAGTTTAGCTAATATTTCAGCAACATGCTAGCTGTTTTGGCCAATTTAGGCTTTTTAAAAAATGTTTTTTAGGCTATTTTGGGGTTAAGCTAGTATTTAGAAGTTAGCTGTTTTGGCTAAATTTGGCTTTTTTTCAGTCATTTAGGATATTCTAAAATTTAGCTTTTTTTAGCAACATGCTGGCTGTTTTGGCTAACTTCAGTTTTTAAAACATTTAGCTAATATTTGTAATAATTATAATATTTGTAATTTTGCATTTAGCTAATATTTTATCTGGCTATCAACTTCAGCACTGATAGCCATCTAAATACAATTACGGAGTGTCTGTTGCCACCTGTTGATTGGTAGAAAGGGATGAGGGCATTAGAAAGCATCGTTAAGTTAGCGTCTCTGTTTTTGTATTCTTCTTAGCCACTCGCAATCTTTTTTCAAACAACATTAAATTCTTGTTATACATGGTGAACAAAAAGTAAAGCAAGAAAAAGACGAGCTGCTGGATGACCTCCATTGTTGTTGCTTTTGTAGTATTTGCAGTACTTGCTAGCGGTCTACACCACGCATGTGCCGTGGGAAAAAAAACACAAAAACGCTCAGTAGAAGTGAGGCTTAACTGAGTGTAAACGCTCACCAGAATGAACCGGTCTGTACCGTACTACTCCTCCCATACCGGACTGCTCAGTGGAAACAAGGCTCTGGTGGCCATCTTGCATTTTCAAATGCCCAATCAGGCAGATTTGAGAAGTACCATTTAGTAAATGTCAAATTCAATGTTTGTATCGCAATTTGCAGATTTTCTATCAAATTCGATTTTATCAGCTTCACTATTTTGAGAAGTCCAGAGTGAAACCAGTAATTCTTGACTTTGCATTTTCAGCAAACTATTCAAAATTAGGGGGAGAAGAAATAGCAAAATGGAAAGGCTAATCTCTGCAGAGTTGCTCCATTTACAGGCGCAATAATTAAACATCGACTGTGACAGCAAGTGCCACGTTTGGGAGATGCTACCTTCAAGTTCCTTTCAGGCTCCAGGACTGTATACCCGGTGCTAACAAAGGTCAAGTGAACATCATTTGACGTCAAAGCATTACTCTGACATTTCACCCTGTGGGGCTCAACGTCTCAAATCTCCATCCTGATGGCAAAGGCACTCAGCAAAGCCTTTTGTACCCTCTCGAATCAGAGTGTAAATGCAATGGTGACGCCGTCCAGGATTTGTTTCCCCTCTGGGGTTCCCAGTGCTTTAGAGAAACCGCACAATGTTGTGACGCAGTGTGGATAACATGGGTTCACCGGTGACACTTGTGCTTAAGATCAATCAGCAGCACCAGAACCACCTCAGTGAAGTCATCGGGTGTTGACTCAGCGTTCACACACAGAGCCCAGCAACTGTCAGCAGAGACACAGCAACGCAATATCTAACTGAGTGGGCTGATGGTGAAAGTTGCTCATGTCATCTGCAATTTTATCAAGCAGTTTTTAAGCATGGACATGAATTTTTTTTAGAACTCAGAAGGACTGAAACAGAAAATAACAAAAACATTTAAATTGACATTAGAAAAATGTCAATTAGCTATATATATATAATATATATATATATATATATAATATATATATATAATATATATATATATATATATATATATATAAAGTTTTCATTCTACAGAGGTTCAATTGTGTAGACACCATCAAATCAGATTGAAATGAAGATGTGGCAGGATAGTCCATTTTCTCCAAAACTTCATTTCTGCAGCTCTAAATGCTTTTCAGTATCTTGTGTGCCCCCCACGAGCTTGTATGCATGCTTGACAACGTGGCGGCATGCTCCTAATGAGACGATGAATGGTGTCTTGTGGCATTTCCTCCCAGATCTGAGTGAGGGCATCCCTGAGCTGTTGTACAGTCTGAGGAGCAACCTGGCGGCGCCTAATGGACCCAAATATAATGTCCCAGAGATGTTCTATTGGGTTTAAGTCAGGGGATGGTGAAGGTCATTCAATTGTTTCAATTCCTTCATCCTCCAGGTACTGCCTGCAGACTCTTGCCACGTGAGGCCGGGCATTGTGGTGCATTAGGAGGAAACCAGGACCTACTGCACCAGCGTAGGGTCTGACAATGGGTTGAAGGATTTCATCTGGATACCTTATGGCAGTCAGAGCACCATTTCCTAGGCAGTAGAGGTCTGTGCGTCCCTCCATGGATATGCCTCCCCAGACCATCACTGACCCACCACCAAACCTGTCATGTTGAACCACGTTGCAGGCAGCAGAACGTTCTCCTGGTCTTCTCCAGACTCTTTCACGTCTATCACAGGTGTTCAGGGTGAACCTGCTCTGGTCTGTGAAAAGTACAGGGCACCAGTGGAGGACTTGCCAATTCTGGTGTTCTTGAGCAAATGCCAGTGGAGCTCCACGGTGCTGGGCAGTGAGCACAGGGCCCACTACAGGACGTGGGGCCCTCAGGCCACCTTCATGAAGTCTGTTCCTGATTGTTTGGGTAGAGACATTCACACCAGTAGCCCTCTGGAGGTCATTCTGTAGGGCACGAGCAGTGCTCAGCCTGTTCCTCCTTGCACAAAGGAGCAGGTATGGGTCCTGCTGAGGGGTTGAGGACCTTCTACGGCCCTGTCCAGCTCTCCCAGAATAACCAGCAGTCTCCTGAAATCTCCTCCATGTTCTGGAGATTGTGCTGGGAGACACATTAAACCTTCTTGCTGCAGCACGTGTGGATGTTCCATCCTGGAGAAGTTGGACAACCTGTGCAACTTCTGTAGGGTTAAGGAATCTCCTCATACTGCCAGTAGAGAGAATTACACAAGACAAAATCAGCAGGAGTGGAAAACCAGCCAAGAAAGATCAAGAGGAGAAACTTGAAATGACCTCCACATGGAACACCAGTCCTGTTTGGAGGGTTTTCTCATTGTTGCCACTGAAGTGCACCTGTTGTTAATTCATGAACACCAATACAGCTGAAATTGATGAGCAAGGCCCTCAGCTGCTTAATCAACAAGAACATTATCAGACAGGTTTCATTCAACTCATGCCAGGACCATTAAAATAGCGTTCCTTTCATTTTTGTGAGCAGTATATATATAAAGACAGTGGTTCAATAAACTGGTTGAAGAGTGAAAATCTGTTGTAGACGTCAAAATGAAAAACTTTCTTATCTTTTTTTTTTTACTTTACTGATACAATGAAATTAAAGCAGTGGCTCAGACTATGTGTCTTGAGAAACGATTTTTTTTACAGCTGCTGCAGAAAGGTCATCAGAGGAAGGGTGCTGAAAAGGAGCAGAGCCGGTCTGACAGTTCATCGATGATAACAACACATTAGTATTGACACCAAGAACTGGCTGGGGGAGTGAGACTTATCTTTGCAGAGTTTGGAGCAGCAGAGATGAGAGAGGGACATTGCAGATCTGTGGGAGTCAGGGGGACAGAGAGCACCAGTGGGTCGGGAGCTAAAGGAGACATCGCAGTGAGGAGCCTTGTCAGGAGGCTTATCACATATGAATAATAAGAATATGGGACTGAAGAAGGGTTATAAGGAGAACCACACATTCTGATCACTACAAGAACCATGCAGGACATATTCTACTATATTTTTCATGATGCTGCATAAAACTGACAAAAACCTGCTCAGCTCTAAAGTCTAACATGCATTAAACAGCAAGAGAAGCTGTCTTTAAATCAACAGAGCATCCATCGTACAGTCTTCATGATGATGCTTTATTTTCAAGCACAGAAACAAATGTCAAACTGATGAAAACTGTATCTTTCTATTAATTAGAGGTAATACCAACGATGACTTTTACTTTAAATTTCAAACAAAATAGAAGAAGTACTTGTGTAAATAACAATATCTCTTCATTTTTTAAGTAATTTTATTAAAAAAATAATTTTCTGATTAGAAATGAAAGAGTCAAATGTGTGACATAATTCTGAAGGAGAAGAAGTGAATTTAAAGAGAATGTATGTTTGACAGGTCACTGCGTCAAATCAGCCAATCAGGAGCTCGGCTTTGGGCACATGACATTTTCAGTGACCCAATTAGCAGGTAAAATACTAATCCAATACGAGTGTTTTGTCCTGTCGCAGGGCGCCGGTTCTCTGGCTGCTGCCGGCCTCCTGGACTCACTCAGTACGCCGGCAGACAGTCAGACTAAACTGTCATATTAATTAATAAATAAAATCCTCTCGGCTTAATGTGGGGCAGCTTTCAAACTCAGTCACAGAGACACAGAAACACAGTGGAAGCGGCTGTCATCCACACACAGTGAGATAAAAGCCTTGTAACAAGGAAATCTTTGAGGGATTTATTCTTTTTTTTAGTAGATTTTTGTGGAACTCCTCACAATAAATAAACCCGATCAACACTATCTGTGTCTCCCATTCACTGGAAGAGTCAACTTTTGACGTGGTGGTCTTAACCATGTGTCAATCTGTGACAACTTCGGAATAAAATCTGTTGATTTAGGAAGACGTAGACATTATTTTTATTACTGAAGTCCCGAAATTGGCACAGAACAGGAACCGAAACCAAAGACCCACCGAATAATAGGATCCGCACAAAACAAGTGTCCATAAAACCTCCACACAAATTAAACATGATTGTCTAAATTCCTCCTCCCAAACAGTCATGCAAGGAACGCCCTTAACATCAACTTTAATGTCAGGAACTGATGGGGATTGCTTTGGTTTCAGTCATGTTCTTTTTGCTGTTTCCTCTCTGTCAGTCTCACAAGGTTTAAGATGGCAATTATTATGGTAATATTTGATCTTAGACAGAAACAATAGGACATGATACAAAAAAGGTCCAGCTGGATGACTCAGTTGGTTGTATGGGACAGGCCCTTCATGCTACTACTCATCTAAGAGGGTCTGAGTCTGGGTCTCCCTGTGCCGGTCCCCAGCCTGGAAAAAATTCCTGTCAGGAGGGGCATCTGCCGGAAAACTCTCTCTATGTGTTACAGTTGATTCACTGTAGCGACTCCTGAGGGGATATGTCGAAACCCGAACACACAAAAAGCTGAAAATAAATAAATAAACTATAAATATTCAAAAGGGAGAAGAGGTAAAAGCCGTCTAACCCTTTATTAACACTTTACTGCCTCCATTTCCAGCTAATAAAAAAAAAAAAAAAAAAAACACTTTTGCTTTTAAACAGAAACTTTTAGGTTATTTTGGAGCCAAAGTGGTTTGTCACATATTTGTCACTACATGCATTAAAGGGTTAAAAAAAAACGCCCCGATGCCCTAGATCTGGGGTGTCAAGCTCATTTACTCAGGGGGCCAAAATCACATTAAAACTAAACTTTTAAAATGTAGCTTTTTTTTTTTTTTTACATAAATCTTTATAAAAGTAGACAAAATATTATTCCAGAATAAGTATTTGAACATCCTGTTCCCCCACTTATAAATCAGGGAGGGGTCTGATTGTTTTTTCAATTTTAGCTGCATTTCTATTGTGAGAGATCCATTTAAAATATAACCTGGAAATCACTTTATATGATGTTTAAAACGATTTTATTTGTCTGTTACTGCTGAATATCAGTATACAACCATGTTAGATAGGGTCAACTAAATGCTAAAATGTTTTTTTTATATATACTTTGTAGACATTTATCTTTTTTCTCTCTAGATTGAGGCAGCTTACTGTATCACAATTGAAAAAAAAGCAGCATTGTTTAGTAGGGATGCTTCACAATTTGGTTGCATGTTTGGGTCACAGTTTTGTTTCAGTTTGATAATTTGATGATTGATGTGTTTCAAAACAACATAGAGTAACAATGTTGGCCGACACTACGCCTGCTGTAATGTAATAAAACAGTAAAAAAAAGTTTTTTTTTTTTTTTTTTTAATTTGGCAAAACATGTATTTGACACAACATACTGATATGCTACAGTCCCCCCCCCCTTTTTTGGTTAATACCATTTGTTTTTAAACTGAGAATTGTTGCATCTTAATCAATTACACTCGATTATACGTTAGTTAATAATTACTGTATTTAATTTGATGTATTTTAGAACCCAAACTTATGTTTGTTTTTCATAAGAAGCCAAAGTCCACAATTCAGTTTCAGACATATCAGATTTTTTTTTTTTTTCTTAATTTGGTTTGAATCATATTCAAAAAAATGTTTCCAGTTTTGAAAATTTGAATCAGAACTTGATAAATATTTGTTTTCTTTTCTTGGTAAGTTTAACTACAACAATAAATGAGGGCAAACGCTGAATGTGAGCTCCAGATTGGTAATGCTCTCTGAGCTGTTTTATAGCTAATTTTAAAATGTCAGCTCAATGCAAACTTGTCAAGTTTAATGTGATCAAAACTTTCATGATAAGTAATTTCTGAATTAAAAATATCAATTCAAGAGGCCCTACCATGATTTTCTTAAACCAGTATATGATCATTTATTATCTTTGGAGCACTAAAAAAGGAATTATTTATGAAATATAAGTTATTTTTGTAAGTTGGAAGTAAAACGACTCGATTCCTGAGGCTCCATCTGCTACTGCGTGTGGCTGCTGACCATTTCATGACATCATCCTAGATCCAGTGGCGTGTCTTTGTTTCTCCCACGAAAATAAACATCCAAATGTCTTCAAAGATGGACCACATACTATTTATTTACCTTTAGTTGACCCGGCCATCGCTACACTGGTTCACAACATAAATACACTCGACGTCTGCATGACTGAGTGAACAGGGAGTGGTGGTGTCTTAAAGGAGCCCTGAGGAATTTATTGAAGACAGGACAGAACTGGAAGATGGACAGTATTCTGCATCTAACATTAAAGTTTGTTTTTTTTTCTGACTTCCGCTAGCTAGGTGGAGAAATTGAGTTTTGTGTTAGACTGGGGGCGGAGCTGTCAGAGCAGATTCTTCCTGAAAGGGGCGGTCTCACTCTGTGACATCAGCATGTGAGGATCCACTCGTTTTTGTGGGTATGGGAGGGGCTGGTGTTGAGAGCGCAAGTTTTTAGAGGATTACTCGGAAATGTTTTAATGGATCAAACTACCGCTTTGGAGTTCTTTATAGAGAGGAATGAGGAGTAGAATGCACTTAAGAGCTCAAAAAATAGAATTTTCATGTATGACCCCTTTAAAAATTGCAATGAAAGACAGACTTTAGTGATCTACTCATCCACTTCCTGTTCTTGGTATAGTGGGACATTTTTTGAAAAACAAATATGTATATTTTGCAAATGAAAATTTGCAATTTTAGTTGTTTTTTTTTTTTTTTGTTTTTTTTTAATAAAATGCTATCTTTCTCACCGTAGTTGTTCCCATCCTCATAGGTTTGCCAAAACCCGCAGGGCTTCTCTTAATCTTTGACAGTAAAGTACATTTAGGCAAATCCCAGAAACCCTCCAGCCATGTTTTGAAAGTTGGCAAATAAACTGCAAAGACATTTATGATTTTATGCTGTTTCTATTGCTGCTCCAACTGTGCTTAGTAAAAAAAACAAACATTTAAATGTTTGCTATTTTTCTTTTACTAACTTATTTTAATTGCTGCCTTTTAGAAAATCAATACAGACCTCACAATCAATGACTGTCGACACAGTTGTGGCTCATTTAACAAAGACCGGCCCCTAAAAGGCAGAAAAGGCAGTATCTGGTCCTGGTGAGGCCAAAAGACGAGGCGGGCAGCTTTATTACTGCAGCACCACTTTCTTACACAAAAGCAATTCAAAACAAACAGAATCAATAGCACAAAACTCTGAGGATTTAATTTGCTCCATTAGGTGTGAAAATACAGGATAGTTCATTATGTTATGTTTTTAGTCAATACAATAATTTAAAAATAAAAAGTTGAATGGTCTTCCGCTGGGACTGTTTACATTTAAAATGAAGGAATCAAAATGTACATTACAGAAGTAAAAAGTACCATCTAAGAGGATTTTTGAATTTATATTTCCTTTGAATAGGACAATATTTCTCCCTCTCATTTTAAATGAATATTTTCCTTGTTGGGGCAAAAATAAAATCACAAGTTTGATGTCCTGTGTTCTATTTCACATTTTGAATAAGGGCCGCCATGATTAGTTGAATAATCGACGACTAATCAACTATTAAAATAGTCGATGACTAATTTAATAGTTGATGAGTCGCGACTTTATATTATATGGAGTCAGAATGTTGTAAAGTTGAAAGTAATAATGGCATTCTGTTAGCTTCTTGGACTATTTTGGCATTAAATCTGTGTGAGTTTTAGGCTAATTTGGAGTTTAGCTAATATTTCAGCTGCATGCTAGCTGTTTTGGCTAATTTAGGAATATTTCAGGCTTTTTAGGTTAATTTGGAGTTTAGTTATTATTTCAGCAACATGCGAGCTATTTTTGCTAATTTAGCCATTTAAAAAAATTTTTAGGCTATTTTGGAGTTTAGCTAATAGCTCATCTGGATGCTAGCTGTTTTGGTCAACTTCTGTTTTTTTTTTTAGTTTTAAGGCTAATTTTGCATTTAACTAATATTTTAGCTATCTATCAGCTTCAGCGTTTTTCAGCTCGTCAGTGATTTCAGCCATCAATTTCATCATCTTCAGCGGCCAAATTCAGTTCACAGCGTTCACACTAGCATTATTGCAGGTAATGCTATATATCTAGTTTTTGCTAATGATAGTTAAGATGTGTGCTTTACATCCAGTTTGCGCATGACCCGATTAGTCGACTATTCGGAAAAAAATAACGGTGATTAATGAACTATTAAAATAATAGTTTGTGGATCCACTTTGGCAGTTGAAAATCTTTGAATATATAAAGCAAAAGTGCAGACTAGAATGATGCAGTTTGAATTCTGGAGGAAAAATGACAGAACAGAGGAACGGGAAAGACAGTGTAGAGCTCAACCAACTAAAGCAGCACAAAGGGAGGGAAAACAACCATGAGAGGACAATAAAGAAGAGGAACATTGGTGGGGGGCTGGGGGATAAATCTCATAATCTTCCCCTCTCTCAGGCCCTGTTTGTTTTGTGCTGATTTTGGCCTCAAGTTGGTTGTCAATCCTCTTGTAAATTGCTCGTGTCGATCCGGCCTTAAGACCTTCCACGCTCTCCCCGAGTCCATGTCGGGATGGTCACGCAGACTTAAGCCCATTCAGATGTCAGGAATTACCACAGGAGTTTAACACTAAAGGGGCTGATTTAGTGACAATTGCTCGTGACCCTTCACAGAGGTTGGATCGAGCGAGGCAGCCTTTTCCACTCAGAGCATTCCTGCTTAATCCACCAAAGTGATTGACTCTGATTGGCCCAATCCTCATCTATCTGTGAAGCCAGAATGTCCCACCATGGCAACAGACGTTTATATTAGGACATAGGAGCACAAATTCAGAGAAAGAATGACAATTTAACGGAAAGGAAGTTAAAGTGGAGTGATGAAGAACCAGCCCCTTCAGCTCTGTTGATGCTACACTGGTAGAAACAGTCAAATGTTGTGGGACTGGATTATTGCTGATTTGCCGGTGCCATAATCTCCAGGTAAGCTCCTGTAACGCTCGCATCACAGATTCGGCTTGCAAAACTATTATTGTTGAGAACGAACCCTTGCAGAGCGCTGAGAACCTGCCTCCATCCAGAGCCGATTACAGCAGCGGGGTCAGGGGAAGTTAATGGGACTGTGTTGCTGTGGCTCCATGGCGCCGAGGAGCACGCCCCCAGATCCCATGCACAGACTCTCAAATAGAAAATCACTTGGAGGACATGTTAAGCAAAAGTAGAACATTAGTGGTTTTATATTTTTGTATGCAAAAGACGAATGAATGCATAAAAAGCACAAGTGAGTTAGATTTTCTCCAATGAAGTAGGTTGTAGTAAAATGATCTGTAGCTGAAAACAGTGGTATTACCTCCCAATGGATTTGGATATTATTTCTTGCAACCAACAATATCAATAAAATATCAATAAAATTCTTTAATGATGGTAGTTTTTATCATTTTTGACGCGAACTCGTACTAATAGTGAATAATTCCCAAACTCTTGAAGGTTAGAGTTCCTAAAGAATCACAGCAAGTACAAAACAACATGAAGGAAGTTCTCTTTCATGAGATACAGGTGGATCAATCTAAAGTTATCTATAGTATCTATGCTATAAAATCGATTAGACTTGATTTAAGCTTAATAGATAATCAATTCATAAAACAAATCGATCGACAGAAGAGATTTTGAGTTTTATCTCGCATCAACCACGTTTATTAAAAACATCGGCAATATTCACTGGTATCAGATTGATCAAATCAAATTTTATTCATAAAAGCGCCTTTGATACGAGGAGTAAACTCAAAGCGCTTTACATTTAAAAACAAAACATACATGGTAAAAGCCCAACCCACTCTTCACACACACACCCCTCCCCATAACACATGCACCCATGACCCCACACACGGTGCATACTTAAAAACAAAAAAACCTAAGGCTTGGCTCTGCTGTGAGGAGATGGTATGGAGGATTCTGTCACACCAGGAGCCAGCTCGGTCAAAGGAACATCGCCATGGCGCCCACGCAGACCGGGACAGCAACAGAGTCCACTCCACAGCTGTGAGGCTGCAGGGCAGGACTCCAGCCGCCCCACAAGGGTGGGAACCACGGCAACGACCCCAGACCGAGCCAGCAAGCCCTGATATGATAGATCCCCACAGGAAACACTGGGGTTAAAATGATGGTAAGATCATAAAATTAAATACATAAAATGTATTAAAATAGATAAAATGAATAAATAACATCACAATTGATTCTCAAATACTCAGTATTACCTAGCCCTACGAGGTATTAAACAACAAATCACTGTTTTAATTTTTTAGATTGGTTAACTGAGACATGAACATTGATTAGATAAAAGTGGGTTATTTTTGTTTGTTATGTTTATTTGCAAAAGCCCATTTTTTTCTCTTCTCAACAGAACCACATCTATGAGAAACCAAACCTGTGACTAAAAATGTGCTGGATGCTAACAGGGGGGTCAAACGGAAATGCTAAAAGCATGTGTTCCATATAAGGGTGTATGAATACTCTGTTCCTTTACGGCACCTGTCAAGGTCAGGGCCCGGGGGCCGGATCTGGCCCTCCAGATCATTTTATTTTATTGTTTTTAATGACCCAATGTTATCTTGTGCTTATTTCTAACTTATATAATTTTGACAAGATAACTTTTATGGAGAGTTACCTATTGAAAGTTATTTAAGGTTTAAGTTGAGTTATTCTAAAATAATATTCCTGATTTTATTCATAATTAAGTTAAAAAGTTACGGTTTTAAAAATTGGCATTGTGCTTTCTTTTTGGACTATTTTGGTATTTACTACAATTTTTAAGGCTATTTTGGAGTTTAGCTAATATTTCAGCGACATACTAGCTGTTTTGGCTAAATTAGGCTTTTCTTTTTATGTTTTGTGCGTTTTCTGTTTTGGAGTTTAGCTAATATTTACATGTTAGCTGTTTTGGCCAATTTTGGTTTTTTTAAAAATATTTATTTATTTATTTGTTTTTTAAGCTATTTGTAGTTTAGCAATTTTTTTCAGCATGCTAGCTGTTTAGGCTATCCCGAATTTTTTTTTTTTTAGCATTTAGCTAATATTTTAGCTGGCTATCAACTTCAGCATTTTCAGCTATCGATTTCAGAATCCTAGGCTGTCATCTTCAGCACCAAATTCAGCTTACAGCATTCACACTAGCATTATCACAGGTAATGCTATCAAGTTCATAATTATATTAAAAGGTTACGGCTTTATAATTTTACTTATATAGTGTTCAATAAATATTTATCCTGCTCGGCCCGCGACCTAAGACGTGTCCTGGATTTTGACCCCCTGTGTGATTGAGTTTGACCCCCCTGCTCTATGGACACTTTTGTGGTGGATGGAAAACAAATTGTTCACTGACCTTCTCAGGATCGAGCATGTGTACTCCCATACTAAACACAAACATAATACAACTTTAAGCAATTGAAATGTTCCTTTCCAGGAGGTTTCTAACTCAACATACAGTCAATGTTGGTCAACTGAATTTAGCCGTTACTATTGATGGCCATTTTAAATAAAAACTCAAGACAATATCCTCAGAACGTGTTCTGCACTGGTATCTGGAGGGAGTCTTTACAACTTTGGTTTTCTGCCTGAAACACTCTTTGTTAAACATGAATTATTACTAATGCTTAAAAAAACAATGTCAGATAATTAAACTACTTGCAGATGCTTCCAGCCATATTAATCCCACATCTAACAACGCTACTCAGAAATTGTTGAAAACCCCGGGATGGACTGACAGAGGGTTCAGGGGGTTCCACTGCTACCCATCTGCAGCTGGGTAAGAACGGGAATCAGCAGTGGGGGGGCCACGATTAGTCGACTGATCGACAATGAAAGTGGTCAACAACTAATGTGATAGTTGATTAGACGTTAATTTATATTATATGGAGTCAGAGTGTAGTAAAGTTGAACGTTATGATTGCATTTTGATAGCTTTTTGGACTATTTTGCCACCTAAAGTTTTTTGGGCTAATTTGGAGTTTAGCTAATATTTCAGTTACATGCTAGCTATTCTGGCTAGTAAAGAATTTTTTTTTTTTTTTAGCTAATTTAGAGTTTTGCTAATATTTCAGTTACATGCTAGCTATTCTGGCTAGTAAAGAATTTTTTTTTTTTTTAGCTAATTTAGAGTTTTGCTAATATTTCAGTTACATTATAGCTATTCTGGCTAATAAAGGATTTTCTTTTTTTTTTTTTTTTTTTTAGTTTTTATTAGCTAATTTAGAGTTTAGCTAATATTTTGGCTGCATGCTAACTGTTTTGGCTAACTTAGACTTTTTTTAGACTAATTTGGCATTGAACTTTAGCTAGCTATCAGCTTCAGCAATTTCAGCTGTCAGCACCAGCATTTCCATTGGCCAAATCCAGCTTATAGCATTCAAACTAGCATCATCACACGTAATGCTATATATCTAGTTTTTAGGTAGTTGAAAGCTAATGATAGTTAAGATGTGAGCTTTACATCCAGTTGCTCGTGACCCGATTAGTCGACTAATCGGAAAAAATCATCTGTGATTAATCGACTACTAAAATAATCATTTGTGGCAGCACAAATCAGCTGGTATAGCCAATGGATAAATGTCTGAAACAATAAAAGCTATTGCAAAAGACAAAACACACAGTGAAAAAGAAATGTTTGTAAATATCTTCTCAACTCTCAGAGTCATGTCCTGACAGAATCTAGTTCACAGCACAGGTAAGGTGACTTTTTGGGAAACCAGTAAACCTTCAACGAGGAGACAGTAAATCCATATTGTGTCTGTTTGCAGAGTGCATGTGGGTACAGGAGAGGGTGTTGACCTACTTCATTCTAACATGAGCTGGCCAGGTGCGTGCTTGGGGGGGGGGGGGGTATATAGTCTTTTGTTTTTGTTGTTATGACAGATTTTCACATCTGAGAATTGATGAAGAATGTTGTTTTATAAAAACATACTAAAGGAAAAAGATGGGTTGACTGACAATAATCCTGTTTTGTGTAGACAATAATATACAACTTTCTAAATAAGAAGGCTTTGAATACAAATAAAAGAACATTGAAGAACAGAGCTAGACATGATTTCCTTGCAGTGGAGGCAAATTTTAAGATGACTTTCTCCTCATTAGCATAAGTCCATCCAGCTTCTAATGTTGCTTGTTCATATTCATGGTCACGGGGTTGTTGGAACCCACCAAGATGCTGTCAGAGAAAGGCAGGATTCACCCTGCACTGTTCTAGGGAGAAGTTTTCCATCATTTTAAAATGTCTTTGCGAGGTAAGGTGCCTAAACCAAAACTTTGCTGCTCTCAACCAAAGGTCAACTGTTTTACCTGCAGGTTTGTGTCAGAACATCCAGTGAAGGAACACCAAAAACCTTTCCTGTCATCTGAGATTAAATGTCACACAAAATAATTAAGCATCTCATCATCTGGCTACCTTGACAAGTTGGGCCATTCAAACAAAACAGCCCTGATTTATTTCTGGAGTCGTGGGAAAACCAATAGAACTGTCAAATAATCTGATGGTTTGATTTAGTAAAATGTGTAAATAATTAAAAAGGAATCTGGCAAGAACACGCCTTCAAAACCTGCTGAAGATGTGAAAACAAGACATTCTGGTGACGCCAAACCATCAACAGACACACTAGCAAAACTCCTGCCACTGCTTTGTCTGGATTAAAAGTAAAAATGAGGACAGTGAACATTAACGCGTTAACGCATTTGATTAATCGACCCAGATTAACGCGTTAATATATATAAATTCATGTTAATCAACCCTCACTGAAGAGCAGTCCTTCACTAGAACACTTTGTTGGGTATTATCCCACTTATACTATGGTCATTTACAAAAGAAATACATATTCAGTGTGTGTTTTGACTAATTTAATCTTGTTTTCCTTTTTTTTTAAATTTAGATTGTTTTTTCCCACACAAGAGTCGCCGAGGGTGTTATAGTAAAATCTGTCCGACACAAGATGCTCTCAGCTCATATCTGTTTGCTCAGTTCTTGGACAGGATAAGTAAAAAAAAATAAAGAAAATAAAAAAGAAAAAGGAAATATCAGTTCAGATAGAAAGATTACCTATTACAATTTGCTTTTTCTCCAGATAATGAAGGAAATTATAGTTTGAAAACGGCCTGTGCACTGATATAGAGCAGTTACTGAAATTTTTGGGTTTTTTTTTTAGGTCTGCAGTTTTGTTTCTTATGACTGTATATCAGCATCTTTGCTTCCTTACAGCAATATTCCAGACATGAAAGTCTTTAGGGTTCAGCTTCTCTTCCAAGCTGCATATAGTGAATAATAACAACTCTAAAGTGTCATTAATCTGATTTTTTTTTTTTTTCAACTGACTGACAGTCAATTGTTAATTATAAATAAATATACTAAATGTTCAGTTTTGTGTGTGATTTCATTCTATAAATATTCACAAATAATAAGTGGTGAGCAAATATTGTAACTAAAAAAAAAATTAATACTAATAATAATTAACTGCGATTAATTTTTTTCCTGGTGTATAATTAATGAGTTTATTTTTTTAATCAATTGTCGGCTCTAGTCAAAATAAAACTGTCAAACAGACTTTTCTAGATGTTTCTCCACTCTCCTCTGAAGAAGAAATTTGCATTTTAAATCCATCAGAGTCAACTTTAATTTTCAAAATAAAAGTGGTCACTGGTGCCTTTCTTAAAAAAAAATGGGCCCATGAAGATTAATACATGATAATAATAGCGTGGTAATAAAATTAAATTTGACTTTTTGTAGAAGCAAACACAGTTTTCATTCAAACACTGCAATTAAAGATGTGATGTGATTAAAGAAGTGCTGTTATTGAAACCATTCACTATATATCCATGATTGGTTTATCTTCATGGATCCAGATTAGTCTGGACTCACACGTGTAAACAAAAAATAAAAATGGATAGAGAATTCGTAGTCATTTATCCTTTTTTTTTTGTTAAAACCATTTTAGTGTATCTTTCCACATGAGGCTACAGATCATCCAATAGGAAGTCTGCAGACCACCAGAGACAACACTCAGCTTCCTCTGACGATGTGCAGTGAATCTGAGAATTGAATGTTGTGACACTACCTCACAGCCCATATGGGTCTTTGAAAAGGTCAGCCCAGCAGGGCCTGCAAGAGCTCACACTCAGATTCATGGGCCTGTGAGGGAGTGAAGAGGCAGAGAGGAGCTGTGAGGGCATCTGCTTTGACCTAGACAGCCTATAAACAAACAAACAGGCTGCCAGACTATCAGCACACACAGTCAACAAACATGGAGGCTGACATATCTGCCGTCTATCAGTGGAATGGAGACAGGGTCGATTTTGAGTTTTGCGTTTACATTACGGTGATCTGAAATATCTACAGTATAAGTCAAAGTCAAGAGCCTCCAGATCATTTTATATTATTGTTATTAATGGCCAGTTCTTATCTTCTGCTTATCTTTAACTTGTATATTTTTAACAAAGTATAATTTTATGGAGAGTAAAACATTAAAAGTTATTTAAGGTTTAAGTTGATTTATTCTGGAATAATTTTCCTTCTTGTTTTTATGCATAGTTATGTTAAAAGGCTTTAGTTTAGAAGTTTTAAAAATTGGTATTCTGTTAGCTTTTTGAACGATTTTGTCATTTACTAAGATTTTTTTAACAAATTTTGGAGTTTGACTAATATTTCAGCCACATGCTAGCTGTTTTGGCTAATTAAGGCTTTTTAAAAAAGTTTTTTAGACCATTTTGAGTTAGGCTAATATTTACACGCTAGCTGTTTTTGCTAATTAAAGCTTTTTTTTCTGTTTTTTGGGTTATTATGAAGTTTAGCTATTTTTTTGGGCTACATACTAGCAGTTTTGGCTAACCAATGGTTTTTGTTTAATTATTTCGACTAATTTGGCTTCCAGCTAATATTTTAGCTGGCTATCAGCTTCAGTGATTTCAGCTTCAGCATTTTTAGCTATTATTTTCAGCATCTTCAGCTGTCAGCACTAACATCTTCAGCAGCCAAATTCAGCTTACAGCATTCACACTGACATTAGGTAAGGCTATATGTCTAGTTCATAATTATGTTAAAAATGTAGTTTAGAGTGTTTAATAAATGTTTATCCTGTTCAGCCCGTGACCTAAGGTGTGTTTTGGATTTAGACCCCTTGTGGGATTCAGTTTGACACCCCTGATTTACAGACTTATATTTTATTGTTTTGGTAATAAAATCAAATAAGTATACGTCTCCTTTTTCAGCATCTCTAACACATCTAAAGGTCATAATTGCAGAAATCTTTTCCTTCAATTGGCAAAGAATCAATGACGATGTGTGTTTTGTAAATCAAATAATGAGTGATGAAACCAACAGAAAAATAACAGATTTTTGGTAAGTAATGCGGCAGAAAACATGTCATCAATTAGTATTATTTAGTTTATGAAGGATATTTTAATTTCTTGGAAAGGCTGGTTTTACTCACTCTGTTGGCGCAGAAACACCAGACATATTCAAAACTAACATGTTCCTCATTTTTTTAAGTAACTGTGCTTAGCCTAAATAATAGATGTAATAATAAATTATACATGTCAAATTTCATGCAGAGAAAACAAGTTTGACAACTGGCCGTTTGTCAAAAACACTATCCTTTCACTCTCTCACAATCAGGCAGTAATAGGTGCGCTGGATGAATGTCGACGCGCAAGAAAAGCCCGGAGCCACTGTATCAAAATGTCACACTTCAAGGAGTAAGGTCTGCGTGCACGCGTTCTCGGTGAACACACACACATGCACTTACATGGTAGAAGCAATGCAAAGCCACAACCCACAGAACACTCCAGAGGATCTACTTCAATCTCCCTCAAAGGTCACCTGCCAATAAAGTGCAATTAAGCCTCAGACATGGGAGCTCTGCTTTAATATTTTGTGGTTCCACTCCAACACTGTTGGTTGTAATCTCATCAACTCAATTTCCATGATTCCAATTAAGCAGACATATTTTTTGAATAAAAATAAAAGTTAATGAGCTTTCATAAAAAGAGCTTGATGTGACCTTTTACTTTTATTCATGTTATTGTTTCTCTGACGTCGGGATCAGCCACTGATGTTGACACTAAAAATGCATTCTGGAAAGACAGAATAGGAATATACGTCCATCGAACTCAATTTGACAGGTGACCTTTGACCCTGAGTCATCAATCAAACTAATATAAGAGGTGACAGACACATTTTCTATAAAATGTATACAAAATGTACATAGAGCCAACTGTCACCTTTAAAATAAGATTGATTGATGATGTAGGGTCAAAGGTCACCTGTCAAAGTGAGTTTGATGCAAAGTATATTCCTATTCTCTCTCTGGAATACTTTCTTCCCAAATCAACATCCCGACGCCACCCCAACCCCTTCTCCTGTTTTTCCATAAATCATTTAGCCTTGTCATCCATAAATCTGCAAAATGCCCTTTTCAAGCTGTTCATAAACACCATCATAGATCTTCAAAAATGGCACCACTCTGAGGCAAAGAGCTGTTGAAGGTAGTGAGTGTGCAATATTTTAGCTCCCCGCAGAACAGAAATGATGAATGTCAGAGTAAAAGAGTGCATCGCAGTTTTCAGTTTTGGAGCGGTCCGTCCCAATAATCCAGAAAGAGTTGAAGGCCAAACAACAAAGTACATTAGCAGATGTTAATATGTTACATTTCGCCTAAAACTGAAAGAATACAATCGGAAAGGGGATAATCATTATTACAGAGAAATAACCTGAATTGTGACCCAAACTCTGGTGGCCAAATCTGCCATGGATGAACCGCAGGATGCTCTCATTAAAAAACAAGAGCTTTCCTCATGAGAAAAATCCAAAATGGCTGCCATCTTCAAAAATGGTTTTCTAAGGTACACCCCTGCAAAATTTGATGTTTGTACCACAAAATGTAGAAATATTTTAATAGCCGACTTCATTACGCAGTCATGGTCAGGTTAGGCCATAGAAGGCATCAAACCTAAACATTCCAGCTTTTTCATTTTAGCTTCTAGTTTAGCAACAAGCTAACTTTTTGACAACATTAGTTTACTGAGGAATATTTTGATGTTTAGCTAGTATTTAAGTAATGTGCTAGCTTTTTTAATGCTAATTTGGAGATTAGCTAATATTTTAGCAACATGACAATGTTTTTAGCTAATTTGTAATCTACTAAGATTTTTATAAGCTAATTTAGAGTTTAGCCTCTTTTTAAGCAACATGCTAACGTTATTGACTAATTTAGTATACTGAAGAATTTTACGTATTGAAGCAACGAGCTAGCTTTTTGGGCTAATTTGGCATTCATTTAGTTTTTTTGAGCTAATTTGAAGTTTAGCTCATTTTTTATCAACACACTTTTTTTTTGCAAAATTGGCTTGTATTAGGGGTTATTAAGCAATTTTACTTTAAAAAAAAAAAAAAAGTTCCCGAAATTTAGGTCAACTTCCGCGCTCTTTCTTAATTCTTTAATTAAATTTTCAGTCTCTTAGCAAATTTAATATTTTACAAATAGCTTTTACATTGTCAGCAAATCCCCGCAGCAATTAAGTAAATTGTATCACTATTTTCAGCAAAAAGCTTCAGCAACTTCAGCGACTACTTTTAGCTAAAAGCATTCAAATCAGCTTTATCACAGGTAATGCATCTCTTCTAGTGACATCTACAAACATAGAAAGTCAAACTGCCGTGTTGCTAACAGAAGTGCACTTTGTAAATGTTTGGCTTATTTTTAACCCAGAAGAAATTTTTCCTTACATCTTTTAATGAAGGAAACAGAAGGATGGAGTTGGATGGTACCTGCCGCTCTGGGCCACAGTTTGCAACTCCAACTGCTGCAAATCCAATATTGCTGGAGAGACTGATGCTGAGGAAAAAAAAAGATAGATCTTAGCTAGAAAGCTATTAGAAACACTATTGTTTTTCAATGCTGACATAAATTACTTTCAGCAGCTTCAAGCTTTGTTTTGTTTTCAATAATTCATGTTTGTTTCAAACAAAATCAAAAATGACTTTTTGGTAAAAATATTTTCTGATGCACGATTTAGACTTTCACCATGGAGACACATTTAAGTGGCACAAACAGGAAGAGGGATTTTCACGAGGTTTTCTTCATCAATCGATTTGCTTTACTTTTTCTAAATCATAAGCAGCAGGATTTTATTTGTGTAAACATATTTGAGATGTTGACAAGTCAGTGGAGAGGCCGTGTGCCAAAATATCGATATTGCGATATATCGCAATATTTATCCTTGCGATTTATTCTCGATGGGTTCTCACCAAGTATGGTATTTTTGTTTGAAAAAGCGGTAAAACATTATATTCTTCAACCTTTGTTGAGATGATCCTTCAGAGATAGACCAATGCATCTGGTAAGTATGTGAAATATTTAATTTTTGTTCTGTATTTTACAACAGTTTTACTTTAAGTAGTGTTACTGTTGTTCATGTTTACTATTGTTAACGCTGAAGTTTACAGATAATTCCAATTCAATTGGTGTCAATGCTTGTCAAAGACATAGTATCGTTTATTTAGCAAAGTTTAACTGAAGTGTCTAGTATTTGTTTGACAAAATAAGACACAAGTTGTTCATTATGATTGTGTTCAAGCTCAAAAATAAATGGGGACATCTTTCCCCCCAAAAAAAATAATGTTCATCTATGTAATGTGAGTCATAAGACAGGATTTTTACCAGTTGTCGGAGGATCACAATATCATCAGCATTGTGAGACATGTATTAAGGATATCATCAGGATTGTGAGACATATTTTGCGATATCATCAGCATTGTGAGACATGTATTGCGATATCATCAGCATTGTGAGACATGTATCGCGATATCATCAGCATTGTGAGACATGTATCGCGATATCATCAGCATTGTGAGACATGTATCGCAATGTCATCAGCATTGTGAGACATGTATCGCGATATCATCAGCTTTGTGAGACATGTATTAAGGATATCATCAGGATTGTGAGACATATTTCGCGATATCATCAGCATTGTGAGACATGTATTGCGATATCATCAGCATTGTGAGACATGTATCGCGATATCATCAGCATTGTGAGACATGTATCGCCATATTATCAGTATTGTGGGACATGTATCACGATATCATCAGCATTGTGAGACATGTATCGCAATATCATCAGCATTGTGAGACATGTATCACGATATCATCAGCATTGTGAGACATGTATCACGATATCATCAGCATTGTGAGACATGTATCACAATATCATCAGCATTGTGAGACATGTATCACAATATCATCAGCATTGTGAGACATGTATCACAATATCATCAGCATTGTGAGACATGTATCACGATATCATCAGCATTGTGAGACATGTATCACAATATCATCAGCATTGTGAGACATGTATCACAATATCATCAGCATTGTGAGACATGTATCACAATATCATCAGCATTGTGAGACATGTATCACAATATCATCAGCATTGTGAGACATGTATCGCGATGTCATCAGCATTGTGAGACATGTATCACGATATCATCAGCATTGTGAGACATGTATCGCGATATCATCAGCATTGTGAGACATGTATCACGATATCATCAGCATTGTGAGACATGTATCACAATATCATCAGCATTGTGAGACATGTATCGCGATATCATCAGCATTGTGAGACATGTATCGCAATATCATCAGCATTGTGAGACATGTATCACGATATCATCAGCATTGTGAGACATGTATCGCGATGTCATCAGCATTGTGAGACATGTATTGTGATATCAACAGCATTGTGAGACATGTATCACGATATCATCAGCAATGTGAGACATGTATTGTGATATCAACAGCATTGTGAGACATGTATCACGATATCATCAGCATTGTGAGACATGTATCGCAATATCATCAGCATTGTGAGACATGTATCACGATATCATCAGCATTGTGAGACATGTATCACGATATCATCAGCATTGTGAGACATGTATCACGATATCATCAGCATTGTGAGACATGTATCGCGATATCATCAGCATTGTGAGACATGTATCGCGATATCATCAGCATTGTGAGACATGTATCGCTCATCGCTACCCAGTGAGGTAACACCGTTTGACTCATGCAGGCCAAAGCTATGTCCTCCATCCCTATAGACACAAGTATAAACAGCTGCTTCGTTCCAAATGCCATTTTAGTCCCTGCTCCCAGTCTGAGGAGGCCTGTAGTAATGGTGAAAGGCAGTTTTGTACTTTAGCACTGGATGAAATTGTTTGTGTAACAACCATGTGAGATGTGCATAGTATGAACAGACATTCCGGCAGTAGCACAATCATTGAACACACGTACTTCAATCACACACCGCCATGATAAGTCCTGTGCTTTATCTTTTCTGAAACACCTGCACAGATCCTGAGGGCATCCGGAGAAGAAGCCTAAACCACCTCAGCTGGGTTCTTTTGATGTGGAAAAGAGACAATTCTCTGCTGCCATCACACAGGAAAAAACACCTCCTCGCACCCGGTTCCCCAGGAAGCCTGCCCGACCTTCAGATAAAAATTAATTTGATCTTTTTTTTCCGAACACTCTCATTACTTTATCGTCACTTCATTGTACATTCAGGTTAGAGTGCAGGTTGACCGGTAAGTCTCTGGCTATGCTCTTGGATTAAGCTGCAGATCGCTGCAGTGCTGAGTTTTTCACCCTCCTTCACTTCTGAGGAGATCTAAAAATACTTCAACGTCACACAGGAGCATGTTGGAACTCTGCAGAGGACAATAAAACATTGTCATTGTGCCCCTTTGGTGCAGATGTCCAACTAAAGCCCAGGGCTCAGAAGCATCCTGATTAGATTCCCGGGGTATCACATAAACAGAACACCATGCAGAGGCTATAAGGATACTTTCAACCAAGTTTCGACACACTTTGGAGAACTAGTCTAACCTACTAACATTTAGCTCGTTATCGCTAAAGCACCTGAACTCCAGCCATATTTGTTTTGACTATTAAGTCATGTGATGTAGACCAGACGACAACCACACCATAGGGTAACAAGGGCGCCGAATGGAAGCTATGCCGCTTGTGCAATGTTTCCACGTCCAGTGTGAACCAGACTCTTCTTTTTAAGTGGGGCAACTTTCAGAATTCATACTTTTTCCCCTGACCACCACTGTATTTGTAAAATAGCTAATGTCCCTAAAATCTATATACAACTTTGAGTATTTTGTTTTGTGATGCAGAAGACGTATCAGGAAGACGAGGTCCTCTCCACTTTGGAATGAGTCAGTATTCTGTGAACCAAAGACACCAAATAAGGAGAGTGGTGAGGTTGGTAGTATCAGTCACAGCAGGAGCGGGAAAACAGGCTGTGGGTGGTAAGTAAAAAGAATCTGCAGGAGTTTTTGTTAGTGAGGGGTGAGTGAGTCACCAAATGGGTTCATGGGATTTTTCAGCAGGAAGCGTCCTTACAGGTGAGATGCCAAGATACAATGACATCTCATGTAGGGGTGCATGTGAACAAATCCGGTCACGGAAGGAACGAACAGCGTGAAAACACCCACAATGCACCAGACAAAGAAGAGTGAAAATCTAATTCTTAAACTATTTAAATACACTCCAAACCATTTTATGAAGGTGGGCTTTCAATAATTCAGAACGTGCACTAAATATTGTCTCTCCAACCATTGTGCTTTTTAATGAATGTACGACACACAATATGACAAATTGGTTCAAATCATCCTGCCAACTAATGAATGTAAAAATGTCGGCTTTTCTGTGCTCTGTAAATGTAATTAACTGATTTAATTAGCACTTTTCAGAAAAACAAACTAAAAGAAAACCAGTTGAAAATGTTCCATTTTTTTTTTTAAATCCTTAAAATTGATCTTGTTTTATCCTTAATATTATCTATAACACTTGTAAATGTCTAATGATTTCAGTGCATGTTGTTGTGTAGAGAAGTTGGGAAGGGCCTCATTTTGTTAACCCATTAAATGAGCACTACAATAAAGGAAGCAGTGCAATTAGCTTTCAGATAAGACACAATGAGGACATTAATCAGAGAGGATCACCACAAAGCTCACAGCAAACTACACACTTTCTACTCATCCAAGAAATTTTTAACATTTTTGGTAAAACAAAGTTTGGTGTCAAAACGTTAATCATGTTAAGGACATTAATTCTAATTTGGAATCTACTGAAGTTTTTCAGACTAAATTTGAGTTTATTTCATATTTCAGAAACTTGTTAGCTTTTTTTAGTATCTACTGAGGTTTTTAAGGCTTACTCTAAGCTAAGCTAGTATTTTGTGCTAGCTTTATTTGTCTAATTTGACATCTATTGAGATTTTGGGCTCATTCTGAATTCATACCTTTTACGCATTTTTTACTATTTTTTTTTATTTTTCATGACAATCTTCATACTCGTTTTGCTCTTTCTGCCACTTAAAGTCATTTAGCAACTTTAGTATCTTGCAAATAGCTTTGGAATGTTCACTAAATCCCTTCAGCAATTACAGTAAATTTCTTCAGCTTCTCCAGTAAAGAAGCTTCAGGATATTCAACGACCACATGTAGCAAAAAACATTCACACTAGCATTATTTCAGGTAATGCAACTTCTAGAGATATACGATAAAATAATCTATATTTAATTTTTTTTTTTTTCCATATTGCCTTGCACTACACAACAATACAGTCATTGACATCTTGCAAAACTATCACCAACCAGCTGTAAATATGCAGGAAAACAGAGCTAAATATTATGCACAGTGCTTCTTGTGTAAGCTCTTAAACCCAGGGCGAGCCTCACTGGATAACTAGTCCCAGCACCATCACTCCCCTCTGTTCCAAACTCTGAGAAGGGAATGCTGAGCAGCTGTGTGAGCTGCTGATCTGTCACAGACAAATCACTGCAGTGAAAGCTAACTGAACTTCAGGTTTCCTGCCAGAATCCTGGGAACAAAAGAGGAGGATTTGAGCAGATAGAACAGAAGGATTCTTCTTTATTTTCCTCCCTCTCAGAGCCATTTTCACCTTCCAAAGAGCTTCACTCATGCATACGGGTCAGACAGAGTCAAGCGTGTAATACATTTTTAAAGCCAAGCAACCAACAACTCAGCCATCTTGGACTGTCACACCAGTACAAGTTTGGGCAATGCAACAGCACGTCTCAGGAATGGAAAACAAAAGCATTACGGCTCCCAGCTGGGAAATGCATGGCGACTTGTGTTTGCATCATTAAAGGCATGTTCATAAAAAAAGAATACAGTACGGTGCACTGAAATAGCTATTTTCTGCCATGTCTTATGAACCACAGAGGTAAAAAATCAAACATGGCAACACTGGATGAACTCAATATTAAAAATGTCTACAGATCTCTGGATTGAGCTTTCTGCTTGAAACAAAGTTTAAAAGGTGATGACTCTTTAATGCAGTAACTCTGTGTGAACTTGGAATGAATTCTCATATGGGGGTTTTCCAGAACCCGACCAAACTCTCCAGCGTTTCTGGAATTAAAGCCCTAATTGCTTTAAAACTAGCAAAAAATCTCAAACTGTATCTTTGTCACATAAAATAATTACAGTTGAGCTCATTTTAATGACATAGTAATTAATTTTCACACTGTTGATAAAATAACATTTCTATATATATGTTTTTGACAGTAAATTCATTGTACTGTTCTTTGCAGGGTTTGGGCCGCTGGGGGTCCTGACATAGACTACCACCCCAAACCACATTTCAGCTGCCCCTTCTGAGATCTCCTATAGGTGGTGGGCCCAAGTGAGACTGATCCCACACGGTTTCTTTGGGCTGGACCCGGCCGGGGCCCATGGGAGGAGACGCTACCGGTGGAATACCCCCAGGCAGTTTAGTTCTTGGGATCACGCAAGACCTCAAACCCCTTCACCACGTTCATTTTAACAAAAGAGGAAAAACTTGTGATAATTTAATTCAGAACAGTTTGAAGAAAAAAAAAACAACAAGAGTTTATTTTTGGAAGAACAATGATTTCTGTAAGAAGTTCTGGATCTTTTTTTATAGCTACAATTCAAGGTAAGTAAGAAAAAAAACGTTATAACTTTCACGTCTTAAAAGTTCAGACATTAACGCTACAGTTTAAGAAAATGCAACAGATATAATAGAGCAGGGGTGTTAAATCAGACGCACAGGGGGCCAAAATAATAAAACCGACCTTAGGTCGCGGGACGAACAGGATAAACATTTATTGAACAATCTAAAACTACATTTTTTTTTTTTAACTTTAAAACTGTAACTTTATTTTTTTTTTTTTGTCCTGTCCAACAGCTGAGCAAACAGATACGGGCTGAGAGCCTCGAGTGTTGGACAGATTTTACTGTCACAACAGGGGTTTATTGAGTATAAACCCCTGTTGTATTTCATACTAAACTTTATTTATATTGATTATGTTTTTGTTTTGTTGGACCGGACGGAAAAGAAACTGGTAAGTGGTCACCTCCCACAGCACACTGCGATACCCCCCCCCCCGCACACACACACACACCCACACACCCTATTGAATGTTTATATGAGGAAGGGGATAGGTTGAGGGCAGTTGGCAGAATGACCCCCGATGGTGGACCACCACCGCCCCCCTGAAGCGTTGGGCCCAAGTTCCCCCAGCCCAGGGGCCCCACTCCCAGAGAGCCAACCCCCCCTGGCCCCGCACCCCCCCACCCTTCGCAGGGAGGGTGGAGCCAAGAAAGAGCCAGTCCCAGGGACAAATCAGAGCCCTCGCCCCCTTGCACCTCTTCCGTGGGTGCACTGGTCAGGCACTAACGGGACTGAGGCGGCCGGACCAGCCGCGGCCCCGCCGTGACTGTAATTTTTTAACGTAGTTATGAACTAGATATATAGCATTACCTGAGATAATGCTAGTGTGAATGCTGTAAGCTAAGCTAAAGATGCTAGTGCTGATAGATGAATATGCTGAATTTGATAGTTACCATAGCTATGCAGATGACACACAGATATATGTTACACTGGCACCAGGAGACCGAGGCCTGTACAGGCTCTTGGAAAATGCATTGAGGACATTAATGACTGGATGTGCCCCAAAAACAAAACTGAGGTTATTGTCTTTGTGGCTAAAGAAAAAAGGTGGGATGTCACTACAGATCTTTAATCTGTTAAACTAAAAACTACGTTGACATGTTTGAACATCTCAATAAATAATGTTTTGATTTGTTATCTAACTAAAAAAATAATATTATAATCATTTTGGACTATTTTTCTGTAGCCACTGTTCCATAAAAGTGTCTAATTCCAATCTCCTATAAAACAAATATTGAATGACTTCATTAAAAGTTGCAGTGCCGTTGAGAAAGAGTAAATCTGTCTGATTTATTCAAACTCTGGCAGCCACAGACAAACCTTCACAACTGCCAGTAAAGAGGGTCACGGTGCGCTCCTTACAAATGGATGCGTATGATTTGGTGTGAGAGCTCGACGTGTTTGCATATCTCATCACCTGCACGTCTGAAGCAGACGCGCAGCAGCCGCCGTGAAGCCGCACAGGGGGATCAGCAGTTGGTGGTCAGCATTACCCTCAGCGTTTCACGCCAGGCCTCTCAGAGCAACAAAAGGAGTCCAGACTGTTATTTCCACCTCACTGATATTTTACCTGCTCACTGGCCTGCATCCATCGCCGCCACCTGTGCTGCGCGACGCACACATCCCAACAAAAACCAGGCCAAATCACAGCAGCAACGCAGCTGAAGACAGATGGAGAAAAACAGACCAATTTCTAGTTCATCAGATCATGTAGTATTTGTGTCTGGGGGGGTCTGTCCCAGCAGGACTTAGCAAAAGGTTGGTGCCTTGTTTCATGTCTCCTACTGGTAAATACCCACTAAATTCATGGTTCAGTCCAAACACACACACACCAAGCATGTGAGCACGGGAAGATCCTAATGAAATAATATCCACATTTATTTAAAAACTTCTGTTTCTGAACCGTATTTCCTCTTTCACAGCCGGATCAGTGCTAATCCTCCCCTATAATCCACGGGAAGGCTTAAACGGAACAAGTGTCAAGATTTAGATTAGAAAAGTAAATAAACAAAAGCATCTTTCAGCCTAACATTAACTCTACATGTAAAAGATATATAGATATTATATTTATATATGTAGCAATAATACTGCTCTTATAGTGGAGATGGTGTTCAGTATTATATCTTCAATGGGCAACATAAAAGCTGGACATCAGTACCAGTAAAAGGAACACATAAATTAAACAAATGAAACCCAGTGTCCAGGAAAGAAAGAACAAAATAAAGTAATATGTGTGCTGGTTCAAACAACGAGGCAAACCAAAAATAATTAGAACCTTTGTCAGACATAGAATAATTCATGCTGACTCAGCAGCTCCTGCCTAACCTAAACTAGCTAAAGAAAACAACTAAACAAAGACTACCAAACTAAAATAACAAAACCCAGCAGTGTAGGACTGCTGAGGACCCGCCAGGTGAGCAGAATAGCAGGGCGTTTGGAAAGTGTGATGCCGAGCAGTGGCAGACACGACGGCTGTCTGTGGATGAAAAACTCTCAAAGCTACGATGGTAGACCATCACAGAGAACACAGAGAGAAAGTGTTGGTGCACATTTGTTCCTACGGGCATGCTGCAGACGACAGGTCGTAGTGAACACCTAAACAACATGTGAGGATAGGTACAGCAGATAACTCGTTTGGACTTTTCATGTTTTCAGTATTGCTAAATCCTGCGCACTGTTTAAGGAACCCATTAGTTCTGTTCAGGTGATAAGTGCAGCTTCTGTTCTTACAGAATAACTGGTAAAAAGGAAGAAACTAAATTTACAGTGCGGTGCCTCTCTGCTGCATTCAGTGGAGAGTCAGTTTCATGACTGTCAGTTAGTTAAAATTGTCTCTGATGCATCTAAAAATGTAACAATCAGGTCCCGTACCCTCTTTCTTCCATGTAAAATGCATGGCTTGTGACAAGAATAATGTTATGTTTCTGTACGTTCAAAGTTAAAACGTCAACGTCCATGGGAAAAAATGGGCAAGATGTTATGAAGTCCTTCTAAAACATAACATTTTAGAGTTTAATTTTGAAAGCCATAAGATGGATCTGGACCGGAGAAAGGTGGTTTTCCCTCTCTCGGTGGGTGGAGCTTAAATATCTTGGTGTAGGGAAGATTGGAGCCAGAGAGTTTGACAGAGACTTTTTGCAGTACAACCTTCCATGGACCCGGACCGTCCGGACTCAGCGCTCTGTCTCGCCCTCCAGTCCCCGTCAGAGTACTGACTGCACTACATCTCCCAGCAACCCCAGTGCACAGTTCCTGGATGCTGCTTAGTTGACTCTCATTTACCAACTACCATCCTGACTCAGTGTGAAGTATTGTTTTGTACCACCCCGCCTACATTACCGAGCGCTTCATTCTGAACCTGATCTTGTGTTTCTGACTCTACTTTATCTCTAAATGCCTTCTTCCTGAACTCTGACTACTCTACTCTACTCTACTACTCTACTTCTTTGATGATCCCATGCTCGTGATTGACCTCTGCCTGTCTGACCCTGATTTAGCTTTGTGGACTTCTTAGCTGTGCTTAGTTTGAACTAGTAAACCACCGTTTGTGACACGGACAGCCCAAAAACCCACAACCCACAGAACCTGTACGGATGGGATGTGGTTAAGGCTTTGTGAGCCTTAAAAGAAAAAAGACGATTCCAGCCACGTCATGTGGTAATATGGCGAGAAACAATATAAATAAATGAAAGATAAAGAAACTTTTTTTTCACATTAAGAGAAGGAAGAACAGATCATAAAGTTTACTGCATCCACTTCAATCAATTCCTATTCCTATGTTATTTCTTCAGGAGACTTTACATGGTCGTCAAATATTACTGTGCACAGAATATGAACTAGCCTTTCCCACACACGCTGGTATCAGGACATTTTATCGTCAATGAAACCTAATGAGATTTGTGCCACAGAAACACAGTAAAGGACCCGGCGTGCTGCCATGTAAAGTGACTGTTAGTACTTCTGCTCACTGAGGCTCCCAGAGCAGGGAGATGAAATCACAGGGGCCCCGCGCTGCATTATCCTCACTGCAAAAACAGAACTTAGCATTATTCTCCCAGTAAGAGATTGGAGAGGTGAACTGTCAGCATGTAATAGACCTGATGTGGTACAGCGCTTAAAGGTCAATGCTTCTTCTGAAGTTAAACCGGGGAGAACGGCTAACGCGACCGTAAGCTAACAGCAGAGCAGATGTGTGTTTAGCACAAGTTTCTCTACAGAACAAAACACTTAAAGTCTTTTGTTGCCATAGTTTGTTCATGACTTTATAAAAAACTTTTGCTAATATTTTTACTGAATCAATGTCATGCAGAAAAAACATTATTTATGATTACTTAAAAAAATTTATATAATCCATTTTGACACTTTAAAAACTGAAAGTTCAAATTTGATCATCATAAAATATCCGTACGTGATGGGGTAGTGTCTAGCACTCTTGCCTCACAGCGAGAAGACCACGGTTCAATTCCCTGATGGACTCTTTCAGCATGATCTCCTGCATGTGTGGGTTTTCTCTGGTTTCCTGCTTCATAACTTCACTGGAGACTCTCAATAGACCCTTTTCACGGTGACGTCACACAACATGGCAACAGAGCCGTAAATGTCAATTGATGTTCTCCCTAACTGGACTGGTTTTCCTCTCTTGGATCATTCACAAATCAAAATACAAATGCATGATATCCTTTAATATTTGAGGCTTTATTGAAAATTTCGACCGTTCATTCAAGCAGATTTTATTCTACCAGGTTCTATTTTGGCTGATGTTATTTGAACATATTTTAAGAGAACAAAAGCTGCTAGAAATTCATGTTGGCCACATATAATACCTTCAACAAAGACGCACATCGTTGCATTGCCCATATTTTAATCACTTCCCGAGATAAATATACATGTTTTACAGGATATTTTAGGGGATGATTCTAAAAACAGGAATGGTTTAGCTTATGGTTTAGCTTGATATTGCCAAAACATCAATACTGCAAAATATCGCAATATTTAGTCCTGCGACTTGGTGTCAATGCTTGTCAAAGATGTAGTTTTACAGATTTCAGCAATGTTGCACAAAAGTGGCCAATATTTGTTGCACAAAATAATACACAAGTTTTTTATTATTATTATATTCAAGCTAAAAAATACATATAGGGATGTATTTTCCTAAAGAATATATGTTCTTCTATATAATGTGAGATGATTTATGCCAATTATTGCAGTATCGCAATATTATCGAATCGCATTGCATCGTATCGTGAGTTACCCAGTGATTCCCCGCCCCTTTTTTGGCTCAAAAAACCATTAAGAGCAACTATCACGATATGTATTTTCAGCTTTTAAAACGAGGGGCCGAGTCAAAAAAAAGAAAAGGATAGATGGAGGGATCTTAACATGGTAGTTTCTTGAATTAGAGTGACATATTCTGTATATATTTGTATATCTTGTGGTTCAAAATAGAATTCAGAGGCATAGCGAGCAAAGAGAAACCAATTTGGACAAGTCCTAATGTCACCGGGCGGGAACCTCCACCGTCTGTCTATGATGTATGGAATGAAACTTCTGCAATATTCTTTTGAACTATATAAAAGTATGAAGCTATAATAGTGTCTTACATGAAGTGGAAGTTATGAAGGTAGCTGGTGTTTGGTTTAAGGATTTGAACAGAGAGAAACTTGGCATTTGCATACGGTCTGGTTTGGTACTTCTTCAACTCTCTTATTGATTCTGGTGTTAAAGTTTGTTAAAACTACTTTCTTCTTTTTCCAAAGGAAAACTTTCTTTATCCACTCTATAATTCTTGACTGCTGCATTAATCATTTCCCAGGACAGTTTAGCAGATGTTAACATTGGCTCCATTTTCTCATTTCAATGTACATGTATCGCATGTAAAACGTCACTGGCTTTAAATATTAAACCAAACAACTCTCTAAAAAGAACAAAAGGATATATTTTTAAATACAGACAGCTCTTTTCACAGCTGCCACTTTAGGGAGAACTGTTGGAAAACTTCTGAAGCAACAACAGACTACATTGTACCAACATTGCATGACTTTGGTTATTCTGCGGGAAAAAAAAGGAAATATTAAGCCATAGATAAACAAGCACTTAGAAAAAAAAAAAAACAAACATTCCATTTTATTTTAATTCAAAGCTTTAAAGATAATCCAAATAAATAAGTAAATAAATAATGCAGGGCTCAGTGGAATACAGACAACAGTTGGCAGAGAAATTGGGGCTCGAAGCTGCTCTGATTGCGCGGGCTTGGCATGGCTTTGTAGCCTAACAGGATTAACTCTCTTTCACATGAACTCAGCTTTCAGCGTTTACGCTGGAATTGTGTAATGCTGAACATCTGGAATGACCTCAGATTTGATTTATTTATCCAAGTTGTTCTCAAGAAGGCAGAAAGCGATGAAGGCTGACCTTCATCACTGCAAAATGTCACCAGTGGATTCTGCTTGGGGTAGAAGTTCATCTCCTTATAGAAGCAAACGGAGAATCTCCTGAAGAGGACGTGTGTCCGTCTGTTTAACCTTTGTGTTACCCGGGGCATGTTTACATTCACGTGGGGTCATCTGGACCCCATCAGACAGCACACTGAACTTTTTTCAAGGATTTTTTTATTTTCACTGGTGTCTGTGGCAGATATATCATTCTGTCCACCGTTGTCATGGGAGGGATCACACATCAATATGAAGGTGGGTCATCTGGACCCCATATGAGGGTTAAAATCCCACTTCCATTATATTTAATCATTTTTTTAAAGCATCCTTAAGTAGTAATTATGTTTTTTTGGAAACATTTTTTTAAATGATAGTTTCATCAGAGCTGCAGTTCATTAGAAATTCACCTCTGAGTAAAGTGAGCCCGCCTCCATTTTTATAGAAAGAACATAGTATGACCCCAATTTGTACATGAAAAATTCTACATACTTTGAAGTTGTGTGTGTGTAATCCTTGATTTGTGTGTAACTTTATTTGTGTGTGTGTAATTCTTGAGTGGTTAGTGTAACATTGGATTTCTGAATGTATCGTTTTCTACTTGTGTGTAACTTTGCATGCGGAACTTTGAATTTGTGTGTAAATATTATGGATTAGTGCAAAATGTTCAATTTGTGTGTTTAATACTTGATTTGTGGGAAATGTTGGATTGTGTGTGCATAATTCTTGATTATGTGTAACTTTAGATTTGTGTGTAACTTTACATGTGTCCGTGCGTAATTCTTGATTGTGTGTAAGTTTAGATTTGTGTGCGTAATTGTTGATTTGTGAGCACAACATTGAATTTGTGCATGCATCATGTTTGATTTACGTGTAACTTTGAGTTTGTGAGTGTGTAATCCTTAACTTGTGTGCAACTTTAGATTTTTGTGTGCATAAACCTTGATTTGTGTGCATACCATTGGACTTGTTCTTGTGTTATTTTTAGAATGGTGCACAACTTCTGATTTGTGTGTGTTATACTTGTTTTGTGTGTAACTTTGTGTTTCTGGGCGGGTAATTCTTGTTTTGTGTCCAACTTTATACTTGTGCATGCATAATTGTTGATTTGTGCACACATTCTTGATTTGTAACTCATACAATTCCTGTTGTGCATAAGTGCAAAAATTATGAAATAAAAAAATTACAATTTACACGATCACAACTTACAAATTACAAGTGTCCTTGAAACCACACGCACAGATCATTTGTTACGCACACACAAAACCACATTTACGCACAAACCTGATGTGAGACTCATTTTACGTCTCTAAAGGTTGATCTGTTAGTGATGCTAGAATGCTGGGTCATCAGAGTTTTCCCATCAGCTGTTGAATGAATGAATGAATAGTTTATTTTCCAGACATTTACAGGCATTATGTAACAGTTTCAATTCAACATTAAACTTAATGCAAATTATGAATAATTTCAGGTAAAAACTTTACCTTTACATTTTTGACATTTTTCCACTTTCTCAAACAGATATGCCTGATAATAAATACAAAAAAGTTCAACACTAAACAAAGATCTATTAGTCTGCCAGTGGATGATGAGGATGATGAGGAGCAGGGAGCTTGTGACCCGCCCAGCGTATTTTCAACATCACAAATATGATCTTTATCCAACAGTTTTTGGGTTTTTTTGTCTGCTCCTGAGTCGCAAGAATTTAAATTAAAAAAATACCGGGAAATACAATTTGAATCCTTATTTTCTAAATAAATGTCCTTTATTGTAAGAAAAATGCTACAAAAATACAATTTTCCTTGAATGGAAAGACTGTGTGAGGAGATCTTATCTGTTTTATTACTTAATCTCTTTAGTCTCTTAAACTCTTTTTCTTTTCGCACAGATTATTAATAAGAATGTAAATGAAACAACAGTTGAGTTCTGACTCCGGTGTGAGTGAGCTGCACAGACGAGCGTTTCTCCTTCTGCTCATGTTTTAACGCATTATCTTCATGCATTAAGACATACAGGTATTAAACGTGTCACTGCTGCATGAACTTTGGGTCATAGCAGCTGAAACTGCAAAACCCTTTTAGTGGAAAGAAGCTGATTCCTTCCAGTAAGTGGAAAATTGGGTCAGTTGGGCCAGGAGGGCTTTCCAGATTTAGTTCTATCACCTGCTAGCTGTATCTGTGTAATATCATTTATTAAACTTCCTCCTTATTAAATTCATAAATGCATAAAAAATTCAAACCTTCTCTTTTCTCCGCTTGTACTTTAGTGGTAATAAATGAAAGCTGTCTTACTGTGAACTCATGCCAAACCGCTCGCTGACTTGGTTCATCTTTAATCCTAAAAGATTTGATCAACCATCCGATCAACTTTCCTGAATCAATTAGACTTACTGATAACAGTCATAACTTCCAGCAGATCTTCAGCCAATAAACACAGACAGACACACCATAGAGCCAGTTCACAATAAGTGCAACGATAGAGTTACAACGGGAATAGAACAGAATTAAAAGAGAGAAACTACGGTGGCCCTGAAGTGCACATTGATACAAAAAAAAAAAAATCAAAATGACAAATAAAAAATCAAAAGCATGGTCTTTGGTGTATAGATACAAGCAAAAGAAGACAAAATTTCAAACAAATATGATCAACACATAATAAAAAGAAAACAATACATTTAAAAAATCGAAAAAAAATTCAAGAAACCCCAAAAATCCTAAAAAAAAAAATAAAATAAAATACATAATAAAGGGGAATAGGTAGGTATTATATCTGGATAGTGATTGGACGATGACTTTTGAGTTTTGTAGAGGAGGAACTACCTCAACTGTGGAGTTGGTTGATTAATCAAACTTTTAAAGCGGTTGAGGTCAGAATTTTAAATCTTCTGACAGAAGATCCAGCCAGGCTGAAATACTCCTGGTTGAAAAGGTAATAGAACATGATTGTCCAGTCAGCAAACTCTCATACTTATTATGATTTGGTTTCATTGTTTGAATTCTCAGTAATCATTTACACTATAGTGATTCTCCTGCTCCATTCTGTATGTTTTATGGCACACATACAACAATTTCATCAATCTTGGTATCAAAACGTTCAGTTTGTTCAGAACATTACTGCTTGTGTTTTTGGTATTTATAAACTTTATAGTTTTTGAAATATTAAACAAAATATGTTAGAAATGAATAAGTCTGCAAATTTCTAAATTTTAAGTAGATTAGCAACAAACCTTTAAATATATCCCTGTTTTTACATTTACCACATATTTTAGCAACATGCTAACATTTTTAGGTACATTTTTGATCTACTGGGTTTTTCAAGGGTAATGTAGCGTTTAGCTTTTATTTTAGCAACATGCTAACGATTTTGACTTATTAAGTTTACTGAGGAATTTTAAGCTATGTTGGAGTTTAGCTAGTATTTAAGCAATGGGCTAGCTTTTTTGGCTAATTTACCATCCCCTGAGGTTTTTTGGGCTAAATTGGAGTTTAGCTCATATTTAAGCAACACGCTAAATATTTTAGTAATAATATATAATATATTTTTTACCTGGCATGTATTAAGGATTTTTAAGCAATTTTACTACAAATTCTTCAGAAATTTAGGTTAACTTCAGCGCTCTTTCACAGTTCTTAAACAACATTTCCAGTCTTTCAGCAAATTTAATAATTTGCAAATAGCCTTTGTATTTTCAGCAAATCCCTGCAGCAATTTACGATAATTGTGTCACCATTTTCAGCAAAAAACTTCTTCAGCGATTATATTCAGCATAATGCATTCACACTAATATTATCACCTGCAATGCAAGTCCTCTATTTTTTTTTAGCCTTTCATTTCGGTTTTAATTTTTGGGTTCCAAAGCATTTCTTTTGTATTCTGCTTTTTTTTAAAAAGTTTTGGGGCTTTTTTGGAATTTAGTTTTGATTCTTGGATTGTTTTTTATTTCTAGAATGTAATATATTTTATTATTATTTGTTTTTCTTGTTTTCAATTATTGCTGTTCATTGTTTGTGCGTCGGGTGATGTGATTTGGATTTCAGGGCCACCGTACGGAACGACCCTCCAGACTTACACGTTTATTTCTGCGTTCCAGTTTAGATTTATTTCCAAATGGTTCATCAGAGGCTTCTGAAGTCTGATGAACTGAGACGTTTGTTTTCACACACATTTCCTGATTGCAAATCCATTGAAGTCGCAGAGATGAATCAGGCCGATAACGCGACCTTCAAGCTGCTTCACTTACACATCCACAGAAGTTTATTCCTAAAATATTACTGGAAACTGTCTAAACGACAGCTGCTCAGATGAAAATGAGATTCTTTCTTTGTAATTTTGCGTTTACTGTCTAATAATGTTTGACTGCAAGCTCAAAATTGTCAATTCTGATGTTTATTTGTTGCAACTTGTGTAATAATTGCTCTATCTGTATCGCTAAGTGGCACCAAACTGGAATAAAATGCAGCTTTATGGTGCAGTAATTGCAAAAAACAGCATTTTAACACAAAAGAAACTGTTTTGTTTCAGCTTTGTCTTTGTGCAGAGCAGCGGGAAAAGTTTTCTTCTCCGAGTTGTGCCGTCTCACTAAGGGCTGATGAGCCACGAGCAAAAACAGCTTGTAACTTGAGTGACAGCATTCCAGCAGCAGGCACATCAGCAATCATGCCTCATTTCCGAGTAATTTGGTGTCGCCTGTGCTGTATTAACTCCACAGGAGGTCCCGTCTGTTTGGAAGGCTGAATTAAAAAATAAATGTCATGGACCTAGCAAAGTTCACAGGAGATCTATAAAGTAATAATGAATGTCATCCTGTTTATGCAAAAATGTGCAACGATGGCGCCTCAGTTGCTGCTCTGATATCAGAACCCTGGATATCGTGATCAGGCCGTCTCAGCGGCGTGATGAGCGCCGTTCAGGATAGGTGGCACTTGTTTTATTAGGGAAACATCCATCAGGACTATGGGAAGAGATTTAAAGTCACCCAGTTATTATTCTTTCATAAATCAGAGTTGGAGCAGCAGGCTGCGGGGGGGGGGTCTTTTGAAGCAAACTGTCAGGAGGTTTTGGAAATTAGATTTTTTTAAAGACGAGCAATGATTCCAAAATATGAGACGAATGTCTTCAAAGCTTTACTTTCATTGTTTTTATCCAGATTTGCAAAAAGGCAGTTTGTTATTCGTGACAGCAAAAGTTGAACAAACAACATTAAATATCTACACTGTGAACTAATTATTAAAAGATCAACAACCCATTACATTCATTAATTTTTCTATTGTTTCAAAAAAAGGCCCTAAAAATGTGTACAAAAGCACATCCACTGTATGTAGTCAATGCTCTATGAATTTTCTATGTAAGATTTTTGAATTTTTATTAGCATTTTCTTTGGATCTGACGGATTTTATTAATAAATAAATATGTCATATTTAAACACATATCACATATTAGGTTTATTTTTTAAATTCTTAAAAAATGCATGCTAAATTAAATATATAGTTACAACAATGTGTAAATAATATTACACACATTTAAATGTGAAAAATGATTAAATGTTGGGTCTTTGTAAAGAGGATACTGAAAAAATGGATAAAGAGATGGATCCAGAAGAATAGAAAGGGTCATCAAAGATGTATATCAGAGATTTAGATTAGCACAGAAAATTAGAGAAACAAAAGCCTTACAGTGACAAAAAAAGAAGAAAAGTCATATTAGTGTTATTAAACATCAATATGGGAAAAAAAAAAAAAACTGCCAAGAAAATAGATCCAAAACGCTGGAGGACCACATCCAGAAAAAAAACTAATATATTTCCTGAGAGTAACAGGAAGTCATCTGGATATTGTGATGTGTATAACATGATAAAATGTGTATCATGGTATGTGTCGCATCATAAAATACCATTGTTATATGTATCATATGATGGAATGTATCATGAAATGTGTGTCGTAGTATGTATCATATCATGGAATGTGTATAATGGTATGTATTTTAACATGGAATGTGTATCGTGGTACGTATCTTATCATGGAGGGTATCGTATGTATCGTATCGTCAGCCCATTGCCATTACAAACACCTAATTGTAACTCTCCACAAATCACTGACAAGCAGGATTTGTTCAAAAATATTAGCTACAGATTATACAATAATTTACAAATCAGCAACATTTTAGATAATTTTAGACATTTGCTTCTTAATTTTGTTGTATTTTTCCAGAAGTGTCTGAACTAAACTGCATGATCCACGTCTGCGTCACCAGCTGGCGTCATCAGAAACTCACCAAAATCCTTTTACTGTCATTAGCAGAATAGTCCATCTGTGAGACACTTTTACATGGTAGTCATTTATTTTATAAAAAAATAAATAAAAAACTGTCTCCACCACAAAAACACTTAATGAGACACTAAACATGAATGCATCATCTCCAGTTACACTTTGATTGTTTCAGGTACACAATACAAGACAAAACCTAAATATAAACAAGAATTCATGACGTGAATTACAACAATTTCCTTAAATACATGCAACTACACGGAAAAAGGAAATTGTAGGATGGCAGAGAGACATGGAGGGAGTCATGTGCAGAAACAAATCTCTAAATATGCTGCACAGGTGATGGTTGACACAATGCTAAACACAGGAGAGCATGGCAGCTGCAGAGCTGCAGTCTGCTGTGCAGTTAAGGTGTTAAACGTTGAATTTTATTTGTGAAGCTTGTTTTAATATCAACACGGGGAAGCTGCTTTTTTGGTTCTTTTTTTTTTTTTAAAGAAAGAGCTTCTAAGCGATGCATTTGTGTTTGATTTGTTAATTAACTGTGCGTTTGTTTGCTCTTCTGGGTTCAATGAAAATGTAGCCGTGATAACAAACCAGAATGTTCCAATTAATTCATTTTATAACAGTCAAAAGCGATTGAACAACAGTCAGACAAACAGAGAAAATCAACAATTAAAAAAGAAAGAAAACTTATATTCCACTTGTTTTCTAAACCTGCTTTTTTCAGTGACGCGTTGCTGGAGCCTATACAGATACTTCTGATTGGATGTGGGGTGCATCCTGGACCGTTTGACACACTCACCTCCATGTTTATCAACCAACCTGCCATTGAGGCTCCTTATTGGCTAAACACGCCTGATCCAGGTAATCTGCAGCAGATAAGTCAGGGTTTCTGGGTTTACTGGTTTTCACTGACGATGATAACATTCAAACTCTACAGCAGGGGTGTCAAACTCAATCGCACAAGGGGCCAGAATCCAAAACACACCTTAGGTCGCGGGCCGAACAGGATAAACATTTATTGAATATTAAAACTAAATTTTTAAAACTTTAAAACCGTAACTTTTAAATATAATTATGAACTAGATATACAGCATTGCCTGCGGTAATGCTAGTGTGAATGCGTAAGCTGAATTTGGCAGCTGAAAATGTTAGTGCTGATAGCTGAAGATGCTAAAATTGATAGCTACAAACACTAAAGCTGATAGCCTGCTAAAATGTTAGCTAAATGCCAAATTAGCCTAAAAAACTAAAAAAACAAAACAAAAGCTAGCGTGTAAATATTAGCCTAACTCCAAAACAGCCTAAAAAAACATCTCTAAAAGCTCTAATTACCCAGAACATATTAGCTAAACACCAAAATGGACAAAAAAACTTTAACAAAAAAGCCTAAATTAGCCAGAACAGCTAGCATGTAGCTGAATTTTTAGCTAAACACCAAAACAGCCAAAAAATCTTAGTAAATGCCAAAATAGTCCAAAAAAAGGTGGCGGAATGCCAATTTTTAAAACTTTAAAACGTAACTTTTTAACATAACCATGAATAATAAAAAGGCAGGAATATTATTCCAGAATAAATCAACTTAAACCTTAAATAACTTTCTATATTTTCCTCTCCATAAAAATATCTTTTGTCAAAACTATACAAGTTAGAAATAAGCGCAAGATAACATTGGGCCATTAATAACAATACAATAAAATGATCTGGAGGGACGGATATTATCACCTGGAGGGCCGGATCCGGCCCCCGGGCCTTGACTTTGACACATGTGCTCTACAGAGATGCGGCTGGGATTTGAACCAGGACCTTCTCCCAATGAGTCAACAGTGAACGAGTCAAAGAAGATTTGAAGCGCTTTCAGTTCATCGGGCCGGCACAAGAAAATCGTGAATGTATTGTTGTTGCAATATCACCCTGTTCTATACACATGATGCAATAGATGCCAGAAACCGCAATAAATGAAGACTTTAAAGAATGAAGACTCCAGTGTGTCCTGGGTCTTCCCCGAACCATCTGAACTGGCTCCTCAGGATCTGGAGGACCAGGAAGTTCTCATCTTCCCGGTGAGGAAAACTCATTCTGTCCACTTGTCTCTGTCTGCATTCATATTTTAGCATTCTGCTTTCAGGAGATCTAAAATGTAACAACATTTTTACATCAAATATCCAACAGAAAAACCCCAGAAAAGATCATCAATATCTGCAGAGCAGAAGTGTATTTTTATAAAGTGAAGTTGAAAGAGAAGTTCTGCGTTTGGAAACGCTGTCACAATCCATGAGCAGATATTGAAATAGAACACGTCTAGCTGTGCTGCTGATTACACACCCTTTTTTTCTGCAGCCTGCAGCCTGTGGGAAGCTGCTTGTCTGTTAATTAACCGTCTACATAAATAGGGGAACTGTAAGCTGATGGGGAAAAAAAAAAAAAAAATTAAATTGAAGCTAAGAGCACGATGGTTTGCACCAAACGGAAGCAGGCGCGTGAAATTTAACGAAGGTGGAGAACAATGCGGAATATCCAATGCAGTAAAATTAGCAGCTGATGCGACTTGAATGAAACAAAAAAACAAGAGGGAACAGAAAGATGAAAACTTCTCGTCTCTGCCCCATTTAACTGAATCAATCGAGCAATTTAAACAAATCTACTTCTTTGTATAGTAACATTAATATGTCAACTAGCTGGTAAAAGCAGCAAAAAAAGAAACAAACAGCAAAAGCAACAACAAAAAAATAAATCTAACTAGAAAAGTTTCATCACCTGCAATAATCCCAGTGTGAATCTGCTTTGCTGAAAGCAGTTGCTGAAAATGGCGACGCATTTGACTTTAATAGTTACAGAGATTTACTGAAAATGGAAAAGTAAATATCAAATCTATTAAAAAACTGAAGATTTCATTAAAGAACTATGAAAGTGCGCTGAAGTTGACCTAAATTTCTGAAAACTTAGTAGTAAAATTGCTTTAAATCGCTATTACTTTTTGCAAACATATTTAGCGTGTTGCTGAAACTCTAAATTAGCCACAAAAAACTTAACAGGTGCCAAATTACCAAAAAAGAGCCATCTTGTAGCTTAAATACCAGCTAAACTCCAAAATTGCCTAAAATTACTTAGTAAACTAAATTAGTCGGAAATGTTAGCATGTTGTTAAAATAGAAGCTAAACTTCAAATTAGCCTATGAAAACCTCAGTAGATAGATATGAAGATAAGATAAGGACGTTAGCATGTTGCTAAAATATTAGCATGAACTCCAGATCGGCGTAAATAAACCTCAGTCGAGACCAAATTAGCCGAAAACGCTAGCACATTGATTAAATAATAGCTAAACTCCAAAATAGCCTAAAACTCCTGAGTAAAGTGTGAGCATTTGTTTTTTAAATGTAATAATTAAACTAAACTCTTTTTTTGATTTTTCAAGATTGTGCTGCAGTCCGAAATTTTCATGTCCTTTTAGCTTGTAATTACTCTTTCTTTTTTCAAACTTTTGTTTTGTGGCAGATTTTTGTGATGTGCTCTATACATGAGTTTTACGATGGAGTAATCTACTAAGGCTTTACATTTGAATATTTTCAGCTCTATAAACAGTTGTGTAGATCGGGGGTCCCAATAGTTACTCCCGGTAATGATTCTTAATGCTCATTTTTTTTTTATATAAATAGGAAGTTTATTGATTTCTTATTCCCCAAATTAGATATGGAACAATCAATGAATTATATGTGAGGTTTAATTATTTTTTATTTAATGACCATTTGACCTCATACAGCAGTGCTATTATTTTTGCTATCTTTGTTTAAATGCAGTTAATTTGTGATTTCCAGTGTATTTTTTCATCTATATTTACTACTAAATACTTGGTTTCCTTCACTTGTTTTATTTTGAAAACCAACAATTTCAAAGGAAATATTGGCTTTAATTTGTGATTGCTAAATATCACAAAAATATGTTTTTTCACAGTGAATTGATGGCGATCTTTGTCAGTCACAGACGGCTGTTCTCTAAACTGAACGGCTGTTCTTCCGTCCTCTGACGGTTCTTTGAAGGTGAGTGATAATGGACGGCAAACAACATGTGACAGGGATGTATGAGCCCAACCTCGCACTACATTCTTTACTGGTGGAGGGATCAGAGCGCGTTTAATGGCGTGATATGCTCCGCCGTCGCATGCAAGGACATTCCGACTCGAAAGACGGCACAATAGTGATTCTGCTGCTGCTTTTTGTCAAAACTCAACCACACTTTTAAAAGATTTTAACAATCTTCAAAATGTTCAGCTCATTCAGGACATTACTGCTTGTAATTTTGGTATTCTTAAACTCTATGGTTTTTGAAATATTGAGCAAAATATGCATAAGAAATGAATAACAAAGTCTTCAAATTTCGTAGATCAGGAACATATTTAAATATATTCATTTCATGGTGTTTGTTTTAGCCTTTTATTGTAACTTAAACAAATTGGAGTTAAGCTAATAATTTAGCAACATGCTAACATCTTTGACTAATTTGTTATCATCTGGAGTTTTTATAAGCTAATTTAGAGTTTAGCTTGTTTTTATAGCAACATGCTAACGTTTTTGACTAATTTGTTATCTACTGGGGTTTTTGCGCTAATTTACCCTGTGCTCACATCGCTAGTGTTACAGCTCCGATGCGAGTCTTCACCTAACTTTAAAAGTGCGACAAGAAATCCCACTGCAGGCGTTCACGTCCTGCGGCGCTGCGAATCTGTTTCGTTTCGTTCAAATTTTCGCTGGACGACGCAGCTGAAATGCAGCAAACAAAGGGGGATTAGCGTGAAAGTGAGTTTGGAGTTTTGTGAGGTCTGCAGAGAGCCTGTGGATGCAGCCAACCTGTAGCTAATATGAACTGTTAGCTGTAGCTAGAACGCTCCTGCATCGCACCTGGGCTGTAACGGTAGCCGGCTAACAGACTAACATTTTTGGCTAATTGTTATCTACTGGGGGTTTTTAGGCTAACTTCTATTTTAGGACCAAGCTTATGTTTTTGACTAATTTAATTTTATGAAGGATTTAAGGCTATTTTGCAGTCTAAAAGCCTTTAAGCAGCAAGCAAGGTTTTTTAGGTAATTTGGCATCTACTAAGGTTTTTGGGCTAATTTGGAGTTTATTTATATTCAAGCAACACACCACATATTTTTGCAAATTTGGCATGGATTTATCAGGAATTTTACTATACATTTTTCAGAAATTTTCTCTCAACTTCAGCGCTTTTTCATAGTTCTTTAACAAAATTTCCAGAATTTTAGCAACTTTAACATTTTGGAAACACCTTTAGCTTTTTAAGCAAATCTCTTCAGTAATTAAAGTAAATTGCGTCATTATTTTCAGCGAAAAGCTTCAGCATCTTTAGCGACTACTTTTTAGCCAAAAGCATTCACACTAACACTATCACAGGTAATGACACTTTTCTAGTTCATTGTGCTACCACATGATTTCTGATCATTGCTCTGGCCGTCTCTCTATTGTCACCATAAATCCCGGAACCTCCATCCTAAAATGACAGTTCATTCAATCCTCTGTCAGTCTTTGTCCCGTCGCCCCTGCATGCGGTACCCATGTTTACACCCCAAAACTGCAGAAGTGAGCTCCACCAAGCTTTCCTCTGAACCATCAAAGCCCGTTTTCTTCTTCACTTGATGACTCCACAGCCGCGGCGGTTTAGGCCGACACTGGATTCGGCGCCACACTGAGACCAACCGGTTTATTTTTGCCTGCCCCCTCCTCCCCGGCAGCTACATTAAAAAAACACCCACTCGTGCAAAGATTTGAGACATTTCAAAGCAGTGAAGTGTTTTCTGACAAACATCTGATTGACGCTCTCCCTAAAAGCAGCTCGCTCGGCTGCTCCTTTCCAACTTGCACACAGCAGCCGTCAGCTCAACATGCAACGCAAAACAAATATGTTTGGAGTTTGCTCAACACTCACCAGCCTTTAAAAAGACTTGAACATTTTAAGTGCAGTGGTGCTGAAGCTTCACTCCCATAGGATAAGTCCGTCTGCAGGAAGGTTTGGTTACATTTGATTATCCAATTTTAAACCATTTTAGCTGCACTTGAATGAGTTATTGCAAAATTAAGAAGGCCTTTTTGAGCTAAATAATGAGAAATGACAAATACAAAAGGATGAGTAGTAGTACCATGAACTTGAGCTTGCATCAATGTAAAAATGCTATCAAGGGAAGGAAATCTAGTTGATAGCTTCCGAAAAGGGGAGTGAAAGGTCAGCCAGAAGATAATACTGTGTTCTGCTTGAATGGATTTCTTCAAATTTCTTAGGAATATGTCTGAAAATTCTGCTTTGGTTACCTCGTCTCGACTTGTTTCATGTTTTTGGTTCATTTAAAAAATTATGGAATTTTTTTAGATTTGTTGGAAATGCCTTAAAAAATTTGTGTCATTTTAACCCTTTAGCTCAAATAAATGAAAGCGCACATTTTAAAACATGTTTTTTCTTAAATGTTAAAAATGTACATACCTCATCCAAAGAAATAAGTAACAGAGAAAAAAAAACTACTTTTTGATAAGATTTTTTTGGCTGGATTGTTAAATCAACTAGTATTCAATAAAAATATAAATATATAAAAAAAATGACGATAATGTCAGGAACTGGTGATGTGAGACTCAAAATGCAGGAGACTAAAACTGTTATGGGTGTGACAGTATTTGGTTTTTTTTCTTGTTTTTGTTTCTATGTATTTTATTTATGTCAGAGTGGGGCATCTGTGTTTTTGCGGATCTTTGTATGTCTGTCTGTTGATTTCTTCTAGGTGTGGTGATGGAAGATTTTATGTTACGCCCTTACATCAAAAAGGAGGATGTAATCAAAACTAGGGGCTCGTCCGGGATCTAATAAATAAACTTAAACATGACAAAAATCACTGGTTGTGATAAAACAGAACAGATCACCATTAAAACCAGAATCTTAAAAAGACTGAGTACAATTAACTGAGATGAAGACGGCAGTGGATCATGACGAAACTGGTGTGATTGACAAAAGGCAACTCAGAAAACAAACTCAACCACATAATCCTAACAATAATTTGTGTGAGTCAGGGAACTCCTCCTTTTGCAGATTTTTGATTCAGAATGTTACTTAAAAGAAAAATTTGGCAGTAAAATGATCCTATAAATGTAAAATAAATATTTTTTTAAAAAAGCTAAAATAGTTAGACCATTTGCTTTGCAACAAGATGAATGAAGCTGTGATAACTTCTCAATCTGCGTTGAAGCTTTACATTTCCAGCAGAATCGATGAATCAGATATAAAAAATAAAAAATCAAGCTTCCTGATTTCAGTGTCACTTATGAGCTTATGTGATGGTTATGGTAGTGCTCCATCACTGAGAGCATCCTGCTTCACCTTCACGTGTCACTCCATCCATCAAGAACACAAACCATTGCAACATAAAGAACTAATTTATGGGCAAACTCTGTAAAATAAGTCATTATTTATGGCTGTATTGATTAGCTAATGGGCTGCTTACTTTAACAGAAGTTAATGTCTGAGAAGAAGTTTATGGCCAGTTGCAAATCCAGAAGACTGCGGCTGAAAGTTAGAAAGCTAAAAGACGGAACGATAACAAGTAAACAAGCCAGTCAGCCAATGAACTGGAGCAGATGGACATGGGTGGGGGTCGCACTGGAGGATGAGACGGAGAAACTAGAGAAGGATAACACGGTAACAGCTGTGGTTACGGCTCAGACAGGACATAGTAGAGTCAGACGAGAAGGAGAAGAAAGGCCAGAATGAGATGCAACCAATCGAAATGATAGATTCAGGGTGAAGGAACAAGAGTTCCTCATCAGGGCCGTCAGAACAGTAGAATCCAGAAACACTGAACGAGTTGATGGAGCATCAGTGGAGCATAAATATCTTCAGTGAAACGACAGGAGCTAACGACGGTGCAACAGATCCAACAGCAAATGCAAAGTTTTAAACATAAAGATGCTTTTATGAACTCCTGCCACTCTCCAGAAACTATGAAAACCAAACTGGCTAAAAATCTGCATCATCATCATTAAAAAACCACTGAGTACGCTCTGAAAATAGATCAAAAGATGAGCGGACTGGGACTTTAAGCATCATAAAACATTTAGATTAAAGTGAACACAAAAATGACTTTTTCAAATAAATAAGCTGTTGTGTTATTATATATTTAAATTGTATAAGTCTTTTTAAAAATGTATTTATTTTTCCTATCCGTTTCATTTAAAGATAAGTGTTTATTTTGGACCATTCTGGAAAGGATTTGTATAAAACTGAAAACTCTTTATGGAGCCAAAGAGGTGTGAAAAAGTAGGTTTATTACAGCTCTTTCATTCTTGTTTAGAAAAGATGTTCATTGTTTTTTTTCTATTTTTAAATTTTAATTTATCCATTTCTAAAACTGTGAAGTGTATCGTAAACGGAAACAAATTTAAAAAGTAAATTTAAAAAAAAGTGCGATACTCGTTCATATTTAACAAGGTTACAAAAAACAACAAAAAAGAAAAAAAATCTGTTGGGGAGAGAAATGATTTGCTCTGCTATAGGACATCAGAAAAATCATGGACATTTGGTTTAACAGCTTTCTAAAAACAAACATCTGCCTTAAAACCGATCTTTCCTGCAATTCACAACAAATGCGCATTTTTTCCACGATGGTCGACAGGCGCTTCTGCTAGAGCTTTTTTTATTTTTGCCATCCATCATGGGTAAGTTAAGAACCTAAACATATGACTCCATGTCTCTACAGTCTTTTTAGATACAAAAACATGATCGCATCTGTCAATCACTGTGTTTTCCTGTAAAATTGGTCACATTTTGACATAAACCGGATTTCCTCTTGTCTCATGATGTAACTTCCTGCGAGATTTGGCGCAGATCGCTCGCTCAAAAAGTAGACCAGACGCCAAAACAATCCGCTGCACGGCGTGAGACTCCCGCGGACGTGGCGGCGCTGTGACCCACAACATAGATTAACAAGGGCGCCAATTGAAAGCGACCTCCGTTGCGTGGCGTTTCCGCATCCTAGCATTAAGTATTCCTAATCGAAGCAACTTTTGAATCCAAGTCATGAACAAATGCTTTTTTTTTTTTACTTCAGACCTGGGAAAAGCTGTTCCGGGTCAGAGACTTAATAAAAAAGCTGGCTTGAGCCCATTCCTCCTCCAGCACTCGTGTCTGAACCTCCCCGGAGGAGACGCAGCCTTCCACGTTTCAGAACATTAATGACCAGCAACTTCTTTACATCAGGCAAGGTGGGAGTTGGAGAGCGATTACCGAATTCTCTTAAAGCTGTAATGAAATATGAACGAGCTTCAAGGAACGGTAAAAGTCAGAAGCAAGACGGGAAGACGAGTGAGACAGAAGGAAGGAGGAGGAGGAGGAAAAGTTGGGCTGAAGTGCTGACACAAGTTAAACCAGAAGAAGATAAGCGAAGGAACTCCGTAGCAGAGGAAGAGCAAAGACATGCAGGGGGGAGCGAGCCTTAACAAAGGGAAGCAGGAAGTCAGGCGGAAATGCTGTGGTGCAGATGAGAATGGATGAATATAGTCAAAAATGTCTAGATATGGAAATGGGATGTGTCACAGAAAGTTAGAACCGTAGTTTTGAAACAGAACCCAGTTTGACGAGAGCTGACAAGACGAGTGCAAAACGAGGTGAGAACGAGGTGTTCACAGGAGAAAATCAGCTGAGAAACCACAACACAGGAATTACAGAACACAAAACAGAACGTGTGAAATTCTCAGGAACTTTACGGTGAAGTGGTTGTTGGATCAATGCGGCAGAATTTAACAGAGCATGTCTTCTTATGAGACACACAATCCCTTTGAAAAGTGATGAGCTCTCACATCCTGCATGAAGGTTTTCACCATCGATTGATTGACCGGTTCCACACTTCATCTAGTATGTTAAGCATGTAAAACATGTACAAACATCTATTTCACTATTTTGAACTGGATCTGGCATGACGTACCAAACGGTACACTTGTTTTGTTCAGTTACTGGTTCTCAGCGGTCTAGGACTTAGGTCCAACCTGAATTCTTCCCTACCCCTCCATTTTAAGGGGCATTTGTAGAAGAAATATATTGATATATACTGAAATATATTTTTCTAGCGGAGGGACACAAACCCCTCCATTGCGAGGGTAAGCCGCGTTTCGCCGTGCTGCGGAGGAGAAGACCTTTTCTTCACAGACGTTTACATTTAAATCAAGTAATGTTGCAGCATTACCTTTGAAAAGTTATATAATTGTCATGTACATTCATCGCTGGAAGCTCTGCGCTAACGCTAGCTGACCAGCAAGGACTAGATGTAGAGAAAGGAAGAGTTCCGATTGAACCATAGTTTCTGCAGAGTGGCAGGAGTCTGATTCGGGACATCTGATTTGTTGGTGTAAGCCTGCCCCATAATCCATCTGTTTACGCTCTCTCCCCATAGCTTACAGTCCCTCACAGCCCAAACTTAACTGTAGCGGAGCACAACAAGCGAACAATATCATTTCCATCCAGATGTACGGTTCTGATCCAGATTCCAGCTCAGACCAGGAAAACAAAGATATTCATGGATCTATTCGTCTGCATCAGAATGGAGCAGAGAGCTCGCTGCCCAACAATTGCATTTTCTTTGTGACCAATAATCTCTTTTTCAAACGGCGTTTTTTCATCTGCTTCTGGTTCACAACTTTTTTAATAAATAAATACTCAGAAATGCAACTTTAAGCTTAATCTTCTTTACATCCATCATCAGTCAAATGACACAAGAAAATATGTTTAAAAACACAATTTTTATCGGAGTGGATCTTAAAACAAGATGGACCTGGTTGCAGGGAAGATGGTGCCCAAACAACATGAAACTCATCACGAGCTGGCAGTGGAAGTGCCCGCAAGCTTCCTGACCCCAACCCCAACCTTAACCTTAACCTTAACCTTAACCTTAACCTGGTGTTTTTCTAAGGGAAGAGTATAAACTTTGTTCAAACTTGGTTCGATGACTCCCAACCAATGACGGTCTGGTGCCGTGTTGGGACCATGTTGTTGTAACAGACTATAAAGTGTTCTGATTTTGTTATGTGTTGCATATTTACCATTGTAATCACCGTGCTTGAGTCACTCAATAAAAAACCCTTCAAGTGAACAGATATGTGTCTCCGAGCTCCAGTCATTTCGATGGCGTGGGTTCAAATCCCACCGCTGCCACCAATGTAGCCGGCCTCCAAAGGTTTTGTGTCGTAGAACGAATGAAATAATGAATATACAGATGTCTGTTCACTTGAACAGATGTCTTTATTAAGTGACTCATGTACTGTTTAACACAGGCTTCCTACGGTCCTACTTAGGGCTGAGTACTGATAATGATTTCCTGTAGTGATTCGATTCGATTCACAAGAGACTGAATTGATTCGATTCTGATTCTTTCGATCCACTCAAATCACTTAAATTCTGAATTTGCACAGTTTACACATTTGTTTAGAAATATGTTAATAATCTATTATATGTTTTGAATCTATTTATATTTATCTGATCCAGTTCACATACAGTAAATGTATCAGTGAAATAATGAGATTGTTAATATCATCCAGTGTTCATTGTGATCATTAACATTGGAAACATTGTTCTGCTTCTCCTGGAGGGAATTTCAGTTTGTCCACTAGGTGGCGATCGCACTGTAGCTTTACACCTTATTTCAGAAGAAGAAGAAAGTGTTAACAAAAAACGATGTTTTAGACCACAAACGTTTTTTGAAAAATATTTCCTTACAAGAGGTCAGAAAATTAATTCCTATGAGTTTAAGAAGATGTTCATTGGTCAGCAATGTATGTTTAGGTCGACCGAGCATTAGCATTAGCCACCCTATGGGAAATCCCATTAAACGTTAGCATCAAGCTAGCGGACTTTAGCTTTATGTGCTAAATTGATCTATATTTTATGAATCAATTATTTATTAAATTATAGTTTAAATCAATTCAAATCAATGAATCAACTTCATCGATACAGGCCTTTTCCTACTACCGTAACTGCAATGATAAATGTCCAACACATAACAAACCCGGAACACTTTATAGTGTGCTGCATTGTTTCTGTTGCCAGGTCCTCTTGCTTAAAACATCAGATTTGTGCTATACCAACTGAGCTACAGGAACCCAAGTTCTCAAGTATGTTTGATGGTGAAGTAACCACCTTGACTTTCAAATATGGGCTCATCACATACAGAAATGTGTCCAAAAAGATGCTTGCTAATGCACATTTTTCAAAAATGACTATTTTTAAAAAGAATAAAAAAAATCACTGCTAAAACTGAGCTGGAATGAGTCTTTTTGCATTTTTTTCAAGTTACAAATTTGTTTGTTAATGATTACAAAATTAATTTAATGGAAATCACTAACGGTGATGTGATTCAGAGTTTCACATCAGAAATCTCAATTCTAAGATGTTTCTTGTCCAAGTTCAAAAGACAAACCAGAGTAACGAGCGTTCTGCACATGACCAAAGCAGCAAAAGCCACACAGCATCTGCGGGTCGAGAGCGTCTTACCTTCCTTGCAGTACTTCCCCTTGAAGCGCGTATGGGAGCAGTCGCAGTGAACTTCTCCAAACTGAATCGAGCAAAAGCCTCCGTTGAAGCACGGGTTCTGCTTGGTGCAGAGGTACTCCAGGTCGTTCTGAATTCCCTGGCTATTTAGCAAAGTGGGAGGCATCTCGCCCACCTTCAGATTGGATATCAAGCCTTGAAAGGGGGGCTCATACTTTACTGTGCTGGACGTTAGCGCTGAGAGACGGACGTCAGGGGGGATTCCACCCACAAACAGGTCGCTGACCACGGCCATCTCCTTCCTCTTCGACCTGACCTCGGCCACTTTCATCTCACCGTCCACCATGAGCAGGGTTTCTCGCAAGTTGCGGGTGAGTAAGACCATGTGCCAGTGGTCGTCGTTCACGCTCGTCTCCATGTGTAAAATGGCCGGCTCGGCGCAGTGGATGGCAAAGCGCAACTGGAGCCGTCCGTCCGCTATCAGCAGTTCCAGGAAGTCGCAGTTCCCGCCGTCGTCCAGGTACAGCACCAGCGCTTGGCTGATGTTGGTCTTCAGACTGAAGCTCAGCTCGCCCATGGATCCGGCCTCCCAGCGCCCGTATCTTGCAAACTGTCCAGGTGCCCCCCCAAACTCCAGCATTTTGACTGTGGTGAGCACACTGAGAAGGGCCAGAGGCCACAGGGGCCAGCACACAAATCTTGATTCTCTCGTCATGCTAAGTTCTAGAACTGTCCTGTTTCTTCAAGATGCCAAGAAGAAAAAGGCCGTAAATAATTACAGATGAATGTATCTTAAGTAAACAACTCCACTGGGGTGAAAGACATCGGATGAAGGAATAAACTCCAGACAAAGCTCTACAATCTTTGTGTTTGTTTGAGTAAGCACTTGAGTTTTCAGCTCTCCAACACTTATCCTGACTCCCTCATAGGTCTCATAGTCAGAAGAGTAAATGATGGGGTGGGGGGGTGGGATTGTTTGGTCTTTCCTGGAAAAAATTCACTTCAATTTCCTGGAATTCTACACTGCTGCCCAAAGCTTGGATGACAGAACTGTGAGCAGCAGAGAGAGGAGTCGCAGCAGCTGAATTGGTGGGAATCAGAACTTTCTTGAGTCAGCTGGAACACGCATTGCTTCATCACGAACCCATTCTCCTCCTCAGCGTGGGCGTGGACTCTGTGGTCATAGTGGCGATCTGGAAGAACAGGAAAAAGTACAAACTTTATTAATAGTGACACATTTCAGAAGACAAACACTTTTACAATGTGTTGGTGCTAGGACCAGGAATTGATAAAAAGAAATAACTAAATAATCACAAATCTGGAAAAAATTAATTGCAAATAATCGCTTTTGATTTTTTTTTAAATGGTAAGTGGCGTGTACTTGTATAGCGATTTACTGCCTTCCTCGAAGGCCCAAAGCGCTTCACACTCACAGACCCATTCACCCATTCACACACTAGTTAGAGTATTTACCAGCCTATTATTATCTGCAAATAATCATAACATGAGTCACACATGACGTTGTATATTTAGAACGTTTATTTGTAACCTTTAGGATCAAGTTTTCATCAAAAACTGAGTTTTTGTCTACTTTTAAATTTCAATTTCAATTTGAAAGACTAACTGCTGCTTATTTGGTATCATTTTAATCAGCACAACCTATGTGACACCTCCTTTATTCTGTCATTTTTCCATGTTATATTCACACACTAGACTTAAAATTAAGCAAAAACAGAAAATTCCATCTGGAAAAATGGGATCCATTTTGCTGTGGAAACACCAAAAATGTTTAAAAAAAACTGTTTTTACAACAGAGAATGAAAGTTTTAGGTGCCATTTTATAAAAACAACAAGAATTAAATTTGTCAATAAACCAATCAAGATGTTTTTGAATGAAAATACTAAAATAATCAGGCTAAAGGCACCAGGCAGCATTTTCTAACTGCCGTCTATTTCCCTTTTTTGTTTTCAGCTTTTTCTTGTATATTTTTTTATGTTGTTTGTAAAAAATAATAGAAAAATTTTTGGTAGAATTTTGATCCAGCTGGATTCTAGGTCTGCTCGTGGGGGCGTGTCTGTCCATTCTGAACTGCTCACCTCCCGCGACGGCGGTGGGCGGGACTTTTGCGGAGAACCGCGGAGTTTCATCAATTTATAGACAACGCTTGTGCATGTTTCATACATTTAATTTAAAAATGACATTTATTTTTGAAAATCCTAAATGTTTGTGTTGAAAATATAATTCTTTTAAACAAAGTCAGACCTTCAAAAAAACAAATAATTAAAATAAACCTGTTCATCTTTGGGCCTGGACTCAGAGAGAAAGCATCAGGATCAGCAGCAGTGAAGTCATAAAAACACTTTTTGGCATCTATATTTTTTGCAAATGAGCCCTTCACTTAGCTAACACGCTCCAGACATGCATATGCAAGGCCACACGTCATTAACTCCAAAGCAATTCAAAGTGGAGTGCCGTAGAGTCAACTGCTTCGTAGAAAGCTGATCTTGACCCTCGCGCTCGACCTTATGCCCAGACATTTATTCTTAAGTGAAATTTCATTTTCAGCAGACAGTGTACATTTAGATAGGCTAAACGCCCTTATGCTGCTCGATGTTATCCAGCATTGCTCAAGTGCACAGACTGCACTCGGGTCATGGTACAAGTACATCAAGGAATAAGAAAGAGATGATTTATAACCGGGATCTCAGAGGGCAAAAGCTCACCACTGATGGAGAAAGATTAGGGAGATGGAGGAGAGCCACAAAGCTAGGAAAAAGAAAAAGGATGAACAAAAACATCATTTTGGTACAATTTAGACATTAAGGCAAAGCTAACATGATTATGAAAAGTGTGACATGTCCTTAACGACTTACTACTACTTTTATTTTCTACTTGAAAAAAATAAATAAATTGAAATACTTTAAATTCCTTCTCCTAAAACAGCTAAAACCTTCAGCGATTTGATCAGTAATAAAGCAATTAGAACACAAGTGTGGTATTTCTGTTCAATTTCTAGTAGAACTCTGATTATAGGAGAGTAACGGATCACAAAACTCACTGCTTGGATCATGTCACGGTTTTAGGGTCTCGGTGTGGATCATTCTTCTGATCAGTAAAAAGTAAAAAAAAAATAGCAAAAAACAAGATAAAAGCATAAAATTACTACTTTTAAAAAAAGCTTTACGACGTATATTTGAAAAAAGATATATTAAGTACTTTCAAACATAGATATACACTCGTACTTCTTTGAACATAAATGTAAAAACATGTAGTTTCTGATTCAACACATTCCATATCACCGCATAGAGGACCCTCCGCGTCAAAACTTGAAGTTTTGGGGGTTCCCTTCTCGTCTGAATCTGATGAGCTGGCTGATCCAATTAGATCAAAGTTACTTAAATTTCTGCCGCAATAACAAGAAAAAATGTTGTTTATTTTTAGTGAAAGACAGAACGAGTGATGGTTTCTGACTAAATGAGGAAAAAGAAAAATGATTGTGTTTTTTTTTCTTGTACAATAAAAAATGTTATAGTAATTATTATTTTTTTTATCATTATTATACAAATAATATAAAATGAATGACAAGAACAAAATACAATTGATAAATAAATACATTATTGATCCACAGGATCAACAGACTCCAAGTTTGAATGATTCTTGACAGCTGCAGGGTCAAGAGAGACTTTCATAAATTAGATTAAATATTTTCATTCTTCATTAAAAATATTTGAATGACAACAGTTTGTGTCAGTTGTGTACTTGGTTTAATAAAATATCAGTAGGTGGCGCTGTTCCATCCATAGAATGAAGCAGTAGTAGAAGAAAACATTTGTAGTCTTTAGTCAGTTTTTGTAGTCCAATGGTGGGTCATGAGTCTTTATATTTCTCTTTATATATCTTAAACTCTTTTGTTTCCCTTTTTTTCTGTAGCACAAGTTTATCAAGTTATAAACTGGCCAATCAGACGCCTCAATGGTAGTAGGTGCACCCTGCTGGCCCCACATTGAACATTTAAAACGTTTGATTGACAGATTTTTTGTGCATCCCATTTTCAAGTGGTAGGGGTGTGGATTTCTACCAAGGTCACTCCTGATTGGCCAGATTAAAATGTAAACTCAGAATCAATTGAGATCAATAATTGCTTTAGTTGAGGCTCCAACATGACCGTGCCCACAACATTAAAGGGTTACTAAACTGACTTTATTTCAATAGAGCCGAAACTAAACCTTGTCTGAGGTCGATGACAAACTCTGTCGTTCAGTTCTCACTGGACCTGCTGGGTATCAGCAACATTTCCATTCAACAATCCATTCAATTCAGGATTTTTCAGGTTCTTTTGATTCATTATATTCTATTCATCATTTTTGTGCAGTTTCATACATTGAGATGTTGTATTTATAAAAAAAAAATACAAAGTTCATGTTTAAATGTTGTAAATACATTTTAAAGATTTATATTTATCATTAAAAAATGCTCCAGAACCTGATACAGTCCACACACTAACATTTATTTACTGATAATATCACATTAACATGGTTTGTCAAAGCCTGCTGTTTTGACAAATCAAGTCTCAACAAATGCCTGAAATCATGTTTTGTTTTTTTTCTGGTAGAAAAGCAAATGGATAAAGATTGATCTCAAATGTCATGGATCGGATATTTGTTTACTGGACTCTGATCGATTCAGACTGCAGTAGCACTAGTAAAGGGCTATGCAGTAGAAGTAATAGATTCTTCAGACTCCGTTGGAATTATCAAAGTTGCATAAACGGCTAAAGAGTTACGGTAGTTCGAAGGATGTGGATGATTTCCTGTTGCATCTCCAGTATGAAAAAGTCAAAGAAGCATTCGATCTGTGTGGTAGAAGTTCAAATGAAAATGTCTCTTTAAAGACCAAGCCACACGTGGCACAAAGTTCCTGCTTTAAATCTTAGGTCGGGATCTGATCTGCTGCTTGTTTTAACTGCAACATGAACTAAATGACAGATTTAGGGCTTAAAACACAACATTCAAATCAAACTTTATGTGTATGGCACTTCTTACAAAAAGTGCTAAACTATAAAAAATAGTGGTCTTATAAGTGAGCCTTGGGGGACCCCGCAGTTAATTCCAAAGACCTCTGAGGGGCTTGAATCCATATTTATTAATTAATATTATTAATCCATAACTACATAAATAGGAATAAAACCACTTCAGATCAGTGCCAGAAATGCCTCAAAACTCTCAGCCTGATAAGCAAAATATTGTGATCTACTCAATCATAAGATAAGATCCAGTAGTACCAGGATGGAGAGATTCTGACACTCCAAGTTACATCTAATATTATTCACTATTTGAACCAGGACCGCCTCTGTGCCGTGTCTACGTGTCCCTCCATCTTTAGATGGAACCATCTGGAGGACGAGCTCATTTAGGGACCATCTTGTTTGATGACATTTATTTTTCATGCACTTTTATGGAGGCAGTGTTATTTTATTTACGCATATATATCCGTTGGTACGTCAAAGATGTGCTAATGGTGAAACAAAATGAGATCCCATACGTTTTTAGTGATGCTGCGTTGGCCAAATGTTGATCAGAAATCTAGTTTGTTGAGTGGAGCGTAAAATCCTCCATGTATCACTGGAGACGCAGTCAAAGCATGACTCATTAACTTGCACTGATGGGAGAGGAACACCAACGCCAGCCTTCTTTTTTGGAGGGAAGAATTAGGCAATCAATAATATCCACTACATTTAACTGCATGGAAAAGAGGATCCTGCCATACACAACATTATTGGGTCACATTTGATCATCTATAAAAGAACAGATGAAATGAATCTGAAGACAGTCGCCTCATGCAACTCGCCTGAAGTTAAACTGATCTTCCACTAATGAATGTGTTTAACTGACATAGGAATTGAAATAATGTTTAAGCCATTTTATGCTAACTGAGAAACTGTTTCAAATGCAATCATAATTTAACCTACAGCTATATGGAAAAATCTATGCAGAAAAAGAAGATGCAGATTGAAGCCACAACAGATATGTTTATAAGGCTCGGTTACACTAAATACATCGCTTCATTTATTTTAAAACAAAAATCAACTCACATTTATATTTTGATTTGATATATTAAGTTGAAAATTAGGGATGTCTCGATCAGGTTTTTTTGGTCCCGATCCGATTCCGAGTCATTGGATTTTGTGGATTTGCCGATACCGAGTCCCGATCCGATACTTTTGTAACATATTTAAAACACGAACAAATTGAATAAACAGATTTGTGTTGTCCCTTATTTATATTTCATTAACCTTCTTTTATCATTAAAGACTTCAATAGAACACTTCTGTGAAGTAGCTTTAATAGACAAGAAAAAATAGAGCAAATATAATCTAGGAAAATAATCAGATTTTCTTGTTATAAAGTGAAAATTAGTGATGTGAGAAAGTTTAGTGACTTTAACTTTAATATCTTTAGAGCTATTGAACATTTCTGACCAAATATGATTCCTGTCCTCATTTAGAATTCTTAAAAATAAATTATGACTGTTTTAGTATGAATTTGATGAGTGTTCATGACTAGCTCAGATCATTAATAATCATTTATAATTTTTGTCTTAGTTTGTTTTTTTTAAGATTATGTGCTTCTTTTTAAACTCTTAAGACATCTCATTTTCGTTTTTTTCATCAGAATAGTTAATTTTCTTAACTTTTATTTCTCTCTCTCAGATAAATAAAACAGGCATATCAAAGGACAGCTCGGGTAATAAGGAGTTTAATCACGGCGCTAGCATGTAGCGGTTAGCAGCTGCTGTTTAGCATCTGTCTGCAGCATGAAGAGCTTAACATTAAAAAGAAACAAAACTCTGTCTTTTTCTGTTGAAATACCTTTAGAGGTTGTTGTTTAGAGACACTAGCTGTCAGTTTAAAGCCTTTTCAAAAGAGTTATTGATCCTGGAAGTCTGAATCTGTGATCGGCTAGCTAGCTTTATTAATCTGTTTACGTCAGTCTTCTGCTGGAACAGTTGCTGTTTTCTGCTGCGTTTTCCAGGAATAACATTTAATGATCTATTCTTTACATGCAGATTTCTAGTGAAGAAATTATCTGGAATAATAAGATTGAAATATAAAGCGCTGATCATAATAAGAATAAATGAAATATCCGATCCTGATCGGACAACAGAGCCCGATTCCGATCGAGTCTTCAACCACGTGATCGGGCCTGATTTCCGATCACGTGATTGGATCGGGACATCCCTATTGAAAATCAAGCTACTCATTACTGCCTCCAGACTTTAGAGAAAATTAAGGATTTCAGATGGAAACTTCTCCACGTTTCTAGTACCATTCCACGGGTGCAGGACAGTCTCCACGCCCGCTCCTCTACTCCTGCGCTCGTAAAACCTCTTGTCCACGCAAAAAGATCCATAATTAAAGCAGTTCTTTTTTCTTTTTTCATTTTTAGTTTTAATTTGAAAAACAAATGTTAGTTTTTTTCAGCTGAGATGTTATGTTCTTTTTATTTTAAATCCATCTCTGGCTTTGGACCCCCGGCTCCAGATTCCCCTCTAACCATCCTGCCCCTGTGGCGTGGAGCGCACACGCCGCTCTCAGACAATCATATATATAATTTACCAGGCAACAGCAAAATAATCAGTTCAGTTTGGTTGCTTTTTCTTCATGCCATTTGTTTCCATGTAAATATTATGATAAAACATGTCAGCTAAAAAGAATTACTGACATATTTTGTGTATTTTACACGAAAAAAACCTTAGAGAAAAAATAATAAAAAGTGTTAAATATTTACACATGCAAATGGTGTTTTTTAATGTGTGCTAATGCAGAGACGCACATGCGTACATCAAAACAAACAGCCACTAACAGTATATTTAAGTCAAGCAGGAGCCATTAATCCTGGCCTTTGAGAGGCTCACCAGTGCACCATCAGTCAGCATAAAGCTGCTGCCGCCACCGCTGGGCGCTAATTAAGCAGAGCAGCATGCAGAGCCACTTTTAATGTTCCTGGTCAAGAAGGAAAACATGGATTTAAAAGAGAGGAAGAGAGAGAAAAACAGCTAATTCTGATATTAATCGCATTCAAGTTGCTGCATCACTTTTTGCAGTGTGATTAATTATGAGGCGTAAATTGTCCTTGAAGGTCATAAAAAGAAAAAAACATTTGTATCCCCAACATTGATGTTGTTAACATCAAGCAAACGATCGGGACATATATAACCTAAAAATGCTTTAAAAGGTGGGGCAGATGGACCTAAATCATAGTCTATTCCATCTTCAGATACGTCATGACAGCCTGTGGTTTAATGATCTTGGTGTCTCACTGGTCTGACAGCTTATGATCGGCGGGGAACCCTTAAAGAGGCCTAAAATACAACAAATTAAGAACCACTGTTATGACTCAACGATAGGAAGAAAATGGAACTCATAAAACCCAAAATCAGGGTTCTTACTAGTATTTAACACATTTGTAAGACCTTGCATGAGAAAAATTAAGATCAATTTCTCTAATTCTCAGCTCTATGAACAAAGAAAAAACAGAATCCTTGTCAGTAATGGAGCAACGTAATCAGTTACATTTTAAATTTCAGAAATTAAATTACAACTACAGAAAATCTTCATCACTCACTTTTTGTTGCAGTGAAACCATTGATGACTATTAAACCAAATTTGAGTTAACAGTTTGCGCGGATGTCGTCTTTTGGTTAAATAACTAATGATGATAAATCTAAAAAAGAAAAAATGATGAATGTCCACTAATCCAGAGTTTAAGATTGGTCAAAGTAAGATGAAGAAACTAACATGGAAATATTCCAATTTGTTGTAAAACAAGGAAAATATTGAACTGATTGTTTTACTAAAGAACTTGATGAATGCAGAGAATGCTCCTCCGTTCTCTTTTCTCTTCTCTTCATCATCACCTGCAATCTTCCTCTTAATCAATCTTCCCTGAATTCTTCTTTTTCCAAAGACTTTTACTAATAAAAAATTAATTTATTTGGTGCATATTTCACTTTTACTATTAGCTTATTGCTTCATCTTGAACTTTAAATCAAAATTGTGTTCAGAAACTGTATGATTCATGGATTGTGTTTGGTTTTTTTTTTTTTTGTCCCGTTGCAAACGGACCAAACTAACTTATTTATCGCTGAGGTTGTGTTCTATAATGAGGTGTTTCACAGCTTTAAAACTCTCATTTTGTAGACTTTTCTCAGACAGAAAAGAACATTTTCACACTTTTCTCTCTTGTTTAAACTCTCAAACTTTCATAGGAAAGCAAAGATCGCATAGCAAAGATCTGATCATAATCAAAGACTTATGTCAATGAGACAAACTGAACACATTCTGAACACAGACGAGATTATTAGATAGTACCTACATTCAATTAGGATGGAGAACAAAGTGGGCTTTTTAAAAAAATTAAACATTTGTAAAATAAAAAAAACAAGATAACGAGCCTAACCGCATATAGGATGAACCGAGAAGACTGTGCTGGAGTGAAGCGGCTCGTTGCTTCTTCTGCTATCAAAGCATGAAGAGAACAGCGGTTAGAGCTCCAGGCTATAAGACCGACAGCTCTTTTTTTAATTCATAATTTAACCAAAAATGAGGGATTTTTGGAAAAAGGGTCTTATAGAACAGTCTTAAGAAAAAAAAAAATCAGTAATAAGTGTTCTACAAAAGTGGAGTTGAAAGATTCAGCAAGTTATCCAAAGGTAATATTATATCCGTGATAGAGCTGGACCATCACTCTGTTTGTTTTAAGAAGTAAAAAGCTCCTAGAACTGGATACGGATGGGCAAGCAGGAAGTGCAGTTGAGGTGACCAACCTGTAGATTCAAAGTCAAGACTTTAGTCAAAGAAAAAGCCAGGACAGGGATCTAAACAGTCACGTCATTTGTGCCTTTTTTTCAGAATTTTCAGAGATTATCACTGAAAAATCAAAGTCAGTGGCGAAGGACTGAAGTATGGAAGAGCTGGGAGGAAAAATCAGGACTTCTGGTCTTTAAAGAATCCAGTTGTCTCGTCAAAACAGAGAAGTTTGTCCTCGTCACTAAGATAATGGGGTAAAAAATCTGCCTCCACATTTGGGCAACTCCCCCCAAACACTATCAGAAATGCTTTGTTTTTTCTTCAATCGGGCTGATCGAGAACCACATAGAACATGACTTTTTATTCCACCTTTCTGCAGTCTGAACGGTGACAGGAGAGGACAGAGTATTCACTGGTTTCATTTTTAAAATGATTTAGTTCTATTTTTTTCTGATTAAGGAAATGCATTATTTAAAATGTTTAGGTTGTGATTGTTAGACTTTTTCTGTTAGCCAACAAACTGACCCCAAACCCCCATCAGAGAAGAAAACACTTCTGTGATACGGGGACCCCTGTTATATGAAAAAGACGATAAAGACAAATGGTCAATCGCACAAGAGGTCAAAATATAAAACAACCCTTAGGTCACGGCGTGAACAGGATAAACATTTATTGAACTCACTAAAACTCATTTTTTAAACTTCAAAATCGTAACTTTTTAACATAATTATGAACTAAATATATAGCATTACCTGTGATAATGCTAGTAGCTTTAAGCTGAATTTGGCTGCTGCAGATGCTGAAAATGATAGCTAAAAATGCTGAAGCTGATAGTTGAAAAGCTGAAGAAGATTTTCATTTAAAAGATTAGATAAATGCCAAATGAGCCTAAAAGACTAAATGAAAAAACTTACGTTAGTCAAAACAGCTCACATGTAGCTAAAAAAAATTGCTAAACTCTAAAACGGCCTAAAAAAGTGAAATAAAATAAAAGCCTAAATTAGCCAAAACAGCTCACCTCTAACTGAAATATTAGCTAAACTTTGAAATGGACCAAAAATAAAAAAATTTAGGATGCACCTGAAATATTAGCTAACCCTCAAAATAGCCTAAAAATATGAGTAAATACTAAAATAGTCCAAAAAGCTAGCAGAAAGCCCACTGTAAAAACTTTAAAATTATAACTTAACAATTATGAATAATAAAAAGGCAGGAATTTTATTTGAGAATAAATCAACTTAAACCCTCAATTAACTTTCAATATTTTACTCTCTACAAAAATATATTTAGTCAAAACTATACAAGTTATAAATGATCTGGAGGGCCGGATGGAATTACCCAGAGGGCCGGACTTTGACACATGTGATATAGAGCATGGTGCATACGTCAGATTTATTTCAGTTTAACAGTTTTTCCTCTTAAAGAAGAAAAAAACTTCAACAAAACTTAGTTTAAAAAACTCTAAAGTTTATATTGGCCTTCACAAATCACTGAATAGTCACACGTACAAATAAAAGCTCCCAAAAAGCATATAAGCCATATTAAAGTTTCTTGAATAAAACAGATATCTCGATGGAGCAGCTCGGGCTGATGGAGGTTCGCTTTGTGGCAAATAAATCAAAGAAGTCAAAAACTCGAGCACCCATGAGATCTCCGCTCTGAACAAAGCAATAAACCGGCTCTGGATATTATGCTGAGCATTCCAGCTAAGAGATTCTCACCGATGTTAAGGACACCAACATGATTATTACTTAGAGTCCAGGCCCACAGACATCTGCAGCAGGTGAGCAATGTGTTTAATTTTACAGACCTCGTAGACTCTGATCTTATTATTGGCCTCTCAATTCACTCCGTGCACTTCCTATGGTGGCATATTGATTTGGGCAATAAAGTTGAAAGCTGCGTCTCACAAAAGACTTCTCACAAAGCTGTTCTCTCATCTAGCGCTCTGCATCGAGTCTGCTTCACTCTTTTCTCTTCGGGCAGCTATGAAGAAAGTAACTAAGAATAACCAGTGAAAGGCAGAACTGACAGTGATCTGGAAACATCGATTCAGGTTTCCTTTAAATTAAAAGGAGCGGGAACACGCGGGGCTGCTTTGTAAGCCTGAACAAAGGCGTGACAAGACGATTGAGAGCGGACAAGGAGATGGATTTATACATGCTGTAAAAAGCAGGGACAATGTCCACCGAATGGAAACTTGATCAGCGAGTCCACTCCAAGTAGTAGAATCAACACTGACCATAGAGTGAAACCTCATTGTACCAAACTCTCACTGTATAGACCCTTTTCATGTGACTTCTGATTTTATTATGTCTATGGGTTAGAACGGCAAAGCTGACTGCTAAACTCTCTTCAATGCAATTTAATAAACAGTAAAAGGTAACTTAATCCTTTATAAACAAAATTCGTTCAGTGTTTATTTTATAGAAGTCCTACCTGGTTGTATTTGTTTTAGATCAAACCTGAAGAATGCTCCACAGCTGCTTCCCCAAAACCTTCTGGATGATATTAATGATGATTGAATGCTGCTTGTTTGATTATGAAGATCTTAAGATCTCTAATTTATGCTAATGCTAACGCTAGCTTTTCACGATGGGAAAGAGATGCTGAGCTGCAGAATCTCTTTTCTGCTCAGTTAAAGTTGATTAAGTTCCCATGTTCACAAAATGACTAAAAACAGAGATACAGTAAGGCAGTTTCAACCTGTCCGTCAATAAAGCAGTGGGCAAAAAACTCAATCACACAAGGCACCAAAATCCAAAACACACCTCAGGTCACGAGCCAAACAGGTAAACAGTTATTGAACACTCTATTAATGCATTTTTACACTTTAAAACCATAACTTTTTAACATAATTATGAACTAGATATAAAGCATTACCTGCGATAATGCTAGTGTGAATGCTGGAAGATGAATTTGGCTGCTGAAGATGCTAGAGCTGATAGCTGAAGATGATGAAATTGATAGCTAAAAACGCTGAAGCTGAAAGCCAGCTATAGCCAAATTAGCCTAAAAAAAATAATAATAAAACTTAGGTTATTCAAAACAGCTTGTATGTAGCTGAAAAAATAGCAAAACTTCAAAAAAGCCTAAATTAGCCAAAATAGCTAGCACATAAATATTAGCCTAACTCCTAAACAGCCTAGAAAAACTTTAAAAAAAAAAAGCTTAAATTAAGGAAAACAGATAGATGTAACTTTTTAACATGGCTATGAATAATAAAAAGGCAGGAATATTATCCCACAATAAATAAACTTAAACCTTAAATCACTTTCAACATTTTACTCTCCCTAAAGATATATTTTGTAAAAATTATACAGTTAGAAAGAAGCGCGAGATAACATCGAGTCATTAAAGACAATAAAATGATCTAAAGGGCGGGATTAAAACATGCACAGCCAGCATGCAGCACAGTGAATCTTAGCTGCACTTATTACATGCATCCATCAGTTTTAGATTTGTGAACAATCTAAATGAAAATACCGTTCAGTAGGACATTAATAAATCAAATATTGTACATTTTTCTTTTGAAATTGGTAAGGTTACCTGTTATTATTTATGTAAAATTGTGTTCAGCAGTGTTCAGCTGTCAGTTTTATTGTTCTAAATCCAAACACCGGAAGTGGCCCTTTCACCATTTGACTGATGTCACCGTGAAAAGGGTCTATTGTTGAATCCAAGCGAGGAAGCTGAAAGACAGCGGTCCATCAGATCAATAGGAAAGTGTGACCTTGTCAAATCTGTCCATGGCAGAGAAGGTTTGGATGTTTTCTCAGGGGGGTGATGTAAAACGCTGATGATGCGCTATTTAGGGATTGAGTCAATATCTTAACCTATTGATTACCTGTAAGTACTTCATGTTTCCCTGCATGAAGCACTGAAGCATTTGTTTTGGTGTCATGTTCTCATCGCCACAGACAATAGAGTCACATGCCAGTGTGGAGTTCAAATCAAATCATTTTTTTATTTTTATTTTTTCAAATTATGAAATGTAGCAACGTGGATCGTCTGTGTGCGGAGAGAACGAACGAAAGAATTAATGAATAAAACCTGGCGCAGCAAACCGCCCCATTACAGGAGAAGGAGAGGCTAATTGAGTTATTGATCAGCCGGGCTCGGATGTGTATCCTTCCAGGCGCCTCTCATTATTGCTATTTTTTTTCGCTGTCTTGTTTCATCAAAAATTAAAACAACTCAAACACAGCACTTGTCAGAATATTGAGCCGTAAATGAGTCAGTCATCCAGCTCTATACAGTCAACAAATGCTGTAATCAGTCGTTCCGGCACGCTTTTCTTGAAATGCTTTTTTTGTATTTTCAATCAAGTGAAAGCTTAACTGAAGTATTTAAAGTCACTTCTCTATTGTTTATGTGTTAATATATTTTTTATAACTTGTGCAAAACATGTGAGTATGAACCTTTATTTCATGCGTTTTGGTTTCTCTATGCTTTAGTATGTTGTTAGTGATGTTATTATTATTTTTAAAAAGGACAATTTACATTTTAGAAAGGGAATTTTACCTTTTTTTTTCCTCTTTTTGCTACATTTTCTCTCAAAACAAAACTGATGCAATGATGGTTGGTGAAAGTGTTGGATCCATTTTTGGCTAGTGAATCGGATCGTTTAAAATGAACCTAAATCAACTTTAAATCGGATCGACAAATTGAATCTTTGGTAACATTAATCATTACACCCCTAGTTATAGGTCATGCAAATTCCAACCTCCAAGTCCCTCATCAATGGAAACTGTTTTTCTCTTGAACTTGAACATTTGTTCATAATTCTCACGGTTCATAAGCAGCGTTCTTAACAGAGGAAGGTAGTACCTGCAGATTTTCTACACGCTCTGCCTTCTTCATTAACCTACTGCTGAGTTGCAGTTTTGTTCTTAAAATAACTTTGGTCGGTTGACGTCTCTGGGACAAATTTGAGTCCGTGTTGGTCATGAATGTCCTGCTCTCCTTCATGGACAATTCATCACGCCACAAATTCAGAGGACTTCAGTCACGACGAAGCAGCTCACCAACCACAAACAGCAGTCTCTAATGCTCCTGTTGAAACCTCGGGAGGTTTCTCTGCTCTCAAACAGTCACCTGCACTCTAATGTTGTTTTTTTCCTATCAATAGTAATCAAGTTCTAAGAGCTTTTCAGAATATATCACCTTTTTTGTTAACTATATGATGATGACATGCTGTCAAACATTTCTGAGGATATTTTTAGTTACATCTTGCAGTGATTGGATGTGATAGAAAAGAATAACACGTCATTTCCATGTTAAAGCTCCTTTTCTGATCTGTGTCAGCAGTTTTCTCTTTATCTCTTTAATGTCTTCACATTTGGGTCAGAGATTTCCTCTCCAGTAGCACATGTGAGTTTTATTCTGCAAATGCTGATTGTGTAGGAGAATTGATGTGAAGCTCGTCTTATAGAGGATGTAAAGTAAGAAGCATTGATGCTGTGAGGAACATGGCTCGTGTGTGCCACTTCTGCAGCACGTCTTCTGCTCCTTTGTTATTTTCCTTTTTTTTTTCTTTCTGTTGAGTCAAACTGAGTGAAAATGTCAAATTTAAATTTTTCTTCTCTAATCCTTTGATATAGTGTCACAGTCAAAGGGACGTGTTGGCCCAGAGGCGATACCAGCGATGCTTGTGAAGTTGCTACGTGGAAGGATATGAAGAATTAAAAACAGAAAAGTACAACTCCAGAAGAGAAACGGGAAACTTCACTGTCAGATCTGGAATGTGGTGATAACAGTTCTGGCCAATTCAGAAGCCAAGTTCCATGACCGGTGTTTGCCCTGTTGAGGCACGCCTTTGACTGCCACCCAGACCACAATGCAATGCACCAGCCCCTTCTGAGCTCTCCTGCAGGTAGTGGGCCCACTGGAGAGCGATCCCACGTTGCTCCTACATGCTTGACCCCAACTGTTGCCCGTGGAAAGAGCCCCGGCCACCAACCCTGGCTCCAGTGGGAGGCCCCTGTGACGCCAACCGGGTGATGCAACAGGATCTTTAATCTGATGACTCATAAAGGGGTTTCGAACTGCTCTTTGTCTGGCTCGTCACCCAAGACATGTCTCCCATGGGAGACTCTACCAGGGGCAGAAGCCCCCAATAGCATAACTCCTGGAATGACTTGAGTACTAAAACCCCTTCAGATATTAAGGTGGCAGTTCCATATCTAGCAGAGCCAGTTTTGGTCAGGCCTCTGGTCCAGATGCCTCCTGGACGCCCGCCTGGGGAGGTGTTCCAGGCATGACCTATTTGACAGAGGCGCCAGGGAAGATCCAGGACACACTGGGAAGACTACGTCTCTTGGCTGGCCTTGGAACGCGTCTGGTTCCCCCCAGAGGAGCTGGAGGAAGGGAAGTAACGGGATCTTTGATATGATAACACTTAAAGTGGTTCTGAACTGCTCTTTGTTTGCTCATCACCCAGGATCTGTCTGCCATGGGAGACCCTTCCAGGGGCAGAAGCCCCAGACAACATGGCTCCTGGGATCACTCGAGCACTCAAACCCCTTCACCACATTAAGGTGGCGGTTTCACGTTGAGCAGCGCCAGTTGAGGAGGTTCGGGCATCTGGTCCAGATGGCTCCGGATGCCTCCCTAGGGAAGTGTTCGGGACATGTCGAGTTGAGCTTTGCTTTGAAAACCAATTTAAACCCATGAAGTTCATGAATCAATTTCCCAAAAAGTGATTATTTATTTTGCTTTATTTCTTACCGAATGATAAAAACTTTGAATTTAACCGCAATTATATAAAGAAACTGTCCTTTCACACGTAAAAGTGTGACCAGTTCTAAACTTTATTCTTAGTTGCACAGACCCAGGGGAAAGGGGTTAAGGTTAGGATTATGGCTTAACAAGCAAATGGTTCCTGAGTACAGCTGTCTCTGCAGCTCTCGGCTCCACCAGGGGATGGGTCAAATGTGGAGAACACATTTCACACATTTAGGAGCGGGACAGATAATGGGACTTTAACTTTAAGTTTAATTTTAAATACGTGCGACCAACAAAAAAAATCCAGCCTTGGCTACACTTAAATGCGTGCGGGCAATGCAGCAATGAGATCTTGGCTGCACGTCTTAACGTGTGTTCAATATGAATTTTCATCCCTTTCTATGCTGTTCGCACGGAAATACGTGGGAATAACATCAGCCTTATATAAAATGTGTTTTTAAAGGGTAACCAAAACCCTAAATAAACTTTCTTTGTCTGTTCACTTCTATAAATGAGGCTCTAAAAGGGCTGTCTGTTGGTCATAGCCAAATTTTTTATAAATTTAAATAAACATGTTTCATTCTTGAAAATAAAGTTCAAAAACCATCTGTGTGCTGCCCCTGACAGGTTGAATTTTTGATTTGTCAAACCATGTAAGTTTCAGAATTTTCATGTCATGATCTGCAGCTCTTGTAATGATAACAGCCCTTTTCCCCAGCTCCATCCCTCTGACTAGATTTCGGCTTTTGGCGGAGTCAGCCTCTAACTTCCCTGTCTCGTTACAATAATCAAATGAAATAAAAATGTTTTTAAATGAAAGTTTCACAAAATATTTCTTTGTTTTAATCAGGTTGTGATTTAGTGGATTTTGGCAGCGATACTCCGTCCTAATCGGAAAACAAAAGGCGTGGGACGCATCATGTGAGACAATTTCTTGTTGAGTGGGAAAAAAAAAAGGAAGCCAAAGACGCAAGCATGATACAGTCACAAACATATTTATGTGTCAGTGATTTGCCAGATGGAAGAGAGAAAGTGAGACTCATTCAAAACAGGAATAGACTTTCAGAAAAAAAAAAAAAAACCGTCAGGGCTTCTGGGTAGAGTTACAAAGATGGAAAAGTGTTCATGAGAGGATAACAAGTCAGGGTGCAGAGGGAGCTCTGAGCTCCAGAATAGCACATTAGCAAAAAAATTGGCAGTGAACCCAGCAAGAGGGGCAGTCTATTTATGAAAATGGAAATCTATATGTCTAGGCAAGTGGCTGCCACCTGCATTTATACTGCAGTTACAGCTACGTATGGATGCATGCAACTTTGTGAGGCTCATTATGGAACCAGGTGAGAGAAAGAATTTGCATGCATGCCAAAAACATGCCCTTATACACCGAGGCGCAAAATGTGGAGCATTGTTATGAAGAATGCAGAAGATAATGGAGAAAGCCTGAACCGTGTTGGGAGCAGAAAGTAAGAGGAACAGAGCAGAGAGGGAACATCCAATTCAATTTCCAAACTGTGCCGGCTCAGAGTACAAACACAAAGGCTTCATTACAGGCAGATCCCTGTTGAAGGCTGGAGCTAATTCAGCCTCGTCAAGCACAAGGAGAGAAAGCAGCAAACACGGGAGGCGGGGGTGGCGATGAAGGGAGCAACAAGAGGATAGACGCAGAAACACTGAAGTGAAGTGACATCAAGAGGGACGAGAAGAGGATGAAACCAGGAAAAACAACAGCAGCGATTTGAGTGTTCTGCAGCAATACTGCCATTAGGAGCATACTAATGCACTATTAGAAATGAGCTCTGGACAGAAGAGTAATGACTTCCATTATGTGTCTCCACACACGTGAGAACCACACGCATGTTATTGAATTCATAAATCTGGTTACACATGAAGTGATCAACATTCTATATAAATGACTCGCGTGTGGATGAGACTAAAAATACATTCAATTATCGATACAAATATTGAGTCTGATAACAGTTTGAAAGTGCAGTGCTGTCATCTCTCGTCAAAATGCCTTTCAGAATAAAGTGCGTGTGGGTTGAAGAGCTGCTGCCTCAGCATTGGGGCTCTTTGTTGCATGTTTGTCAGATCATTTTGAATCCTGACATTCTCTAGTTTGAATGGTCGGATTGAGTACACACTAGGCCTGGGGAAGCACCACATGGCTAATGATATCGATTATATCACAATACTACTCCAATAAGGTTTGAAAAGCTTTACAACTGCTGTTCACGGCTGCCGGAGCCTATCCCAGCGACTGTTGGGCAAAGACAAGCTACACCTTGAACAGGTCTTCAGTCTGTCACAGGCTACAAGATCACCAACACACGCACATCTAGGGACTGTTGAAAGATATCATTCACCTGTGAATTAGACTATGAGAGGAGGTGCAAAAGTTGCACCTGCAAAGTTGCAAAGTTGTCCCATCTATTATTCTAATTTTGTTGACTTAATTTATCAAGGATATTTTAAAAGTTACTGCCTGTTATGAAATCGTGTAGCTAGATTTTTTTTCTGATTATAACCTATTTCTTTTGATTTGAAGATTTGTATTGAAGTTGCATATTAAATATGTTCTAAAAAGTCCAAATGATGGGTCATTGAAGGTTTAGTTTCTAATTTTATGACTGAAGGTTTTTTTTTTTGTTTTGTTTTTTGTGAAATGTGCACACTGTCAGCATCCTGCCATCTTGCTAGTTCTACTCAAAACAAAAATGCTGGTTCTGCAGAGTAACTGTTGTAAAGTAGTTCTTCATAAAGAAGTCCTTGTCAGTCAAACTTTCTCATAACCTAAAAAACTGTTAAGTGCTGTGTTGTACATGTCTCTGTACAATTTTCCTCATCTATCTTGTACTTTTCGCTGGTCTGTACTTTTTTATCTTTCTTCTTTTTTTTTTTTTCGAGAAATGTTTTAGCTCTGCTGAGTCCAGCGGATATTTTACAAATGAATATGTATTTTCTTTAAGGTTGATTTATTCCAAAAATTCAAGTTTTTTCTAAGCATTGATATTTGTTTGGTCTGTATTAAAAAAAAGAAAAAAAAAAAAAACTCCCATCAGGATATATTTAGTGTCTTTGCTGATTGCTAGACTTACATTTTGTGCATATTGCCAGGATTCAGCAAAGGCCTTTTTTTAAATTTTGTTTATTTTTGTTTTATTATTTTGAATAAGTGCCACCTCCAATTGTACAATAAGTCAAATCAGCTTTGCTCAGTTTCATAAGGAAGTGGAAGTTTTCATGAAGGACTCCTTCGAGGTCTGCATTCCTACTAACAGCTCATATTGTACTTTTACTTTTTTTCTTCCTTTCCTTTCCTTATTGTGATGACAATTGTGTATTCCAAAGTAAGCCTCTTTCTAGCAAACCTGTAACAAAGTAGCTTCATGGAGAGAGTGAGGTTCCTGTGCTTGCGGTCATCGGAGCATATTCACTCGGCATCAATTTCTTAGAATTCCTCTGTTCTATAAACACAGATGATCTTCACAGGCTTTCCAACTATCCAACATTTATGAATGTTTAAGGCATACACTAAAAAAGCTGTTTTTCTTAAAAAAAAAAAAAAAAAAAAGACTATGAGAGGAGGTGGAAGTGCACAGAGAAAACTCACACATCCACGAGGAGAAGATGCAAACTTCACACAGAAAACGCTAACCACTGATGGAACACAGACTCTAAAAAGAGTTCATCTCAGAAAGCGGTTTGCTGCAAAACAGACCACCTAGAAATAAGTCAAAATGTGTCATGCCATCGGCAAATTTTTTTTTTTTTAATGAGCAAAAAAAAATCTGCAGATGGGTCAAGCGATACAGTCTTACAAACAATTCTTGTTAAAAAAAAAACTCACTAACGTTTTCTCAATCTTAAACCCCTGTCACACCAGGGCAGCGTTCTCGCTGTGATCGCGCGGCGTCCATCAAAAAATGCAGAACGCTGAGGTGAACGCAGTAAGGTCGCCATGAGCGCCGTAGCATCGCTGTGACATCTCCATGGACGCCGTGGTGTCTCCATGGACGCCATGCGACGGCGCGCACTTTGTGCATGCACAAAGTACGCGCCGTGGCTCGGCGTGTTCATGGCGTTCTGATGTGCGCGCCGTGGCAGCACCGTAGCAGCGCACTGAGAACGCCGAGAGCGCCACAGCAGCGCCGTAGGCGCGCACTCAGGACGCACATAATCGCCACAAGGACGCAGCTGTAGACAGGGGCTTGCACGGAGAGTATCCATCGTCTTTTGTGCCTGGATGGAAGGGCTGCTTGACCTTGATGGGGATGGAGAGTCAGGCGGAAGCAGCTCCACTTCCGCATGTTGAGGAGACGGTGGTGCAGTGGGGTTGGGGGGCTGCTTTTTCGTAGCCCTCTCTCGACTTTTTTTTCCTGTCATGATGCTTTGGGGAACAGGCAGGAACAGTGCGGGTTTGACTGACTATATACACGCTGCCGTGACGTCATAGGGACGATCTGGCAACTGCGCCGTGCACGCGCCATGGCCACGCAGTGACAACTCTTGGCGCGCCGTGTGAACTCCGTCAGCACGCCGTGACAACGCAGTGAAACGCCAAGTAAAACTCTGTGGGAACGCAGTAGCACGCCACGGATGCGCCGTAGGAACACCATAATCGCCGTGAAAGCGCGGAGACATCTCCATCTCGCGAAAATTGAAACAATTTTCGCTTCATTTTCCTGCGTTTCCACGGCGTTCTGAGAAATTTCATAACGCCGTGTGAACTCCGTAGAATCGCAGCCTAGTGTGACAGGGGCTTAAGACTATTATTCCACTGTTAAACATTCTTTATAAGAAAATATTTTTCTTGGAAGACAGAAAATAAGACTTTTTTTTACTGGAAACGAGACTTGTTGCTGTTCTAAAGATTCAGTTACATTTATGAAAAACTATGAAAATCTGAAACTTGTTGGTCACAGACAAGAATTGATCAAAACCAATCTTACTGATCAGTAAGTTTATATTTCATGCTGTGCAATTATTTTTACAGCAATTAAAACAAAATAAAACAACAGTTTTTATAACAAGAAAGAAAAACCTTTGTGGAACTTGCAGTGATAACGGAAGTTTACTAAGCAAACATATTAGAAAACCAGCAGAATTTGTAATGGAACATATTTATTCATCTTTATAGCGTTCTCAGAATGTGTCTTTGTGCTGAAACATGTCATTACTCCTATGAACAGACTCTAATAACACCACATTTCCCTTCATTAACTGAACTCTACCTTAAAGCAATGACTGTCTGTATATAAAACAAACTTCTTTCTGCAGGCCGTCGGCCGCCTCACTCTAGCTGTGAGATGCTGAAGCAGACATGCCGGCTGTAAATCAGTCTCAGGGTAGAACCAGGAGGCAGGCAGGCACCACTAAGCCAATATAAGATGAAGAAGCATTGAATGCAACGCTTAAATATGTGTGTTGTTATTCAGTGAAACGAAACCAAAAGAGGAAGAGGCAAAGAAAGCATGGGAGTCATAGGTGAGCTGTGATTCATGGTGGGGCATCAAAGGGCTGCAGTGGCATCAACATGAGACTTTTGTGTTCAGCTGAGGTGGCACAAACCGAAATGGATCAACTGAAGCCGGGCTGTCAGCATGTGACAAACAGCCCATGAAAAATGCCATTAAGGAAAACAGCCCTCCGCAAATCACCACTTGCACTCCAACGACTTGGCTAAACACTTTGCACTCAGAATATGATCAGCATGGCAGCTGAGCAAACGCAGCCTTCTGCGAGGCCTAAATGGTGTCGGCTCAATCAGCACATCGGAGAAAAACAATGCCGAGACGAGAAAGAGCTGACAAGTGATAATCCTCTGGGACGCTCTACAGCAACTTTCAGAGAGGAAGAGCTTGAAAGCAAACAAAGGGAGGAAGAACAGAGCCCGACAAACGCAAACACGGGAGGACACGGGAGGACACGGGTACCAACGGAGACACGTGTGATTCTCAGGCTTCAGCCGCATCTGGAGGAGAGTGATGGATGGCTGCAGACAGGATCCACTTCTATACTTTAGAATAAATTATTTAAAACGGCATGAGATCATTTTCAATAAATTAGTAATGCTCCATAAAGCGTTAGCAACAGAGCCGTTTAAACGTTTAACTCCAAGCTGCTCATTTATTCGAGCATTTCTAGAGATTTTCAAGAAGAACAAAATAATGAGGCAGCAGTCAATAAAACGTCAACGTACATTAACTGTTATGAGTGATGAAAACACGGTTTTCTCAGCCCATGCATCACCATGTTCTATATGGTAAATAGGGTTGCCACAATTAGTCGAGTAATCGATGACTAATCGACTATTGACGTGGTCGCCGACTAATTTAATAGTCGATTAATCGTTGCTTTATACCATATGAAGTCAGACTGTAATAAAGTTGAAAGTTATAGTGGCACTTTGCTAGCTCTTTGGACTATTTTGGAATTTATTTCAGGTTTTTAAGGCTATTTTGGAGTTTAGCTAATATTTCAGCTACATGCTAGCTGTTTTGGCTAATTTAAGCTTTTTGTGAGTTTAGTTATTATTTCAGTTACATGAAAGCTGTTTTGGCTAACTTAAGCTGTTTTTTGTTTTTTAGGCTATTTTGGAATTTAGCTAATATTTCAGGTCCGTGATAGCTGTTTTGGCTAATTTAGCTTTTTTTTTTTTTTTTTTTTTTTTTTTTTTACGTTGTTTTGGAGTTTAGCTAATATTTCAGTTACATCCTAGCTGTTTTAGCTAACTTCAGCTTTTTTGTTTTAGTTTTTTAGGCTGTTTTGGAATTTGACCAATATTTTAGCTACATGCTAGCTGTTTTGGCTAATTTAGGATTATATTTTTTAGGTTTTTTTAGGTTAATTTGGAGTTTAGTTAATATTTCAGCAGCATGCTAGCTATTTTGGCTAGTTTACGCTTTTTTTAATTTTTTGGCCAAATTGACATAAAACTAATATTTTAGCTGGCTATCTGTTTCAGCGTTTTCATCTATTAGCATCAGTGATTTTAGCTATCAATTTTAGCATCTTCAATTATCACTACTAGCATCTTCAGCGGCCAAATTCAGCTTACAGCATTCACACGAGCAATGTCACAGATAATGCTCATGTGAATATTTATAGTTTGTAGTAAGTTTAAAGCTAATGATGGTTAAAATGTGTGTTTTACATTCTCTTAATGCATGATCCGATTAGTCGACTAATCTGTAAAAATAATCGATGACTAGTCGACTACTAGAATGATCGTTTGTGGCAGCTCTAATGGTGAAACAATTAACTTACTGTTTTTGCAACCATTTTAGTTTTTATAGGACCAGTATGTCACACCCTGACCTGAAGGGCCTTCAATCTGTCTGGGATGGGAGAGCCTACCAGGAGCACAAAGCTCCAGCAAGGATATCTGTCCAGGTCATTGAGACACGCAAGCCCCCCAACCACGACAAGGTGGCAGTCCATGGGTATACATTACATTACATGAGTTCATAGGGACAGGATATGGTGAAATGTATGATGACCTTTTATGTCATCAAAGGAAGTAAAGATGATATATAATATTTGAAAGAAAGCAAAAACACTCAGCAGAAATACTACTTTTTTATGTTTAGGGTCAAAGTTTTATACAGTTTTAGATAATTATGTTGATTTAGAGAAGTTATAACTTCATAAGTGTAAATCCAGAGTTCAAGGGGAAGGAAACCAAACCAAGAAAATGTCATTTGATCAGAGCCAAGGACTGGAGCTTTGAAAATGTTGGGCTGCAACCAGCCTGAGAGAATAAAAACACACAGAGCAGGTCCTGCTGGCGGAGCAAGCTGTCAAAGTCTTCTTTTAAAGCACTGGCCAGTCACTTTTTCTTTTAAATGTCTACTATGCTTGTCTCCTGTGGTCAAAGGTCTCCGACCATTTTCAGGCCATGAACTGCTTTAACGTCATACGTTATTTTTATGGACCCGTCTGTTGGAGGCTGAAGGGTGTGTCCTTTTGTTTTAACTTTTAAAGGGGAAAACATCAGCAGTAGCATGTTAAAACTGTATTTGCAAACTAGATTTTATGATGAATCCATTGAAAATTGATGAAGATTTTCCATTTAAGTTGAAGCCAAAAACTTAGACGCCAACTTCAGCCTCATCGGACTTCTAAACTTGGTTCACACTGGACGTGGAAGGTCGGTTCCACTTAGCGCCCCGGGCGCGGAGTGCCATGGTCATCTGCAGGAGCCTTGCGCCGTACAGTGCATCGTTTCGGCGACTAGTCTATTATATGCGGGGCCTGCGAGTGATCCGCGTTAATTCTGGCAGAAAGTTCCATCAAGATGCATGAGAAATCGCATGCTTCAAGAATGAGTCTGAGGGGGTGGAGGCAATCTAGTACTAGTACAAAATAAAACTTCCTTTAGAGTCAGATTCTAAATAAAACATCAAAAATGTAGGTTGTGTTTTTTTCCTTTTCCTGTCCGCGGCTCCAGTGTTGAAGACCACTAATTAAAAAGATATTAGAAAAATTCAAGAGCAGAAGAAGTCCAGGTTCTACAGGAAGTTGTATGCTTTTTGAAAGAACAAATGAGGAAACTCCAAGACAAAAGGTTCACTAATTTTAAGTTTTTTTTTACAAGTTTGTTTCCAAATATCATTCTGTCATTGTACTTTAGATAAGGGTTCACAAACCCAAGATCCTACAGCAGATAATGTCAGGTTTCATGGACTCTGAATCTAAATAGCCACCACAAAAAAGGCTTGGTTTCAGAATGAAATAACAGTTTAAAATGAACAAGTACAATAGGCACTGAGTTGGTGAGCTATTGGATATTTCTGTTACAAACGTTTAAAAACACAAACCATCTCCTCACCACAGTCTCACACTGAAATATTATGATCATAAATAGCTTTCAAAAGAGGCTGAATATTATTTTAAGGCAAACGACAGAAAGACAAAACCTGTCTTTTAGAATAGAGGCTTTAAAAGCAGAATTTCTGAATCAAGTCTGAAGTCAAACAGTTTAAAATGAAACTTGACAATAAATAAGCAAATTATTTTAATAGCATAATTTATCTTGTCTTACTAAAAATTTATAAAAAAGTTGCACCAAACAAATAATCAAGATGTGTGCTGGTTTTGAGGCAGAAAAAGTGCTTTGAATCTGGGTGTTAAATGGAAATCAAACCAAAGAAACAACATGGAGTTTAAACCTTTTAGCTTCTATATGCGTTACTGACTAATAAAAATATTCAAAGTATTTAAAATACAGTTCTCAATTAATATCTGGTGAAAACATATATTGTACGAATATTTGTTGTAAGTGTTGTGTATTTTATATCCCAGCCTTTGTAAAGTCTTCTTTTAAAGTTTTCTTTAATTCAAAGAATTACCAAAATATGAGAGAATACAGTTAACGTTTTGGGAATTATTTTTAGTAAACAGTAAATTTGTCTCACACGCCATTAATTATTTACCAAATAGCAACACTTAGGCCGCATTTAAGAAATTGAGCCAATTTTTTCTGCCTTTTTGACCTAACAAATGAGGACCTAAGAGGTTTCCCATCCTAAGATCTCTTCTGAGACCAGTTTTATTAACCAACATTACAGCGGGCCACTGGGTAAATGCTTGTTTTCAAATCGCTTAGAATCACTCTGAATGCATTTCTTTTATTAATATCAGGTCCCAGTGGGAAAATGCCTTCAACTCACACACTTTTCACACTCTAATGAGGTCAATGAGCCACAAAACCAAGCGTATGAAGTAATCACTAAAACACATCATTGAATATTTGCTGCTTAACTTGAAGCTCTGGAGCTTTCAGAGTTTCGCTGCTTCCTGCATTGTCTCGCTGGATTTTCCCCTTTTAGAAGCCATAATGCAGAATAAAGACATCATAATAGGTTTTTTTACATATCATGACAAACGAGAACTACTATATTATTTGTAAAACTGTGTTTTAAGAGAGATAAAAAAAGAAACCCATAAGAACCCAGACCCATTTTTAAGTAAAAATAATAAAATTATGTTAAATTTACAATATAGACCAAATGGAGTATAGAAGACATTTCTCATATTGTTTTGTTTCACTGATTATCCACATGCTCTTAAAAGTTAAACACATCTGTGAATTTATATTAATCCATAATAGACATTAAATCAATCTTTAGATATTCAGAGTAATGTCTTTCTTCCATTTTTATGGTTAGTTTGGAGGTAAAAGTTGATCAATTTACTATTAAAAAGTGCATTAATATTAAGAGATTTTTCTTGTAAATTTATGACTTTAAAACTCATAAATACAACTTTCATTTTGGTAATTTTAAAATTTTTAATCTGGTAAATTTGCAATTTTTAATCTGGTACATTTACCACTAAATCTTGGAAATTTACAATTTACTGGTAAATTTAGAATTTTTAATCTGTGAAATTACTCATATTACGACGGAGTATTAGGGTCACCTGAAAAAAAAAAAAAAAAAAGTAATATTACGAGTTTTTTTCTCGTAGATATACGACTTTAAATCTCGTAAATGTATGAGTTTTAATCTCGTAGATTTACGACTTTTTTCTCATAACTTTATTAAAATCGAGGGGAGTCTACATTCCAGCGAATTTATGCCATGAACTGAAGCAGACCGACCAAACTGTGAAAAGCGTCTTGGATTTCATCAGGTAAACTGAATGTTTAAAATATTTCAAATATTTGGAAGTTCCTTTATTTGATTTACAGTGTATTAATGTTTTATTGGTTGATGCTGCTTGCAGGATCTCTGCAGATCCCGTTTATGAAGCGGTCCATATCCTCCAGCTGTCCACTTCAGTCATTTCTTCCTCTGACAGACCAGATCTCCTCCAACTCTGTGATGCTTCCGTCTGAAGAGGACCAGTTTTTGGAATTTTCAATGTTCTTGTGCTAACGTGACAGACTATTGTCATTTCCCAATGTTGTTTTGTGTTGAGACGGGACGTTTCATTTGGAGGAGGAGGCGTCCGGAGCTCTGTTTACATTCTCTTTTGGTTTCTGAGCATGACAGAGACATGATGTAAGGTAATGAAAGGAAATGAAAGATGTGATAAAGTGACGATCCTGATGAACGTGTATCTCTGAACTCTTTATTTTACATATGAAACTCCGCACTGTTGTGTTTTGAAGTTAGCTGTTCACGAACTGCATTACCCAGAAGGCCAAGCGACTGGTCACATGTTCGGTGCACGGCAAGTGGTAAGCAAGCAGATGAGCGCTAGTCATGCACAGTGCAGCAGTATGAAGAGACTGTTAATAAAAAGTCTGTTTAACACAATAATAGCGCCTCTTTTGCTTACTTGAAGATACGCAAGACAACACACGCACTACCGAACCCGGAAATAATTTGATTTTGAATCACCAAAAGGTTCAGAATTTCTTTGTTTTTAACACCGATCTGGACATAATCTACACCAGATTCTCCACGTCTTTCATCTTCAAGCACGGCTCTGATAAACAGACAACTTTGGTTCTTTAGATTTACGACTTTAAATCCCGTAGATTTACACGTTTTTTCTCATAAATCTACGACTTTAAAAGTTGTACATTTAACCTATGACTTTTAAAGTCATAAATATACGACTTTATTCTCATAATTTAGCAGTTACGACTTTTTTCTCGTAAATTTACGAGATTTAAAGTCGTATATCTACGAGATTAAAAGTCGTAATATTACTTTTTTTTTTTTTCGGTGACCCTAATACTCCGTCGTACTCATATAAATCTTGTAAATGTATTACTTTTAATCTGGTAAATGCATTACTTAATATGGAAAATTTAAGATTTTTATTCTGGTAAATTGATGTCTTTTAATCTGAGAAATATACAACTTAATCTTGTAAATTTATGTGAAATTCTTGTGAATTTATAACTTTAAATCTGGTAAAATTGGACTTTTAACCTTGTAATTTTTTTTTTAACTTTTAATCAAGTACATTTACTTTTTTGTAATTTACAATAAAAATTAAAATATTTAGCCTAAAGTCATAAATATACAACATTATTTATTTAAATATACGTCTTTATCCTTTACTCTCATAATTTAACAGTTACGACTTTTTTTTTTTAAAGAAAAAATTAACAAGATTTAAAGTTTTAATTTCAACAAAAATGTGTTTGTAAAAAATGCCCCTAACCCTCCAGTGTAATATAACTCTGGAAGTGTTTATTAAAAAACAAACAAACAAACAAACATTGTATAATGGCAGTTTAAAATAAATGAAAAATGAAAACTGTAAAACAATATTAATACTTAATTTTACTATATGTCTGAATAGAATAGAATAGAATAGAATAGAATAGAATAGAATAGAATAGAATAGAATAGAATAGAATAGAATAGAATAGAATAGAATAGAATAGCACTTCATTGATCCCACAAGGGGGTAATTACCATGTTACCATGGATCTTTTAAAAACAGCAGATAGGTAATAAATAAAACTAAAAATACAATTAAAAAGTTAATAATAAACTTAGCATTAATAACAACCAAATTGATTTAGTTTTTTGGCTGTGATCCCCAGTCCTATAATTTATAGCATTCTTTGTTTTCTCTTTTATTGGTCAGTAAGAGAGACTTTTGAACAGAAAGATTGTTTTCACTCATCTAAAGAACTAACCCAACAAGTCTGCTTATGTTTACCACATCCATCCGGAATCAATTACAGGTAAACACTATATGATCACCTGAGTTTAAGTCATGTTTGCTGATTTTAGAAGTAAGTCTTTGACTGAAACTAACATTTATTTTGCTCTGATGGGGTCAAAGGTTGTTGGAATCTCTGTCATGTAGTTTGGCTTTGCAGAATATTAAGTTGTTTGTTCTTTAATCTTTCAGTGTTAGATGATCAAACAGATGTTCTTAAAAGTTCCTCCTACAGAAGGATGCAGAAACATTTCCTCGGATAGCTGAAAGAGAGCCATGTAGAGGCGGGCAGCTCTGGCTGTGCAGCAGCGTCAAACATCAGGTGGATTTTCCAGCTGATTTCAAAAGCCCAGGTAGGGAGCAGTTTGATTTGCTGGGGGCAGCTAAAGGCAGAAAAGCACAGCTGATGTTGACCCTCAGGACACGCAAGAACTGACAGTAAGGAAACAGAATCTTCCATCTCTTCTCCCCTGTAGCAAAGAAACAGAGATGAAGACCAGCAAATGAGCTTTAATAGACACGCATTCATTAAAATCACGGAACATGCCTCCCTTTGAAATCCAATGATCAAGGTTGAAGCGAGAGGAGACATTACATTTTAGCATAATTGCCATTTGACTTTTTGGGCTTAGCCTGTGTTTGCATGGAGCCCTAATAACAAATGATTAAGGAAGGAGGGAAACAGAGCTGCATGGAAGCTGCAGCTTCCTCAGGAATTGGTGAGGGAGTCGCTCTATTGACTGATGGCTGCCTTTGAAGCTGATGGAGTCGGTTAATAATTAAACAGGATCTTTTAATGAGTTAAAGTGCCTTGACTGGAGGCTATAAAGCTAGGCCATAAAACTATGTACAGCCCGTGTCCCCAGAAGAACGATGCATACTAAAACCAGCAGCTTGCTTTTTGTAGTTCACTGAGCAGCACCTTTAGGCGTCCGGGTCAGTGCTTGTACTTGCAAATGTTTCATCAACCTTTAACCCATCAATGTGTCGCGTACACAGCAAAAACTTTACCCAAGGGCAAACCCCATCTTAAATACTCTTCAGCTGTGTCTCACTGCTGTGAGTAGAAATATTTCTATCAATTTAACACCCGAATCCCCTATTTGACCCACGTTTTCTTCAATTTGTTCATTTTTTGTGATTTTCTCAATCAGTTTGTTCTTGTTTGGAGTCATGAGGATGCTGGAGCCTAAACGAGGCAGGATAGACTCTGGACAGACAGCCAGACCTCACAGAGACAGACATCCGCGGGTTACCAAGCATGTTTTTGGACTGGAAGACGGAGAGAACCCCGAGGAGAACATGCAAACTCCACACAGGAAGATTCCAGCCGGGATTCGACCTTGTTGGTGTGAGTTGGAGGGGCTGAAACTACACCAGCATCCAGATCTAAATCATTACGCTAAATATTGAGACAATTCAAAGAAAAGAGGGAACCAAAAAAGAGTTGATGTAGATTAAAACTGAAGGAGCAGCCAATATAAAAAACCCGACATGCTGTGTTTTCTGTTTAACCCATAAGAACCCATGCTGACATCCGTGGAACAGGAACATCTCACAATTGGGTTTCGTCGTTTCATTTGGGCTACATTATAATACATATAGTTTATTTTTTTTAAAACAAATTGGTGCGGATTCTTATATGTTAAAACAGACAAAATGACAGAAAAAAAATAAAAATATATTATTTTTAAAGAAATGTTGATCCATGGAGCCACGGTCACTTAAAAATAAATACTCTTCATTTATTTATATGTATTAATGACAAAAAAGTTGATTATTTTTATTATTTTTAACGAATATATCTCATTAAGTAATCTTGGTCAAATTTGGGCCCGGATAAATCCAGAGGGTTGTGCCAGGAAGGGCATACGACGGAAAATCTTTGCCAAATCAAATATGTGAATCAGAACTACGATATCCATACCGGATCGGTCGAGGCCCGGGTTAACAACGACCGCCATCGGTGCTGTTCACCGACAGGGTGCCGGTGGAAACTGGACTAATGATGGTTGAAGAAGAAGAGGAGGAAGGAGGGTTCTTAGGAAGAGAGAGAAGAGGAAAGTCACTAGTGTTGGACTGAGAGTTGGAACTTTGAATGTTGGAACTATGACAGGAAAAGGTAGAGAGTTAGTTGACATGATGCAGAGGAGAAAGGTAGACATACTGTGTGTCCAGGAGAGCAGGTGGAAAGGTAGCAAGGCTAGAAGCTGAGGAGCAGGTTTAAGTTGTTCTATCATGGTGGAGATGGAAGAGAAATGGAGGAGGAGTTATCTTAAAGGAGGAGCTTATCAAGAGTGTTGTGAAGGTAAAAAGAGTGTCAGATAGAGTGATGAGTCTGAAGATAGAAATGGAGGGTGTGATGTTCAATGTTGTTAGTGGGTATGCCCCACAGGTAGGATGTGAGCTGGAAGAGAAGGAGAAGTTCTGGTTGGACCTCGATGAAGTGATGATGAATATCCCTGGAAATGAGAGAGTTGTCATTGGTGCAGATTTCAATGGACATGTTGGTGCAACTAACTAACATTTTTTGGCTAATTAAGCATTTACTGAGGTTTTTTTAGGCTAATTTAGAGTCCAGCTTCCATTTTAGCAACATGCTAACATTTTTGACTAATTGGTTTACTGATAAATTTTAGGCTTTTTTGGAGTTTAGCTAATACTTAAGCAATGACTAGCTATTTGGGATAATTTGGCCTCTACTGTAGTTTTTTTAATGCTAATTTTGAGTTTACTTCATATGTAAGAAACACTAAATATTTTTGCAAACATGGCATGTGTTAGGGATTTTTAAGCAATTTAATGAAATATTTGTCATAAATTTCAGTCAACTACAGGACTTTTTCATAGTTTCTTTAACAAAATTTCAAGTCTTTTAGCAAATTTAACATTTTACAAATAGCTTTTGTGTTTTACGCAAATCTCTTCAACAATAATAGTAAATGCGTCACCATTTTCAGCAAAAAGCTTCAGCAACTACTTTCAGCAAAAAGCATTCACACTGGTTTTATAGCAGGAAATGCAACTTCTCTTATTTATAAATATTGTGTAGAATTTTATCTTGGATTATGTAAATTTTGGAGGAAGTGGGTGGAGTCACCAACAAGGAAATAATAGGAGAAAAGTTTGGGGCGTCAGCAGCTGTCAGATGAAGGAATAGGAAAAAGGCTGAGGAAGGCTACAATGGACCCTTAGAGAGAAACAGAAAAGAATAACCTACCCACGAAAGCTGGATTAAGAGAGGAAACCGCAACCACCTTCACTTTGTGGAGATCATTTATGTTTTTGGACTCATGTTTCCCTGTGGATCTCTATTTTTTGGACATTGACATTTCTGTCTAAACCTTTGAAAAAAGACTAAAAAGCCTAAAGAGACTGAAAAGAATAGGAGGATTTTTTTACATTTGGTTTTGGGGCATTTCAAGAACATGTTCATATACGTTTGACTAGTTTATATTGATTTTATAGAGAAATGAGTTAAACCCTGATTTCTATAGAGTGTAAACCATGCAGCTCGCTACAAATTGATGTTTCCATCTTTTGAAACACATGGTTTGACTAAGTTTACGACACAAACTAGGAGAAAATGGAAACGATGCATTACCTAATCAAAGGTCATCAGTTTGTTACACTAGTCAGAGACTTCAATGGCCAGAGGAAGGGCATGGCAAAGGTCCACTCTGAGCTGACATTCTGCAGCTCCATGCAAGCTCTGGCATGAAAATGCAGCTCAGGAGAAAACTAGCAGAAATGTCAGCTCTGCTAAGCATAACCTCACGAGCTTCTGCTAAACAGTGCAACTTTGAAAGCATCTTGCTGTAACCAGCATGTGGCACGCAGACTGTCAAACACAGAAAATCCAATACAGAGACAGCCAACAAAGACTGACCTTGACAAAGTCCACATACAGGAGAAGCTTCAGCATCAGCAACAAAGTCATGAAACCAGCCTTAATTCACAATGCTAACAATCTGCTCAGATAAAACACCAAAGGTTGTTATGTGTCTATTTCAGTGAAATCCATATTTTAACTACAAGAAAAAAGAATCCTGTATCTTGCATGTCAAATACAGCAGCTTTAGGAGACAGTTACAGCCCCCTCCATACAGGAGTATGTATAAGTAAACGTCACAGAAACTCATTTACTTGCCTGTCACAGTAAGCCACGATAAAATAGGACTTAAAAAAGGGGAGAGTTTAGTTTAAGCAGGCTAAAAAAAGAGAAACGAGTGCAGTTTAATTAACGCCGGGAAGGACAGAAAAGCAACAGGACAACAGAAGAAAAGGTTATCTTGCTAAGAGACAAGCACCGTAAATAAAGCCAGTAATCATCCACCCATGCTGACCTCTGTCCACTGCTGGATGTGCAAACAGTGGAACATGGGAACTGGACCACACAACTGAAGATGGTGGCTGACCTGGTGAATCATGTTTTCTTTTCCATTATGTGGTTTACACTGAGTCCACAGGAAGAATAGCCACTTCGGCGCTTTAGGCAAAGTCTGAGGTGTTATCACATTCTCTACATCGATCACAGCATCTGTAACTACAGATGTCAACCTCACAATCTGCAGGATGTAGATCAGGGGTGTCAACCGCACAGGGGCCAAAATCCAAAACACACCTTAGGTCGCTCGCCGAACAGGATAGACATTTATTGAACACAAAGTAAAATAACATTTAAAACAAATGTCATTTTTAGCATAATTATGAACTAAATATATAGCATTGCCAGTGAATATGCTAGTGTGAATGCTGTTAGCTAAATTTGGCAGCTAAAGATGCTAGTGCCGATAGCTGAAGATGCTAAAATTGATATCTAAGCTGATCTCCACCTAAATGCCAAAATAGCCTAAAAAACAAAACAAAAAAAAAGGTTAAGTTAGCCAAAACAGCTAGCATGTAGCTGACAAAACATCCTTAACTAGCCAAAAAAGCTAGCGTGCAAATATTAGCCTACCTCCAAAACAGCCTAAAAGAAACAACAAAAAAAAGCCTAACTTAGCCAAAACAGCTAACACAAAGCTAAAAACATAAGCTAAACTTCAAAATAGCCTAAAAAACTGAAAAAAGCATAAATTATCCAAAGCAGCTAGCTTGACGCTAAAAAACAGCCTAAATTAGCCAAAACAGGTAGCGTGGAAATTATAGCCTGAACCCGAAACAGCCTAAAAACAGAAAAAAAGCCTAACTTAGTCAAAACAGCTAGCACAAAGCTAACATATTAGCTAAACTAAACACTGAAAAAAGCCTAAATTAGCCAAGACAGCTAGCATGTAGTTGAAATATTACCTATACTTCAAAATATCCTAAAAAAAAATCTTGGTAAGTTCCAAAATATTCCAAAAATCTAGCTGAATGCCAATTTTTAAACTCTAAAATTGCATCTTTTTAACATAATTATCAATTATAAAAACAGTCTGGAATATTATCCCAGAATAAATCAACTTTAACCTTCAATAAGTCTTCATATCTTACACTCTATAAAATTATATTTTGTCAAAATGATACAAGTTAGAAATCAGTTCAAGATAACATCGGCCCATTAATAACAATAAAATAAAATGATCTGGAGGGCCGGATAGAATTACCTGGAGGGCCGAATCCGGCCCCTGGGCCTTGACTTTGACCATGTGATGTAGAAGATCTGTAACTAACAGAGCAATATAAAGGAGGTGGTCAAAATGTTATAGGGGTCCATTTATGTTTTATTTAAACACATTTCTATTGAAAAAAAAAAAAAAAACAGCAGGAGAAACAGTTTCCCACAGCTGGAAATCAACTTCTCCTTCACAGGCACAATTGACTGACAGCCACCATGTTTCATGTTTATGACTGCAGTGATTATGGAATGAAAAAAGGGAATCAGTGTGACAGGATGACAGAGAGGAGGACGGCGTGTCAGTCCACAAAACTCACGAGGCTCAGAGCAGGAGATCACGTTGGGAAAGTCTTAAAGTTGCCTCTTAAATATTTGTGGCTGGTGTCACAATAAATTTCACCACAAACACGTTCCCGCCTCGCTTTTGTGCTGGCACCTCAAACAGGTTTCATTAGTGAGAGTCCAGACGCATATGGAGGTAAAGCAAACTAAATCCTGTAAAACTGATTGAAGACTTTCAGCTGTGCAGTCTTATTAGTGTTTACAGCATAGAGCTTAAGAAACAAAAGAAGGAAAAACATTTTCTTGCTAAATAACTGGGTATTTCTTACTTTATGGAGTCCACATGACATAATATCCCATAGTTTGCGCATAAATGCACTAATACTTTATTTTAAAAGCTTAAAACACTTAAGCTGATGAAGGGTGACAAACTCTAGACTTTCAAAGTGTTTTATTTCTATTGGATTTTTTATGCTAGAAGTCTTTAAATAAGTTGTGTCATGGGTTGAACGTTTAACCCAGTTATTCTGACTAAAGTCCCTCTTAAATCAAGCCGTGGTCACATGATCATCTGGAGTGATCAATAATTTGGGAAGGAAAATCCTCATCAAGAAACATAGTAAGAAACACTCTTTTGTCAAACGTTTTCTTTCAATATTTTAGTGCTGCATCCAGATACAGAAAAGTATATCAAATCCACTCTGTTACCCTTATTTATAGTAGATAAAAATATTCAGAAGTTTTTCAAATATAGGTTAAAAACTCTTCCTTGGTGGTCACGTTGTACTGGCTAGCTGCTTTCACATTAGTAGTAATGGCTAGCTTTAGCATAAAATTTCCACTTTGTTACCCTTAAATTGTCAAAAAAAAATGTTTATAATTGTTTGGGTATAGGGTAAAAACATTCTTTATTGGTGTTTACATTGTACTGGCTGGCAATTTTTCATATTAGCTTTAGCATAAAATTTCAAACCTGGTATCCTTATTTATGCTTTAGTTAAAATGTTTATAATATATATATATATATATATATATATATATATATATATATATTTTATATATATATATATATTTATATTTATATATATATATATATATATTTTATTTTATTTTATTTTATTTATTTTTTTTTTTTCCCAAGCATAGGTTAAAACATGCTCAAACTTTTTTTGGTGGTCACCTTGCACTGGCTAGCTGATTTTCACATTAGTAGCACAATTATAGGGTGGACACATGGTAATAAAGGGAACTTGAGAAGATGAAGTGAATGTATTTCCACTATTTACTGTATTGATGTTAATCCCCTCATTTGTAAATGCTTACAAGATGAAATGATGTGCAAATATTTGTCAGAAAGTGGCACTAGTTTTGTAAAGTAAATGTTCCTAAAATGTTATAGTTTTTCAAGTAATAATGTTAAGATAGCACAGAATACAGGGAATGATCCATCAGTCGTACTTAAATCAGTCAGTTTCTGCTGCCGGGTTCACACAGCCCGTGGAAGCGTCACAAAGTGACACGGAGGCCACTTCCATTTGGCGCCATTGTTGACCTTTTTTGCGCGAGCCGCGAGTGATCCGAGTCAATCACATGCACTTACATTACACGAGTTCATCGGAGCACACAAGGAAATCCGGTCAATTTTAAAAACATAACCAATTTTTCACAACTAAATACCGCTTTTGACAAATGCAATCATGTTTTTGTGTCTAAACAGAGTGTCGAGTTAAAAATACAGTATTCCCATATTAAGTGCGGCGGTTAGGGGTCAGAGACCTCCGCGAAAACGCTGAATCCGCAAATCCAGTCTCCGTTTCATCCCCATCCCCCGCAGCCGAAGAATATCTGTTACCGATCCAAACTCATCATTATAAAAAAACCCTTCTGATCATGCTTTGTAAACATTTATTCAAGAACGTTGGAGTATTATAATATATATACCCACGGCTGAGCAGAATGTCGACTGTCGTAAGAAAATTACGTGTCTGGTGTGAACAGGAGGTGAAGCGGATTCCGCGTGCACGCCGCTACGCTAACCCACCGTAAGATATTCTAGATGGACTCTAAATTAAAGCTTTTTTTTAATCTGAAAAATATCCTAGTATTCTTCCACGGCTCGTCCATTTTGTCAAAACTGCTAAAATCAAGTTTTTTTTTTAAATTTCAAAATCAAAGCGTTATTTTTTTTCCTTTATTGTAGCTAAATCAAACTGATGATGGATTTATGTTTGATAGTTTAGTGAACTTTGATAAAAAAAATAGAAACTGTCTCCTGTGGAGAATTTCAATGAACCTTTTCAAATATTTGTGATTTGAAGCACAGAGGGTAAATTATGTAAATAGACAGATCATTACATGGTTCATCTCCACTGCTTGTAGTACACAGACTATATGCTACCCACAATCACCTTTATTTGCCCCCCCTGCAAGCAATTTGCAAGTATGAGGCAGAGTCCATCTCAACATGTCACAGAGTTGGGGCAAATGTCAGGCACCCATACATAAACAAGCTCATTAACACAGTGGCATCCAAGCTGTCCTAAACTGCATCAAAATGAAGTGCTGATTCAAATTTACCCTTGAGACCACTGGATGTAATGAATGCCCCAGAGCAACCCCCCTCGTCCACCTTCACAAGTTTCCAACTTTTTATTTCACCCAACTTCAAGGAACAAGACAGAGAAGTTTAGACAGCAAGCATGCTTCTATTTATTTGATTGACAGCCTCATGCATGCAATTCAGAATTTGACATTTTCATTTGACTTCATTTTAGAAAACTTCAGTCAAGAAGGCGTAGCTAGATGACCAAGATGACAATAAAGGCCAACAGCTGCCTGACTCAGCAGCTGCTAGCTGAACAGTCGGGACGCGTTAGCGGTCTGACTACGCTGTTGAGTGCGCTGTTGAATTTGAACAGCGAGAATAAATTGCTAAGACTAGGTAAAAGACAAATAGTCATTAAAAACATGTCTTAAAAAAGCAACATTTAATTTATATCTTAAAAAGTATATTCTTCCAATGCAATTTATGCATTTTTTAAGCAATAATTTGCAGGTGAAGCTCCGCCTGCACGTCACAGGCATGGACGGAGCGCCGCTCCGGAGCGCGACCAGAACCGGCCGGCCCGAGCAGAGCAGCCGAACTTTGTAGCTTTGTGTCTGCGAGCAGGGGAGTCCTTTACTATGATGTGTATGATACGGAGCGATCTGAACGCGGAGATGCAGAAATGCCGCTCTGCGCTTCCCGCAGCACTGAGAGACCGTTCCAACAACCTGAATCTGTGTTACCAATCAACTGCGTCCAAAAAAAGAGTTAAATAAATCTGATGTTATTCTGAGACGATACGTACGGCCAAAATGCTTATTTCTGCATTGCACTTTCAGTGTTCAAGTTGTGCGCGTTTACGCTGTATTAACTCCAGACTGTAGTTTATATGCAGCCAAGTTAATCACTGGTGAAACAGATAGAGAATACTGAACTTAACACCTCCATTTGCACAAGAAAAAGTACTGGTTGCACAGATTCAGAGAATAGTGTGCAAACAGAACTCCACTTCTTCTTCTACGGGCGTTTCCGGTATTTTACACAGCTTTGCACATGTCTAAATGATTTATTCTGACTTAAAGTTGGAGAATAGAAAGGTTTGTTATAATTTGATAATTTTTTTTCATAGCTTATGTATACAGTTCTATTCTAAACCAATCTTTCATCGTCCAGGTATCAAAAGTGCTTAAAGACGCCTGATCAATCAATGAGATGGGTCTCCTTTCTGGTTGTGAGGAGAACTGCTGTGTGAAGCGGGAAGAGCATGGATCCTCCTCTCAGCCAGCAACAGAGGCAGAACAAGCTTAAAACATTTAAAAATCCCCCTGGGTGCACCTCAATACAGTTTATGAGCTTAACAACCAAGATCCAATGCAATGTTAATTTTGATACTAATTTACTCTTTTATAACAGGGGTGTCAAACTCAGTCACACGAGGGCCGAAATCCAAAACACACCGTAAGTCGCCGGTCGAACAGGATAAACATTTATTGAACACTCTAAAACTAAAATTGTAAAACTTTAAAAACGTAACTATAATTATAAACTAGATATATAGCATTACCTGTGATAATGGTAGAGTGAATGCTGTAAGCTGAATTTGATAGCTAAAAATGCTGAAGCTGTTAGCCAGCTAAAATATTAGCTAAATGCCAAATTATCCTAAAAACGTTAAAAACAAAACAAAACAAAAAAAAAAAAAACCCTTAGGTTAGCCAAAACAGTTAGCATGTAGCTGAAAAGATAGCAAAACTTCAAAAAAGCCTAAATTAGCCAAAACAGCTAGCGTGTAAATATTAGCCCAACTCCAAAATAGCTTAAAAAAACCATAGGTTAGCTAAAACAGCTAGCATGTAGCTGAAAAATTAGCTAAATTCCAAAATAGCCTAAAAAAAAAAAGAAGGAAACAGCTAGCGTGTAGCAGAACTATTAAGTAAATTAAGTAAATCCAAACATGTTTGTAAATGCCAGAATATTAAAAATGTTGAATATAATTACCTTGACTTTCACACGTGTTTTACAAAGTCTTACTTTTTGCTATGCTAAAGAGTCACTGTAATAAATTCAGATCAAAAATGTATTTAAATCAGAAAACAAAAAAATGTTATTTCATCATCTCAATGAAAGTTCAAACCACATTACTCCAGGTACACATTAACCAGGTCATTCTCTGTTGCTTTCCATCTAAAACTTTCTCTAATATCTTTAAGCAAAATTTGATTTATGTAAATAAAAAATGTAAATAAGCCACAGGTAGAAAAACAGCACATCAAAGACATAGACAAAAAAAAAACAACCCAGCAATCATCTCAGTCACAGAAAAACTGGAGTATACTATTGAGTCGGTGCCAGTTAAATGGCTTTGGTGCATGTGGTATGAAAGATAATGCAGGAGAGGCACAGAAGCCAAACACAGCAACTGTTCTCAGCTGAATGCTTGGGGCTGATAACAGGAATCTCTGAGACCTGTGACCCCCAAATGTGTTCACTTACTCTGGCCACAGAGAGCATTATTCCATGTCTGTGGCTCCCTGAGTACCTGTTGTCAGTTGTGTAGAAACAGTCGAGGTGCTTTGACTGACAAAGCCTTTGATCCCTCCACGCTTACACACTTCATGATCAACGCTCTTCTGAAGAAGAAAAGCTCCACTCCTCCTGATGCAGCGCTGAACTCATCCCTCCAGACTTGTTCTATCTCATTGCATCCATCTGTGTCTGACTGACCTGAAAACACGGTTTTACAGTGTTGTGATGCAGCAAACTATTACGGTACACCACCATATCTTTGTTCTGTATAAAGCAAACTGGGTTGGTTGTTTGTCATGCAGATAAAAGTTATCAGTACTTCCCTTTGTTTCAAGATTTTTTTTTTTTCAAATTCTCACCCAATTCTTTATTACAGTTCTGACCTTTTTAAGAGCACAATTCCACCCTGCATTCCTTCCCTTTTATCACATTTACTTTTCCCACTTTAATGTTAGAAAAAGACTCACTGCACCAAAAAACAAACAGTAAAATATTATTTCTTTTCAGATGATTTCAATAATATTGGCCACTACACTTAAAAACTGAAATATTGGACCGATTATCAAAAATTATTGAATTTGTTACATTTAAAATGATTAGTTTTCATCAAATACAAATTTTGAGTTGATGGTTTACTTAAATTAAACATTTAATTTTATAAAGATTAATATTTTAAATGTAACATATGCAAGAGCTTTTGGAAATTGATCCCAATGTTTCATTTTTATAGTGTAAACTGCAGAAAAAAGAACATAGTTAATGCAGCATTTATGTTGTCAGTTTTTTTGAGATTTTTCATTTTACAGAACTTTCCATGTAAAATATAAGTTATAATTTCAAAATTAGACGAAAAAAGTCAACTAACATAAATTGTACAGCTTAAAAGAAAGAAGTGCAGTTTTTATATAGAGTGATTTTTGTGCCACCGTTTTGTGCAAAAGTAAATGTGAATTGTTTATGAAAATTATCATAATTTGAAAACAAAATTTTTTAATAATAAATACCTTGGTCCCCAAGCAAGGTATTCCGAGGCTGTTACAGTTTATATTATGTATGTATATATGTATATATATATATATATATATTATATATATATATATATATATATATATATATATATATATATAAACATAAAGATGAATGAATGAATATATATAGATATAAAATCCATAAAGTTTAATTCATTCATAATCTTTTCATCAAAATAAAACACTGTTTATTAAATAAAAATAACCAAATATCACTCTTTGAGCTTCACAGAAATAAGTCAGGAAAATAAATAAAAACTGATTTCAAAATTATAATCAACATCCTGTCCTTTCCTGTCCTGTGTTATGAGAGGTTAACTTTTTCTTTATCTCGTTTTTCTTCTTCTTATTTTTTCATTTTATATTTTTTCTAAATTTGGTACCAGATGCTTTTGTCCTTTTTTGTCAGTCTTTCTGGTGTTTTGCCAAACTTCCCCACCAAACGCGTCGATTAAACCATTTCTCACCTCAACACGTTTTGTGTTCTCCATTTTTTTTTGGCCATTTCACACAAACATTCATTTAATAAATGTATGAATTTTATATATCTGTATTAAAATGTGTGTTACATAATGTCACGGTATGATTGACTTAAAATAATTTATATGGTAGATTCCGCCTCCTCCCTCATCCGTCCACTTCATTTGGGAGATCCCCCACTGTGTGCAGCCACAGGGGGCGCTAAACTGCTGGTGTCACCGAAAACCAGCACAGTTTTTTTTTTTTTTATATATATATTCTTGATTAACGCGCTGGGCAACAGCCTGAACTACCCGGACCTAAACATGACCTCGGTCATTTTTCCCTCATGCGCAGAAAGAGCAGATCCAGAGTCTCCACGAGCGCACGCTCACTGAGCCTCTGCTGGCGCGCACGCATCACTCGTGTCTGAAGGAGAAACCCACGCACGCGGAAGTAGACAATCTCTGGCACGCGAGGACTTTATTAAACAGAACAGAGATTAAACTCGTGCGCACAGGAGCAGAAAGCGCTCGCAGGGACCGGAATTATCCGTGAGGAACGTTTGGGTGGAGATGTTTTATTTCTGCGTGGAGTTTTGACAAAAAAAAACCGCCATAATCTACGCAGATCAGCAGAGCTGCACACATGGAGACAGAGAGGATTTGATTGATAAGGTCTCCAGCCAATCAGGACACAGAACAGGCTGTGCTGTTTAAAAAAAAAAAGGAAAAACGCAGCAGCATAATTGCTATGAAAGAATTAGCTAGACTAGACAGGTGATCTGTACTGAAAAAGGAAACAGAACATTCTATGTGTCACTTTCTATGTGGGTCTTGATCTGTGAGACCAGATTGGAAAAAAAAAAATCATGCCTTTCTGATACTGTTCAGCGGGCTGGACTAAACGTGGAGGCGGGCCGGATCTGGCCCGCGGGCCGTGGTTTGCCCGTGTCTGTCGGCAGGGTGTTTGGTGTGCAACAAATGTAACGCAGACAGAAAATTTCAAACATAAAATCAAAGATGTGATGAAAGCAAGATGAGGCACTACACATCTAAAAACGTTTGTGTTGCAATCGCCAAAAAAAAAGTTTGCAAACGTAAAAATATTTTTGAAAGCAAAAAAAATTGAAAGCAAATAGTAAATATTTTTATTTGCGGATTATGATTTTTTTTTTTGCAAATTTTGATCTCAAAACTGTAACTTCTGCTTGCAATATGGTGGCACAAAAATCCCTCCATATTTTTAAACCACTCTCCAAAGTATGACTTTACTATGTGTAAGTCTGATGTTCTTAATCAAAACTACATGGTATTTAACAGATACTTCGACCTGTGTGTTTACAATAAGGTGTAATAGAACACTGATTAATTACTATTTTTCTTTGGTTGCATCAGTACAATATAAAGCTAAACAGTGAGCTGTCAGTTAGTGATTTTAACTAAGAAAATGAATACAAAACACTAATATTTTAGCATAGTCATAGATATATAACATGTGGTTAGAGATCCTGTGAGTGTAAAAACTTTAGTTTGCATAATACAAAAATAATTTAGTAGAAAATATCAAGTGAAATTGAAACGTGCTGTTTTCCAGTTATATCTTGTTATTGTGCTGTAATGTCAATGTTGATTCATGATCTATTTTTAGCTGTCAATTCATTCAAGACAAAATGAAAACATGGTCAGCTCAGTGGTTAGCGATCTTGCCTTACAGTGAGAAGGCCCTGGTTCAAGTCCAGAAACACAACTGCGGACTTTTCTGTGTGAAGTTTGGGACCCGTGACCCGAAAAGGGACAAAGTGGTTTAGAAAATGCATGGAAAAATGAAATATTACAAATAACTAAGTATTCATTTAAAAAATGTAATTTCAACTTAATTTTCTAAAGTACATTTAGGGTCACAAGTCGGACTGTAGTTGTTGATATCAACACAAAAATAGCATTACTCGACATAAAAATATGTATACTCCTTTTAGTAAATTATATTTATTTTACAATTGTTTGCTGTTAAAATAAATAAAAAGTACTTATGCCAATAAAAATTAGATACAAAAGTGAAACCAAAATATATCTTTATATTAGAAACATCAGATTTTACTAATATATGCAACATACTTAAGTGTCCTTTTTGGTTATAAAAGGTAAAGGACAACTTTTACAGGACAAAGCTTATTATGAATTTAAAAAGTTGCAATACCTGCGATAATGCTAGTGTGAATGCTTATTGCTGAAGATGCTGAAGCTTTTTGCAAGTAACGCAAATTACTTAAAATTGCTGAAGGGATTTGCTGAAAATGCAGAAGCCATTTGCAAAATGTTAAATTTGTTAAAAGACTGGACATTTTGTTAAATAACTATTAAGAACTACAAAAGAGCGCTGAAGTTTACCTACATTTCAGTAAAACATTTGTAGTAAAATTGTTTAAAAATTCCGAATACATGCCAATTTATTGTGTTTCTTAAAATAAACTAAACTCCAAAAAATAAACTAAACTCCAAATTAGCCAAAAAAAAAGCTAGCTTGTTGCCAAAATAATAGCTAAACTCTAAAATAGCCTGAAAAACCCCAGTAGATAATAAATTAGTCAAAAACGTTAGCATGTTGCTAAAATATTAGCTAAACTAATTTTTTTTGGAAAATGACTTTAAAAGATATAAACTTAATATATTAATTAATATATTTAAAGCTTTGTTTCTAATTTACTTAAAATTTAGAAAATGTAAAGACTTTTTCATTCATTTCCCTTCATATTTTACTCAATATTTCAAAAACTGTAAAGTTTATAAATACCAAAATTACAAGCAGCAATGTCCTGAACGAGCTGAACGTTTTGATGCCAAGATTGAGGAAATTACTGAAAGTGTGATTGAATTTTTACGTGCTGAAAAACGTATAGAAAGGAGCAGGAGAATCACTCTAGTGTGAATGTTTACTAAGGATTCACACAATAAAACGCACATTGTCTATAACTTGAGCTTAATGCACAGTTAGATTACATCAACATCGCTGATCTCTAACTGAAAGCAAAGGAATAGGAAGTCAAAGAGAAACAAACCAGCGTTTTCTGCTTCATTTGTATCCATACAATCCCCTTCTTTTGAAGCTACAAAAGCATTGAAGGTTGTTTTATGCATCTGCAGCTGAAAACAATTATTGATTTAATCTAAACATTTGAATTTGATGTTATATAGACCTGTACTTTAAACACTATCATTTTTTTTAACCTTTTCTTTATTATTTATCTACTGTGGACTTTTCAAATGTAGTTTTGATATAATATTGATATTTTTTTAATTAGAATTTCAGAAAACATTGAATTATGTCATCATTTAGCAGGAATAACTTTATATTTCCCATAAATAAAATCTGCTTCAGAAAATAATTCAGCTATTTAATGCATTAAAGTTTAAATTCATGAAGATTTGCAAAGAGAGTTTTCCTTAAGCTCTTCAGTAAAATGATTATGCCCAGAATCTTGAAGAAAAACAAAGATTTAAGAGCATATACACTGAAGTCATGAAGGCAGTCCTTATTAATTTCATTCGTCATCCAGCTTGAAAACTTGTCACACTTGGAAGAGGAAATGAAGCAGTCAATTTTGCAAATGGGAAAAGGTCAATTACAGTGTAATGGATAATCCCAGTGGTGTTATTCTGTTTATATTGCCAGTAATAAGTCAGAAATGATGTCTTTCTCAAATGGCTCCTCACTTAACACCGTAGAATGTGTCTTTTTCTTTGGGTTCAACCTGAAAACAGATGACAACAAGTCTCTAATTGTATGCGGCACAAAAATAAATCCATTTAATTTTGGTTCCCTGACTGTGTGGATATTCAGAGTTTGTATTTCCACCAGGACAAACAAAGATGCCGCTTTATCAAAGGCAAAAAAAAAAAAAAAACATCTTCCAAGAGAGCATTAATGAAGTGATGGGAGCTGAAAACGAGGCAGAGATGGAGCACAGGTTGGTGTGCTGATCCAGTGTGTTTGCAGCCCCCTGACAGAGTTAAGCCTATTAACTAATAAAGAGGATGTGGATGAAAACAAGGAAAGAGGGTCTTAATCAGGTTGGCCTGTGGTTTTGAGGCTTAAGTTGCAGCGGCTTGAGACCTTGAAATCTGTAAGCCAATGACCTCGCCCAACCTCAATCACTTCATCTCTTCTTTTCCTGAAACAGTGTGTAATACCATATTCACTTTGTGATTCCAAGAAAGGCTGAATTCATTATTTCTCAGCTAAATGCTCTGTCCACTAATTCATTTTCCCATTCCACACATTAAAAAATAATAAAGGAACAGATATTTGGCCAGGGAATTGGAGAGGGAATGTGATCTTGAAGCACATGCAAAGATGAGGAAAAGCTTAACTTAACAACATTAATCACCAATTATTAAGTCGACCAATCAGGTCATGCGCAAACTGAATGTAAAACACACATCTTAACCATAATTAGCTTTAAACCAACTAAAAACTAGACATGTAGCATTACCTGTAATAATGTTTGTGTGAATGCTGGAAGCTGAATTTGGTCACTGAAGATGCTAGTGCTGATAGCTGAAGACGGTGAAATTGATAGCTAAAACACGCTGAAGTTGATAGCCAGCAAAAATATTAGTTAAATACCAAATTAGCCCTAAAAAACTGAAAAAAAGCCTAAATTAGCCAAAATAGCTAGCATGTAGCTAAAATATTAGCTAAACTCCAAAATAGCCTAAATAACTAAAAAAAAAACTTAAATCAGCCAACAAACGCTAGCATGTAGCCGAAATATTAGCTAAACTCCAAAATAACCTAAAAAACTAAAGAAAAAAACACTAAATTAGCTAAAACAGCTAGCATGTGGCCAAAATATTAGCTAAACTCCAAAACAGCCTAAATAACTAAAAAAAAAACTTAAATCAGCCAACAAAAGCTAGCATGTGGCCAAAATATTAGCTAAACTCCAAAACAGCCTAAATAACTAAAAAAAAAACTTAAATCAGCCAACAAAAGCTAGCATGTAGCCAAAATATTAGCTAAACTCCAAAATAACCTAAAAAACTTTAATAAATGCCAAAATAGTCCAAAAAGCTAGCAGAATTCCATTTTAACTTTCAACTTTACTACACTCTTACCCCATATAATAAAAAGTAACAACTAACCGACTATTAAATTAGTCGTAGACTATCTTAATAGTCGATTATTTGCTGATTAGTTGACTAATCGTGGCAGCCCTATTTAGCAGAGACTGGCTTTAAGCTAATGTCTTGTTTCAACAACTTAAGAAGTGTTTTACCCCAAAGATTTACTCTAAAATGTCATCAGGGAGGAAACAACGGCATGTAAATAACCACAAACCCTCAACAAATCATAACACTAGCTGCGTTTCCATTACACTTTTGCGCAAAACTTTATCGAAATTTCTAGAATTTCGATAAAACACTGTTTCGAAAAAACAGCGTTTCCATTAAACCATGATTATGCGAAAAACTCGAAGTAATTCCCGCGATGAGTAATTAAAAAAAACATGGCGACGGATATAAACACTATTTTGATGTGCAGTAGATTCATTCACATTTCTGCCACGGCGCTAGCTCTCATCCTTGCCATTCAGAGAAGACGTCTACGTCTGATCCGAGCCTTGGAGCGGCAGGCTCCTTATACGTGGGAGCGAGTTAGAGTCAAACATTTTTGGGAAATCGTGGTTGAAGAATTCACCGAAGAGCTGTGGATTCAGCATTTTCGCATGACACGCTCAACTTTTGATGAGCTGTGCGATGCTGTGGGACCTCTCGTGGCGCCCGCTGTGCGGTGCCCAAGGCAGCCAGTTGCTGTGAAAAAGCTTTTCCTGCTTCCTGTCCGAAACGTCATAGCTGGTTAATGGTCACGTGACTCGTTTGTTTCGAAAAAAGTGTTTCCATTACAGTTTTTCGAAAAACTACTGTTTCGATACGGCCCAAATACCACCTCCTCTAAGCGCAAAAACTTTATTTCGAAAAAGGCGAGTTTTTTCGAAATTGTGGTGTTTCCATTAGGAGAATTTAATATCGAAATTCCGTTTTTCGAAATTTCAGAGTTAATGGAAACGCGACTAATGAGAGATTCACCAAAAAACCTGGACTGAAACTGGACAATCTGTAATCTTTTCATTCAGTCTGGTGTATTTGTAAAGCACCAATTCTCAGCTGTGGTGGTCTCTAGGTAATATGGAATATGACACCGTGGTGACACCATGGAAGCCTGTAGAGTGTCCATGACAATGATTTGTCATGGAAATACGCAAATCAGAGGCCAAAGAAAAAATATAACTGTACTAATGTATTGCATCACAAGCAACAAGTAATGTTAATACCAAAACATCTTGTCTCATGTTAGCTTGAACATTTAGGGTCCGGACCATCACTCCTGCAGTGCTAAAGTAAACATGGTGTCTGCAGAGAGAACGCAGAAACACCAAGATAGTGGTTATTTTTTTTCAGCAAATCACCTCTTTATAGCTCCATATTGTAATTGTATTTAGAGGAGGATTAGGATCACTTGTAAAAGTTGATGTATCTTACATCAATCCTGAAATGTCATCTGAAAGCCAATGATACTTAGTGTACATTAGATTTTCTACCTTCCTGTGCACGTATTCTGATCCATTCCCAGTATTAAGCCATCTGTGTCCTTTAGAATAGCTCTACGTGTCAACATAGACATTGACATAACCCAGCTAAACAAACTACTGAAGATAGACACTTTTCAAGAAAACCTTTGCTTTTTGTGGACAAATCTGAATTAGACAAAAAGATCCCAACCAAGAAACACAAGATGAAGGAACAATTTAAAGTTAAGTGCAACAAAGGTCGACTGTGGAGCCAAGCTTTAGTGGAACTAAATGTTACAGCAGAAAGTAGACTTGAAGAAATTGGCAAGATAACGGCAACAATAGTGGAGGACTCACTGACCATAAGAACAATGACAACTTCAGGTCTTTCTCAGACAAATTACAGCGAGGACAGTTTCCTTTAACATCAAAAATCCCTCCGAAAATCTGACAGGGAGAGGTCTGGCAGACCCAAAGCGTCAGCTGAACCAGAAGTTACATTTCTGAGAGTTAACAGCTTCATGATAGTAGAAAAAGTGTGGTGGCAGACATTTCAGGATTAGAAAACAATGAACTGTTGAACACTGAAAGAAGCTGCAACTGCTGTTGAAATTGTTGGTTCAGTATGCAAAACCAGCCAAGAACCAGGCTTCATAGTTTGTGATATTCACTGTCAAAGTTAAAAGAAGAACCCATTGAGTTGGTTGGAATGAACTGGACAAAAGAGGGAAAAGCAAAGCGACATACAAGTGTCAAACATTCAAACATTCATGGGAACTTCAGCTAGAGTTTCTTAGAAAGCTTCTTAATGTATATTTAGTTTCTGTGGAGTGAGAACCTCGCTCAGCCCTCATAAGCTGTAATAAGGGGGTACTTTAAATAAATCGGAGTTTTGATCTATAAATGGATTCTTCTATCGTGTACTATTGTATCATTTCAGAGTGCTATGAGACGTTACACTAAATCAGGGGTTTAAAATTCAATCACACAAGGGGCCAAAATCCAAAACGCACCTTAGTTTGCGGGCTGAACAGGAGAAACATTTATTGAACACTCTAGAACAAAAATTTAAAAACTTTAAATCGTAATTTTTTAACATAATTATGAACTACATTACCTGTGATAATACTGGTGTGAACGCTGTAAGCTGAATTTGGCCGCTGAAGATGCTAGTGCTGATAGCCAGCTAAAATATTAGCTAAATGCCAAATTAACCTGACTAACTAAAAAGAAAAGAAAAAAAAGACTTAGGTAAGCCAAAACAGCTAGCATATAGCTGAAAAAATAGCTAAACGTCAAAACTGCCTAAAAAACCGAAAAAAGCCTAAATTAGCCAAAACATTTAGCGTATTTCTGAAATATTAGCTTAACTCCAATTAGCCTAAAAATGAAAAAGAATCCTAAATTAGCCAAAACAGCTAGCCTGTAGCTGAAATATTTGCTAAACTTCAAAATTACCCAAAAAAAATCTTAGTAAAATTTCAAAATAGTCTAAAAATCTAGCAGAATGCCAATTTTTAAAGCTTTAAACTGTAACTTTTTAACATAATTATGAATAATAAAAAGGCAGTAATATTATTCCAGAATAAATCAACTTAAATCTTAAATAACTTTCAATATTTTACTCTCTACAAAATATATTTCGTCAAAATTATACAAGTCAAAAATAAGTGCAAGGGCCATTAATAAAAACAATAAATAAAAATAATAAATAAATTCCAAAAGAAAATTGGAAACATTCTAAAACAGTTACAGTTTAATTGTGTAACCCTTTTCAAAATGAGGAGGTGGGTCTTGGTCAGAAATATAATCTTTTGATACAAGTCGTGTCTTCACTGAGGCTATTAGAGCAACTGCAACACAGAGAGTTATAAAAGGACAAATAAATGAAGATTATAGTACCAATGGGAATAATCCCAGCCCATTTAAATGCAATAGAATCAATATTTTTTATATATTCAGGGCATGTTAGGAAAGATAAATGGATTAAAAAAAGAAACTAATAAAAGCTAAAAGATTGGTAGAGCACACTGAAGTTGTAATGACTTATCGATCAATACTTTTGAAATTCAAACCTTTGCTTTAAAGGTAATACAAGTGCTTGCTTTGTTTTTGTTCTGCATATATCCATGTTCCACCCAGTAATGTCAGCTTTTGTTTGAGAAGCTAAAATCCATACCGCTATATGAAAAATGGATTGATTGTAGAACTTTACCCAACAGAAGTGGCTAATTTAGTTGTATTTGTCATCAGGAAATACTGGATTTGTTTTCCTATATCTATAGCAGGATAGCTGAAACTCTAATTGCGCTGGACCTTTTCTATGAAACTTCAAACTTTTCTGATCGTCTGACAGACAAAAGGAGACAGATTTGGTCAAATTCAAGATTTAAGATTGAGCCTAATTAATTTTACACACAGCAAAAACAGGGAGCTTAAAGACATCAACACTTTCACCCCAATGGTAGATTTTCTTTAAATAAGTGGGTAAGAAAAGTTGTCCAACTAAGAATTATTCAGGTCCAATCCGAATACTCCCCTTCTCCCTCTTCCTTCGTTAATCCCTCCTTGTTTGCTCCAAACGGAGGAAAAAAAAAAGTGTCTAATATTTCGGAGGTGAATTTGGTTCGATGACGTCATCATTATCACCGGTTTGCGAGGAGCTTCCAACGCTTGAATAAACATAACAACAGCTGTTTTATAACTTTAAAAAGGTCACGCTTCAGCATAAAGTCATTACTTACATTTAGATGTAAACGTCTGTGGTTCAGAGCGCACCAAAGTGAATCAGGTAGACCAAACTTTCTAAGAACCGGTCAGTCTGGTTGCATTAAGAAAAGCATCTGGTGTAAAAATAATTCCAAGCTTATAGAGCAAATGACTTCAGTTCATGTCTGTGAAAGGGAAGCGATACGACACACATTTAACCGGAGAGCTGGCACTAAAATTCAAAAAGGACAAACAGATTGGAAACCCCTGATGATGAATAAACTGTCCTTGAATAACCTCTTCAAAGTAGACCCTGAAAGTGCTGTTCAGAAAGAAACCCTTCCCAAAAAAATGCTTCGCTAAAAAAGCAACTTTTCAACTTCTCACTGAGGGACGTTAATTGATTTGATAAACACTTAAAAGAAGCAACATTAAGAATCGGCACGCGTCCGGGGCAGACATTTCATGCATTATTTCATTTGGAATGACATACTTTCACATTAAATGGGAATAATGCATTATAAAAGGACTTCTTTAAGCAGTTTCCTTAAAGGAAGAAAAATGTCAGTGAGGAGCAAACTAGATACACTAGATTGGTCAAATCAGTCACATCCCAACACTAGTGGCACTAATGAAGGTAGAATATTATTCCAACGCACTATATATAAACTTAAAAACCCATGAAGAAAACACAGACATATAATCCTTTTATAATCCTCCATTTATTCCTAAAACTAATCACTGTCAATGCAACAGCTGACTTATCTTTGAATATGTAAAAAATAGAGTAAATTCTACATTTTAAGCAATTATCTAACTACAAACGAGCAGGTTCTCACGTGCTGATGTCACAATGTGAGAACCGCCCCTGCAGGAAGAGTTTGCTCCGCCCCCAGGATCACACAAGCACTTTCTCAGCATAGCCAGCAGCTCAAGCTAAAAGCAATCAGCTCGCTAACTTCACGACCACAAATTTTGGGGATAAACGCCCGAAGTGCACTGTATGTAGGCCTACATCGATATTTTGGTTTTTTCTTTTCTTTGTTTTTTTTTTTTGTGGGTGACACGCCAACTCTACAATGATGTCATGAAATGGGCGACACCCTCAGAGATCGAGTTGCTTTACTTCCTGGTATGAAGAGAGTTCACAAAAATAACACATATTTCACGAATAATTATTTTTTTAGTGTTCCAAAGGTAATATATGATCATATTTATGGATATAGTTTTCTCTGAAAGACTTAAAGAAAGCATGGTATGGCCCTTTAAAAGCCGAGCCTTTTTAAGTCTTTAAGTCGGTGGTTTAACACTGAAGGCCCTTCAGAAGTCCTGACCAAGCAGGAATATGTTTGCTTTGTTGTTTTGGTGCTTTTGTCAGTAAATTGGAAAAGTTACCCTTTTAAATTGTGCCACATTGGAGAGGTGCATGCATTCTAGCCTGAGCTCTGAAAAACACTGTTCTGTCAACAAATAAACACCCAAAAGACAATTTCCATCCTTTTGTGCTTCGGTCGTGTAGAAACATGTTCTTTTATTTGAGCAAATTATAATGAAAGCCTCAAGAATAAAATATAAAAAAGATTCTTTGTGAAGACAACTGTCAATCTAAACCACTTCTCACACTATTTTCTACAACTTGTTACCATGGAGACACACTTGCATCATCACCAGCATGAATAAAAAAACATGTAGTTACACTTTTCACAATTTCTTCCAACTTCTTCAGTTCAAAAACAAGTCAATTATCTCACTATTTTAATGTGTGTGAATGGGACTTCAGCTCTTGATTTCTTTAAGGCTTATTAAACTAACAAGGTGAATGGAACTGAAGAATATTTCATTTAGTATGAATGTATGAATGAATCTGGTTGCAGGAGTCTTATACATGATTATTTAATCTGTTTTTTTTATTTTCTTGATCCTGAAATTGAGTTTACTTCTCTGGGTTTTATTAAGACTTCTTAGTAACATTTGACAAAAACTTCTAAAAAAGATATTCAATCTTTACGTATTTATGTTCTTCTCTGGCATTATGTCTCTAGCTAACACAGCAGAAGGAGGTTGGATAAGGAAACTCCTTCAAAAAAACATTTCTAATCAATCCTTTATATACAAGAAACACAGCAATGCTCAGGTTTTAAAAAAGGTTTTGTTTTTTTGGTTTCTAGAAATCTAACATTTGTGATCCTGTAACTGATTTGTCTTTATTAGATTTAAATAATTTGTCCCCAAAATTGATTTGGACACCTTTTGTTGACCCTCTAAGCACCTCATTTATTGATGTAAAATCGCAGTTAGCGAGGGATCATGAATGGAAGAATGAAGCATAACTGGAAAGGACTGGAGATGAGAGCTGTGCTAGCTCCCTCGGTGCAGGAAAGCAGGAATCAATCTGGAGATCCTATTACTCCGCCTGCATGGGTAATGTCCTGAAATGATCCTTGAGGGTCGACTCTGGATAAAAATCAAGGAGCAGAGACAGCCAGTGGGATCAGGACGGAGGAGGACTATAGATCAGGACTGAGCTCGAGTCCGGGAACTCGTCGACTTGCAAACTCTAAATTTAGCTTTTCAAGGAAAATTCTGAAAGTTTGCATTTTTGTGCCTTTATGTTTAGTAATGACCCCTCCCATACATCTGATTAAGCCGATTTGATCTGAAAATGTTCTGGTTGTGATCATAGATTTGCTAACTTGGTAATAGTTTAAGCAAAAGCAGAGATCCTGTTTCTTTTTTTGTTTTAACACCTGGTTCACACTGGATGCAGAAGCGGCGAGGAGGCCGTTTCCCTCTGGCGCCCTTGTTAACCTACAGGGTGGTTCACACCGCGCTCCTCCGCAGAAGACTTGTGGCGTGCAGAGGATTGTTTTGGCGTCTGGTCTTTCTTGTACGAGAGTCGCGAGCGATCCGCGTCAATTCTGGCAGGAAGTTACATCAAGATACATTAAAAAAAATCGAGTTTATTTCCAAAATATAACCAATTTTTTACAATAAAACGCAGCGATTGACAACACAAGCACACTTCTCAACAACAGATACATTAAAGAAGTGTTCCAGGAGATGACGTCATACAAATCAGGAGCGTCTGCTTCCTCCTAAATCAAATAATAAACACTTGCTGAGAACGATAATTATTCTCCGCGATTATCTTCTTCAATATATCAGGCTTTTTTGGCGGTTTCTGAGTCAGCTGATGGAGAGAAGAGAACCTCCTCCTCTCTCTGCTGTGTGGAGATCACCTCAGCAGCGCAGCATCTCCATCAGACATAAACATTTCATACAAACGTCTTGAGTTAGAAACAGGAATAAGCGGAGGAACACTGTACGTCATCTTATCGCATTCCTAAAGATCCAGAGAGGCGAGCTAAGTGGGTCAGTCTCCTTAAAAGAGCCAGGAGCAAAACGAGACTGAAAGATGGTCCAGAGATTTGTCCAGAGATGATTTCACATCACGTATGTTATCGTTTACAAAGCTAACTTACTTTCATTCTATGCTTTAATCATGGTTTCAGATTGATGCTACTGTAAAACCACAGTCCATTTCACGCAATTTGTAGGGATTAAGGGGTTGTGTTTAAGTTAGCAAGCGCTAACTAGCAATCAATTAATTTATTTTGTAGAAAGAATGAATGATAATCCATAGAGATCAGACTTCATTCCATCTGCTTTTAACTACCTTCAATCTCCATAGAAGAGAAAAATAAAAATGACAACCAGACGCGTTAGCCAAGCTAACCTCAACAAACAATACTCCAACCCTGATGCTAGCCATGCTAATGTTAGCTGCCTGGATTCTAACCCTTCCAGTGATGATGCAGCATTTTTAGATTGAAGATTCCACAGATTAATGTTTGTTACAAACCCAGATTGAATCCATCTGTAATCCTCCAGGATTTTGTAAACTTTAGACTCCACCGTGTGGGATGATGGGAAGTTTATTGTTTGGATAATAGATCTGGGACATTTTCTTCATCTGAGACACCTTTAAAAAGAACGCTTGGAACATTATCGGATCAATAATATTTAATCTTCTTAATAAAGCTCAATGTCATGTGTGTTACAGTGAGATGAAGACTCTGACGGCTTGAAGGTTTCAGCAGTGGCGCTCAAGGTGGCGCCGTTCGTATTTCTGCCAAAATGGTTGACTGACTGCAGGGAGTCACGTGGGGTCTGGAGCTCTATAGACCTACTTCTTGCTTCTTCTTAGCAGAAACATGAGGTCATATTTTAGGTTATTAACTTACCCAGGATAGCAGAAACAGAAGAAGCTCTAGCAGAAATGCTGTCACGGAAAATGGAATTCTGGTCTGACTTACAGGACAGCAGAGACGGGGTGCTTCCGAGTCCTGTGTGAACCTAGCGCAACTGGCGAGTGTTCCTTTCGGACCCTTCAAAATAAAAGTCTATCCCGATAGACTCATTTCCTATTGAGAAAATCGCCCTAATCTTACTAGAGAAAAGTAGATTTTTTAAGTGTGTTTTCCATAACCAAAGAATCCTATTAATGAGTGAAAATATAAAAATGTATAAGACGTATTTAATGACATGTTGATGTTTTTTTAATTCTTTTCTGTTGTGATGTTCTTAAGTTCTAATCAAGTGGCTGTAAATGTTTAAAACAGCTTTTTAAGCTAAAAGTGTCCGGTTTGTGTGAGTTCACCATCAGCACAGAGGGAAACGAAAACGACGGGCAGAGAACAGTGAAGGACTGAGGGGGCGGAGGGAAGTGCTGCATGGGTGCAGGACGGCAGCAGAGGAATCACAGGAGCCTCTCCTGGCCCTCACTAAAGGGGCTGCCGGGAGACGGTGGGTCTTCTTGATAAATCACATCTATAATTCAGAAATCCAAATCCTTCAGCTGCTCCAGATGTCAGCAACAGTCTCTCATCAGAACATGTCTAAGGTAAAGGGTTAGACACAGGGCAGGTGAGACAGACGGCAGCAGAAGACTCGAGACTTTCAGGAGGACAGGCTGGACTTTAAATGAGCAGCAGAACTAATCCTGCCAGCAGCAGAATGACAGAAATCCAGCAAAAAGTCCTCAAATTCAGGCTTGAATCCCAAATGTGGCCATGAAAAGCCTTCCAAAGTGGTCCAGACAGGACAGAGGTGTAAAAAGAGGGAGGAGGAAACCTGCTGCTCTGTCGCTCTCTGGGGAATAGAATGGCTCCAGGTAAAGTGAGGCGAATCAACAACCTTTCTGCTAATCATGAGCTCCTATGTTTTTATGTCTGGTGACCAGAACATAATCAGCACCTTTGGGACTAGAAAACTGCATCACCAATAAACGCAGGTTGTGGTTGGATGGCTGTAGAAATAGATACTTCTGCAACATAGATATTCAGCAGGTAGAGCTCTTCTAGCAACTCGTTGATAGAGTGACCTGCAATGAGACTTTATCAAGTCATTATGACATCAGCACCATGCTGTAGGGGTGGACTAGAGCTGTGTCACAGGCTATATCGCTCATTTTGACTATAGATATTAAAATAATCATTTTAAAACAGATTTTTTTTTATTCTTTCGATTCACTTTTGAGTTAACACATTTAGATACATTCGTTTAGTAATACATTAACAATCTATATATGTGCTTTTAACATATTCATATTACTCTAAGTTCACTGTAAAATGTGTTAGTTATATAATAATGAGATTGTTAATATCATACAGTGTTAGATTTTCAAATAGAGAATCTCCAACAATTGTTCTGCTTCTCCTGGTGGATGTTTCAGTTTGGCCACTAGGTGGTGATCATGCTGCACACCTTATTCAAGAAGAAGACCGTATCATCAAAAGATGGTGCTTTAAATCACTACTTTAAAAATATTATCTTTAAAGAGTTTGGAAAATTCCTGCCTTTAAGTATATAAAAATGTTTATTTAATCAGCAATGAATGTTTATGTGGACAGAGCATTAGCATTAGTCATCCTATAGAAAATCCCATTAAACGTTAGCATCAAGTTAGCAGACTTTAGCTTTATGTGCTAGATCAAGGGTGTCAAACTCAATCACACAAGGGGCCAAAATCCAAAACACACCTTAGGTCGCAAATAAAAAGAATTAACATTTATTGAACACTCTAAAACTACATTTTTAAAACTTTAAAACTGTAACTTTTTAACATTACTATGACAAAAATTAAAATAGCCTAAAAATGAAATAAAAGCCTAAATTAGCCAAAACAGCTAGCATGTAGCTGAAATATTAGCTAAAATCCAAAAGAGCCAAAAAAATCTTAGTAAATGACAAAATCATCCAAAAAGATAGCAGAATGCCAATTTAAAAAATTTAAAACTGTAACTTTTTAACATAATTATCAATAATAAAAGGGCAGAAATATTATTCCAGAAAAAAAATCAACATAAACTTTAAATAACTTCCAATATTTTACTCTCCATAAAAATATATATTTTATCAAAATAATAAAATAAAATGAAAATAAATAAAATAAAATGATCTGGATAGAATGACCTTGACTTTGACACACGTCTACTAGATCAATCTCTATTTTTTTATGTATCAATTATTGATCTTTTAAGATTAAATCGATTCTAATCAATTGATTAATATTATCAACCCAGCCCTAGAAATGTCTAATTAATTCCTCACATGGGTTTCCACAAGCAGAATTCTGATATAATCTTGCTGGACAGGATCTGCAGAAGAAGAGATTTTTTTCAAAGCAACACAACATGATCAATAGCAGGCCTGCTCTTCACCAGCCTGCCTGTGTGACTATGTTGACATACGTCTTTCTCCAGAATCCTGCTCGCAGGCTCTGGCCTGAGGCCTAATCTATGGGATCAGATGAGTCTCATAATTCAGAAATGCACAAAGTTTGTGTCACAAATTCACACACTCCGATTCACAAATCTAATTTTATGCAAACGTGCAATATGAATTCGGAAATGCACACAACAGGTTTCACAAACACACACGTTGTGCTTCACACACTCATACTAAATGTTTCACAAATGCAAAATAAGCATTTCATAAATGTGCAGTCTGTTTCTCAAAAATATTAATGTTGATTTTCACAAAAAACACAATAAATGTTTCAGAAACTCACAAAAAAATTTCAAACTCACAATATATGTTCCAAAAATCCACAATAAATGTTTCACAAACTTAAATTTTAGGTACTCTTATAATATAAACTCTCAGATCAAGTGAACTGCAGAATGTGCATGTACAACCCCCTCTAATTCATGAATGTCTCCACATTCGTGAGAGAAATCCCAGGATGTGGATGTATCACCCCCCTTTCCTTTGTGAATCTCTCCACATTTGTGAGAGATTTCACTGCGGTGAGTTTTGAGACTCTCCTAACGTGGAACGTCAGCCGATGCCATCATTGGCCACCGAATCTGTCAATCAAAGTTAGCAGCAAATCGGGCGTGTTCGCTTTCAGCCAATCGTATGCCCCCTTAGATTTTCTCCACCGCTTCAAGTTTGGAATCATGGCGGAACGGACACCCGACCGGAACCAGTCGAATCAATCCGTGTATCATTCGTTCATTCGTTTTTCAATTTAAAAAGGGGATATGAAAAAAACGAAAAAAAAAAAAAAAAAAACCGTTTTTTCATTTTCCGATTCAAAAACCAGTTTTGTGCACCAAAACGAGAAAACGAAAATCGGATAACGGGCGTTTGATTTGGTTTTTCATAGTTTCGTTTCTGACACGGGGGGTCACCCGGAAGTAGTCTGCGCAGATTCTTACGTGTTAAAACAGCTGCAGTGCTCGGACAGTAACTGTCTTTCTTTAAGGGAAATGGATCGTTTTATTAGTGACTGTAAAGGGAAAATCCGAGACCCAAGGACATGAAAATACATCCGTTCCAGGTAAGAATCTGTTGTATTATAGTTTTTCAGTCACATGTCTCTGACGATGTGAGTTTGCTACTTTGACAAGCTAACTGTTGCTAACTGGGCTGCACAGAGTCCGGTCATGGATTATTAAACCCATTATGTGATTATATGAAAAGTTGTTGGCTGTGCATTTAATGAAAAGCACTAATCAGCAGTGTCTCCTCTTTTTTGAACCATATTATCAGAATGTTAGTGACGGAGCTCGCGACGTCCCCCAAATGTCTGGAATGTGATGCTAGCGCTAGCTAGCTAGCTAGCTAGCGCTAGCATCAGACTCCGGCGTTGCACTGGCGAAGATTATTCACAAAAAATGAGTTTTGTTTAGCTACATTAAGATAAGAAACACGAAATATGAAATACTCGTCGTGGAATATTGTACAACTAGACAACAAATAGTTATCAGAAAAATGTCTTTAAGTTTTGGCAGGAAAACACATTTGTATAACATCTGTAACGGATGATTACAATAAATACTGCGTTCTTACATTTAGTGTTATGATAAATATGTGACTAGAAGAATTTGGCATTTGTAATTGTATTTTGTTTTCATTGCAAAATTATTTCATTTGTTGAAAGCATTTTAGAGCCACATTTTTTTCAGCTTTCAAAATAAGAGTGGCTAAGTAAACAAAATCATCTGTAGGCAAGAATGTTTTAGAATATTACATAGAAATAGACATTGTCATATTGTTGATTACAGCTTTTAGTTAATTAGATCATGATTTTCCTGTGTTTTCCTCCAGATCAGACAGTTATGATCAAAAACAAAGAGTGATGTTAGAACCACAGCCGAGCTAACAGCAGCTCACTGCTCACAGCTTACTGTTGTAGAAAACATTACAACAGTAATAAGTTTGACTTTAACGTCAGACACGCTGGAATTGTCGGATTTTTGATCTGTTTACAAGAATTATATGAGAAGAGTAAATATAGACAACTTTTAACTGATGAGAAAAGATCTTCTGCAGCGTTTTGATCCCTCCATAATGCATTTCTGATATAACCTGTTCTCTCCTCATTTGCCGAGTAGATTTCCTGAATAAAAGACCAATAGCTGCTGGTGGTTTTCTTTCAGGGATTTCAGTGGAGCTGGTGTCCAGTGCTGAGGAAGCTGGGAGCGCGTTTGAGCAGAGCTGAGGTCCATCACCGAGGTCTCTTCATCTGGAGAGGACCTGTTCTCTACAGATGATGCTGAGCAGAAACGTGGACAGACTCTCCCTGACATGACTCTTGTGATACTGTAGTTAACCATAAACAGACTTTTCCAGATGCATTGCTTCATCTAATACATGTTACTAACAGGTGTGCTGAGTAAATAATGATTATAAATGTAACATTTAACTTAGTGCATTAATAAGCCCCCAAAGTAACCCCCCTCCCCCCAACTGTATATCTATTTCTGTTGAAAGATGTATTCATGTTAGGTTTGTAATAAATATATCACATTACCATGAAACCATTTTGTTTATTTTCATATATATGATTACAATGCTCATGTTAGCATTCAGTTTTTACCTGCAAGAAGAGATATTTCTGGACTGCTTTGAAAATATCAATATTGTTAAAGCTTTAAGACCTAATGATAAAACAAGGAGCAAGTAAAAAACAACTCTTAAATAAGAGTCCAATATCAACACTTTACATAGCAGTTTTGATTGAACATTAACTTTGTGTTTGGAGTTGACAAAGTGCTTCATGCAGTCCTTCTAGATGTTGTTTTGCAGCTCATCAGCCCGACACTCCAGGCAGGAATCACGGCTCCTCTCCTCAACAACCAGTCAGGCTTATGCAGCAGGTCCAGGAAAAATGGCTCTTCCAAAGGACCTGCAATTAAAAGAAAGAGAATTTAAATAACTGAATATGTAGTATTACCTGCAATAAAGCCAGCATGAATGCTGTAACCTGAATGTAGCAGCTGAAGATGCTAGCACAGATTACTGAAGATGCTTAAAGTTATAGCTAAAAAGGCTGTAACTCATTGCAAGCTAAAATATTATCTAAATGCCAAATTAGCCTAAAAAACAGGTAAAAAAGTCTAATTCAGCCATTAAAGATAGCATAAAGTTGAAATATTAGCAAAAATCAAAATTAGCCTAAAACATGAAATACAAAATTTGCCAAAACAGCTAGCATGTAGCTGAAATATGAGCCAAACTTCAAATAGACTAAAAACCTTGGTAAATGCCAAAATAGTCCAAAAAAGCCAGCATGATGCTAATGTAACAGCTGAAACTCCAAAATAGCTAAAAAACCCCAGCAGATGCCAAAACACTAATGTGGCTAAAAAAAATGAGAAATCCCAACTTGGTTTAAAATAACCTTATATTTATAGAACGTAGTGAGTAAAAAAAATGTTCAGACTAAAAACGTGGACTGCTTTTAGAGAGTGTTTTAAGGTTGTCATGGCAACGAGCACTAGGGCTGCCATAAACGATTTTAATAGTCGACTAATCACTGATTATTTTTTCCGATTAGTCGACTAATCGGGTCATGCGCAAACTGGATATAAAGATGCTGAAGTTGATAACCAGCTAAAATGTTAGTTAAATGCCAAATTAGCCTAAAAAATAAAAAGAGCCAAAGTTAGCCAAAATAGCGGGCATGCTGCTGAAAGAATAACTAAACTCCAAATTAGCTTTAAAAAAAATTCCTACGTTAACCAAAACAGCTAGCATGTAGCTGAAATATTAGTTAAATTCAAAAATAGCCTAAAAAAAAAAAAAAAAAAACGCTTAAGTTAGCCAAAAACAGCTAGCATGTATATTAAATATTAGCTAAACTCCAAAATAGCCTAAAAAAAACTTGATAAATGCCAAAGTAGTCCAAAAAGCTAGCAAAATGCTACTATAACTTTCAACTTTACTACACTCTGACTTCATACAATACAAAGTAACGATTAATCGACTATTAAATTAGTCGTCGACTATTTTAATAGTGGATTAGTCATCGATTAGTTGACTAATCGTGGCAGCCCTAACGAGCACCCAAAGGGAGGCGCACGGCTGCGTGTCTCTGTCATTGAAAATTATTCCCTGCACTTGTCTTGAAAAATGCTTATACCTTTTAAACCATTATCCTCTCAATAAAAAAAAAAAGTAGTCAGAATCCAGAGATTTTAGACAACAGCTTGTGCAATTTGACTAGTGAAAATATGTACCTTGATACTTGCCCTCACCATTTTTTGGAACCAAACCATTCCTGTTCTTACAATTTATCACCTAAAATATCCCATTAAAAAAACATAAATAAATATCCTGGGAAGTGATCAAGATGCGTAAGGGCAATGCAGACGTGAGTCTTTGCCAAAGGTATCAAATGTGACCAACATGAATTTCTATCACCTTTAGTGCTTGAATACTCTAAAAATATGTTAAAAAAAACATCAGCCAAAATAAAAACCAGTTAGAAGAATATCTGCTCAAATGAAAGGTCAATGTTTTCAATAAAACATTCAATAATTAGGGATTATTCAAATTTGTACTTAGATTTGTGAACGATCTAAGAGAGAAAATGAAAATACAGTTAAGCAGAACATTTATAAAATAAATACTGTAAATATTTCAGCTGAAATTGGTAAGATTACCTTTATTATTTATTTCAAATTGTGCTAAAGTGTTCAGCTGTCAACTTTGCAGTTAGCCAGTGTGTCTGAATTCACCGTAAAAAGGGTTTATTAATGATTATATTCCACATAAGTCTGTCCTAGTGATTTATCTGTGTGCTGTATTACATAGTGAAATTACTTTAGTCTCCGTTGTACTCCCTCGTAGAGCTGCCCTCTGTTCTTCAGGCAAAAACTGCTCTGGAACTTTGCTTAAAGAAACTTCACCTGCAGGAAAAAACAAAACAAAACACGTTTTAACTCAGCACAGTATTTTAAAGATTATTGCAGCTAATCATTTTAAGTATCAGTTTTTGTATATGCACTTTAATGACATTCAAAACACAATGATTGCTACGAAGGAAAAACAAGTCATCTTTACCTCAATAAATAGAAGATTCATTAAAATAATTTTGCAACGAAAACAAAATACAATTAAAAATGCCCAATTCTCCTAGTCACACATTTATCATAACACTAAATGTAAGAACGCAGTATTTATTGTAATCATCCGTTACAGATGTTATACAAATGTGTTTTCCTGCCAAAACTTAAAGACATTTTTCTGATAACTATTTGTTGTCTAGTTGTACAATATTCCACGACGAGTATTTCATATTTCGTGTTTCTTATCTTAATGTAGCTAAACAAAACTCATTTTTTGTGAATAATCTTCGCCAGTGCAACGCCGGATTCTGATGCTAGCGCTAGCTAGCTAGCTAGCTAGCGCTAGCATCACATTCCAGACATTTGGGGGACGTCGCGAGCTCCGTCACTAACATTCTGATAATATGGTTCAAAAAAGAGGAGACACTGCTGATTAGTGCTTTTCATTAAATGCACAGCCAACAACTTTTCATATAATCACATAATGGGTTTAATAATCCATGACCGGACTCTGTGCAGCCCCAGTTAGCAACAGTTAGCTTGTCAAAGTAGCAAACTCACATCGTCAGAGACATGTGACTGAAAAACTATAATACAACAGATTCTTACCTGGAACGGATGTATTTTCATGTCCTTGGGTCTCGGATTTTCCCTTTACAGTCACAAACACTAATAAAACGATCCATTTCCCTTAAAGAAAGACAGTTACTGTCCGAGCACTGCAGCTGTTTTAACACGTAAGAATCTGCGCAGACTACTTCCGGGTGACCCCCCGTGTCAGAAACGAAACTATGAAAAACCAAATCAAACGCCCGTTATCCGATTTTCGTTTTCTCGTTTTGGTGCACAAAACTGGTTTTTGAATCGGAAAATGAAAAAACTTTTTTTTCATATCCCCTTTTTAAATTGAAAAACGAATGAACGAATGATACACGGATTGATTCGACTGGTTCCGGTCGGGTGTCCGTTCCGCCATGATTCCAAACTTGAAGCGGTGGAGAAAATCTAAGGGGGCATACGATTGGCTGAAAGCGAACACGCCCGATTTGCTGCTAACTTTGATTGACAGATTCGGTGGCCAATGATGGCATCGGCTGACGTTCCACGTTAGGAGAGTCTCAAAACTCACCGCAGTGAAATCTCTCACAAATGTGGAGAGATTCACAAAGGAAAGGGGGGTGATACATCCACATCCTGGGATTTCTCTCACGAATGTGGAGACATTCATGAATTAGAGGGGGTTGTACATGCACATTCTGCAGTTCACTTGATCTGAGAGTTTATATTATAAGAGTACCTAAAATTTAAGTTTGTGAAACATTTATTGTGGATTTTTGGAACATATATTGTGAGTTTGAAATTTTTTTGTGAGTTTCTGAAACATTTATTGTGTTTTTTGTGAAAATCAACATTAATATTTTTGAGAAACAGACTGCACATTTATGAAATGCTTATTTTGCATTTGTGAAACATTTAGTATGAGTGTGTGAAGCACAACGTGTGTGTTTGTGAAACCTGTTGTGTGCATTTCCGAATTCATATTGCACGTTTGCATAAAATTAGATTTGTGAATCGGAGTGTGTGAATTTGTGACACAAACTTTGTGCATTTCTGAATTATGAGACTCATCTGATCCCATACTAATCAACCTCAGCGGATCACCAGGACAGCACGGCTCTAAAGCAACATCAATGGAGAGCGTGCAGAGACACAGGAGCGCTGACTGATTCAATCAAAGCTCTGCTACAGCAGAGAGAGAAGTCTGTGTTGAAGTTCAGCCTGTCAGCTTGAAGCACTGGGGGAAGTCTTGATGGTTCCAGGAAACTTATTTCAGAAGCATCTTAGCTGTATGTTGAAGCTGGATAACAGAAGAGTCTCATAACAATTAGATGGCTTTGTTGTTTAGCTGCTGTGATGCTCTCAACTGACAAATGACCATACAGAGGAAGACCAAATTCAAACCTTCCAGAATCATCCAAACAATAGGAAAAACACGGTAAAATCAGAAATACAAAATATGCGTAACTTGGTCATCTAACAAATATTTCACTTTGTTGAAAATTGCAAGATTTTTACTTTATATAAGCAACATGTTGCTTCCATTTTAAATGTAATCGACTTGAGTTTTTTCATTTATTGCCTTTATCATGGATTTTTCCAGCACGTTCTGTCAGTACTACAAGATTCTGTACTTGTTAATAAAGTTTCCAGAAAAAAAGATCTGAACCAGCAAAAAAACCTGCAGACCTTCCAAACATGACGACACGAAGATCATCTGCAAAGAATCAAACACATTTCCTCCACTTTTCTTTTTTTTTTTTTTTTTTTTTTTCTTCCTCCACTTTTTCTATTTGCATCACTGGAAATGTCATTTGGTTTAATGAGTCAGAAACTAAAGTTTATGTGACCTCACTAATATGAGATAAACATCTTTATTACTTTAATTATTAAAAGGGCATTGTTTAAATGTGAGTTTGTAAAGAGCTGATTATTTTAGAATACTAGAACTGAATTGTATCAGACTTTACAATTACAAAACCCAGACTTCCCCAAATGCTTTATGGAGATAAATTGGGGCCAATATTATCTGAGTCCCAAATAAAATAACCAGAAAAAAAAAAATATTTTTGGCTGAAATATAGTTAAAATGTCTGCAACTTTTTGCTGTTCTAAACTAAACTTAATTATTTTCAGCTTTAAATGTTCTGTGTTTCGGGTTTCAAAACTCAAAATTCCAATTTCAATTTTTTTTCAAAGTCTTTTTTCACTTTTAACTTTTTTAAGTTTTAAAACAAAATGTTAAAGTTTCAAGTTTTCTCGTTTTGATTGGTCCTTCATGTTAGCCCCACCCCAACACGCCAAGAGGGGGTTTTGAATAGGGCTGCCACAGACGACTTATCAACTATTAAAATAGTGGATGACTAATTTAATACTCGATAAGACGTTACTTTATAATATATGGAGCCGGAGTGTGGTGAAGTTGAAATTTATAATGGCATTATGCTAGCTTTTTGGACTGATTTGGAATTTATTAGGATGTTTTAGGGTATTTTGGAGTTCAGCCAATATTTCTGCTATATGCTAGTTATTTTTCCTAATTTAGGCTTTTTTGGTTTTATAGGCAATTTTGGAGTTTAGCTAATATTTTAACAACATGCTAGCTATTTTGGCTTTTTTAGAATATTATTGTTTTTTAGGCTCTTTTGCAGTTTAGCTAATATTTGAGCAACGTGTTAGCTATTTTGGCTATTTCAAGCTTTTTTTGTATTTGTTTTTAAGCTATTTTGGAGTTTAGCTAATATTTCTGCTACATGCTAGCTATTTTAGCTAATTCAGGCTTTTTTAGGCTAATTTGGCATTCAACTAATATTTTAGCCAGCTATCAGCTTCAGCATTTTCAGCTATTAGCTTAGGCATTTTCAGCTTAGTTTCAGCATTTTTAGCAATCAATTTCATCATCTTCAGTTATCAGCTCTAGAATCTTCAGCAGCCAAATTCAGCTGACAGCATTCATAATATCATTATTGCAGGTAATGCTATGTATCTAGTTTTTAGCTAGCTCAACACTAATGATGTTTAAATGTGTGCCTCAGATCCAGTTTTTTCATGACCCGATTAGTCGACTAATCGGAAAAATAATTGGCGATTAGTCAACTAATAAAATAATTGTTTGTGGCAGCTCTAGTTTTTAAAGTGACATTTTCAAATTGAAAACTGGAAAAAAGAGTTGGAAGTGAAATGGTTTTGAAACTGAAATTTTGAGTTTTAAAACCTAAAAAACAGAACATTTGATGCTGAAAATGATTAAGTTTTACTTTAGAATAGCAAAAAGTTACTGATATTTTCTTTTTTTTTTGGGCAAACACCAATATATTTTTCATGTTGTTTTATTTGGGTTTCAAATAATATTGCCCTCAATTTAGCTCCATAACGCTGCTCCTAATGTAAGCAGAAAGTGGGTCAAGATTTTCCTTATGTGCTTTGATGCACTAGTAATGTTCAATTTTCAAACTCTGCCTTCTCACATTTTGACAAACGGAAGCTAAGATGAAACACTTTTGACAGAATTTAGAAAATGTAATATGTAAAAAAATTCTATGAGTAATAAATGTATTATTTTAACTTAATGACAACAAACTGTTGCAACGGAGACACAACCCAATTACAATCATGTCCTGCTGACTTTTTCAACATTTAATTAAAGCGCAATTTCTTTTTAACCCTTTAACAATAAACTCCATTAGATTCTGAAGGACAAAATCTGCTTTTTTCCTTCAGAATCTACTGGAATTACATTGATCGTGTGGAAAAGTTACAGTATGTTAAAGTTTTGTGTTTAAGCGTCACTGACAATGCCCCAGGTGTGACAGTGTAAGATCTATCTAATAATCAGCAGAATGTTGATTTAAATGGTTCAACTAGACGCTGCTCCTTCAGCAGAATCTTAGGCGTCCTTTTGGGGGCCTGCACTAAAAGCAGCAGCATGTTTGGCAAACTCCTCTTAACTGGAGCGTGTCACTTGGACAGCCACGCGAGCGTGAGCAGTCATTTTTCCTCTTTATCTCTGTCTGCCCTGCAGAGATGTAGAAGCCTCTTTTTTTTCCCAGCTTCACACGTGACTTCACATTCCCACAATCATTCCACATCCAAATAAAAGCCGTTTCACAACATAAGCAACGGACGTCAAAGCTCGTTCCATCAGTCTCATGAGAAGAGTGGGGACTTTTGCTGCTTCGTGACACGAAAAATAAGATTTGGTTTAATTAGATAATTAGTAAAATAAGCAAAGAAGGCTCTACATAACAAATAGAAGCCTCATTATAACATCAAACTGATATATATATTTAGTAGAGCGGGAATCAATAAAAAAAAAAGTAATTAATCACACACCTGGAAAAAAATTAATCGTGATTACATTTTTTAGTTAGAGTACTTGCCACTTATTATCTTCAAATAATCATAATATGAAATCAAACGTAAAATTGTACATTTCTAATGTTTAACCTAAAATTCTTTTTATCTACTTTTAAATTAACCTCTGTATTCTATATTTGAAAGAATACCTGGTTGTCTATTTGGTATTATTTTCTTCAGCAAACTGCACTTATGTAACTCTACCTTTATTTAGTTTTTTTCATGTCATATTCACACACTAGACATAAAATCATGCAGATAATTCCATCTAAAATTGGGATTCATTTTCCTATGGAAACCCCAAAAATATTTAACAAACGGTTTAGACAAAAGGTTTTAGGTTTAATTTTATAAAAACCACAAGAATAAAGTTTGTCAACATGAAATCAACATGTTTTTGAATGAAAAAAAAAAAAAAAAAAGGTGAAATTGAGATTTCTTTGGGCCACATATATTAAACTACCAGGCAGCCCAAAAAATATGAATTTCCCTCCTAAGAGCGCTGCTGCCTTTTTGACATTTTTCTTGGAATTCTGTTTTTTTAGCTCATTTTTTTCTCTTTTATCACAAAGTTTTTTATTGTGTTTGCTAAAAATAATAAAACAATTTTGGGGGGAGAAGTCTGATCTAGCTGGATTTCAGGTTGGACGCCTAATTAGAAAACATTTTTTGTGATATTGTTGATTGATTGATTGATTGATTGATTGATTGGTTGATTTATGTCCAGCATAGATTGAAAAATACAGGACAAAACACACAATTATTTCAAACTCATCACAGAAACAATAAGATGCGTTGATTAGAAAATAGAAAACAAACAAAAATAAAATACACTTATGTTACATTTGGTTCTATATGAATACATTGAATTAAATCTTCTCTCAGGTGGAGGCATGTCTGGCTGTTCTCTACTGCTTGCCTCTAGCGCAGGGGTGGGCAATTGTTTCGACTCGTGGGCCACAAAGGGTTCTAAAATTTGGCATGAGGGCCGGACAAGGAGCAGATGGAAGGAGAGATTGGGTAATCAACCTCATAAACTAAAAAAATAATATGGAATTTAGAGAAAAACATTCTTTAATTTGGATTCAAATTCACATATATTAATTTAAAAACAGAAAATTTGGGAGTTTTAATTTCTAAATTTTGATTTTTGTTCTCTTTTTGGTGATCCAATGGGTTGATGTTCCTTAGAGGAAAATGTGAACTCAAAGAAATGCTGCATTTATGTGGTGTAGGAATAATCCGAAAACTCACCATCTGACTCAGAAAAAAAACACACGAACGTCAGAGAAACAACACCATTCATGAGAAGAAACCAGAAATACAATGAAAATAAAACAATAATTAGGATTTTTGATTCAATGTATTTTAATTTGGAGGGCCACATTAAGCAGTTTAAGGGGCCGCATGTGGCCCCCGGGCCGTAGTTTACCCACCCCTGCTCTAGCGGGACTTTCATGGAGATCCTTGACATTTCCGTGATTTTTAGACAACGCCGATGTTCGTTGTTGAAGAAAATTCATGTCGGTCCCCATCCCAAAATAAAACAATGGTCAGTTTCTACGCGCCGCCCCACCCCGCTCTGCATTACCGCCGTCAGATTACGTTTGTTCATTTATTAAAAAAAAAAAAAGATTGCTTTAGTCCAAAAAATTAGAAATAAATGCCATATTATCTCTTTAATGTAATAAAATAAATAAAATGCAAAATTTAAAGCATACAGAAATAAAATAGAAAGCTATCATCAAAGAAGCGTGGGCGTGCAGACGTTTTTGCTGAGCCGACATTGGACTAATATCCACCTAAATACATTTTTTTTGGGAAGGTTAGAAACACCGGGCCGGTTCCCATTGTAACAGCAAATACTCTGCTACAATGGGAGTAGTAAACAGAGGCAACTCCAGCATGATGTGCAGATGAAGTGAAGCTCGGCTTCTGACAGTGCAGCCCGGTCCATCAGTCTGACATCCCCGCGCGGGAACTTCATCATAAAAATTATAGAAATGTCAGAGAACCTGACATATGCGAGAGCTTGCTCCAGTTTTTACTACAAGAAAACAAATCCATGACAAACAAATCAATCGGCCATCTACACCGCGTCCGTCGCTTGTTTGGCCCAGTGGAACTGAGCTGTCAGTGAGACTAATAAGCCTATTTTTATTTTTAACCGCTCGCGCCTCGCTGACATTCAGCCTCTAGCTGAGGTCAAACTCTTATTAAGTGAAATTACTGCAAAGAAAGTAGCTCTCGCGGCGCGCTGAAACATTAGCTTTGGGTTGCTTCTGCAGGTGAAATGAATCATAAATGTGTCGGACAGAGACACAGCGTGCATTCATTATTGTCAGAGCGGACGGGAGGCGCGGGAATGAACGGAGAACAGGACTATCTGCCCAACGCTGTTGATGACGCAATTGATTCAAACACAGTCAGTCACAGCAATAAAGCTCAGGTTTTGGTGTCAGATTGCTTTACTTTTGCAGAAGTGACGTAACGAATCACATTTTGTAAAAATTCACGGTTTTAAAGTCACTATTTTGATTTTTTTCTCAACACAATGAATTAAAGGTATTTTACATCCAAGTATGTTTTCTTTTTACCCCTTTCATCAAACACAAAGTATTTAATACAAATAAGGAATTGTACACAATATTGAAATGATCCCAAATCCTTTCAAACTCTGTTCATGTTGTGCTCCACATACATACGACGGACCGCTCCACACCCGCGCCGCTCAGCCCAGCCCTCACACAGCTGCTGCACGCACACTTTGGCAGTCGAAGCGTTGTTTTTTTGTTTGTTTTTTCCTTGTTTTTATCTCAAATCTACTTTCTAATGCCGGGTCTGCCATTCTCTTTGACACACGTGCACAGTAGTGCTAATCCAGTCAGCAGTGATGTCACAGGGAGTTCTGGGAAGGCTAACGTAGCATAACAACATGCTAACGGAGCTTGAAAGTGTGGGAAACATACAAAACATAATAGGAAAAAGGTATTCTGAGTTTGGTATTTGCTTTATTTAATAGACCTCAGTGATCAAATGTTTTGAGTGTCTTTATATGTGTCAATACATTCTGAAATACCTTATCAAATACATGTTTGAAAGCTTTAAAAATAATTGCAGGCATAAAATTGTTTTCCTGATTCAAATTACCAACCTCATTTGATTTAAGTCTTGTTTTAATGTCAGAAACAACTGAAGGAGAAAAGCTGCATGATTCATTAAAGGATTCATAAACTTTTGTCTTTATTTTAATGACCTGCAATAATGCTCGTCAATTCTGTGAGCTGAATTTGGCCACTGAAAATGCTGAAAACCTAGATTAGCCGAAACAGCTAGCATAATGCTGAAAAAAATAGCTCAACTTCAAAAAAGGCTAAATTAGCTAAAACAGCTAGCATGTAGCTGAAATATTAGCTAAGCCCCAAAATAGCCTAAAAATTTGAGTAAACGACAAAATAGTCCAAAAAAACTAGCAGAATGACAATTTTTTAAATTGTAACTTTTTCAAAATAATTATGAATAATAAAAAGGAAGTTTCAATATTTACTCTCAAAAAAATATTTTGTCAAATTAGAAATAAGCTCAAGAAGACATTAGACGTTAGTAACAATAAAACATAATAACCCGGAGAGCCTCGACTCTGACACGTGTGTTCTATGGGCAGGTTTAAGGATGATGTGAAATGGGCGGGACCAACAAGGAGCGAAAGGCGGAGCCTAAGTCGTATTACTTCTGTGTAATAAAACTGTCCACAGACTCATATTTCATAAATAATTAGTTTTTTTGTGTTCCTATGGGAATATGTGATCATCTAGTTTACTCTGAAAGGCTGAAGAAAATCCTAAAATATCCCCTTTAAAACAATTATTAGATTTCTCTTCGTGTTGCAAGTACTGCCTTACAAAACGTAATTTTAGCTGTTGAAATCCTGATGCACAGGTGTGGTTGTTGTTCATGCTCGCTGCAATAAACCAAACCGGTTTTCCAAAGGAAACGACAGATCAGCATTTTAAATCGTTTCCTTGACCTTTTATCATTTATGAGATATTTCTCCACCAAAATATCAAAGAGATCGCAACAAGTATCTATAGAGGAGAGGCTTTCATCACCAATGACTTCACTTCAAAGCTAATGATTTTAAAGTCATAAAACAAGCAAAAAATACAAAAAAAATTCAATATCCTCTATTTATACTTCTAGATTTTAGAAATAAAGACAGGAGGAGTAAAGCCCCGCCCCAGTTCAAACAGACTGACAGCTACAGCTTTCTGTAGACGATGCTGTGGTGCCACCAAAGGAAACAGGAGAAAAATCCCAGAAGCCTTTGCTGTCTGCTCTCAGCATGGAGTCGCTGCAGCTGCACAAATCTGACAGCTGATGTACGGAAACCTGAAAATATAGAAATACATTTTTTATTGAAGGCTTTTGTCATTCTACTTGATTTCTTTCTACATCGAACTGAAGGCTGTTCTATTCTAAAAAAAAAATAAGGATTGTATTTTATTGTTGGGTCAAAACTTCAACTATTGTTGTTTTAAAGTGTTAAATAACTAAATATCCACAAGAAAAAAGCCCCAAATAATGTAAGAAGACATCCAAGCATCTGGAAACAATGCTGTGTGAAGGAGTCTGGAGGAGACGAGAGCAGAAAACTTCCTCCAGCATGACATCACTCACTGTTCCTCCACCCACAGTTCATTAAGCTAATTCAGAGGTTACGTCACCACAGCTCGATCAATTCTCTGACTGATGGATTGAAGCCTTTTCTGCTGTAAAACTGCTGAGTCTGGCCTCTCACCCACTCCTGCATCCTTTCTTCAGATGGAAACGCAAACTCACTCAAATGAGGTCGAAGAATCATTGATAATAATAATTCTGAGTGCAGATAAAGATGTCAAAATAAAGAAAGCCATTTATTTTTTTAACCTTCTACTTTTCAATGTGCTAACTGCTAACAATAATTTTTTTTTTTTGGACCAGTTAGCCATGAGGTGTGGGCCGTAAGCTCGCACGAGTGTGTGAAAAATCCACTTTCCCTCCATGTTCTCCAACCGACCTGCTATTGGCTAAACACACCTGATCCAGGTGATCCGCAGCGGATGAGACAGGATTTCTGGAAAACCAGCCGGAGGCTTTGAGTTTGAAACCGCCGGTGTAACAGACAGCTCTCATCAACGGGGAAGGGGGCTGGGAGGTGGGTTTACTCCGAGCAAATTGCCCCACCCACAACTCCTGCAGCTCTGCAGAAACTATGTCCGAGAAAATGTCAAGTTTTTTTGGACTAAAACCAGCATCATCATAATTAATGAAAAGACCAGTGGGAAAACTAACCAAACGGTGGGAAACACTTAACAAAAATATTGATTGTGTGTATTACTGTCCAACGTACGGAGCCCCTAAAGGGAAATTTTTTTATTTCCAAAACTGAAATAATAATAAAAAAAAGAATTCTGGTTTGTAACAGATGAGCGTCAGATATTAACTGGTGAACATCATTTAGTAACCAGAACAATTTTTTAATTCAATTAAAAAAATGTTATCTGGTGTGCACCAGTTACTAACCAAAAATTAAAGTACTATATTAAAAAAAAGAAAAAATCTGGATGGTAATTAGTGCACACCAGATAGTAACTTCCGTGCAACAATTATTATCTGGTGCACATCAGTTACTAACCAAGAAAAAAATGTTGTTTTTTTTTACTTCAATTTTTTGATGGAAGTAGTTTTAGAAAAAGCATTTTTTTTTTTTGTTTTTGTTTTAACTGTGATGTCCCTTTAGGGGTTCCGTACCAAGGCACAAAGCAGCAGAATAAAAAAAGCTTTATTTCTTTTTTGGGTAGTTAGAGGGTTAAGAAGTCGAGGATTGTCTGATGTTCTCCAGTCGGCATAAAAGGCACAGAACTGTTATTAGAATTTACAAAGTTAGTAGATTTTTTGAGCAAAATTGTTAATAGAATTCAAGAGGACAATATATAGAAAACACAACTAAAAGGGAGTGAAGAATGAAGCTACATTTTCTAATCTCTTTCACTAAAAGATTTCTACCTGACACATAAGGGAAGTAGATTCTTAACCGGGTTTCTGGTCTATTGTTTAAACAGTAACTGAAAAAAATGAATTTTGTTTATTTGTTTCAAGCTCTTCAGGTGATTTAGCTTTTTTTTTTTAATTTTTGAATTGATATTCTAAATGTTCCTACCAGTAGACTTTTGAAATCTGCTAAAACATATTTGGGTTTTGTCCAAATTCCTCCCCCTACTCACTATATAGTGCGTTCACTATTTTGTCGTGCTGTCTGAATCTATAATTCCAAATGAAATCGCACTAGGAATTTCCCAGAAGTCTATGTGAAAAACTAGCACGCATCAGTGCTGACTACCTTACCGAAAATAGACCACGATGCATTGCATCTGAACAATTTTAGCAAAAAACTATGTCTTGAAATGTAATATTTTTTAATAGACAATCCACATTTTCATCATCAGAGAAATAGACGTAAAATGTTTGTATCTATTCAATTTTCCTATCATGGGCTGCTTGGCACCCTAGACATAAAAAATAAATTTGACGTCGCCTGCAGAGTCTTAAATTCATCCCAGCTGGGGCTCAAACTGGGAAACTTAAAGCAAATGCGCTCACTGACAACGCCACCGATCAGCCAATATTGATTAGAAAGGTAGGGGGATTTCAACTGTTAAAGGTGTTGATTATAAACCCACTATATCAACAGATACATTTGTCTTTGTTGGCCAAAATTCAGCAGGGAGTGAATTTCAGAGCAATTTTATATAAGAGAAACAGAATGACCTCTGTTTTTTGTCATCCTAAAATGTTTTAAAAAGCACTAACAGAGGCAGTTATTTTATTTAAGTTTTTAAATGACTACTTTTTTATTTGTTTATTTTTTTTTTACATGAAATGGGCAGTGTTTTTAAAGTGTTTAAAAAGAAATGAAATGTGATTTTGTGCCTCCTCCTGCAAATGGCACCAGGGCGGTTGCCTAGGTCACCTATGCCCAGGGCCGGCCCTGGTAGTGAGCATGGTGTCTGAATTTCTTTTAAATCCAGGGCCACTAGATAGTCCTGCACTATATTGTTTTTTTAGTAGTTATGGATTAGAGGAGGAATTCAGACGTAGCTTCCATTTCCATTTTGAGTTAATATAAAACACATTTTAACAACAAATCTTCTTAGATCAATCTCATCTCTAAAAGTGTAATTCTTTAAACCTTAAACATATTTAAGCATAAATGGAGTGAGAGGGTTCCTCCCTCTGGAGTCATTTTGGGCAGTCGGACGCCAAAACCACAGAAATGCTGCATTTATCTGGAAAGGTTGCTGCCATCTTCTCTCCATTTGTAGACTGGAGCACGCTGGCCAGCAGCCTTGAGACTAGCATGGCCTGGCTCTTGTTTTGGCCATTAGGCATTTGATGAATGTCCTCAGGAATGTCACGCAGGGACGGACATGTTGCCAAAGCAGCAGGCAGCCATAATGACTTGCTGCAGTTCATACAAACAGGTCAGTCGTTTGCCAAGCTCATCTGCGCCAAACTGCGAGTGACCCTTCCCAGGAACAAGCCTGGGCTAAATGTTCATTTCATTTTCTTCTTTTTTTAAAAGATACACGTCTGATAATATTGAGGAATAATATATAAATTAAGCCACTGTGATAATTCCCAAGCACTGTATTTTCAATGTTAAGCTAAATCTAAATCACAAGTCAAAGTCCAGGCCCAGGGGCCAGATCTGGCCCTCTGGGTAATTGTATCCGGCCCTCCAGTTCATTTATTTTATGTTATTAATAACCCGATGTTATCTTGCACTTATTCCTAACTTGTATAATTTTTACAAAATATATTTTTATGGAGAGTAAAAAATTGAAAGTTATTTAAGGTTTAAACTGATTTATTCTGGAATAATATTCCTGCATTTTTATTATTCATAATTATTTTTAAAAGTTACATTTTTAAAGTTTGAAAAATTGTCATTCTATTAGATTTTTCGACTATTTTGGCATTTACTAAAAAATTTTGAGGGTATTTTGGTATTTAGCTAATATTTCAGCTACATGCTAGGTGTTTTGGCTAACCAAAAAAAAAAAAAGATTTTTTAAGTTTTTTAGGCTAATTTGGTATTTAACTAATATTTTAGGTGGCTATCAACTTAACCATGTTCAGCTAGTAACTTCAGCGATTTCAGCATTTTCAGCGGCCTCATTCAGCTTACCGCATTCACACTAGCATTATCACAGGTAATGCTACATATCTAGTTCATAATTATGTTAAACAGCTATGGATTTAAAAACAGTTCCAGTGTTTACAGTGTTCGTTAAATGTTTATCCGGTTCAACCTAAGGTGTGTTTTAGATTTTGGTCTCTTGTGTGATTAAGTTTGACACCGCTTGTGTTGTCTTGTTTATCTTCAGTGAAGCAAAAGAGGTTCTAATGTTGTGCTAAACAGACTTTTTATCAACCCATCTTTTCATACTTCTACACTCTGTGTGACTAACTCTCATCTAGGTGCCTGCGACCTGCAGTGCACTTAACATGTGAGCACTGGTATGGCATGCTGGGTAATGCAGTTCTCTAACTTCAATACACAACACCCCTGATCTAAAGCTAAAGCAAAGTGAAGCGGTTATGCAATCAGCGCTGCTGCTGCTGGATGCATCAGAGTCAAACAAAACCTCGGGCTGAACGTTTAAAATATGTCGCAGCTGAAGGAGGGAGGCGGCTAAACTGGAGGGTGAGGAAGAGGAGCGGCGGGGAACGAGGCCAGTTCACCAGAAAGCCACGAGGAACGAAGGCACAAACTGTTGGAATAATAAACGATGTAATTTCTCCGGCCGTGTCTGCAGCAGGAGTCCCCGACATGGTGGAGGCCAGTCAGAACCCAAAGCTCTGGCGGCTGTGACAATGGCTGCCACAGTTCTCTTCACCCACGTCTTGCTTTTCAAATTCTCCTGTTTCTCTTCTCCTGCTAAGCATTATCAGTTTTCTTAACGAGGGTACGTTTATTTTGTGACATTAAAATTGTCCCTAAAGGAAACAAAGCCTGCGTGGAGTCACAGCATCATGCAACCATCCAGAAGACTGAAAAAGACACTTCTCAAGACCAACACAATCAGTTCAGTTATAAATAATGGAAGGGTTGAAAAATAATGTATTGTAGTTTATCATATTAAAGCAGAGGTGTCAAACTCAATCACACAATGTATCACAAAAAAAATCCACTTTAGGACACGGAAACAGGATAAACATTAATTGAACACTCTAAAGCCAAAATTTTAAAACTTTAAAACTGTAACCATTTAACATAATTATGATCTAGATAAATAGCATTACCTGGGATGATGCTAATGTGAATGCTGTAAGATGAATTTGGCAGATTAAGATGCTGAAATTGATAGCTAAAAACACTGAAGCTGACAGCTGAAAACGCTAATACCTGAAATTGCTGGAGCTGATAACCAGTTAAAATATTAGCTAACTTTCAAACTAACACAAATATCTAAAAAGAAAAAAAAAAACTGAAGTTGGCCAAAAGAGCTAGCATGTAGCTGAAAAAACAGCTAAACTTCAAAATAGCCTAAAAAAACAGAAAAAAAAGCTTGAATCAGCCAAAGCAGCTAGCGTGTAAATATCAGCTTTACTGCAAAACAACAAAAATCTTAAATTAGATAAAACTAGTCTAAAAAGTTTTAGTAAATGCCAAAACTGTCCAAAAGAATGCCAATTTTTAATAACTTTAAAACTGTAACTTTAAAACATAATTATGAATTAAATCCACAAGCGGCGTTGGATGGCCCGCAGTCGCTACCCGCTCCCTTCCTCTCCCTCGCTGCTCGCCTATAACACCGCTGCTGCACGCGCCGCCACACGCACCGCCACACGCCCCGCCACACGCCCCGCCGCCCTTGGTGGCGACCTTTGACCCAAACTCACATGCTTAGCACTCACTATGGAACCCTAAGTCATTGGCTCCATAGTCGATTTCGGCCCCATTCATTTTCATCAACGCTCGCCGTGATGTCATCGTTTGGGGGGGATCGTCGTTCACTTCAAAAAAATTATTTTACAATTTTCCCTAGGTATGGTGCGATTTTGAAGTACTTTTCAATCATGTGGTGGGGGTGTAATTTTGAGTTTTAGAGGCAGTAAGAAAGAATAATAATAAGAATAAACAAAGCAAAAACAATATAGAAAAAGTTGCGGTTAGGATGAGGAGCGTCTTTGTGTGTAGTTTCTGTCCTGCTACACACTGGTCGGGTCCGTTTGGGCTTAGGCCGGTTCTTTGAGGCCTGTTTTGGGTTTTTTACGTTTTTTCACTTTAAGAAAAAACAATATGGTCCTTGCACTCAGTAGACTGCTGCTGCGGGCCATAATGATAAAAAGGCAGGAATATTATTCCAGAATAAATCAACTTAAACATTCAATAACTTTTAGTTTTTACTCACTATAAAAATATATTTTGTCAAAATTATACAATTTGGAAATAAGCGCAAGAAAACATCGGGTCATAAATAACAATTAAAAAAAAAAGAGATCTGGAGGGCCGGATATAATTACCCGGTGGGGCCAGATTCGGCCCCCGGGCCTTAACTTTGACACATGTACTAAATGAATCCAGTCAGGTTTTAAGAAATCCTCTCCTTTATTTGCAGTGGGAAGACGTGCCCTGCTGTGATAACATACATGACTATTGTGAAGTCTTTTCAGGCTAAATTACACACAATGACACATCACACATGAATTTCCCCACTGTGTGGTCTGAAAGGCATCAGTGTGCAGAGGCATGCATGCAGAAATCCAAACGGCTGCAGCCTCTCTCCACTACTCTCCAAAATTCTCCAGACGTCTTTTGATTTAATCCCTATTTTGCATGCCGACATCCTCCACAGATTCTCCGGTTCCAGCGACAGTCAACCGACGGCGCGGCGGGTCATTACAAGCAAACGCATTCATGCAGATTCACCGTCGGAGGCAAAAAACGGGTCTTAAGCAGGTTTGGGTCGAACACCTGATGAAAACAGCCAGTAAATAAGTGGAGAGCAGTCAAATGCAAATGCTTTTTCTTTTTTTTGTTTTGCGACACATCCAGTCCTCCCACAAATGAAAACATAACAACCTTATATTTTCTTTGAGATGGGCACCCTGAGGAAAGCACCATTAAGACAATCTCCCTTCCTCTTGTTTTTGGCCAATTTGCATACATTTTTCATCCATCCTCAGGTGGCTCTGCTAAACTGACAAGAGGCCGATTGAAATAAATGATGGTGTTGAGGCATTTTCAGCTGCAGCCAGCATCTGTGGGCTTTCACGCCGTTAGAATTCAAGCATATGCACTGTAAACCCTGACTTTAGCTGTAATAACAATTTTGAGTAATCATTCATTATAATTTTTAGTTTGGTGTCATTACTTAAATAAATTTGTTGTTTGACACATTAAAAATTAGTTTTAAGTGTTACTAATTATACTATGTAGAGATCACTACTGTTCTTTAGTTCCTGCAAGAGTGGGCGGAGCTTATATCAAAACTGTGTTTGATGGAAACTGGCTCTAATTCTGCCCTTTATTAATTAGCAACGTCTTGGTCCTCCTCCTTACAATTTTTTCATCAGCATCAGAATTTGCTTTAAGCTGAGTTTCTCATAGTAAAATTTTATATATTTATTGTTCATAAAAGTTGATTTTAAATCAATTTTTTTCCCCAGAGTTTGAAAGCGCTGGTTGTTAGCCAAAAATGGGCTATAAGTAAGCATTGTTTTTTTTTTTTTCTTGATGATCAAAATGTAAACATGTTTTCTCCTTTGGGATTTTGAGAAAATGTTGTAGTGACCAAACCATTCCCAACTATCGTCCATCATCATTGTCCAAATCATTTCTGTTTTCATAGGACATTCTCTGCACTCTGTTTTAAAAAGTTTTGTACAGGTTTTTTAATGTATTAAAATAGTCTGAGTTTGTAAGGACTTTGCCACTAAAAGTGAAGAAACAGATAATTAATCAAAGATCAAAATTAAGGATTTTATCGTCTTCTGCAACATGACATCTATCAGCACATGGATAGCTTAGTTGGTTAGGTACAGGACTAGCATGCAAAAACCCAGGGTTCAATTCCCACTTGAGAATTGTCACTTTTTGAAAACATAATGTACTTATGATTATAAGTTATGACTACATATTTCATTAAGTAAACTTTACTAGCATCATTTCCTTTTGACAAATGTATTAACGTACTGTTTTAAGTTAATTGAACTAAACTTGTCTAGTTTTGGATCTATGTAAAAACTTAAGAAATTTAAGGCAATCTGTTTCAACGCACTGTTTTAGTAAACTCAACTAGTCCGGGCTAAGAGTGTGCGGGGAGGAGAAAAGAATTCACGCATTACAGAACAATATCTTAAATACAAGAGGGGCGGGGCGATAAAACGATAGATATCGCGATGGAACTTTTTCTCAATAGAGGAATGAGGCTATCGCAATAGACTTTTATTTTGAAGGAGCCAAAATTGATACTCCGCATTTGCTAGTTTTAGAGTTTTAGAGTTAGTCGCCACACGGCAAATACATGTTTGCATCTAATTATTTATGCATGTTCGTTCTCATTTTGGTACATTTCTGAACCTCTCCACTTCCTTCGTCTCCGTGCAAGATAAACAAACGTATGTAAGTGACCACGCCCCCGTGGTCACTTCCGCTAATCTTCTCCGTGTAACGTTTAGTTTCAGCTGATGGAGCAGCAGACCATCTGGGGATTTTTTAACAGGAGCCAATCAGAACTGGGAAATAAATCACAGTTTAATAAAAAAGTATCGATTTGGTGACCGCGATGAAGCATTAGCATGATGCTAATGCTAACGAGCTGATACAGTTTGACAACATTTTCACTGATCAAACTTTAAGGTGTGATGGATAAATATAACAAAATCAATAAAATATTAAATAAATTAAAAACATTTTTAAACAAATAAATGAATTGAATTTACTGTGTATTAGCAGCTGGTGATGAATGAAAAACAGCAACCTGTCAGATGTTGTGATAAAGTAGTTATTTACTAAGCACAAAGGTCCCGGTTACCCTCATTTTACAGGTTAAATTCAATAAAAGACAAAGTCATATCAACCTTAAAGGACATGAAACATTCAGAAAACCAAGATTTAGAACAAAGCTGTCAGAGAGATGGTTTTAGTACACGGTCCCAACACATGGAATAAACTGGACAAGGGAACAAAAAATACATTAACAATTACTGCCTTTAAAGGTGTTATTATTAAGACGGAGATGTTAATCAAATATTAGAGAGAATATGTAGTAAAATAATTTTCGTGGAACTTGTGTAGTTAATGTCACTGAACATAGTGTAGGTACAAAGAATTAAAAAAGGGTTTGTGTAGACAAATGTTTTTATAAATCTGTATATATTATTGTTGATATGTCCTTAATATTTAAGTAAAAGATAATTTCCATTTTGCTTGTTTGATATATTTAGATTTAATTTCGTTGATTTAACAAAAGAAACCGATAATGTGTTTTCTTCTTTCTGCTCCTTTTTATTTATTAACTGTTTTATGTTTATTAAGTATCATTTTGATACGTATTGCTACTAAATGAAATAAAATGAATAATAATAATAATAATAATAAACCACCGCCTTCTTCCTTCTAGAGAACACTCCAGATGGGATTTATAAAAATTGTCCAAATATTTGTTTTCAGGCTGTTGTTTTTATAATTTAATATAAAATGTAATCACTTGGAGACAGAATTAGGAAATCTCTAATAAAACTAAGTTTTTTCTCAATGTGTGTGAATTTTAGTTTACTGTTAGATGACAACAGAGACATGTTCATACCATTTATAAGTGACTTTATTTTCTTAAAATAAATTTAGAAAAACATTCAAAAAAGTAAAAAAAACATTTCTGAGTAAAATTCTGCTATAAGTATATATTTGTTCTATAAAAAATGGAGAACATTAAAATTTATTTGTAGAGTTGATGCTTTGTTTTTAATGGAAGTGAGTAAACAGTTTAGTGGTCAGTTTAACTTATGATCTCTAAAACTTGAACACTTCTGCTTTACTTTTCAGTTTATATATATATATATATATATATATAATATATATATATATATATATATATAGCTGCATTTCAGTTCAGCTGTTATGTTGAAAGTATGATAGTGAATAATTATTTAATTATTTAGATAAATCTAACAACTTGCCAATCATTACATGTTTGTTTTTGAGCCGTAGAGGTTTTTAGATTTTACAAATATAGTTATTTGGTTTATATCGTAATACATATATTGTTTTCATGCGATATGGAAAACTCTATATCGAAACAGCCCTAAATACAGGTTTATTTTTGTCTTCACTTCAGATGTCGATCTGCAGAATTCATGATTTATATCAGTTTTTAAAGAAAACGCGGTTTCGTGTCTGAAGCTCGTCCCTCCCGTTTTATCACAAATCAAAGAAAAGTTTTTTTCTTTCCAGGATAAGCTCTGAATGCAGCATCCTGGATGAGTTTCACTGAATAGAGTTGCTGGGTCTTTGAGCGGAGGCACCCACCGTTCTTGCATCACATCTCTGTGCGCAGCAGAGCAGCTGCAGCCTTCTGCAGGCTGATCGCACTGATAACCCACATCCAGCAGCTGCATGTGCGGGTGAGGCAGTGCACATGCCTGCTGCCTCCAAAAACACAAAAATGAAGCTGTCTATGCGGTGGCAGATAAAAGAGTCATAATTACCCGGTGGTCATTAAACAATATCTACCTCACATTTAATCCAGCATTTCTCAACTCTTATTTTTTATTAAAAAATGTGAAGTAAGAAGGACTGCAGCCACGGCGTCCAAAGTCAATCTTTGTGATGACCTTCAGAAAGCTGCTGCATTAGATATCAGAAGATTCAAAAGATTACAAATCTTTTGATGCAAATATGAAGAAATGATGAGTCCAGACGTTTGCCTGATGTTATCTATAATAGTACACTGTCGGAAAAAATCTGAAAAAAAATAATAATAAAAAAAGGAAGTTTAATTAATTCTTAAAAAAAAAAAGTTCTACACAAGAACAGATGAAAAAACCAGCCAAAAGGAGCTGAAAGTTGGAGGCATAAAAACCCACGCAGACGTCTTTTGAAGCCGTTGTTGATTAACTCTTCTGCGCTCTGCCGGCTAAAACATTCATGGCCGGCTCAGTGCTGCCGCTGGAGTTCACATAAGGGCTTGTTTATAAATGTCAGCAACAGTTAAGGCAATCTAATATAAAAGAAAATTCCTTTTTCCCTCCATGTCTGTCCAGTCACACGGCTGGCGGAAACAGAAACGTTTGCAGAGAAACACTTTTTCTATTTGTGGTTCTTCTGGTTGCTCATTTCCTCCCTTTGGCAGTTTTATGGAGGCCAAAGTTCAGCCGGCTCCCATGCAAACTCTCCACTACAGTCGGCCAGACGGGAAGACAACACAAAGTCCTGCAGATCTTTCATTTCTCACTCCCACTGTTAGAAGGAGATTCTTTTATTTGTAGGATTAATCTGAAAAAGAGTTGAAACAATGAAACCACTAAAACCATCATTAACACACGGACCGTGTTCTGGAGGAAAGTACATGAGCTGCAGCAGGAAGGGTTTTACACTTGTTGTCCTTAAGCACATTTGGAATAATGTACCCTGAGAATCTCTAATCATGACACAGCACTTTCAATTCCATCAGTAGAGGTGTGTTCAAACCAGACCAGAGGCATCCAGATGTACAGACGAGATGTCCTGTCAGGTACGGCTGTGTGGAGACAGCACAACGAGAAATTCTGACCTGCGGAGATACTGGAGTTCAAACATCTGAACTTTAGAGAGGAAACAATCAAAACCTCAGCTTTGATTTGAGATTTGTAGATGATCTGTTCATAATGTGGAGCCTGAGCCTGGTATTGATAATCATTTCCAGGGGTGTCAAAATCAATCACACAGGGGGTCAAAAACCAAAATCTTGAGTCTCGGACCGAACAGAAAAACATTCATTCAACGATCTAAAACTACAATTGTATCACTTTAAAACCGTCATTTTTTAACATATTTATGAACTGTGATAATACAAGAGTGAATGCTGTAAGCTGAATTTGGCTGCTGAAGATGCTAATCCTGATAGCTGAAAATGCTGAAATTGATAGTCAGCTGTCAATTTTGCCTAACCCCTCAACCCCACCCCCTCCACCCCAAAAATATAAATTTAAGCTTTCCAAAACAGCTAGCATGTAGCTGAAATATTAGTTGAACTCCCAAATAGCCTAAATAAATCTTAGTAAATGAAAAAAAATATTCCAAAAAGCTAGCAGAATACTAATTTTTATAACTTTGAAAATGTAACTTTTTAACATAATTGTGAATAATAAACAGGCAATATTATTCCAGAATAAATCAATTTAAACCTTTAGTAACTTTCAATATTTTACTCTCCATAAAAATATATCTTTTATATAATTTGGAAATAAGCGCAACATCAGGCCATTAATAACAATAAAAGGATCTGGGGGGGTCCACATCCTGCCCCCGGGACTTGACTTTGACACGCGCTTTAAAACATATTTACTTAAAAAAGTTTAGAAAATTCATGTCTGTCAGTTTATAAATGTGTTCATATAGTCAGCAATGTCTGTTTACGTCGACCGAGCGTTAGCATTAGCAGTCCTATGGGAAATTCCATTAAACGTTAGCATTAAGATAGTAAACTTTAGCTTTATGTGCTAAATTGATTTCTACAATTATTGATCTGTTAGGCTACGATCACTTCTAATTGATTTTACCAACCCAGCCCTAATGTGAACGTGCGCCTGCCTTCAGACGCAGCTTCTATGGTAGATGCTGAAGGTCATCGTACTGAGTCTCTGAATGATCTCATGAACCCAGACATGGAGACGGGATTTCTTAGGCTTTTGTAGAACTCTTTAAAATAGATAAAACCTGGTCTGTATGCAGAGTAAAAGAGAGTCAATGCTTATATGTAACGATGAGGCAAAAACATTTAAACAGTAGTTAGACAGTGGGAGCGCCAACTTCATGAACAGATTTTTGGAAACGCTTCGAGCAGCAGAGGAGGATTACTCTCATCTTAGTTTTAAAAAGAATCTGTAAATATTTTTTGTATTATTCCTGACTACAATAGGTTCATATCAAGATATTTTAAACAAATGGTGACTGCAATTCTTATCCAGATCTCCAAGAAGTTTCAACGAGACATTTTTGTTATTTATTGATGTGAAAATATGAGAAAATGCTCCAATGCTTTCCTCCAGATGCTTATTTTTTATAAAAACAAGCTGTTCATATGCTACCAATTAGTTCACATTGAATGGTCACTTCCCACCTTTTCTACAGTGAATGATCTGGACGGATGTACTGCCAGATTTTATAGGACAGTAAGTAATCAGTCAAATTCATTCTTCCAAACTAAAGACGCCGTGTCAGCATGAAAGGAGGCAGCAGGAAGGCAACGCTCCTCTTTTTGTCTTCCGGCTGCTCCTTTCAGGTGGTCGCCACGGCGATCACCGCCTCCCTCTCTCCCTAACACTCCTCTGCAACCTCCCCATTCACACCAGTCAGCTCGTGTCCTCCTCCACTGCATCCGTGAACCTCTTTAGTCTTCCCTTAGTTCAGGGCTATTCAACTCCCATTTAAAGAGCTCCACTTACACACAAGATCTAAAAAATCAGAATGTTTTAATCTTTACAGCAAAATATTATTAAGGAGACTCCATTTACATTCAAATTTAATTATTTCAGTTCCTCTAAAAAACCTTTACATAAATGTTTTATATCAATCTGAGCATATATTTACAGTGTTATCTAATTTATAAAATAAAAGCAGGGCTGATTTTCAAAATAAGACTAAACTGATCAAATAAAGGGCTCAACTATGAAAAAATAAAGGAGATAAAGGCATCTTCACCCAAAAGTTTCAACCAATTTCACAGCCAGCAAGGCCAAGTGAGCCAAATAGGGTTTAATAAAAGGGAAGAGAATGAGAAATCCGAATGGGTTTGGTGCAGTTTCTGTGGTGGTCTCACCTGTGTTAGCCTACATTGGTTTAAGTAAGACTCAGTGGGTTAGCTAACTATGCTATCCAGCTGCCTGTTGGACAGCAGACCTTGATGGCTCACTATAGCCGAGCGTGCTAGCTCAATAAAGCTTTTGCTATCTTTAAAGGTTTCGCTAGCTTGTTGTAGAGGAGCTTGCTAGCATGCTACATCGGTGTTCACCACCTCGGAACAGAGAAACTCACTAAGATGCTGCAGATACAGATGCTTACTCGCTACAGCAGAGCTCAACAACAAGCAACAGTGGAGCTCACTAGCATGCTATAGCAAGGCTCGCTATAGTATGCTATGCTGTCCACTGGGCAGCTGGCTAGCGTAGCAAACCACCCCACTGAATCCCCACTAAAGGCAAACACAGGTGGGGCCACCACGGAAACTGGACAAACCCGTTTGGGGTCCAGATCTTCTTCCCACTTGTTAACCATACTTGGCATTGCTGGCTGGGTTCGTAACCACTACTCCAAAACTGTTTCCTGGTGGCTCCAACCTCAGCATCTTTTTACTAACATCATCACTTCCAAACATCTCTATCTGCTTCCCTGCATTTATGTAAAATTCCTGATTCTCTTACCGATCTTAAGGAGGTTTCATAACATCTTACCTCAGAAATGTCAGCCTTAATATTTCATAGTGTGGACTATTTTCACAGGTTTAACTTTTAAACCAATATGTGAAAATAGCTCCAACTGTCATGAACACAACACATCCATGCAGAGTTTTCATAAAACTCAAGCCGCAATAAATGATTAGAAGAAATTTAAAGCTACAGGTAGATAAGCATCGCCTGAATCAACAAAGTTTTATTTATTTATTTCAAACACCTTGAAAAAAGTACTTGAGAGAATAACAAAAGACACAAAAAAGATAATAATCATTGTTTAAAGGAATGACTAGTGGTGATGAGTGTTTACAATGAACTGTTGAACAAACCTGTTTAAAAGAGAGTGGGAGGAAGTGAGAAGTTCATTCATTCCAACCTGAACAAGTCATATTATAAAAATGTGTTTTAGAGTAAGTTAAAATTGAATAAATGTTTCCATTGGATTAAAGATTTCTTTAGGTTTAGGGCAGGGGTCGGCAACCTGCGGCTCCGGAGCCGCATGCGGCTCTTTAAGCGCTGCCTTGTGGCTCCCTGGCACTATTTCCAAAATGTTGGAAAATGGAAAAAGATGGAGGAGGGAAATATGTTTTTGGTTTGAATCATTGTTTTAACCCCGAACAAACATTGACAGATTGACAGGATTCAGGTCTGCAGAGCGCTTCTGCATGGTGCGTTCACTGACCTCTGGACACCGGTAGCAAAACAAAGCAGTTTATCATAGAAAACATTGAACCCCAGAACTGATCCTTATAAAATCAAGGGATTAAAAAGTCTCGCCATTTTTTTTCCTGAAAAACTGCTTTTTCTGAGGATTGTATAAAAATGTCAAAAGCATAGTAGCGGACTGAGTTAATGTCTGGAGTTCATTGAACACAACATGCGCAGTGATCTGTCAATCAGCTGTTCGGAGGTTTGGGGTAAATAAAGGGGGGAGGGCTGGTGCGTTCGAGGTATCCCCACTAATAAAATGATTAGTGAATACAACTTTTGTGGAGTGTTCTGCTGCTGTTATTCTGGTTAGCCGCAAAATAAAGACACTTAAAACAGATGAAGTTTCGGCGTCTCCGTGCGGGAAAGAGAGAGCGGGACGCTTCATTTTTCATTACCGATTATCTCGTTATCACGAGAAAACGATAAAAAAAAAGTAGGGCAGGGCGCTTTCAGCGTTCGTAATTTCTGATTTTTGTCAGTAAATATTTGGAATGACACTTAAGCCATTGGCTGTAGCTAGTCCGCTCCTGCAACGCAACAGAGCCGTGAGTCTAGTGGTGTAAGCCCGGGGTTAGGGGTATTATTGTGTTTGGTTGCTCAGAAATGAGGATAGCTGCGCTGATTTGGTGTCAAAAGAGAGAGAGAGAGAGAGGATACTGCTGCGTTTTACCCATGCACTGACTTGTTTGGCATTTGCACAGAAATCAAACTTAAACTGTATTCATTTGATTTTATACACTTTACCTCTTCAAAAGGCTGTTGTTTTATTTTTATTAATGTATGCTGCATTTTATTGTACTCTGTTGCCCAGATAAGGGGCACGTTATGCACGTTCCATTGTTGTTTTTACGAATCCTCAAAATAAAAATGACATCAGAAATCGGATTTCTTTATTGAATTCCTTTAATTTCATCAAAACAATGAAACAAACTGTAATTCATTAATATTGTAATGAAGTTAAACTTCATCCTACAACAGAGTAGTCACGTGGGGGATCATTCTCCACAGGATTAAATAAACATTCAATCATGAAGGTTCATCATGTATTTGTAACACACTTAGTCATTTTGATAGTAGGCTAATATAGATAATATAGATACATAAAACATGTGTTGCCTTCATTATAAGACTTTTAATTTTTTGCGGCTCCAGACAGATTTGATTTTGTTTTTTTTGGTCCAATATGGCTCTTTCAACATTTTGGGTTGCCGACCCCTGGTTTAGGGCATGGACCGGCACCAGTCTGGGTCACTTTGTACCGCACAGCACACAAAAACAAAGGTAACTTATATAATTTCTGTTTTATTTATTATCTGATTCTGAAGAATGTTTTATTTTGAAAAACTTCAAGGTTCTCTCCACCATATCTGGCTATGACTGTCTTGAGCCATTAGAGACTGGTATCAAAGCTGCCATGTTCAGACAGAACCACAGCACTGAAACGGCTCTGACCAAAGTGACCAATGACATACGTTTGAATACAGACAGTGGAAATATGTCAGTGCTAGTTTTACTGGATCTCAGCGCTGCGTTTGATACAGTCGACCACGCAATACTACTCAGATGACTGGAAAACTGGGCGGGTCTAACTGGGCCAATACTAAACTGGTTCAAAACATACTTAGAAAACAGGAAATATTTTATGTCAATTCTGTCACATCTCAGCCAACAGAAATTACATGTGGAGTTCCCCAAGGCTCCATCCTAGGACCACTTCTATTTAACATCTACATGCTCCCACTGGCCCAGGTTATAAAGAACAACAGCATTAGTTACCATAGCTATGCAGATGACACACAGATATATATTACACTGACACCAGGAGACCGAGGCCCTGTACAGGCTCTTGGTTAATGCATTGAGGTCATTAATGACTGGATGTGTCACAAAAACAAAACTGAGGTTATTGTCTTTGGAAAAGGTTGGACATCACTACAGAGTTTCAATCTATCCATCTAAAAACTACCAACCAGGCTAGAAACTTTGGTATAGTGACAGACACAGATCTAAATTTTGATAAACACATTAAGACAGTCACAAAATCAGTCTATTATCATCTCAGAGATATCTCAAGGAGTAAATATATGATGTCTAAGCAGGACCTGGAAAAACTAGTGAATGCTTTCATCTTTAGTAGACTTGATTACTGTAACAGTGTTTCTACAGGACTACAAAAAAAAAAAATTCATCTGGAAATTGTATAAAAATGTCTGCCTGGGTCATGTGTCTGATGATCTACATCCACTACATTCTTAAATCTGGCCAGTAACACGACGACTAAAAGAACAACGTTAACTTTAACAGATGGAAACCTTCATCTGTCAGTCTATCCATCAGCACAGCAAACAGGAAGTTTCTCAAAGCTGATCCTTGGTGCATTCCCACCTCCACCCTCAACTTCTCTGCTCCACCTACAGAACATCTCACCACCATCTTCCAGCTCTCATCCACGTCCCGACATCTCCAACCTTCTTTTTCTGTTCTTCTCCAGAAGCTTCCTCAAAGCAAACATGTTCTTCTGTCTCTGCATGAATCACAAATGTCCCTCTGACCTCCGTCTGGCTTCCACTTCATCATCTATTCTCTATTAGGACCTCTGGGCTGAACCTCATATGGTTATCAAGCCTGTTTTCAGCTTTCACACTGCAGTCGGAGCCAAAGGAAGCCACGCTGGCGCTTAACCCCATCAGCTTTAAGAGCAGCAAGAAGGCATTCTGGGACATCCTCAGTGTGAGTGACACTGCCTGTCATGCAAGTGTCTGTTCACACAAGCGTGCGTGCGTCCGTGCACGCGCACTCTGGAGACTGCAGCACTCCCACATCAGGTAAGCTGTCTGGAATGTTTACATTTCATCTAGAAAGTGCTGCAGCTCTGTGAAGCAGAGCACTTTGAGTCGCTCTGAAGCAGACGGGCCAGCGACCTCCGACTGACCTATAAATCTTCAGCGTGTTAAAAACTTTACTAGAACAAAACTAACACATTAGTGGAGGAAACAGCACAAAAATCAAACATTGTGCCTGAGGTGGAAGAGGCAAAAGCCTGTATGAACAACGCTTCAACTGGAAAAATGCAAATGTGACTGATCAGAGTCAGTCAAAGGACTGCAGTTCTGTAAAAATCATAAATAACACACGTACTACACTGGAGTACACAGATGATTGCTGTGGTTCAGACAAAAGTGATGAAGAGGAAACAAATTAACAAGAGAGTCACGAGAGACACTTCAGTACATCTCCTTTATTTATTTTTTTTTACAATTTCCCCCTAACATTTATTCATTTCAATCAGAAAAATAGCTTTATATTTCTATAGTTTCTAAATCCTTTCTTATATTTAAGTGAGAAAATGTTACCTTCTGTTTCAATAATTCGTTTATTGGACATGAAATTACAGAAGAGACTAAAGAAACGCTGGAGTCACTCCACATGGACTGCAGTTCCTTCCATATAAAAATATCTATAATACATTTCAATTGAAACTGTACATTAGTGCATCCACAAACGATTACTTTCAGCGATTATTTTTCCCGATTAGTCGACTAATTGGCTCATGTGCAAAGTGGATGTCAACATACATCTTAACCATCATTAGCTTTAAACTAACTAAAGACAAAGATAATGAAGATGATAGTTTATCAAAGTTCCTGGGATTAAAATAAGATTAAACTATAATGCTAGTGTGAATGCTTTTTGCTGAAAAAAGATGTTAAAGATGCTAAAACCTTTTGCTTAAAATGGTGACACAATTTATTCTGAAGGAATTTGCTGAAAGTGCAAAAGCTATTTTCAAAATGCCAAACAACTAGAGATTTTGTTAAATAACTACTAAAGAGCTCTGACGTTGACCTAAATTTCTTAAAACTTTGTAGTAAAATTGCTTAAAAATATCTAATAGCAATTTGGCTAGAATATTTAGTGTGTTGCTTAAATATAAACTAAACTCCAAATTAGCCCAAAAAAACTTTGTAGAATCCAAGTAAGCCAAAAAAGCTAGCTTGTTGCTTAAATAGTAGCTACAGTAAACTCCAAAATTCCTCAATAAAAAAACCCCCGTAGATAACAAATTATCCAAATATTGTTCCATATTAGCATAGCTCAGTAGATGCCAAATTAGCCAAAAAGCTAACACATTGCTTAGATACTAGTTAAATTCCAAAATTGCCTAAAATTCCTCAATTAACTAATTTAGTTAAAACATTAGCATGTTGCTAAAATAGAAGCTAAACTCTAAATTAGCCTTAAATATCCCAGTAAATAACACATTATCCAAAAATGTTAGCATGTTGCTCAAATATTAGCTAAACTCCATATTAGCATAAAAAACCTCAGTAGATGTCAAACTAGCTAAAAAGATAACACAGTGCTTAAATACTAGGTCAGCTCCAAAATTGCATAAATTCCTCATTGTAAGCTAAATTAGTCAAAATCATTAGCATGTTGCTAAAATATTAGGTAAACTCTACTATAAAAGATGAAATACATGAATACATTTAACGGTTTGTTGCTAATCTACTTCAAAATTTTTAAATTTGAAGGTTTTCTCATTCATTTCCTATGGAGCATATTTTGCTCAATATTTGAAAAACTATAAAGTTTATGAATACCAAAAATACAAGCAATACTGTCCTGAATGAACTGAACGTTTTGATACCAAAATTGCTGAAATCACTGAAAAACGTTCATTATCGATCATTATTGTGTGAATGCTGACTAAACTTTCACTCTATTAAATGAGGTCAGCTTCTAAAACAAGAAAATATTTTTTACTTAAGATCAGGTTTTGGTCTCACTGAATCGAATCTAAAAAAATAAGTTAATTTTTTGGTACTGAGCGCTCACAACTTTGTTCAACTTTACCACACTCTGACTAATTTAATATAAAGTAAGGACTATTAAATTTTAATAGTCGATCAATCGTGGCAGCCCTAGTGTACATGGTCAAACGCGAAACACGAAGAACAAAATCTGTTCTTCATCATCCACTTATTTTTACACAGTCACATCTAAGCCGTTTTTGTTATTTACTAACATTATTTTTCAGAATAAGACGTGTTTACACACCACACTGTCAATTTATTTTAATATTTAATAGTAAAATATTGTTATTTTGCTTCACCTGCTCACCTTTATGCTTAACTTCAGTGTGTTGTCGGTACATGTATTTAATTCTCACGTCATGTTTTAGTCAGTACTCCCACGTAAAAGTACATTTACAAGAGTGTGGATCCTCTCTAACCATCACAGCTCAAACTCTTTTCATGACTGTTGGCACAGAAATATCGACATGGAAAATTGATCTTTTTTAGACTTGGTTTTCCTCTGTCAGGACTTTTTCATTATTCCAGTGTAATTAGGTGCAGTAATTGCCCTTTTCATTCTAACTCACTCCTCACCCACTTTCAACCTGCCAAGAAGTGCAATTAGCCCGGAGTGAAAACACCTGCAGAAGCCGTGCGCTCTGACGCCGGTCTCTGTGACTCAAACGCTTTCTGCTTTCATATCAGCAAACATTTTTCCAGCTGACATGAACACCGCCGCGTTCACATGTCTACACCTTTCTTCCTGTATCCTACATCTTATTCTACCTTTAATAAATATAATCCTGTTGGTGAACTAAAAAACTAAAGAGCGGCCAAATAAATCTAATTCTGACTTAGTGGACGTCAATCCGTCCGCTTCATTTCAAACACGGTCCTCTGTTAGTTCACACCTTCTTCTTTTACCTTCCAATTTATGTCTTTTCTCTTTGAGTGAGTAAAATAAGTTCACAAACTAAGAAAATGCTGTAATAATATATAAAAACATTCATTTTGACACAGAATTATGTTGGAAATGAATGTGTGGGTTAGCTAGCTTATTTAGTCAATGCTAAAGTAGCTGAATCCCACATTCCAGTTTCTTTTTAACAATTTTAGTCAATTATGAAACGAAAAACAATGTTTTATTAATTTGTATACATAAGGATATTATGCAGGATAAGAACAAAGCACGAGGAAAAACTTGTGGCCCCGCCCAGCCTATTTTAAGATGCATTTTTCCGTCTGCTCCTGATTTACAACGATTTGACTGAAGGAATACTCAGAAATACAATTTAAAGCTTCATTTTTTTTCCTCCATCTTCAGAAAATGCCACAAGAATGTGTTACAGGGGCCATACCACGATGGGGGCGAGTGTCCTCACCGCTAGCTTGAGCTGCTAGCTTTGCAGAGAAAGTGTTGGTGTTAGTCTGGGGGCGGAGCTGTCAGAGCAGACTCTTCCTGACGCCGGGGTCACACAGGACGCGGAAGCGCCGCGAAGCAGAGCGGAGCGGAGTCCGCGCTGCTTCCGCTCCGCTCTGTAGTTCACACCAGACGTGCATTTTTCCGCGGCGGTCCACAGGCGCTTCTGCTAGAGCTTTTATTTTGTTTTTACCATCATGGTTGATAGTTTCATAACCTAAAGACATTAACCCATGTTTCTGCTAAGAAAAAACTGCTCCCTGCCTCTATGCAGTTGCTTTACACCCAAAACCCCGCCCACCCGCTCTGTCGGCCCACTGTACTGATCTGTGTCCGCGCGCGTGCGTCCCTGTTTTGTGTGTGTCTGTGCGCACGCGCTCGCAGGTTTGTGTGTGTGGGTAAATTAATAAACTAAAATTATTAACCCATGTTTCTGCTAAGAGCAGCTGCTCTCTGCATCTCTTTTTCTCTCCCAAAAACCAGCAGCCCCGCCCACTCGCTCCGGAGACTGCTCACTGCGTTGATCTGTGCACGCTCGTGTCTGTCTGTGTTGTGTGTGTTTTATAAATATTACCTCCTGTTTCTGCTAAGATGAGCCGCTCTCTGGCTCTGTTGTCGTTTTATTAACCCTTCACCTCGCACCGGAGTCTGCCCACGTTGATCTGTGTGTCTGCATGTCAAAAAAAAGTGTGCGTGTCTGTCTGTTCTGTGTGTCTCTGTGCTCGCGCGCGCACGTGTGTGCGTGCGTGTTGTGACGATATGTTTATATCCATGTCTACAGTCTGTTTAGATACAAAAACATGATCACATTTGTCAATTGCGGCGTTTTATTGTGAAAAACTGGTTATATTTTGAAAAGAAACCGGATATTCTCATGTATCTTGATGTAACTTCCTGCCAGAATTGACGCGGAACGCTCGCGCACAAAATAGGTCAGACGGCGAAACGATCTGCTGCACTGCGCGGGCCCTCCGCGCCGCTCCGCGCCGCTCCGCGCCGCTCCGCGCCTTGTGTGAACGACGCCATAGGATAACAAGGGCGCCGAATGGAAGCGGACTCCGTTCCGCGCTGCTTCGCGGCGCTTTCCCATCCAGTGTAAATGGGGCGTGAAAGGGGCTGTGTCACTCTGTGACATCAGCACGATAGGAAGTGCTCGTTTTTGTGGGTATGGGAGGGGCTGCTGTGGAGAGTGCAGGTTTTTACAGGATTACTCTTAAATGTGTGAAATTATAAAGAGGAATGAGTGAAACTGCAGCTGAGGCTGAAGCATGTTTAGCCTTAAACGCTCCACAGGAAGTTTAACACCAAGGTCCCTTTTTTCAAGATTTAGTTTCTGCTCCCCCCCCCCCCCCCCTCTCCTCTGTCTAAGCTCCATCTTCCCGTTGGCCTTGGCATGATCACAAGCATGAGTGATAGGCTTCTTCTCACAGTGCATTGTCATATTCTGTCCCATTTTGGTGACTTATTGTCCTTTCTCGTCTCCCTCCTCTGTCTGCCTGCAAGGCCTATGAACTCCTCTAATAGGAATGGATGGTAGCTGCACTCCCTCTTCCCAATCTCTTTTCACACCAACACACCCTGCAGCTGCACCGTGTCCTCTCTCCGGGGAAGCTTCATTCGGAGCAGGCGGTTTGAGGCAGCAGTGAGTGGCTGGATGATTCGGGTAACCCAAAAAAAAAGAGAGAATGGACGACAATTTTGATCAGCATGTGAGGATTATTGTATTTGTTTGAACAGAACAGATGACATGTTTCCTAAATTCTAGAAAGGAGTTAAGCTGCTATCCACTGTGTAATTAAATGTAGACGCTTTTTTTTTTCCAAAGGTCGTGCAAGGAAAAGTGGGAATAAGTCACTGACAAAGCAATCTATCTTTGCAGTCCCAAACAAGTTGTAGTCCACACCTTTCCTAAACCTCATTTCCCCAGTCTCTGTGTCTGAACTCTTTGGGTGTTAAGCTGAAAGAGGAACATTTTTCTCATCCATTTCTCCTGTCCTCCCATTCTGTCTTCCCAAATGACCTCACTCCTCCTTTTCTCTTCCAGAAGTCATTTCCATTACCTTCCTCTATTCTCTCCTCATTTCCTTTTATTGTTATCACTTCTCTTTCACCTTTACCTCATTTCTGCACATTCTCAACTTGTCTTTCTATCACTCTGACTTGACATCCAAGCTCACATCGACGACTGGCTGACCTGCAGCCTCCTCCACTATGCGGGTCTACAGAACCCTCAAATGTGGAATCATTTTCTGTTTTCTTCATCGTAGGATAAAATCATCTAGTGACGGGTGATATGACTATACATATCATGAGGGAGATAGAAATGTTTCTATTGTGCCATTTTGGTTGATTTGAAGTTTTAATCTAAAAAGTGTTTTGCTATTAAGAAACTTGAAACTGTTGTGCACTCTTATTTGTGATGATTTAGTTACATGTTAAGTTTTCTTCTTTCATTTTCACCAAAGTCAAGAATAGTAAGCAGTTCAATGTTGTGCTATGAAAATGAAATGAATAAAAACATATATATATATATATATATATATATATATATATATATATATATATATATATATATATATATATACACACATATATATATACATACATACACATTGAAAAATCAAAGTCAGTAAAGTAAGTTCTGACATTTTGTCTATTTTTTCCGAGAATACCTGAAGATATACTTTATTACTGTATACCAAGATATATATCATTATTGTGACATAAAATAACTTACACCATGATATATATACTTTTATTGTTATTTAATATAATTAATTTTGGTATATTAATTGTTGTAAAAAAATAAAAAATAAAATAATTTATATTGTGATATATTTTGTTATTGTGACATAAAAAAATAAAATTGTGATATACATCTTTATTGTAATATAAAATATTTATATTGTAATATCTATTGTTATTGTGGTAGAATTTTTATTGTGATATACAGTGGTATGCAAAAGTTTGGGCACCCCTTAGAAAAATCACTATATAAGTTTGTCACTTGCTGAGCTTTTGAAGCAGCAACTTCAATTTAACATATGTTATACCTTGATGAAACAGAAACATCTCAGTAGTGAAATCATTTTAATTGGTCCAACAGAAACATTTTTATGTCCATTTAAACAAAAATAGGTATGTGCATAAATTTGGGCACCCCAAAGAAAGAAGTCCATTAATATTTAGTAGAGCCTCCTTTTGCAGCAATAACAGGCGTCTACAGTAACTGTAGACGCCTTCTATAGCCACAGACAAGTCCTTGAAGTCTGGCAGGTGGTATTTTGGACCACTCCTCCATACAAAACGCCTCCAGTTCAGTCAGGTTTCTTGGCTTCCGTGCGTACACAGCCTGCTTCAAATCAATCCATACATTTTCGATGATGTTAAGGTCTGGGGACTGGGATGGCCATTCCAGAACATTGTACTTGTGCCTCTTCATGTATTCCTTGGTGGATTTTGAACTGTGCTTAGGATCATTGTCTTGCTGAAAAATCCAACCCCGGCGTAGCTTCAACTTTGTGACTGACTCTTGAACATTCTTGTCAAGAATCTGCTGATACTGAGAGGAATTCATGTGGCCCTCAACTTTAACAAGGTTTCCAGTTCCTGTGCTAGCCATACAGCCACACAACATGATGGATCCTCCACCAAATTTCACAGTAGGCAACAAGTTCTTCTCCTGGAATTCAGTAGTTTTTTTCCGTCATGCATACCTCCTCTTGTTCTGACCAAATAACATCATTTTAGTCTCATCTAACCACAGTATTTTCTTCCAAAATGCTTCTGGCTTGTCCAGATGTGCTTTTGCATACCTCATGCGACTCTTCCTATGGCGAACACTCAGGAAAGGCTTCTTGCGCATCACCCTTCCAACAAGCTTTTCGTAGTGCTAAGTACGCTGGACTGTGGAGCGATGAACAAGCACACCATCAGCAGCCAGGTGTTCTTGCAGTTCTCTGGAGGTGGTCTGTGGCTTGTCTGTGACCATTCTAACCATCCTTCGTCTGTGCCTTTCCTGTATTTTTCTCGGCCTCCCACATCTTTCCTTCACAAGGACTGTTCCTGTAGCCTTCCATTTCCGCACTACATTTCTGATTGTGGAGACAGACAGTCCAAACCTTCCAGATAACTTCTTGTACCCTTCTCCTAATTCATAATAATGAATTATCTTAGTTTTTAGGTCAGTGGAGAGTTGTTTAGAGGCCCCCATGTTGCCACTCTCTCAGAAAGAACCCAGGACAAGCACAACCAGCCCTGACCAATGTTAAAAAGCCTTTTCCATGATTAGTTCCACCTGTATTTGTAATTGATGGTCTAAGGAGTTAAGCAAAGCAATTTTGTGCTGCAACCTGTCAGTAATAAATCCCTACGGGTCTTGAAATGAATGTGATTAAAAGGGTGCCCAAAAATTTGTACATCACATTTTTTACATTTTATTTTATAACAATAAGACTATGTAATTCTACTTCACGAATTTTGGTCTGGAAAACACTCAAACGTCTATATCTCTGTAGGACAACAAATGTTGTTGCTGTGATGTTCTCTTATGAAGTTAGAGCAAATTATCATGAAATCTCAGAGGGGTGCCCAAACTTTTGCATACCACTGTATATATCGGTATAGTGATATAAAATAATTTATATCGTGATATACGTTTTTTTTTTCCATTTTCAGCACTAATATCATCCAAAGATTAAATTTAGTAACAGAATGAGGTTTAATACAGCTACACTACTCTGGCAAATAAAAGATGATCTGCTCTCTTTATAAGTGCAACTCCACATATAAATACATGTTATTGTTGCAGATGATTTCAAAATCAACACCTCAAATGTTATTTAAATGGAAAGACTGGGACACCGATTTCAGTTTACCATTTTTACGTCCTTAAGGTTTTAACCCTTCCGCTCTCCTTGGGGTCCAGATGGCTCCAACCACATATTGTTATGCGATTTCTTCCATGACAAATGTGGACGAAGGGGGACAGGATTTTATGTCTGCATGGACATTAGTGAAACTCCGAAATCAGTGAAAAAAAAAAGTTCAGCGCACTGTCCTGTGGTGTCCAGATGACCCCACTTTTAATGTAAACAAGCTAAGGAGAACGGAAGGGTTACCTCAATGAGATCTGTCTCCTGGTACCATCAGGACCATCTGCACCAACAGGAAGGCATCAATAGGCGCATCAGTGGATATTAACCTTCCCTTCTCCTGGTCACAGGTGCTTCTGCAGGGTCTGTGCATGAACACAGACTTCTTGCAGAATAGGGTTTACATGCTGTGCTTTTGTGCAGAATCTTTGTTGAATGCACTGGTAAGCTGACATCTCTAATTTAACACAATCCAATCTATACCAGTAAATTAGTAAAGTCTCACACGGGCGCTTGGCGTGGTGGAGAGCTTAAATCACTACAGTATTTCTCCCCTCTGAAAAACTTCTGACATTGCACACGCCATCAGACCAAATTTATGCACTTCAAAAGAGCTTACACGGATATTCTGCAGCTACCTTAAGTGCACTAAAAGGCTTAGGCTTAACATCCCATGACCTCATCACTGCATTTACACCATGACCTGACGTAGAACCAGCAGCCCAAACATCAAAGGGCTCCAGTCAGCACTTTTTGCCCCTAAGCCTCGATTATGCCTGAATCAAGTCTGGGCTGATTAAATTCATAAACATAACTACAGAGGTGCTGAAAGCAAAGCAAAACTCACATAAAAGAGAAAGAAGAAGTGTGTTGGGAAGGAGCGCAGAGGCAGGACATCCTGCATAGTCATCACGAGGAGGTCTAAGTGCTGTAAATCTGATATAATCAAACAGCCTTATCCCACACGGGCCGCCGAGTCCTTCCCACCGGCCTCACATAAATCAATAATTACATTAATACAACAAACAGCAGCTTAAGCTACTGCTGGCCTGGAAAACACACACACACACACGCACATACCCTTTAGATTGTATTTAGAAATGGGCCTGGCTGGGTCATTTCATGGTTGTTTACCTCCAGAGACCTGCCATTAATTTCTGCAACAACACAGCAGAAGCCCCATCAGGAACATAAACAGCAATGGCTCCGACGCAGATATTAAGTTGGACACGACACACACCTATGCACACATTTCTGATCCATCATAAGCAGCAGGAGCAGCAGCTGTCCCTCTGTAGGAAAATGTCCAGGGAGCTCTATCAACAACACGCTCAACCAGAACGCTTCCTGGAATAAAGTTGCTTTAATTCAAGACTGAAAGTTTGAGGCTCAAAAACTCAAATCGTGCAGAGCAGAACTTGTTGGGATGTGGGAGCTGTCCGTAGTGCTGAAACGTTCCTGCCCTGGATCGCTGCTTCATCTGGAGGATTGAGCTGAATTAGGAAAGACGGTGTTCAGACTGGAAGTGTTTCATGGAGAATAAAAGGAGGTTTTATGGATTCTTACTGAGACTGCTTAGTGCAGGGGTGTCAAACTCAATCACACAAGGGGCCAAAATCCAAAGCATCTTAGGTCGCGGGTCAAACACGATAAACATTTATTGAACACTAAAACTACATTTTTAAAACTTTTAAACTGTAACTTTTTAAATGAATTAGGAATTAGATATATAGTGTGAATTCTCTTATCTGAAAACTTAAGTTAATTTCCAATGAACTCCTGTACAGAGAGGAATCAGTATCTCCCCGATTCGTGCACGTCATTTATGATTCGTGTGTAACTTTGGATTTGTGTGTGTGAGATTCATGATTTGTAACTCTGACAATATATTTTGTGTATAAGCACAAAAATTACGAAATTAAAAAAAATACAACATATAATTTTCACACGCAAAGTCTAAAATAAGAACAAACTGACACTAACTACAAGCACAAATCTTTAAAAAGTTGTGCATGAATCACTTATTTTACCACAAATCTGAAATGAAATTTTTAAAATTTGAGTGCGTAATTACTTTCAGGCTGTTGTCATTTAAATTTGGTCATGAATCCTTTTTTTTTTTATTTTGTAATTTTTGTACTTATGCACAACATGTATTCTAAGAGTTACAAATCATGAATTACGCAGGGACAAATCCAAAGTTATGCACAAATCAAGAGTTACACATAAATTCAAAGTTACGCAAAAATCAAGAATTGCACATGCAAAAATCCAAAGTTACACACACATCCAAAGTTACTCAAAAATGAAGAATTACGTATATAAATCAGGGTGATACATATATTTTTCCGTACTCCTGCTCCTTTGTAGAAACTATGTTCTAGAAAACAACAGTTTGTTTGTTTTTCTATCATAATTAAAAGACCACAGAAAATGTGTTTCCAACAGATAAATCTATCGTTGTAGTGGGACTTTAGGCCTATTGATAAGTGATTTGTTGGTATTAGAAAACGACTAAAAATATTAAAGTTGTGCACAGCAGCAAATACACATTTTATTAAAATATCACAAAGAGAGTCAAAATTTCAATGAAGAAGTTAAGATGAAGAATTCCATGAATATAGTTGATGCATAATAACAAAACTTTACTGCCTGGTCAAAAATGTCTTTTTAAAAAAGGCTGTTAATGTATGAGCTGCTTGTTTTCCCGCCTGCAGCTGAACACAAACATGCTGCATGAATAAATCCAAACTCTCAGAAGGACAGAGTTTTTTGAACGCATTAGACGCACTTTAATTCCCTTTAACACTGCAATGTATATCGATTCTGTAAGGAGATTTCTATTTTAAAAGTGGGTTTCACGTTCTCTCGAGCTGATATGATGAAATATGAGCCCAACAGTTTACACTGTGCTAATCGATGTTGGGGCTTTTGTAGCACAATTAATAGACTAAATGTAACCTACTATTGATATCTATCTACACTCATGCATCCTGCACTTTTTATTTCTATGGGGCTTTTTACATGTAACATGATCTCAAAAGCCAAATGTGAAGAAAACAGACTCAGCATTTCTGTTTTATATGTGCATCTAGAATGAACTCGAACAAGTCTTTGCTTTTGATAACCGACCTGGAACATGTGGGGAGAAGAAGAGACGCCTGTGGGGTCGGAGCTCTCCGTGGTGCTGAAGTCACACATGTTATTACTGCAGTGGCAGCGTTCTGGCTTGTCTTAAAAATATAAATCCCTAAAAACCTTTTCACTGTTTTCTTTCTAGTTTGTCGACTATTTCTTAGCTTCTTATTTCTGGTTCTACTGAACTGTTAGACCGCAGAGGTAGACGGTTCATTGGTCTGTTGGATGGACTTTAAGCAGGCAGTCGCCTTCAAGAGGATGGATACTATAATAATAGAGAGTAAATAAATGAACAATTCTTCACTTTTGTGTATGCTTTTAGTCATCTGTTTTCCCCACTAAGAGAAGATCACCATGTTTAAATGCAGAGACATTGTTAATGCTTAATATTTCATCCAGACACTATCAGAGCAGACCTGTAACAAGCTGTAACACTCGTTTGAAAATCAATTTAATAATTTAATTTCTCAAAGTAAATCTAAGTGTATCTAAATATGACATTCTCAAGAAAAAAACAAATATATATATTTCAAATCTCAATGTCTATCTAATCTCTATATACACCTATCTAATCCCTCTCTCTAATCTATCTATATACTCTCTTTATCTCTATCTAATCTCTCTCTCTAATTTCTATACATAATTTCTTTATATCTATCTAATCTCTCTCTTTCTTTCTTATCTCTGTAATCTCTCTTTCTAATCTCTATATCTCTATCTAATCTTTATATCTCCATCTAATCTCTCTCTAATCTATATCTATCTATCTATCTAATCTCTATATCTCTAATTTCTATATATAATCTCTTTATATCTATCTAATCTCTCCCATTCTTATCTCTATCTAATCTCTATCTAATATCTGTCTCTAATCCTTATATCTATCTAATTTTCCTAATCCTTATATCTAATTTCTCTAATCTCTATATCTCTATCTAATCTTTATATCTCTAATCTCTCTCTAATCTCTATTTATCTATCTTATCGCTCTCTCTAATCTCTATATCTCTATCTAGTTTCTATATATAATCTCTTTATATCTATCTAATCTCTCCCATTCTTATCTCTATCTAATCTTTATCTAATCTCTGTCTCTAATCTTTATATATATCTAATTTCTCTAATCTCTATCTAATCTCTCTAATCTCTATCTAATCTGTTTGTAATCTCTATATAAAATCTCTCTCCATGCATCTATCTTGTCAGTCGTTGATGAACAAACAGACTGGAGTTAATGAACGTCTTTGGACAAATGTTACTGCTACACTATGAAGCTTCAGAGCTGTTTCTTTGTATAAACCTCTTTTTTTATTTGGGAATAAACTAGTATTATTTGTGTGCATTTATTTTTGGAACAGAAATGGAGAGTGTGATAATAGAGATGAGGGACAAGAAAGGAAAAGGAGTTAAAGAGGATGATCCAAGAATAACACAGCGGGAGTTACAGTTACAAATAAAAAAAAGGCCACAATTAGCCAGAAGTTTATCATCATTACTGCTGAATGTATATTTTGAGGAGCGGGTGGAGCCTGTCCACAAACACAATCATACACATGTAAATACTACAAACACATATATTGGCTGGAAAATCCTTCAGAAACCTGCATATTAGAGATGTGCCAAATGATCAATATTGCGATATATGGTGATATTTAGTCCTGCGATTGAATATCGATGTGTTCTCACCAAGTATTGATCTTTTATTTTCTTTTGGAGAGGCTTATAAACCTCATCGTTTGTCTCTTAACTGCTGTTTTATCCTATTTTACTTGATCCTATTACGGTTTCTCCACAGTTTTCATATCACGTACAGGATGAAACAAAAAGGAGGTCAAAATTTCTAAAACAATCCCAGAAATTTGCTGTGTGAAGACAGACTCAGATATGTGTCGCATGAACCATCTGTGACACACAAACCGTCCCTGTCCCACACAGTCCACAGCTTGTTGTACACCACGGGCCATGTCAGCTCACGGAATCCTTCCAGAAGCTCGCTGGGGAGCAGGAGGCCCACGTTACCATACGTGCCAGTCCCCAAACAGTCGGGCCAAATGGTGTGTCGCACCAGCTTGAAAGAGGAGGGACGGATCTGGGACTGCTCCATTTGGAAATGCCAGAGAGACAGAATACACAGAGAGGAGACTTGGAAACCTGCGAGTGCTAAACCCTCACAATTAACACCATTGATGGGAAGAAGACCACGAGGATCCAAAACGAGGACATCTGAGACTATTCTTACCTGGGCCACAACCCCACTCTGAGCTTCAACGCGATAACAAATATGAAGAGGTGACAACAGTGAGAACTGGAGAAGGTAAAAGTTAATATATGTACTCAAAATAAAGAAAATAATACGTAACTGTAAGAAAAAATGTTGAAAAAAAAAACTTTGTTTTGAAGAACTTTTCATCCAAAATCAAACGTTTTTAAACATATTTATCGCTGATTCAGCAACATTACCATCAACACTGTTGACAAATTACAGCTGGGAAATATTATAATATGCTCTATACAAATTTTTATAGTTTGACTAAACTCCAGTAGCTCAGCAATTAAACCAAAATAAAGGTAACTTGTTTTCTAACCTATATAAATAAAAAGCTTCACTCCAATCTGATGATACTTTTAATACTATCCTTTATATGGAATACTTCAAATAGCTAGCGTGCAGCTGAAACATAAAATAGTCCAAAAAGCTGGAGGAATGCCATCATAACTTCCAACTTTACTACATTCAGACTCCATATAATATGAAGTAACGACTAATCGACTATTAAATTAGTCGTTGACTATTTTAATAGTCGACTAATCGTGGCAGCTCTAGATAAAATCAAAAGAATATGAACATTTCATGATGTTTATTCATGACTCCACTGTGTTCTGATGGTGAAAATGTGGATGCTTTGTAAAAAAAATACATTTAAACACATTTTTTTGTTCAAAATTGTTTGACCACAATGCATTGTGGTTTATAATCTAGTGAAAATTGATACACGCTAGTTTTTTGCAAAGACTTCTGGTAAATTTCTAGTACACTCGATTTTGGAACTAGAAGATTCAGACAGCACTAGAACATGGAGAACGCACTATAGAGTGAGTAGGGGGATTCAGACGCAGCTCCCGTTTCATATAAGATCCTCCATCCTGCTGCAGCTGATTTACTTGAATATAAAATGCAAGAAAGTCAAACGTGACATTTTTTTTAAATCATTGTGAAATTGTAAAAGAGAAGAAGAGTTATGGTGCACCAATTAAATATAAATATGATGTTGGTGTAGAATCCAGTTCTCAAAGAAGTATTTGTGGGAAACATGTAAATCAGATGACGGTATTTTAAGTAAAAAAACACACCTATTTTACTCAGTTATCTAAATCTAAACTAAAATTTAAAAACAACCAACCCATTATTTATTCAAAAAGAGCCACAACGGAGGAATGAAATGCGGCTCCGGAGCCTCAGGTTGCAGACTCCCGCCCTAGAGACGTGTCATCTCCTCTGCGAGGGGCGTCGACCGTCGGCGCTGAGGCAGGTTGGGAAAATCGAAACCCCTGCTTTGATAAAGCCAAAAACCAGAAGTCCACCAGAGCGGCGAGCCTCGCCGAGTCTTCAGCGGCTGATTGGACGGTTGCAGTGAAACAGCTGGACTGAGATGGAGGGAGAGCTGGATGTCTTCTCCCTCCCCTCCCTTTTATTTCCATCAACACATTTAGCTTTCACTTATCTGGATTTCTCTGTCAGACTGCAAAGAACAGGGGGGTGAGGGGGGCAGTTTGCCGTTCCTGTGACACGGGCCTCATTTACTCAATGACAAATCGGGAGAAAAAAGGGATACAAATAAATTGACATCAACACTATTAAGGCGGTTTGACATGGCACTTATTGAGGACAAAAAAATCTGCAGCTTCAAACTAAAAGATTTTAAAAAAAGTGTCAGCTGCGCCGCTTTTTGTAGTCTCAATCACGACATGACGTCTCTCAGCGTTTCTTCTCTAAAAGGGACAATAATGTTTGGTAATCGACCCTCAACCACATAAAGAATGCTCCATGTGAGGGTGTGTGGGAAAATCACTGGGAACCTCCCGATACGATCCCATCCACGGCTCACGATATCGATGGTATCGCAATACTGCGATATTTGGTCAAAAGAACAGGAGTCTGCAACCTTCAACACTTAAAGAGCCAATCAGCTCAATTTCTCACAAAATAAGACTCTCCTTTCTATTTGTTAGTTTTATTATTATGATAAAAATCAATAAATCACATGTGGATATCAAGGCCCGGGGGCCGGATCCAGCACTCCAGGTCATTTAATTTTGTTGTTATTAATATCTAAAATTTCTCAATTTCTAACTTGTCTGATTTTGACGAAATATATTTTTAATCAGAGAGTAAAATATTGAAAGTTTATTAAGGTTTAAATTGATTTATTTTGCAATAATATTCCTGCGTTTTTATCATTCATGATTATGTTAAAAATTTTTGTTTTAAAGTTTTTTTTGTTTTTTAGGTTGTTTTGAAGTTTAGCTATTTTTTCAGCAACATGTTAGGCTGTTTTGGCTAACCTGAGTTTGTAATTTTTATTTATATATAGTTTTTTAGGCTAATTTGGCATTTAGCTAATATGTCCTAAATTAGCCAAAATAGCTAGCATAATGCTGATATAACTTTCCATTTTACTATGCTCCAACTCAAAACAATAATGAGTAACGACTAATCGGCTGTTAAATTAGTCGTCGACTATTTTGAGAGTCGACTTATCGTGGTAGCTCTATTAAAAAACAAAAAAACAAAACAGAAATTCAATAATTCACTGGTGCTCGTGTTGAAACGTGCGCCCCCTATCTACCTCCAAAGGAACGTCTCAAACAATGTTTTACAGCCTCTTCAAATGAAAATAAAAGCTTGATACTCGGTCAAATGTCCCAATACATTTCGGCACACCCCTAACACACTCGAGCTGCACAAGGACCACGTCCTGCAAAAGCACTGACTCCTCCCCCTCTGCTGTGAGGTGGTCATTGTGGCGTGCAGAGTAATCGTCCCCCTCCACAGCCTGCTTGGGGAGGTGGGGGACGCTCAGCAGCAGTGTCTCAATATCATGACCCCATCAGCTGCTGCGTGCCCCCCGCTGCTCAGATCAGTCATCCCACATGTGAGGGGACAATCCGGACCTCATTTCAAACAGTGAGGAACAGGTGCATCGTGGGAATGAAAACAGCCACATTTCAGTGTCAGACTGAAGAGTCGTGTTTGGTTTTTCCTACAGTGATGAGGGAGGACAAAAGCCTTGTGGATCGCTGCAAGACAATATAAAATGTGATGTGAGGAAGAACAATTCTCTCAAGGGTGCTTGACTTGAAGCTGCACTTACTGTTTCAAGTTGCTCTTCTGAGATTCACCAAAGAGATGGGAGGAGAAAAAAAACCTCCTCTGATAATGAAGCGTCTGAGGAAGCAGCATCCGACTCAGTTTGAAAAAAAAAAAAACATTTCTATGATTAAAGTCCTGCTCCAATCATCTTTTGAATTTAATTAATATTATTATTACAAAACTGAAGCTTGTGGTCTTCAGATTGTAGCCTCTACATCACAGCCTTTTTCAAATTAAACTTTTTGTCTGCTCCTGATTCACACTGATTTCTAATTGGCTATGTCCCAGTTCCTTCACTACTCTCTATATATAGCGTGTTTGCCATTTTGTGCTGGTGTCCAAATCTACAATTCATAAAACTGAGTGCTCTAGAAATTTCCCAGAAGTCTTTGCAAAAATCACCCAGCCAGCAAGGGCAAGTGGGTTCCCCATGGTTTAAAAGTGGGGACAAAATGTGGGCCCCGATTGGGTTTGTCTACAGTTTCCATGGTGCCCCCCCCTGTGTTTGCCCACATTGGCTTAAGTGGACACTCAGTGGGCTGGCTCACTTCGCTAGCCAGCCTCTCTGTGGACAGTGGAGCTCACTAGATCGGTACAGGGAAGCTAGCTCCATACACCAGAGCTTGCTAGCTCTATACAGTGGAGCTCGCTACAGTAGAGTTTGCTAGCATGCTACACGCTACACGTCCACTGGAAGGCTGGCTAGCATAACAAGTCAGTCCACTGAGTGCTCCTCTAAGCCAATGTGGGCCACCACAGAAGCTGTGGATAAACCTAATCGGGGCCCTTACTAAACTCCAAATTAGACTAAAAAAACTTTAAAACAAAGTTTAATTTTATAAAACAGCTAGCATAACGCTAAAACATTAGCTAAAAAGCCTGAAAAAATGTGTAAACTAGCCAAAAACATCTAGCATGTTGCTAAATTAAAAGCTAAATTTAAGCCAAATTACCCTAAAAAACCCTCAGTGGTAACTGAACATTTCAACTGTGTTATGTAGCTGAAAGTCATGTGAGCGCTCACGAGTTTGGAAGGATTTGAGAAATTCACCATTCTCTTCCTAAGAGGCCTATTTTGCTCAATATCTCAAAAACTATGAAGTTTGTGAATACCAAAAATACAAGCAGTAAAGTCCTAAATAAGCTAAACGTTCAGAACAATGTTCACTAAACATTCAGACATTTATTAACTCCCGTGCTTCAATCATGGCCAGACTTCTTTTGTTTACCACATCCAGGTTATGCAACCCACTTTATGTTAAGACAGAATCTGTTTCCACTAGAACTGCCACGACTAATCGACTAATAAAATAGTCAACAAATAATTTATCAGTTGTAACTTTATGTTATATAACAGGGCTGCTCATTCCTGGTCCTCAAGATCTACCAACCTGCCTGTTTTCCAGCTCTCCATGTACTGCTTGCTGCTGATTACCTGGACCAGGTGTGTTCTTTCAATCAGATTGTGGAGACATCTGACTGAGCCAATCAACAGCTGGCTGGGCTTGGAGATCTGGAAAACAGTCAGGGTGGTAGATCTCGAGGACCAGGAATGAGCAGCCCTGTTATATAGAGTCAGAGTGTAGTAAAATTGGAAGTTATAACAGTATTCTACTAGCTTTTTGGACTATTTTGCATTTATTAAAGTTTTTTTTAGCTGTTTTGAAGTTTAGCTAATATTTCAGCTACATGCTGTTTTGGCTAACTTAGGCTTTTTTAGTATTTTAGGCTAATTTGGCATTTAGCTAATATTTTAGCTGGCCATCAGCTTCAGCGATTTTAGCCATCAACTTTAGCGTTTTCAGCTCTCAGCACTAGCATCTTCAGCAGCCAAATTTAGCTTACAGCATTCACGCTAGCATTATTACAGGTAATGCTATATCTCTAGTTTTTAGTCAGTTTAAAGCTAATGATGGTTAATATGTGCGCTTTACATCCAGTTTCCCTATGACTCGATTAGTCGGCTAATCAGAAAAAAATAACTGGTGATTAATCCACTGTTAAAATAGTTCCAGAAAACTGTATGTGGACGGATACAAGAGGAAACGCAGACCCAAATGAAGTTCACAACGGTTCGGTCCAACAGGCTCTGCAGGGCAAAAAGGCGGCGCTGCTGGTGAGAGGAAGATCCTCCGGATAAACATGACGCCTCATTATCAACAGCAGGGTTACATCAGCTCAATTTACCCAGAAAGTGCCGTTCCTAATGGGGAGGAAGGTGTGATATTTTGAAACAGCAGCAGCTGTCTTTGTACTAATTTAGGTTAAGCAGCCTCCCTGGCAGGTGCTAATCAAATCCCCCATCTGAAATGCTAATTGGTCCTGAAGAACTCACGGGCCAAGACCTTCCTCAAGTCTAGACCAGATGACACGAGAGGGACGCGAAATCTGAGCTGAGGCCAGCACAGTGTAAGACACCACGCTTGTGATGCAGCCCAGTGTCTTAAAACGTTGCAAATCTTTTAATGGAATAAACATATTATTGAAAAGAATTGAAACAAATTAAATTTCTCCTGTAAATAATCTTTTTAGCCATGTTTTAAAACTCAGTGAACCATGCAAAAAGAACAAACATAAAATCTTTTAAATTGCTTTCATAAAACCCTGCTAAGACGTTAAGAGGATTATTCATAAAAAAAAAGAACTTTAGGTTATAAAAGTATGGTTGAGTTTAGCTCCACGTGTCTTTCTGTGACTCCAGAAAACACACTCACTCCTCTGCTTCTCACTTCTGTGGACATTCAATAACAGAAACCATAATTAGCAGCATTCTTTATTCAAGCTTGTGCCGGTTTGCTCTGGATGTTGGACTCACACCACCTGTTGTGTATTTATATAGAAGAGTTTTTAAACTTCCTTATGTCATTTCCTCACTAATGTCACAAATTCATACCTTTTAATACCTTTACATTAGTGCTGAGAAAAAATGGGATATCACAATATAAATTAATTATATCACAATATCGATATTTATTATAATTTACCACAATTAAGTATATTTTCAATTTAAAAAAAAAATGGACTCTGACTTTCTTTTCCCATTACCATGTAACTGAGTCGTCACAAATGAGAAACATGCTTTTAAAGTGCTCAACAGTTTCAAGTTTCATCACAGTTTTTCTATCACCCATACGATGTGTCGTCATTTCACTCAGCACTAAATCACGGTAAAAGTTTTTTTTTTGCAGCCATGTTAAAAAAAAAAGACAGAAAAAGTGTCATTCAACTGTGTTACCAACCGTGGGTTTAACAGCCAGCCAGAAGGTGCCTGGTACACCTGGCAGTCATACTCTCAAACTTTCCTTTGCCAGAACTTTCTGTGGGAACATTGCTGGAACTTTTGACATTTCATTAAAAATTCTTAGCCTAGATTTAAAACAAAATAAACTAAAACGTCTTAAGAAATAGTGTTTTGGAGGCTTCTTAATAAACTCAAAAGAAGAAGACAATGTTTTTGTTTTTACTTAATATACGCTGGTAATTAAAGGACCCATATCATGTAATTCTGACGTTTTCAGGGTAAACTGTATCCATATATTATTAAGATCACATATTACCTTTGGAATATTAAAGAACAAATAGTTTAATGTAATGCGAATTATTTTCTTTTCCTCCCATGACGCAAGATGCCTCAATTTTTCATGACGTCGTCCTAGAGTCAGCATCAGCAGCATCACTTGCTCAGAAAAAAAAGAAAAAGTGTGTTTGTGTTAGGCTGGGTCTGTGCTGGCAGAGCAGACTCTTCCTGGAAGGGGCTGTTCTCTTTTTGTGACATCACCATGTGAGGGCCCTATCATGTGTGTGGATTGAGAGGGGCTGGTGCTTCGAGAGCAGCTTTTAGAGGAATGCTCAGAGAATGGATAAAAATTTGAGGTTCTTGTTGTTTTGTTTTTTTTTTAATAAAAATGATTAAAAAACACTTAAAAGCTCAAGAAGTTGATTTTACATGACATAGGCCAGGAGTCTGTAACCTGCAGCTCCAGATCCACATGTGTCTCTTTTATCATTGTGGCTCCTTAACCAAAATCACGGAAACTGTTGATCCAGACATGTCGACTGTCTGAGTCAGCAGCTTTTTAACCAAAACTACTAAAGAAAACAAATAAACAAAGCCTGAAAACTAAGACTACCAAGATCCAACCCCAAACTAAAATAACAAAACCCAGCAGTGTTAGACTGCTGAGGACAAAGAGGAGAAAAGAACAAAAAGAAAAGACAAATAAAACAGCTTTTTTTGCAGTAAGAATTACTTAATTAGCTTTTATTTAATTTACAATACTTAAATGTATAAATTGATGTCTGAGGTTCACATAGATGATAAACTCTGTAGGTTTTTCCATCCCTGTTGACCTGAAGACGTCTTGTTTGATCAACTCTACCTCCAGAATGAATAGATTTTATATGTAAAGTAAAAACATTTGATCTTTTATGAGTTAAAAGCACATATTATCTTATGCTGAACAACATTGGTTATATTAAAAAACATTATGAAAGATGCTAGGTTCTTTTTATAATTTTGCTTTTGTTCGAGCCAAAAAATAGACATAATTCATATTTATTATTAAAAACAGAAGGTCATGAATGCTAATCCAAATTTCTTAAAAACTAAAGTAAGACTCTGCAGCTCCTTCTAGGTTTTAATCAGTAGAAAACAAGCCTAAATGGCTCTTTTACTGTTAAAGGTTGCCGAACTCTGATTTAGGCCCTTAAAAAGGTGTAGAGAACTACTTTTTTACAATCAATTTTAAATCAAATCATAAATTAAATTAAGTTAAATATTTTTCCCTGTTAATAGTTGAGATAAAATCAATGTGTAAATATAAAAATCTATGTGAAGTTTAAGATAATTAAGAACATTTCAAGGATGTTTGTTGAAAGTTTGTCATGAATAAATAAGTAACCTCTTAACAGTGTTGTCAACTATGTGTGAAGCAATAATCATTCAAACAGCAGTAATGGCTCCAATAATAAAAATAGAACATTCTATGCTTATTTCCCTTGAAACTGTAATCTTCAAATCAGAGGTTGACCGCTGTCCCACCGCGCCACACCCACCGTGAAGTGACGTTTGTGGTTGTGATCATTTAATGTAATAACGCTCAAAATAATGACTTGAAAACTGGAAAAAGCTGCAGAGAATTAGTGAAACTTGAAAAGAAAATATCTCCTGAAATGATTGATTAGAAGAATAAAAGTCCATCACTTCTCTCAACTGACAATTTCTTTTAGATCACAAGCTGAGAAACTATTGTTGAGCCCAGAAAAGCCTCGTTTCTTCAGGGACAGAAACAGCGTTTCTGTCAGTTTGTAAAGTAAGAATTCATCGTTTCACAAAGAAAAATCCACTTTTGTTAAATCGCTCGTCAAGTAAAATGTTTTACGTGAACAACATTGAAATGTGAATAGGAATTCATTAAATAAACTGTATTCACTCAGTATAGAATGGAAATGTATGATGGTGAATTGAAATTGTAGCAATTTAATAGTTTAGCTGGGATACTTTGTATTAAAACTCTAGTCTAGTCTACTTCTTCATTTGACATAGACCAGTTACAGTTTTTAAAATGGTGCATCAGCTCAAACAACATTAAAGGTTTTTAGATTTTGCATTTGCAAAAAAATGTAAGAAGCTCAGCTGGTCCTCCACTGAGCATATTTAAGGTAGAATTGTGACTCTGATAGGATTTTAATATCTAAAATAGGGCAGAACGTTCAAAGACTAAATGTGGATCTGAAACCAAAAATCTGATTCCACGAATGCAGTTCAATTTTTATTAATTTAGATTAAGACTGAGACATTGCAGACAAAACAAACACTTTTTTTTTTTAAATAATCTACTCACTTTTTTCATTAACCTTTAGCATTATACACAGAAAAAACTAAAAATAACCCAAATTAGGTTGTTTTTAACCAAACTACGAGGTTAAAAAGAGATTAATTTTTAGGTTATTTTAATTCAGAAAAAAAAGAAAAGTCTGGAAAAACATAAAATGTATTTAAAATGAATCCAAAAATTACTCTTGCTCCAACAATTGACCTAATCCCAACATGAACTACATATATAGCGTTCCCTGTGATAATGCTGTAAACTGAATATAGCCGCTGAAACAGCTGAAGCTGATTGAAACCCCTGAAACTCCAGGCTAAAAATGCTAAAATTGATAGCTAAAAATGCTAAAACTGAGAGCTTGCTAAAATATTAGATAAATAAAAAATTAGCCAACAAGCCGGGGAAAATATCCACTTTAGCCAAAAAGCTAGAATGTAGCTGACATATAAGATAAACTCTAAAAAAGATGAACAAAACCTAAATTACCCAAAGCAACTAGCATAAAGCTAACACATTAGCTAAATCCAAAACAGGCTAAAACCTTAGTAGCTGCCAAAACAGTCAAAAAGTTAGCATAATGCTACACTTGAATGCCAAAACAGTTAATAATCCAAGATATTTCCAACCACAGAGGAGCTTTTTTTGGCTCTGGATTGCAGCTCTCGAGTCTTAGCTTATTTAGCACCAGAACTTCTGAAGAAGCATTCACTCACATCCAGGTCCAAGTTAGAGTCAGAGCCATTTTGCTGTCATGAAATAATGCAAAACGCATAGGGAGATTTCCAGAAATGGATTATTAAAATCTCACCTGCGGGCTACGGTGAGGTCAGTCCCTTTTCTGATCACAAAATCCACTGGTAACGTTTTCATCTTGTTTGGTAACACTCAGAAAAAAGTCTTGGACCAAGCCTGGGTGTTATTTTGGTTACAGGTCATGGTAGTTTCAGCTTCACCATCCACAGCTGTCCTCACTTCAGTTAATTGCCTCTTCCAGTGTCTGGTGTTCAGATCTTCTGATGTGGTCACGTTTTTCTCAAGTTTCCATCTATTTATTAAACTTTTCCCTCTTCCCTGGTCTCCTGCATTTCCACTCCACCACCACTTCACTCACAGGAGTTTTAAAATGCTGCATTGTAGTCCAAATTTAGAAATTCTTTAGGCAGGTAGCCCCGCCCACAGCTGTGCATGTAGACTTCTGGTCCCAGAAACGATTATTTTAATAGTTGACTCATTGATTTTTCCAATTAGTAGACTAATCAGGTCATATAAAAACTGGAAATGAGGCACACATTTACCCATCATTAGCTTTAAACTAACTAAAACCTACAAATATATATCATTACCTGAGATAATGCTAGTGTGAATGATGGGAGCTGAATTTGGCTGCTGAAAATACTAGTGCTTATAGTAAAGGATGCCGGAATTGATAGCTAAAAACGCTGAAGTTGATAGCTAGCTAAAATATTTATATCAAATTAGCCTAAAAACAGAAAACAAAGTCTACTTTGGTCAAAAATCTATCATGCAGCTGAAATATTGGCTAAACTGCAAAAAAGCCTAAAAAACAAACAAACAAACAAAAAAACTAAATTAGCAAAAATAGCTAACATGTCGTAGAAATATTATCTAAATTTCAAATTAGCCTAAAAAACTGAAAACACCTAAATTAGCCAAACTAGCTAACATGTAGCTGAAATATTAGCTAAACTCAAAAATAGCCCAAAAAAACTTAATAGAAGCCAAAATAGTCCAGAAATCTAACAGAATCACATTTTAACTTTCAACTTTATAACAATCCGACTCCATTTAATATAAAGTAGCGACAAATCGACTATTATTCATCAATAAGTCGACTAATCATGACAGCCCTATCCCACTCCAACAATGATTTTTTTTCTATTGTAAAATCCTCCCTGGTGACCTTTTAATTTTGTTTTAGAATTATTTTAATCATGTTGGAAAGTTACAGTAACTGGACTGGACTGTCGAAACGGCCAATAAGATCAGACCGGTTCCGGAGCCTGTCAACGCCTGAGCCCGCAGCAGCAGTCTACTGACTGCAAGGACCATATTGTTTTTGCTTAGAGTGAAAAAACGTAAAATTTCTGCGCCTTTGAACGAAAATTACACCCCCGCCACATGAACGAAAAGTACCTCAAAATCGCACCACACGTAGGGAAAATTGAAAATGAATTTTTGGCATATTGCACGTTACCCCGCCCAAAACGATGACATCACGGCGAGCGTTCCCGCAAAAAAAATGAATGGGCCGATTTTCGCTTATGGGACGACAAAAACAATATTTCGGAAAACGCAAAAAACGGCCAATGACAGGTGTTGGGATAAGCCCAAGAACATTTGAAATCATTATGGGATGCCAGACGACCAACGCCTTGGCGGCAATGTGGCGTTGAAAACTGAAAAATGGCGTTTTTCACGGTTTTCATCAATATGGGAAAACGAAACTTTGTTTTGTCCGATTTTCACGAAACTTCACAAGCATGTCCATAGCCGGAGACTACAAACACCCAAGAAGGTTTGATTGACCTTTGACCTTGGAAGTTGCCGCCATCTTGAAATTAACGAAAAAAGCACGTTTGCTACGAGCTACGAAAAGAAATACCTCCTAGGTTTTATTGGTCTTTATCAAACTTTGTTGTGACCTTTTAGAGGATAATTGGCAAATTTCTTAATTGGGAAAATGTTAAATTGATGGCGGCATTGCAAAGGTTCAGCCAGTCGCGACGGACACGGTTTTAGCTAGGTCGAACATATTTTACCCGATTTGCGTAAAAGTAGTATTCGCGCGTCCGGAGGCCCAAGCTGAACGAAATGACATAACTTACGAAACCGAAATGCGTACAGTGCGCCTCTGGTACTCAAAAAACCGTCGCGAAAAAAAGTGCTGACTCAGCAATTTCAATTTTTTACTTCGCATTTCGCAAACGAAACCAACATAACTTTGTTGGATATAACCATGGCTATTTTTACATTATTGTGGGATGGCTCCACGACCTACCGTTTGGCGGCCATTTTGTTTCGAAATCTGAAAATTTGGGATTTCGCAAAGGTGAAACGAACCTTTAGTTTGTCCGATTGTCACGAAATTTGACCCACATGCCTCTAGCATGAGCCTTCAACAACTGCTAAAGTTTCGTTGACCTTTGACCTTGGGAAGTTGCTAACATCGTGAATTTACAAAAAAACTAGCATTAGCATTAGCTTTAATCACATATCACTTGCAGGGGCTTTTTTCAATCGTTTCCTAACGCCATTGGCATCAATGGGAAGTCATTGGCAAAGGAAAAATGGTACCACAAGCTATAGATTTTGAACGGCGTGGGCGTGGCGAGCTCGCAAAAGTGGCGTAGTCTTAGTACACGCTCATATTTCAATGCATTCCTATGGGACTTTAATATGTTGATCCCAGACTTAAGCCGTAACAGGCATAATACCATAGAATATGACCATATAAGGAATGTGGGCGTGGTTATCGAATAACCCCCCGTTGCTAAGGTAATCCAAAGTGTACTTTTTCTGATCCTTATGATCTTGACGTCAAACTGCTCGGTGACCTCAGACGAGCAAAACATAAAATGGTTGCTATGGAGATAAAACCAACAGAAAAGCCGCCATTTTGAAAAAAGTGCTTTTTTCTTCAATTTCTCACATTCATCTCAGACCAGCTATACAGAAAGCATAGGGAGGGACTTAGGGTTCCACAGTGAGTGCTAAGCAAGTGAGTTCGGGGTCAAAGGTCACCACCAAGGGCGGCTGCGGCCCGTGCGGAGGCGCGTGCGTGCGTGTGGAGGCGCGTGCGTGCGGCGGCGTGCGTGCGGCGGCGTTGGTCCGGCGGCGGTGGCTGCAGCGAGGGAGAGGGCGGGCAGCGAGGGAGAAGGGGGGCCGGGTAGCGACTGCGGGCCATCCAACGCCGCTTGCGGCTTTAATTCATATTAGGCTCTCTCTGGAAGCAGAAAAGAAGATCTTCATTAATTCATCGCCAGTGGCTGCTCTTTTGGGGTTCCTCAGATGTGATAAAAGAGGGCTGGGACTGCATTACTTTCACCCGTTAAAAGGGACGAAAAAAAAGCTTATCCAATATTCAAATGCACTTCAGTCTCAGTTGCATGAATTTATGATTAAATCTTTGTGAAATACAGTAGGCACAGATCCAGGATTTTTTTTTTTAAGTCTCCCAACTCCTTGTCAATTAGAAAGACCAAAGGCAAGTTGTTAAAAACCCCACCGAGCTTTCATCATAACTGCTGTCATCACATGACAATTTGGTGCTTCTCCCTGTATCCGAGCACACTGCAGAGAGAGACTAACTTTGACATCCTTAATAATAAATGTCCTGCCACGCTGACTAATATTAGTCTCAATCCAGACATTGATATGCAACCGGTGAGGCCGCAGGAGGGGCTCAAGAGGCCTCAGTGAATCCTGATCTCAACGTGGTACTGTTTGTTTTTTAACAAATATTCACACAATAACATAAAAATCTTCCATTTATCTGCACTCAGACGTTAAAGTCCCCCATGACAATGTTTTTATTCTTAAAAAACCTTCCCAGTAGTGTTTTAATAGTGATTATGAAGTTTTAACCAAAATTCCACAACCTAAAAGTCTTAAAAATACATTTTCATGTTGATCTGAAGCCTCAGTTTCCAAGATTTCTTCTGAGGGGGCGTGGCTTTTGGAGCTGATTATGATAGCATAAATCTATATAAAAACCTCCATCAATCTGGGTAATGTCCATCCGTATGGTTCTGATCCGGATGTCAGCTCAGATCTTCATGGACAGAACTTCCTCCAAAATCCTGATTCTTTCTCCTTCCAGTTCACCAAAGACTCTTTGATGTTTCTTGACGTTGCTGTGATCAATCCATTCAATCCATTGGTTTCTCAGAGCAGAAAATAATGAAAGCTAACATCCAAATGCTCTTTGATTGATTTACAAGCCTTTCCAAGTTTGGTCAAATGAGCCGCCGTTCACATTTCTGTGGTCACATCAAGAAGCTCCGTGGAGTCTGGTGGAGATTTTCCAGCGTTCTCAGCCCTGCTACCGTAAGTATTGGATGAAACTCACACCAAAAATCCAGAGACGGCTGATTGGAGCACAGAAATGTGAACGGCGGCTCATTTGACTGCAGTCAATGTGAAGATAGCATCTTACGCTAAAGTGGCTCAACTGGTGGACAGTAGACCTCGCTAACTCAATACAGCTGAGCTAGCTAGCACAATACGCTATCCCCTGGGTGGCTAGCTAGCGTGGTGAGCCCTACCCACTGAGAGCCCACTTAAACCAATGTGGGCAAACATAGGAGGGGCCACAGTTAAAAACTCAAAACCTGGATTCCCATCGGAGAGAGACTTTAAGACACCTTTTTCCATCATGGCTCCCCACAGCGAAACATTTAAGGTAAGTCAAGAAAGAAGGCAAGTTTTCCTTCCATATGCTGTCCTTTTTTTAAGCTAAGGTGAAAGTTCCCGCCGACTTTTAACTCCCCGAAAGCTCCTTTAACTTCTTCTGCCTCTGACTCTCGGGGCGGATACTGGACGGACAGACAGAAAGATGGATGAGGGCCAGGCAGCAAACGGCAGAAGTGAGTTAATGAGGCAGATTGCTCTTCGCGCTGCCCTGCAAGGGATTACAGAAAGATTACCATTTTGAGTCTCTTCTCTCCGCTCAGCGGGTAAACCAGAGGGCCAAGGCGGCGATGGATGTCTCACCTTGTTCGGCTCCTGCTTCAGAATCTATCCCTGGATAACAACTAACAAACTGCATCTCATCCCACCACCTTATAATAAAATCCCACATTTGAAAAGGTTATTTTCTGCTGCATAAAAATGGCACGATGATTGTGTGTTGACCCAGAATGGTGGCATTTGAGTTGAAAAGCTGCAGATTTGTATTCAGGAGAGTTGTTGAAAACCTCGTGTCAGAGAGACGAGCAAAAAAACAAAGAGCAGCGCAGGACCTCGGCTCCACTCTCTACTCGCCGCATAACCATTTATTCAAATTGCAACCAAATTTGCAATTATTATAAGTCAACTCTCCCCCACAAAGGCGATGTTAAGCACCTTTCATGAAGTGCACTGAAAGCTCCGGGAACAAAAGTGGACTTATGTACCGCATGGGCCCTTTTTTCTACCAAAGGTGTCTGCTCGGTATTTCTGTGAAGTGGAGAGATTAAGGTGTTTCAAAAGCTAAAACTAAAGCTGAAGTCCTGACTGAGCTGATGTTGAGAGCTTTTTAGGAGCAACTATGTTAAGGAGAATATGACAGAATGTGCTGGAGCTGCCAGTCCTTATCGAATGGTGTCAAAGTTGACTTTTGGTAAATATGGAACCCTGCAGTTTTGATCCCACACTTGTCAAGGGCTGTTTGAGTACATCCCTCTGTTCTGGCTTTCTGAGTCTGCACATTCAGCCTTACAAGGTAACCAGGAAATGAGTCACACCCCTTCAGCTGAAACACTTCTGATGCGCCCATTTTCAAGTCGTTCAGGCCAGCCAATCACAGCTGGAGCCTGATCCTAGAATGGGGGTAACTGGAGTAATTTTTCACAAGGTCATAAATATGATTGTCTCAATAAATGAGGTAATATGTGAGGCAGCTTCAATAAATCACACAACCTTTGATGACGTTTGCGCGTCTGGAACTCCTGAGCTTGGTCCAACTGTTGGTCCACCACCACCACGTCTCCTTTCCTCCGTTAAATAACGCGGGCGGTGGGGACAGACATCGTTACGCGCCACGGAGGGCGTTTGGCGACGCGGTGGCGCAGCAGTCGCTGCGCGCGCGGCGCGACATCGACACGTCTGCGCACTTCCGAGCCCGCATTTTGTTTTTTTTGGGTTTTTTTTTTTGGGTGCATCACACTCCCTCCAGTGAAGGTCCCGAGACTAATTTACGCAGGAGGGGGTCCGAGCGCGCCAAAAACACAGGTGCTCAGAAAGTGCAACATCCGAGAGGCCACTTTTCCACCATGGCACAAAGAAAGAAACGATCAGAAAGATCAATACTATCCATCCATCAAGTGGAGGATGACAGGATCAGAGCGCGCTCTCCCGTGACTTTCAACAATTCTCCATTTAGAGGCAGAGGTTCTTTACGCGCACGAGGGAACAGACGCTGAGAGGAAGAATGTGCACATAACGATCACGCATGTCACATCCACACGCGCGCGTCCGGCTCGCCAACGCGCTCAGAGGAAAACAGCCTCCTGCGTGGCTGTCATCACCTGTGAGGATGACACCGACACAGGTCCGGAGCCACGCCGACTTCATCTCCGCCTGCGCCCGCGCGCCCCAAAACATGCGTGTCCATCCCCGCAAATTCTACTTGGAGGAGAGGAGTCCGCCCCCAACCCAAGCGGTTCTCCGAACACAGTTCCAATGATCGATCCATTACGCATGATTCACTGTCAGATTTGTATAGATCATTTTCAGCTAGAATCTGTTTTTTTTCTCTCAAGACAGCATCTGTCATCTGAACGAAATAATCACAGAAAGGAAACACGCTCACAAACAAACACGCGCGCGCGCGTACACACGCGCACAGGCAGAAAACATGCGGGAAAAGTCCTTACTTTTCTCCTGCAGTAATTCCCTTTCCTCCAGACTATGATGCGCGCGTAAATATCCAGCCTGGAATAAGTTTCCAGTCACGCGCTCGTGCGCATCCAGAGGCTTGAACAGACCAGGTTTCTCTCATCGGTCTCTCCTTCAAGACAGACGTGAACGGTCCTGGCCGAGCCGCTCCACCTGCATTCCTGCCGTCAAGCCAGACACCAGCCAGGAAGCGGCTCCTCTGCCGCGTCCTTTCACATTAAAAGTCACCCGGACGCCTCGTCGACTCGGGCTTTTATTGTGAAGGTTCCGGGAAAAATCTGGAGCTGCACTCCTTGACGCACTGCCACCTGCATCCGCGGGGAATAACAGGCAGCGGCGCCGCACTCGAACAGCCGCCCACAGAGACACGCCCCGTTCATGCCGTCCCCGTCACCCCGTCACCCCGCGGGGAGGCGGCCTGGTGCGGCATTCAGCCCCCGGACAGAGCCGCGGAGCCCGGAGGTTCTGTGGACGGAACCGGATCACAGAAAGAACCGATGAACGGAAAATCTGGAGGAAAGGACTTTGTATTCAAGTGGAACAGGTTGAATGTAGGAGCAGTTTTAGATAAGTTGACCTGATTTTTACTGATAGAGGAGAAAGTAAGTTTTATAATACACTTTAAAGACCAGCTTTGATGAGAAGAAAAAAAAAAATATATATGATGTTTTTCTCATGATGGAGGACATATAAAACACATATTAAGCTCAAAATTGCATTTCTGAATATGTTTGGTTAAAATCCTTTTTAATGAAGGGCAGAAAAAAATGCAATTTGACAAAAAGCATCAATAAAAGTCACAAACACAACAACAAAAGCAACAACAATACCATTAAAAGCCGCAACACGACAAAAGCAGAAGCACGGCGACAAAAACAACAAGACGACAAAGGCCAACAATAAAAGCCACAACACAACGGACATGTTTAACAATTATTCACAATAGAAATGAATGATGGATTTTTTTGAAGTTTCATTCAGCTTCAAGCTTTTGCCGCTCCTTTGAAGAATTGACCTGATAGTGGATGAAAAAAAACCAAAAGCGTGAGCGGGATGAGTGGTTAACAGATTAGCATGTAGCAAGATGATCTTCTGTTTAGATAGCATGTCATTTTCTATACACATTCAGCCACTGCTGATCTTTTTTCCTGGCCTCAACCTGCTAGCAAGGCCAAGCGGGCCCCACATGGGTCAAAAGTGGGCAGAAAATGTGGGCCCTAAATGGGTTGGTCCAGTTTCCGTGGTGGCCCCCACCTGTTTGCCCACATTGGCTAAAGTCTGGTTTTAGTGGGTTAGCTCGCTTCACTAGCTAGCCCCCCGGTGGACAGAGTTAGCGAGCTCTGTTGTAGCGAGCTACCCACTGAGCGTCAAACACAGGTGGAGCCAGCGCAGTTGTTCATGTGCACCACTAGATGGAACATTGGTGCAGTGTGATTCACGTGTTGTCCCTCGTTCCCACTCCCCTCCGGGGAGAGCGGGAGAGATTTCAGACTCCAGGAGGCTCTTCTATAGTCCTGTTAAATCTGTCCGTCCTGGGATAGGATCTCTCCTTAATGTGGGCATCCATGAGATTCCTTCTTTTTTTCCTGAATCTGTTTTTTTTAGTAGTTTTTCCTTACCAGGAGGGAGGGTCTAAGGACGGGGATAACCAGTTTTATTTAGTCTGTTTAGTTGTTAACTATTGTTTATATTCAATTATTTTTTTATTTCGGACTATATAAATAAAATTGAATTGAACAATTAGTATAACCCCCCCATCTTGATTGAAAGGAAATTTTGATCCATATGAACCTGATCGGGTCAGAGTATTCTGATGGGTGTGTTCACATGAAACATTTTTATTCCGGTCAGGCTTGTATTCTGATTTCATTCTGATAAACGCAGCGAGTGAAAACTGTAAGAAAACGTAAAGTTTTGTCAGCCATCTTTTTTCCAGACTTTCAAAATCCCGTTCCTGTATTCAGTTTTAACACCTGAAAGTTCTTCTTTTGATCACTCTGACCTTTAGAACAAGTTAAGTTTTTATTTTTATGTTTATTTTTTAATGTCATTTCCCTGACCTTCAACTGACCTCTCATTGTTCAAATGTGACTCATTTTTTCCTTTTTTATCTTTCCAGTTTCCTTATTATCACTTAATTAAAATCTTGATAACATTTGTATTTGAATGATCTGTCTTGACTTTTGTTTTAATGTTTCATTTTTTCCTCTTTTAAACCATTTTAAAACATATAAACTTTAAAGCCAAAACTGCAGATGTTTTTCCTAAAAAATACAAGTTTGGCTCAAATATGAAACTTACTTTTGATAAGCTAAAATGCTTCACAAACTTTGGTAACAGGGATAAAAATGGAGTCCTCCCATGCTGCTACACTGACGGAACATAGAATTTGTAGAGATTTAGCCTCTTTCTAAAATCAACTGTGAAAAAACCCAACAGGATAAATTCTACTTCTGCTTTTTTGGTTGCTCCTACATTTGAGGAGATGAGGGTGAAATGTTTTTTATTATTATTTTTTAATCAGAGATGATTTTTTTAAGCCCCTTGAACAAATTAGAGAATAATTATAACAAATGCAAGATTTTTTTTCCTTACAAAAAAATAGAAATATGAATAGAAGAGGTAAAAATATTATATTATATTATATAATTATCCATAATTATATTTGATTATAAATTGTCATTATTACATTTTTCCATTAAAGACAATATTCTCAAAAGACGATAACAAATGTTTTTTTCTTTGCAAAGGAGGCTGAAATGTATTTGTTACATTTCAGTTTTGCCACTGTTTTTGTCAAAAATCACAAATACATGAGAAAATGACTGTGGTAGTTTGGGTTTTTCACTGCAACACAGAGCCGTCAGTCAAACACAGAAATCAGTGACGATCAGAACGATTATTCTCTTCAGAGCCAAAAATTAAAAACAATTCCTAAACTCAAAGTTACTCCAGAAGTCCTCCATGTTTTAAGACACAAAAACATCGATGAGTTTTAGAATTGGCTTCCAGACGTACAATTACCTAACAGGATGCTTTAAAAACACCTGATGAATGTCAAAGAAAAAGATTCAAAGATGTCATTCTGAAGTGAACAAATTTCTTGGTAAATAAGCTTAAAATGTATTTGAATGTCTTTATTAGATTATAAATCATGCTTTGGAGTAATCGAAATATACAAGGCTTTATAGTTTGTTTATTAAGGCCAGCTGGATTCCATTCATTCTAATTTGAATTCTTCCACTCACTTAATTACATTTGGTTGGCATCGCAAGTGTAAATCAGCACCAATCAATAGCGTGAATGAAAGCCAGAGGGGCTCTGCGCCAGGTTTCTAAAGCTCTGTTGTGCTGCTTTAGCCTTTTTTTTTTTTTTTTTTTTGATAAAACACGTGCCATCACCTCTGCCATTCCGCCTCCTCGGCACATCCTAAAGTCTGGTCAATTGCCAGTTCTCTTGGCAAAAGCAACATGTCACCTGCAAAAGTGAGAGCATTTGATCTGGCAGAGAAGGGGGTCATTTGAGTCAGGGTGACGATTTGAATCAGAAATTGCATTTCTCTCTGCTCTCACTTTCCTTCCATTTTCTCTGCTCGTCTTGTCAGACACTGGGCTGACATAGTTCCTCATTAGTTGCCGGTTATGGCCTCCCAGCGAGCGAGCCAGCGACTCTTCTTCTCTTGTTCTACATCAAGTTCTTATTTTATTCTGTTACGGAATGGACGAGGAAGAGAGGAGTGCGCGTGGAACCCGCTCTCTCCTGCCTTTCACAGCTGATGCTTCTGCTGGAGATTTCTTTCTAAAAATAATACTTAATAATACTTTTAATTAATCTGTTGATGAGACACACAGAGAGAAGTATGTTTTTTTGTTGTTACTGTATGTTCATTTCCATCTCTAGAGTCTGTTTAGATACAAAAACATGATGACATTTATTAATCCTGGTGTTTTATTGTGACAAACGGGTTATATTTTAAAATAAACCAGATTTTCTCATGGATCTGGATGTAACTTCCTGCCAAAATTGATGCAGATCGCTCGCGCACGAAGTAGACCAGACTCCGAAACGATCCACTGCACGGAGGACCGCGGGAGGCTGGTGCCGGATGCACCAAAACATAGAACAGGGGTCAAACTGAATCGTGCAGGGGCCAAAATCCAAAACAAACAGGATAAACATTTATTAAACACTCTAAAACTAAACTTTTAAAACTTTAAAGCTGTAGCTTTTTAACATAATTATGAACTAAATATCTAGCATTACCTGCGATAAAGCTAGTGAGAATGTCGTATGCTGAATTTGGCTGCTGAAGATTCTGAAAGTAATAGCTGAAAACTTTTAAGCTGATAACCAGCTAAAATATTAGTTCAAATTCCAAATTATCCTAAAAAAAAACCAAAAACGTAAGTTAGCCAAAACAGCTAAACTTCAAAACATCCTACAAATGTGAAAAAAGTCTAAATCAGCCAAAACAGCTAGCATGTAGCTAAAATATTTACTAACCTCCAATATAGCCTGAAAAAATCTTAGTAAATAGTCCAAAAAGTTTCATTGCAATTTTTAAAATTTTAATAAATAGGCAGGAAAATTATTCCAGAATAGATCAACTTAATCGATAGCGCAGGACATAACAGAGGGAAGACTTAGCCACTTATAATCCTACCTGCCACATATTCACTATTCAGTTATTTATTCAGTTATTTAAACTATTTATCCACATAGTTTAGGAAAACAACGTGCAATAGATAAAGGAAAAATGTGTAATAATGACAAACACTGGGGCAGTGCAATACTAAGTGGTCTTACTGCAATGTAGAATACTCACTCATTCTGTTGTCTCATTATTTCTTGTATTTTCTTTATTACTTATTTATGGTTATTGTGTTTTTTGTAACTTTCTTGAAGGGAGAAAAAAAAAAAATCCTGACTTGAGAGAAGCCAAGAAGAAATTCCAATGTACCTGTTCTTAACATGTGCAAATGGCAATAACCTCCTTTAAACCTTTAAACCTTAAACCTTAATCCTCAAATAACTTTCAATATTCAACATTACATACAATTATTACTTTTTTTGATTGATACAAGTTAAAAATGAGCGCAACATAACATCGGGCCATTTATAACTATAAAATACAATGATCTGGAGGGCCGGATCCGGCCCCCGGGCCTTGACTTTGCCATAGGCTAACGAGGGCAACAAATGGAAGCGACCTCCGTTCCGCTGTGCTTCCGTGCCCAGTTTGAACCTTTAACTCCAATGCATACATCCTTGTGTTATCCTGCATCAGAGGTCTACGACCTTTGACACTTAAAGAGCCAGTGGAGTTTATTTCTGACCGACCACGACATGGGAGGAGCCACAAATTCTGACTTCACCCTTCAGAAAAACATCATTTGTATCCATGTTAATGTTACTTTTTACATTTAAATAAATAAGCTTTTGGTTTTTGGCATAAATCAAACAAACACATGTAGAGAAAATATTGTGACTATATACTAATACTTTCAATGGTCATTTTTATTCATGACTCTCTTTCAAAATAAAAGACATCCTTTGTCACATTGGATCATTACAAAGCAGCAAATGTAGTAGTACGTGTTTATTTTACTATTTGTGGTGCATTTCAGTCCAAAATTTATAATTCTAGCAAACCAAAATTAAATCAGAGCAAATTAGTTGACTTTTATTGAATTTTTTTTAACTTAAAATCCCTGAATTTATTCAAAAATAGAAAATCCGCTGTATAATGTGTTTTTATTCTTCATTAGTCAGAGAGCCACAGTGAACGAGTCAAAGAGCCACATGTGGATTGAGGTTGCAGACCTCTGCAGATCAATCAGAAACCAGAGCAGAATTTTTCTTGGGAGAGTTTTGGAAGTGTGCTCCATCAGTCTGGCCCTCAGCCATCAACATGTTCTGCCTTTAAGGTCCGTTCACATGAGAGCCCAGCAGTTTGTCGACAGAGAAATCACAGAGCTGGTCAATGAACCTGAAGCGGGGGGGCATCAATCACCTGCTTATTAAACTGTGAGGTGGGAGAGACGCTGGTCATAAGAGTATTGGCACTCCGCAGAATTAATGTCAGGTAGAAATATCTGAATTTAAAGCCATAACACATACGGCATTGGGGGGATTGTCTTCTTCTTCACCTTAAGGAATCATCACAGGTCACCATTTCTGTTCAAGGTTAATTTACCTTTAGTTTTAGGAGAACCTTCCAGATCCAAGTCTCTGCATTAACCCAGACTTGGGACAGTCACATGGGAGCACTGAGTAATGCCTATGCTATGCCCTCCAGGAGGGTATTTACCATCCATGATGAACACTACTAACAATACATTTGTGGTATTGGGAAAACGTGAAAAGCATTTGATTCACTTTACAGATTTCTGGGATGGATGGATGGAAGGGCAGTTGTATTGTGGTGACAGACCAGGGGTCTGCAAACATCAACACTTGAAGACACATTTGGGTTGATTTCTTGCTGACCTCAACCCAGCAGTTAGCCTTTAAATCAGGAGTGTCAAACTTAATCCCACAAGGGGCCAAAATCCCAAACACACCTTCGGTCTCTGGTGGAACAGGAGGAACATTTATTGAACAAACTAAAACTACATTTGGAAAACTTTAAAACCATAACTTTTTTATAGCATTAGCTGTGATAATGCTAGTGCAGGGCTGGCCAACCCTGGTCCTCAAGAGCCTCAACCCTGCCTGTTTTCCAGCTCTCTCTGACCTGCTTGCTGCTGATTAGCTGACTCAAGTAATTCCACATCCTGATTAGCTGAACACACCTGATTTAGGTTGTCAGCATCAAGCAGTCCAGAGAGAGCTGGAAAACAGGCAGGGTTGAGGCTCTTGAGGACCAGGGTTGGCCAGCCCTGTGCTAGTGTGAATGCTCAAAGCTGAATTTTCTCTGAGGATGCTAGTGCTGATAGCTGAAAATGCTGAAATTGATAGCTAAAAACACTGAAGCTGATAACTGAAAGCACCAACATTGATAGTAAGCTGAAATATTAGCTAAATGCCAGATTAGCCAAAAACCTAAAAAAAAAAAAAAAAATTAGGTTAGCCAAAACAGCTAGCATGTAGCTGAAAAAGATAGCTAAACTTTAAAATAGCCTAAACAACTGAAAAAAGCCTAAACTAGCCAAAACAGCTAGCTTGTAGCACAGAGCTACCGGCCGGTTACCAGAAGTGAGGGTTACCAGGGTCCTCAGACAAACCATTCACAACCGACTCCACCGCTTTGACTCTTCCAGGTGACTCCACTGACACCCCTGTGAATGTTGACAGTACATGTGACCTGGACAATGCAGCTATAGTCTTCACTGACGAGTCACAGAAATGATGCTTGTCAGTGTTGATAGAGAAGGAGAGGTAGGTCAACATGGTCATCTTTGGTGGAGGAGGTTCAACAGTCTGGACAGACATCACCAGTCAGAGCTCAAGATGGTCCAGTCACTGCAGGTTCTTACCTCAGACGTCATAGAACCATCATCATCCTCAATTTCCACCAGAAAACCTCAAAATTTCTGTTCATGAAGGACAGAACCTCCACCACACGGAGCCAGAAAGGTCACAGTTTTCACAGGTATGACATGGTATGACCAGCGATGACCTCTGACCTGAACCCCAAAGATCCCGTCTGAGACCAGGCGAAGCAGAGACCGGATGATGTGACCCGCAGAACTGCATGTAGCACCAGTGGAACACCTCAGAACATCATGAGTCTGGTGAGGAGAAGATGTTATTCCTGCCACTAACATGATTAATGTTTGGTTTTTATCTTTATTATTGTCTTCAGTTTTGAAAAGCAGCTGGAATGTATGTGTGACACAGCTGAGAGCACCCAACACCAGCAGCCTGTTATCCTGATCGGCTTTAAATCCAATTCAACTTTCATGCTTTTTAAATATCAGTGGAAGCCGTTCCAGTCATACGTCTTCCAGTCCACTGATTTAATATTCCCCACATACAAAGCAAGCCTATTTGATAAGTTTTCACTCATGAGTAATTCATTTCATTGTTGGACAAACCCTGTGAGCTTGTTGTTTTTCCACTTTCTCTCCAATTAAAACTAATTGAATTGAAATGATTGTACTGAGCCCCTAAATGACTGTGCCACCATCTCAGTCCTGCTCATCCCTGAAATGAGACAAATCAAGTGTGCCTTGTAATCAGACGTTAAGGAGTCAATGGGAAAAAGAAGTCATCTTCCTCGTTTGTTGTGCCACATTATCACATTTCAAGACAATCCACCAGCACTGACGATACTAGCAAATGCATCTGCTTTAACAAGGCTGGAGGATTCATTTCCTCTCAGTTTGACACAATCTTTGCTGAAATCCAGAAACTTTGTTTTACGTCTATTTCTGTGTATCTTAGACTTCTCAGAAAAGCTCTGAGGAAACGGAATTTTACATCAAAAAGACAGGAACAGAAATGTCGTCAGTCCTGAAGGGGATTGTGTAACCAGAAGAGACCTGTTCATGTCAGGACGTGGAGCTCATGCATCAGTCAAGGCCCGGGGGCCGGAGCCGGCCCTCCTGACCATTTTATTGTTATTATTATGTTTATATATTATTATTATGTTATTAATGGCCTGATGTTATCTTCATATTTATGTTAAAAAGTTTACGGTTTTAAAGTTGGCATTCTGCTAGCTTTTTGGACTATTTTGGCATTTACTGAGATTTTTAGGCTATTTTGTAGTGAAGCTATTATTTCAGCTACATGCTAGCTGTTTCGGCCAATTTATTGTGTAAGGCTGTTTCGGAGTTTAGCTAAGATTTAGGCTACATGCTAGTTGTTTTTGCTAACTTAGTCTTTTTTCTGTTTTTTAGGTTATTTTAAAGTTTAGCTATTTTTTTCAGCAACATGCTAGCTGTTTTGGCCAACCTGTTTTTTTTTATTTTATTTTTTCAGTTTTTAAGGCTAAATTGCATTCAACTAATATTTTAACCAGTTATCAGCGTTTTCAGGTATCAGCTACAGTGTTTTTAGCTATAATTTTTAGCATCTTCAGCAGCCATATTCAATATACAGCATTCACTCTAGCATTATCATCACAGGTAATGCTATATATTTACTTCAAAATTATGTTAAAAGTTTTAGTTTTAAAGTTTTAAAAGTGTAGTTTTAGAGAGTTCAATAAATGTTTATCCTGTTCGTCCCGCGACCTGAGGTGTGTTTTGGATTTTGGCCACTTGTCCAATGGAGTTTGATACCGCTGACATAGAGCGTTCCACTAGAATGGAATTTATGTGATAGTTATTAGACTATTTTCATCAATTGGACTTCATTAAGTAAAGACAGACATCTGAGTTTCATATTCTCTATGCTTACTTTACTCTGTCTTTCCATCGACTTCAAGATAATTCACACACTCATTAAGTACTAATCCAAACTGTTCCTGTTTTGTTTTTTTTTTTTTTTAGCTGCGCTTTCTTCCCACATTTCTATCCACCTTATTCCTGGGGCCTCTGATGTAAAACGGGTTATGGGGGCAACTTCCGGTATAGCAACCGGAAGTCACACAGCGCTATTTGTTTCCATTGAAAGTTGGCGATTTTGTTAGCTTTAGCGGTGCATAGAAACTTTAGAAGCGTGTTTTACTTAATCCCTCAAAAGTTTCAAAAATGGCTTTGTGCAGCTCATGGTTGTTCTAACACCCAAACTAAATTAAATTTGTGTCTTAAGGAGCGTTGTGTCGAACATGGGCCGCTGACGAAGAGGGAGTGCAGCTGCCCTCCTCGGTACAGATTTTACCGTCCATCGGGCGAGGATGAAGTCAGAAGGATTTGGCTCCAAATGTAAATCTTAAGAAGCCACTTAAGACTTTATATGTATGTTCGTTTCATTTTGTGGATAAAGTACCCACGGAGGAAAATCCGTATCCGACGTTCTGGTTGGGTTACTCCGGACCACCATAGAAGAAGAGACGCCGGGAACTGCAGAGACCTGACAGCGCGGTGAATTTGCTGCAGCGTCACAAGAACAGGGACGATATTTTCTGTGTAATTGCTGCATCTCCTGGTATTAACTATTCAAAAATTACCGATGTTTAAACCACAGCTGACTTTGTCAAAACATGAAACGGGCTAAAGCTACACCGCGCGATGCAACCCTCATTGGCTCTGGCAGCATGTAAACACAAGCACGTAAAACGATAAGGTTACAATTGATCAGCACTGTGTTGTAACTCCAGCAGAAATAATGATCTATGAAGGTATTGATATGTCTCGGAGCTTTAAAATTGTTCAGAGCTTCACCATCTGCCGCAACCGAACTGAGAAAGTAGCTAAAAATGCTACTATATGTTATGTTTGGACATTTTTTAAGGTCATCCTTCAATTTTAACAGCACCAGAATTGTTACGTCGCCTCTTTAAATACATGACAGCTGGTGTTTCCACATTTATATGTAGTTATAGATCCAAAACAAGGGGGATTGCGCTGTCGGCTCTACAGTTGTAATGTAAATAAATGCTACTTCCGGCGTCTACAGGAAGTATCACACATAATTCACGCAAAGGCTCATGGGGCATAGGAATAAGGTGAATAGACCAAAATGGAATCACTTAGGACATACAATAGAAATAGATAAATCACCAAGTTTTCTTCTTATTCACAGACAAACACAGAGAACTGAACTGAACTTCACTCCAAAAACAGCAAAAAGTCAAACATTTTTCCAGATTTTTTTTTTTTTTAAGAAAAAAAAATAAATCTGCCAAAAAATTCAACTCAATAAAACAGGTTTTCTCAAACTAAGATTATTATATAATTGCATAAAAAAAAAGATTAGATAGGAAAAATATTTTTAAATATCTTGAAAAGACATTTGAGCAGTGGGCGCCTCTTGAGAGCTCTCCAAAACATATAAACCCAAGCTACTCGCTTAACATCATTCATGTTCTATTTTACCCCTCCTGACCACCAGAGGCACTGAATGATCCTTCTTGGGCATGGGTAGTTTGAGAACTTATTGACAATAGAGTCACCTGTGACTTTCTGGTGACCCACATGAGGCCAAAAAGTCTTGTGGCACCAGGAGGGCGGTCCCAACACCTCCCACACACAAGAACTCTTGCAGTCATCCGGCAAGTTCTATATGTAACTTTCGTTTTCCATGATCCAGAACAACTTTGGTGGTACAGTTGGGCACAGAAATTTGGTTCGAAAGAGGAACTGTTTTGATTTACGTGACTGACTCCCAAAATGTCAATTTTTGACTCTTAACTATGCGTCAATATGTGACGACTTGGGATAAGGATGTGTTGATTTGGGAAGATGCAGGAATTTTTTCTATATTACTGAAATACAAAAATTGGCACCGATTAGAAACCAAAACTGAAACAAAAGAACCACTTTGGCACCCAAACCGGATAAAACCCAATCCTATTTGGCTTTTGCTCCGCGGCAGGGGCATCAATGCTCTACACAGTCAACTTGACGCGCGTCAAAAGAGACGCGAATTTGACTCATCTGCTGCGTCCGGAGTAAATGTATCATAAGATGAAAAAGACAAAGTCTTGTCTATTCTCTTTGTGCTTTGTGTTTCCTGTTGTAGCCTTAACTCCTCACAGCAGGATTGTGTTAATCACCACAGCTGCTTCCTGTTAGCTTGATGGCTCCCTCAGTCAATATTAGCCCACAGTTTTCATTTACTTTGACTCAGATCCTCACTCAACCTTCTGTTTTACCGCTTGTGTGGTCATGTTTCTCTTTGCTCTTGTTAGATTTATAAATATTAGTTTCAGGTTCACTCCAACCTGCAGCAGTTTTTTTAAACATTTGAAATTGTGTGTAAACCTGGCTAAAGTAATAAACCATGACCTCTTATGTCAGGGTTGGTGTCAAAAGGGGAAAACTCATAAAATGACAGAAATCAAACCAACAGATAAAGGTTGATCAGGAACAGACCAGCAGAAGGAAAATGATCACATGGGAGCAGGCTGCACACGGACAGGCCATGGAAAATGGGAGAGCCTAACTTGTATGCTGAGCAGAAGCAATCACTCCCCTGTGAGCCCGGTCAGGCAATCAAGACGGGGCGCAGCCGGAGAAACGGGGGCACAAAATAGCTGGGAGATGGAGAAGAGGAATTTGAGAGGCAAAAAGTAAACAGAAGATGGGCCTATTTCAGGCTGAGCAGAAATCCTGACTTTAGTTTTGGCTGAAATGATGTCATTTCAGGGGAAGTGGATAGCTTCTGGTCTGAGTTTGTTGTCGCGGTAACTTAGTCTGTAACTTGTTTGGAGGCAAGCCGACCTGAAGGGGAGAAGCTCAGTTCAGATTCCTCCCACCTGCAGACATTCATAATTAATCTCAAAGTCAATTTAGAGTTGATATGAACTTATTTTTTTTTATTAAAAAAAAAAGATTTAATGATGTAGAATAGAAAATGTCTTGGAATATAAAACTGCTTTTTTTCACTTTTAAATAAACGTATAAAATCAAAGCACAGCATTAAAGTCATTATGGGTGTAATGATCAATCGATTAAAAGATTTCTATTCTTCCCATCAGATCGATCTGTCAACCATCATTCCAGTCCAATGTTTGGAAACACTTTGCATTTACACATCCTATTCTCTACCAGGAGGTGATGTTCACTCATTATTCTCATGGTTGTTTTGGTGACTCTTTATAATGCCATTCTTTAACAAGTTTGAACAACTAATGAGTTTAAAAGGTGTTAATAAGACATTTATTAGCACTAAATGATTCATATGAAGCCCCTGGTATTGTGCAGAAACAACGATATCTGTGATTAATATGTTTCAAACGCTCGTAATCTGTTCAGTTTTGCTGTACCATTTCTAGCCAATCATTTTACGTTTCCAGGGATTTTGAGCGGGCTCATGTGACCATGAGGGTGGGTGGAGCTTTAGTTAAAAATGCCAAAGGCTAAGTAAGTCAAAGTTTAGCTATACCCCACAGCAAATTATTCTAAAACAGTGACCTGATGTGTGAAGGGACATGTACAATACCCTAAAATGAAACGAGTGGTAAACTTTGTGTTTACCTCAGGAAACACTACCCATCCCTAAATGTATCGGCAGATTGTTGGAGATTGTTCATTGTTTCTGCGGTTGTTTATTCCAGCCGTCAATTACTAAATTCATGAAGTCCATCTAAACAGTAATAGAAATATAAATAATTGTGTTTTGTGGATTTGGAGAAGGCGTTCGACCGCGTTCCCCGTGGTGTCCTGTGGAGGGTTGCTCTGGGCGTCCGGGGAGTCTTACTGAGGGCTGTCCGGTCTCTGTACGACCGGAGCAGGAGCTTAGCCAGCAGTAAGTCAGACCTGTTCCCGGTGCATGTTGGACTCCGGCAGGCCTCTATCACCGGTTCTGTTTATAGTTTTTAAGGACAGAATTTCTCGGCACAGCCAGGGGTTGGAGGGGATCTGGTTTGGGGACCACAGGATTTCCTCTCTGCTCTTTGCAGATGATGTTGTTCTTTAGGCTTCATGGAGTCAGGACCTCCAGCATGCATTGTTGGTGGCTGAGTGTGAAGTGGCTGGGATGAGGGTCAGCACCACTAAGTCTGAGGTCATGGTTCTGGACCGGAGAAAGGTAGTTTGCCCTCTCTCGGTGGGAGGAGTGCTCCTGCCTCAGGGGGAGGAGTTTAAATATCTTGGGGTCTTGTTCATGAGTGAGGGAAGATCGGAGCGTGAGATCGACAGGTGGATTGTAGTGGTGTCCGCCATTTTGCGGTCGCTGTACCGGTCCGTTGTGGTGAAAAGAGAGCTGAGCCAGAAAGCAAAGCTCTTGATTTATCGGTCGATCTTCGTTCCAGTACTCACCTATGGTCATGAGCTCTGGGTCATGACCAAAAGAACAAGATCTTGACTACAAGTGGCTTAAATGAGTTTCATCAGGAGAGTGACGGGCGCTCCCTTAGAGATAGGATGAGAAGCTCGGTCACTCAGAGAGAGCTTGGAGTAGAGCTGCTTCTCCTCCATATTGGGAGGAACCAGTTGAGGTAGATTGATCCAGATGCCTCCTGGTCCCCTCCCTGGAGAGGTGTTTTGGGTATGTCTCACTGGGTGGAGAACCCGGGGAAGACCCAGAGCAAGAACCTTGATAAAGACACCTTTGTTGATGACTTTGATTCCCTCATATGCCACAATAGGTTTGCCCCTGACAAAGAGTTCTCTGGCACCGATCATGGCCCGGTCCAGTTTGGAGGATCCCTTCGATCTGGACAAGGTTTTGGAGCAGGCCAAACAGCACGTTGGCTCCAAACGGCCGTCCACCAGCAACTGCTCCAAAGATGACTACCACGACAAGAAGCACAGGAAGGAGTGAGGGCGCCGCTCGCCAAACCAGATGAAATCAGATAAGCAGATGTTTATAAATGACTTTTCTCTGGAGAGAACACGTCTGGAGAGACTACGTCTCTCGGCTGGGCTGGAAATGCCTCAGGGTCCCCCCAGAGGAGCTGGAGGAATGACTGAGGAGAGGGAAGTCTGGGCGTCTTTGCTTAGACTGCTGCCCCCGCGACCCGGTCCAGGATGAGTGGAAGAACGTGGATGGATGGATTTATCTGAACCATACTTAAAGAAATGTGTTGGTTAAAGAACATTGAAGATTATTTTTGTTTTTTCTACTGAAAAGCATTTTGTTGTCAAATCAAGAAAACCTTGAGTGCTGAAAAATGATTTGATACATTTCCAAGAAAAGCTCTTGGAATTTGCTTTGGTAAAAGCAACTTGTGTATAAGCTGCAAGCTAATTGAATAAAATGAACTACATAACATTTTGTTCATATGAAATGATGTATCAGTATTCTGACAAAGTTTTCACAAAGTCAAACTCTATTACACAAACATCGTCCCTAGTCTTGTGATATATGTATGCAATATTGTATCGTGATACGTGTCGTATCGCTAGCCAATACTCAGCTCTACTAATCATTACTGGAGCTCCTAAGATCTTTACTTCCAGAAATGTGATTCGTTGCCTTTGCAGATCTGTTTCTGTACATAACTCGACAAATTTGAAGTTAACTTTAAAAACGTGAGATTTAATGCAGCTTTTTATGCCGTCTACATTCTTTCACTGAGTCAAGGATGTTCACGTCATTCCATGTCTGCAACTGCAAAGGTCCATCTTTTTACACTTCAATGTTTCTTATTGATTCAACAAAGAAGTGTAACCTCAAACCATTCAACCGATTTGTCTCTGTAAGTACAATGCTGGACTGTTCGTTGCTTGAATAGAAGCCCTTTCGGGTGAAGTTCTGGTTGCTAAAATCTGTTGTTTCTTATGACATTTTAGTGTTCTTCGCATTTCTGTTTATGCATTTCTATCCTGTAAACTTTATGTATTTCTTCACTAAGTGCATCTGAATAAATATTTTGCGGTTATAAAGTTCTGCAATCATTGAAAAGCTGTCAGGTCAACCAAAACTTTTCATATCCCTTCAACTTTCACACTTTTATTGTTAACGCTGATCTGAAAACATTTTTTATTTAGCCTAACATCATGATTCAGAAATGCATTCAAGGACTGTTCAGTTATGAATAAAACCCTAATTTATAGACGCATTCTAAGACAACAATGAGCCAACAGGACAAATATTTCTTTTTGTTCCATTTCTGTTAGTTGTGGGTAGAAAAGGCAAACTTCTTTTTACAGAAGTCTAATTTTTGACTGTGTTAGATGGAAGAAGAATGTTCCTGTGAGGTCAAAGAGACTGTTTTTGGATCTGCGACGAATGAAACATAAAAAAAAAAAATTCCTTTTCCTTTGACCATTGCTGTAAATCTCCAAGAAATCTTAGATAAAGCCTTAACAATGCTCTTAACGTGGTTTCAAAAATGCATTGACTGCACTGTACAATGAACTGATTAGTCCACTTTTATTCAGAACTAATTTACAATAAAGTGTTTATGAATATAAATGATAAAAATGCTTTCCAAATGAATGTGTGATGCATTATTCTACAGTCAACTAGCTAGAATGTAATTAAATCAGAGAAATTGTGAATTCATGGTCAAATTTTTAAAAGAGATAGAAACATGCACCAAAACCAGAGTTAAAGAAAATTGTATAAATATATAAGTAATTAAAATAAACTCAGAAAGGTGTTAAGCATTTAAATTCAAAAGAAGTATAACATCAGTTTTTACAACAGTCTTTAATTCTTATTGTATTTAATTAATTTTCATAGCACACAACAATGAATTACTTAATATTCTTGTTTTTGGTGAAAATAAAAGGGGACAGAAAGAAGAAAACATATTATCTTAGCCCCATTTAACAAAACCATCCAAACTATTTTAATCAAATATACCTCTGTAATCCAAAATAAATACATCAAATGGTTGATAAAAAAGCAACCAAACCTGACAGATTAAAAACAAACAGGCTGGGTTGATCAAATTAATCGAATTCAATTTAAGCTTAACCGATCTAGAATTGAGTCATAAAAATATATAGATCGATTTAGCACATAAAGAGTAAATCTGCTAGCTTGACGCTAATGTTTAATGGAATTTCCCATAGGATGGCTAATGCTAACACTCAGTCGACCTAAACATACATTCTGACTAAATAAACATCTTTATAAACTCACAGGCAGGAATTTTACAAACTCTTTTAAGGAAACATTTTTAAAGTAACTATTTGTGGGTTTAAAAAACCTTTTTTTCACTCATTTTTCTTCTTCTTCTGGAATAAGCTGTAATGCTATAACCCGGTCGCCACCTAGTGGCCAAACTGAAACTTCCTCCAGGAGAAGCAGAACAATGTTTCCAATGTTAATGATCTGAATATTTTAGTTAGAACTTCTCCTTTAGAGAATCCATGTAACACTGGATGATATTAACAATCTCATTATTTCACTGATACATTTGACAGTATTTGAACTGGATCAGATTAATATAAATATGTTCAAAACATATAGTAGATTATTGATCTATTTCTGAGAAAACGTGTCTAAATGTGTAAATCGTGTAAACTCAAAATTAAATTGTATTGAAGAATTGAAAGAAATTTAATTTGAATCGATCCAGGCTCTAATGAATCAAATTATTTTTGAAAATTATTATCGATACCAAAAATCTATTACAACATACATCTGTAGGCATAAACACAAATCTAATAGAACTGATGCGTCTTGAGAAGAATGTGTAATCATGTTGTGATTGTGTTTCAACATCCAGGAGATGAAGTAGTATTGTCATTTTCTTAAAGTGGAATCATGAAATGATCACAACAATTAAAAACAGATTAACATTTGTTTCCTAAGACATGATTTTTAGTTCTGTTTTCATTGTGTGCAGCAGTCTGAACCTCCGCCCCGAGACACGGATGGTAGTGATGAAGGGCATCGTGGGACATGATGATTAACATGCACCATATTGAGAGGGTATGGCATGTTCTCTTTCCCACTGGCCAAGTCGGGATTAGATGATCGGGCATGGCTGACCCTGCAGAGCCCGCTGGATATCTGTGTGTGTTTGTGTAGAGCAGCAGTGAAGACACCAGCATGTGTGCAGGGAAGATTTAAAGAAACACTCCTTTGTTAGAGGAGCGATGCCTCTGTTGGGATTGAAACTCAAAAGTAGACTTTCTGCAGACCGATGAGCACTTAGCAGCACAGGTGTGGAGGTTTGTTTTAAGGTAAATGCTGCTGCAGCACAGATTATAGATGGAGCAGCTTTATAGCAGGGAAACCACTATTAACACCAGAACTCCTGGCTGCTGCTGCTGCACACTTCACACAGTGTGAAGGTAAGCAAATATTCCTCTGTTCCCCCGAGAAGCGCAGCTCCAGCCAGTGGTGAGCTGCTGTGTGCTGCATTATTACACCCGAGGAAATCAGCAGAAACAGAGCGTTGTCTTTCTGGTGCAGCAGCAGGTGTACCTGTGCTGCTGTGCAAAGGTGTGCGTGCAGTCATAAAGAGGACACACATCAATGTGCAACTTTTAAGGCTGTCTTTTTCAGGGGGATGATATATATATATAATATTCATTAGAAAAACTGTCCCGTTAGCTGCTCTGTTTTTTTCTTTTGCTGATTTCTGTCCAACACCAGAACATCATAAACATCTACAAACATCTACCAGGTTTTTGACAATGTTTCGCTCCAGCATGACCCCTTTTTGGGGGGTCCCCAAACTGCGGCCCGGCCCCCCACACACTGTAAGAAAGGCAGATTGAGACCCTCATTATTATCATTTTACTTCCGTACGTTTTTTTCCATAACTCTTCAGCTCTTTCAACTATTAAAATATTCAGCTCTTTTTATGTTAGTTTTTCAACTGTTTAAGCAGCTATTAGGCTATTTTGGAGATTAGCTAATATTTATGCTACATGCTAGCTGTTTTGGCTAATTTGAGATTTCTTTCAGTGCTTTAGACTAATTTGGTGCTTAGCTAATACTTTTAGCTTTATGCTAGCTGTTTTGGCTAAATTACACTTGCAGCGGCTGCAGACTTATGAACTGCTGGAGAGAGGGGGGGCAGGATTTTGCTTACAACGTGCTCTAAAAATGATACAGAAAAAGTCGTGTGGATGAGTCTTGATTTATTGAAGTTCATCATAGACACGGATAACACATGATATGTAAACGATCAAAATGAAAGGGAACTAAAGCGGTCAACAAAGAATAGCGGGCCCGGTACACCCTCTCTGAACCAACACACACAAAAAAATCCCCCAAAAACAAGGTAACAGGCATGCCCAATGATGTCTATTTTCACTAGTTTTTTAAGCTAATTTGACATTTAGCCTATAGTTAGCTACATGCTAGCTATTTTGGACAATTTAGGCTTTTTTTCAGTTTTATAGGTTAATTTGGAGTTTAGCTAATATTTTAGCCTTATGCTAGCTGTTTTGACTAAATTAGACACGTTACTAGTTTTTGGCTAATTTGGCATTTAGCTAATATTTCAGATACATGCTAGCTGTTTTGACTAAATTAGACACGTTACTAGTTTTTGGCTAATTTGGCATTTAGCTAATATTTCAGATACATGCTAGCTGTTTTGGCTCATTTAGAATTGTTTTTAGTTTTTTTAGGCTTATTTGGCATTTTGCTAATGTTTTAGCTGGCTATCAGCTTCAGCATTTATCAATTTTAGCCTATCAGCTATCAGCACTAGAATCTTCACTTACCACATTCAGCTTAGAATATTCAAATTTTTTCTATGAAGATTACAGAAACAAATTATTTAAAATTTGGTGATGTGTGTCTTCTGGAAAACCGTAAATGTTCATGTTTAGGTAGTGATTGTTACCCTTTTTTGTTAGCCTACAAACCGACAGAAGAAAAGTGTTACGTGTCTTTCAACAGCAGAAGTTTGGGGACCCCTGCTCTAGACCGAAAGGAGTCCGAAAAGGAGAGTCTGCCTCTTGGTGTGTCAGTCTCACCGAGGCCACGGAATCCGAGAGTTTTTCTGGCAACTGAGTCGTCCCGTCTTAACCCTGACGGTTGAGCATCAACTCACCCATGAACTGTGGTTCAGTTCCTGCAACTGTCAGACATTCATTCACAAAGAGGAGGCAGCATCAGCCTTCCACTCCCTGATCCGGTTTGAGCAGCAGAGCTGAATGAGCTGCTGAAATCCTGCCGACTCGTCTGTGCCACTGGGAAGATTTTTAACTGTAGTTCTATTTTCTGTAGTTTTCAGTCGACAACATTTAGGCTATTTTGGTTCCTTGTTTGTTGCTGTCTCACGTCTGATTGCAGTTACCGCAGCAGCACTCAGTCTTTCTACTATTCCCGTGTAGATAGAGCTGCAGTTCCTGTTACTTTGTGACTTCCTTTTTTAACTGTGTCACTCTGGAATTTGACAGCATGTTGTGATGGATAGTAGTTTCGTTTTTTTGCTTTTTTTGACGGAGATCTATTTCCCCAGGATTAGCACATATTGCTGGAGTCCCTGTCATAGTAGAAGTGCTCCCCTCCCTCTACGTCTGCTCTCTGCACCTGACTCTCATCTCTCAATATCAAACTCACCTGACCTGCCTGCTCCTCTACTTAAGGCTCGCCTCTTCACTCACTGAGCGGGAGTGCTGTGTACCTGATTCTTTGTTTATAGGGAAACCGTCAGGACACACATTTGGTTTCGTTTTGTCTTCTATACTCACTTCCACCCTGTTGATTAGCAACTGTTAAAATGTGTTGTTTAACTTTTCAATTTTACAGTTTTCCTCATTGATTAAAAAACCAACAATAATTTTTATGATTGACTTACTGTTACTTATAAAGTCTATGTGCCACTCTTTCTGAAGAAAGACATCAATAACCTGTTTGTAAAAGTCTTCCTTTTCTGTCTTCAGTTTTAAAAGTCTCTCTGTCTCAATGACGATCACCGTCAGTGACGTGTCTCTAATTCCTGAGTTTAGACACGTCATTTTCCATGTAGAAAATTATGCTAAACAATATTAACCCTGGGGCAATATCGGCGGGTGATTATTAAGCAAAAGTATTTGCTTTATTTCAAATATATAACTTTTTTCTGAGTGTCATGGGTCCCTGGGTAAAGTCGTTTATGTCCCAGGAATGGGTGGACCAAAGACAGAGTCTCCAGTCTTATTTTTTAAGGAATTTTTGCTTCTCAAATTCTTAAAGCATGTTTTTAGAATCTTCCTGTGCTTATATTTTCCATTGTCTTACAAGTTGCTGGAAGCCTGCCAGAAGTTAGAAGCTGAGGAAAGTATGGTCCAATGGAGTTCTGTCCTCGGTTCTCGGATATCAGATTCCAGGTGAACCATCTGTTCTCCTGTTCTTGGCCGTGGACCATGCCTCTGGCTTGTCTTGGCTGTGGACTTTCCCCCCAGCTGTCCCCCAGTCCGGGTACACCACCTGTCTGTCCTGGGACAGGATCTGTCCTTCATCTGGGCATCCCTGAGTAAGGAGTTTTTCCTTACAGATGATGAGGTCTCATGTTAAGGGCAGGGATAACCAATTTAACCTAGTCTGTTTCATTTAGTTTTAGCGATCAGCTATCGTTTATATTTCATGACCCACTTTCTGCTTTTGTACAATTACCAGTATGAAGGCCAACAAGACGATTGTTTTTGTGATATTGGGCTGTAGAAATAAAACTGAATTGAATTGAAGATTTTACATCCTTTCCACAAAAATGTCATTTCATGTCATTTCTGATGTCCTTGGAGGATAATGTGTCTGTAGAACAACGACAGCGCCGGGGATCCTCAGTCATTTTAGGACAGTTCAGAATCCAGTTATGCCTCTTAGTATCTGGACGTGTGAAAGTCTGTTCTTTATATTCGTAATTTATCTATGGTCGTTTATCATGCAAATAAAAACTGACCCTTGGATGTAAAAACTTAATGGTTGTCTGCGCGTGTTGTGGTGCTTTTCAGCTCCTTGCTCAACATTCTTCTCCTCCTCTCTCTTTCCTTCACTCTTTAGGACACGTCTCCCCGTATCCCTCGTTTTCCTCCCTCCACCTCCAATTCAGTTTAATTTGCTTGGCTGGCATGGGAAGTATGCATTTGTGTCAGGCAGGCATCCGCAGGGGTAACTGATGGTGCAATAACCACAGGGAAACAATGCTCTCAAACAGGAGGGAGTAGGTATCGCTATTGAACCATTAAATAAGGGGGAGCTCAGCGCTCCGAGTGACTTCCTGGGAGGGAAACGGATGTCTCTCCCTGCAAACGGAGCAGGACCGGTCCAGATCCGAGTGTGATGAAGTAACTTCTAATTTGAGCGGTTTAGCTATGAAAACCCATTTATGGAGGTGGATGAGTTTGGCGGTTCGGATGTGGTTCACGCACGGCTGCAGCTGATTCATGGAGGGGAGAAGTTCTTATGACTCCAAATAGGGGGGCTCTTGGAGGGTATTTGTGGAATTTAAAAGATGGAAATAATAAACCTTTTCTTGTTGGTTTCAGTGGCATCAACTCAACCAAAAACACCCATGTTTTAGATTATAAATTACTTTTTTAATACCAGTCCCACATGTGTATGGGTAGAAGCTCATTTAATGAAACAATGCTCTAAAATTTACAATAATAACAAAGATTTGCATTCATGAATACAGTCGGTGGCTGCACAGGGGAGAAGTTAGCACTTACGCCTCACAGCAAGAAGGTTCAAATCCCGGCTGGGATCTTTACGTGTGGAGTTTGCATGATTTCCTGGTTCAGGGGTCGGTAACCTTTAACAGCAAAAGAGTCATTTGAGCTACTGATCAACCCTACAAGGAGCCGCAGAGTCTTACTTTAGCCTTTAGGAAGTTAAATTAGCATTCATGGCCTTTATTTTTAATAATAAATATGAATTAAGTCTTGGCACAAACAAAAAAATATAAAAAGAACCTAGCATCTCTCAAAACATGATTTCTTTGTTTTTAATTTTACTTGATTTCAAAATAAAAGACGGTCACACAAACAGGATCATCTCAGTGCAGCTAGTATGTTGTGCAAAATAAGACATTATGTGCTTTTAACTCTTAAAAGATCAAACTTTTTACCAAAGTTTAGCTTTGCATATAAAATCTGTTCATTCTGGAGGTAGAGTTGATCAAACAAGACGTCTTCAGGTCAACATGGATGGAAAAATCTACAGAGTTTATCATCTATGTGAACCTCAGACATCAATTTAGACATTTAATCATAATTTATACATCAAACATTTAAATCTAGTAAATGCTAATCAAGTAATCCAAACTTTAAAAAAATGCTATTTTATTTTCTTCTTTTTTTGTTTCTTTCTCCCTTCTTTGTCCTCAGCAGTCTTACACTGCTGGGGCAAAACATGTGCCAAACATTTTAAGACTGTATTATGACAATTCATATTGTATCAAAACGGGACAAGAAAAGACAAACAAGACAGACAAGATGGCGGCTAAAAACTATTAGCCGGAAGCGAAAATTTCACAAGATTTCAGAGTTGTATCCACTTTCATTAAAACTTTTTTAGTGTTCAGAATTATTTTAAAATGTGTCAAAAGAGGGTAAACACTTTATTCATTTCATAAAGGATATCAATAACAGTTTTAAGACCTTTTCTTTGGAGCTTTAGCTCCAGACCAGTGTTTACGTCTGACCGCGGTTAGCTTCAACCTCCTACGTGATTAGCATGAATCAGCGTTTTCTGTTGCAGAGAAAAGCGGCTTTGTACTGGAATGTACCACTTTAAATGTGTTGCCAGAATAACCATTCATTGATTCATTAATTAACCATTTATTGTTCTAAATCAATCTTCTTAAAATCTTCTCTCTAATTTTTTGAAGACTTTTTTTTTTACTATCACAAGTTATTCAAGTTATAAACTGACCAATCAGAGGCCTCAGTAAAAGAGTGGTGCCCACTGTCCCCACCTCCAACGTTTGATTGACAGATTCTCCTAGTGGAAGGGGCGTGGCCTTTGAACATCTCACAGCAACAGTCGCTCCTCTAAAAACGCGCTCAGACCGACTAATCGCTGTCGATGGGTTTCAAAATATGAATCAGGAAGCCAAAATGACGGATTTGGCTGTATTTCATGATAAGCAGAGGCAAGGCATTTTTTGTGGGTGACGACAGCACCTCGTTTTGTCCAGTAAAAAATACGTGACAATGGTTTTGAAGGAGACACCTCTGGTATTAAAGGTTTAAAGCTTAAAATGCAAAAAAAAAAACATTACTGTTTGGGTTGCTGGTTATATCAGTATTTTTCGACCTAAATGTGCAGACTTTCTTTGAGTTAATGATTTTCCGTTGCCATCTATGGGGTCAAATCAGGATCAGCTTAAAGTGAACGAAAATGTAAATTAAAACAAAAAAAGGGAAAAATTTGAAAGCAGTTTTAAACTTCAAATTACACATCGAAAACTTAAAGGAATAATTGAAGATTTAAAAAATAAAATTGAACATTTGAAAAATGAATGTCGAACAATTAAAAGAAATGTAAAAAAAACTTGAAAAAAAATCAAACCGTTGAACAAATTATGTTTAGTTGTACTTTCAATTTTCCTTTTAATTTCTTTTTCTTTGTCCTTCTCAAATGTGATCACATTTATCAAAAAGGAAGGAAAAGAAGAAATATGATGAAACCTGTAAAATATCTAAACTGATCCTGACATCTTCAAACCACACTCAAGAAATACTCTGATAACTATGAAAGCGGCTTAAGCTCCATATCCTCCACCACAGTGATCAATCAAAACGATCAATAGAAGTGACTGGTAAGGTCACAAATAAATAAACAAGATACACATGAATAAATCCTGAAATGCTGTCTCTGACCTTTGAGTAAAAGTTTTCTGCTTAATGATGAAAACCTGTCAGAAATAATTATTCGGTTGATCTGAATTTACAAACTGACGTTTTCAGGGATTGATGACAAGATGATGCAATTATTTCTATTCTTTAAACACTTGCAATATTTAACCTGAACTTCAATCTGCTGTCTTTTATGTTTCTTTCAACAGAAGAACAGGTTTGTGTTTGTTTGTGTGGTTCTGGTCCGCTCTGCCAGTCAGACGCGGGCTCGGCTGACACAGATTGTCATTTCTCTGAGTTTTTATGCCAGTGTGTCTCTAAGTGTCACAGGGCTCAGCGTGAGCTCGCAGGCTTTTATGACTCACATTTTTTTGTCTGGTAAATGCAAATGTACACATCTGGAGGAAAAAAACAAGGACGAAGATGATCAAAAAAATGTTGGTTTACTTTTCTTCTGAAGGAGTTTTAAAGTTTTATTATTTTTTTTTAGATGAGAAAATAGCTCTCATGTGAAGAGCATGTGTATATGTGTGTTTCCATGGTGACCACATAACACTAAAGTAGCCACACCCCCTGTGGGAGGTGACAGAATTGTCCATGGTCTCATAGGATGGCAGATTTGTCAGTATGAAGCAAAAAATGATTTTTTTTTTTCTTTTTTCCTAGTAGAAAAGGATTCTTTCTGAAGATGACTTAATATATAAGTCAGACCTCCAGGTGTCTGTATGGATCAATGGTTGAAATTGACTTCCGTCTCCTTTTCAGAGAAAGCGTCTCTGGCTTTTCCTGTACTTGTCTCCATGCCTCTGAGTATCTGGTTTGTGGAAGAAAAGTCAATTTTGATATGAAGCTACAAAATGTGTCAGCCCAATTCTTCAAAGACAAGACACGTTTGACATGAAATCATTCTATTTTATTTAAACCGCTAAAGACTCACCTACAGGAGAGTTGTTTTTGGTGTTTTTAACATGTTCTCTGGCCTTTCTTTTATGTGAAGAAAGTTAAGGTTGAAATGAGGGGCCAGCGGGGACCACATGCTTTCACCGAGGCATCTGATTGGTCAGAAAGAAGTATTTTGACTTCTTGGAACCAGCAGGTACTTCCTGTTTGGAACACAGGGGAGGAGGGGTCGTGTTTCTACAGTCCATGGTCAGGATGGTGGTATGAGGGGCTGTAAGCTAGTGGGGAAAACTGTAAAAGGGTGGATGATAGGAAGTGGGGACGGGCTTACTCCACACCAAAAGTCCTGCCCACATCTTCTAATAAACACTTGGTCTTCTGCAGAATTCTGAAACCTTTTTTGTTTGATTTTTTAGGCTAAAAAGGGACATAGCAGGTTAAGAAAACGCATGGACGGATGCTCTACTTTTCAATTTTACATGTCTAAAAGAACTTAGAATTAAAAATGAGTCTGCTGCCATATTATTCTGTCCTATCCATTCCTAAATTCTGGAGATAGTCCCAAAAATGTCTGGCCCTGTAGTGGGCTAGTGCTAACATTATGGAGGGTTAGCTCAGTTGCAGAATCTCATCTTACTTTGGCTTTTTGCGTCTGCTTTCTCTCATCACTGACAGGACACTCCACCACATGCTCAGGGGGCAGTGAATGTGTTGCAGATAGTCTGACAGTTTAACAGGGGTGTTAAACTCAATCGAACAAGGGCCGAAATCCAAAACACACCTTAGGTCACGGGCCGAACAGGATAAGCATTTATTGAACACTCTAAAACAAATTTTCTAAAACTGTAACTCAATTACGATAATGCTAGTGTGAATGCTAAATGTGAACGCTGAAGCTGCTAGTGCTGACAGCTGAAGATGCTGAAATTGATAGCTGAAAACACTGAAGTTAATAGCTGAAAATGCTGAAGTCGATAGCCAGCTAAAATGTGAAGCTGCCAAATTAGCCCCCCCCCCAAAAAAAAAAACTATAGGTTAGTAAAAAAAGCTAGCATGTAGCTGAAAAATAGCTAAACTTCATAATATCCTAAAAAACTGAAAAAGCCTAAATGAACCAAAACAGCTAACCTATAAGTATTTGCTAAACTCCAAAACAGTATAAAAGACAAACAAGAAAAAAAACTAGGCTAGTACAAACGGCTAGCAGGTAGCTGAAATATTAGCTAAAATCCAAAAAATGGCTGCATGCTTATCTTTTCTGGATTTTCTGCCTGGTTGGTACTTTATTCGACATGAAACCAGAAATATCAAAACAAAAGTCAGTTGTAGCAACAGCACCAGCAGAAGAAAGATTTGGGATTTTGTTTCTATAATGGATTCAACTGACGTACTCAGTTCTGCTGGTCGTCACACAAACACACAATCCCCACAAACATGGTTTCTTCTAAAAAAGTTAACAAACAAGTTTTCCAAAAATTAAAGATGTACAACCAAGAGAAGAAATAATAATGGTGAGATTGTTGTTTGAGTTTTCAGCATCTTAAATGATTTGAAAATCCTGTTTAACTTGGCTTATCTTATCTTATCTTATCTTAACTTATCTTGTGGGTCCAGATGACCCCACCTTCACGTTGACGTGTTTTCCCTCCCATGGCAAAAGTAAACAAAGATGGAAAATTGTTGAAATAAATTGTTAAGCATGCTCTCTTGTGGGTTCCAGATGACTCCACTCCCAAATGTGTCTTGGATAGTACAAGGGTTTAGTAGATCCTGGAAAAGTGTAAACAGCTGCTAACACATTTAGTGTTAGTAGCTACTATCCTCTTTTTGAGACCATCAAGAACGATGTTTTCTCTGTTAAATGTAGATAACGTTAGGAATTGCGTAATATTTTAATAATATTTGAAATAATAAAAATAAAAAAGCTCCAAAGGTTAAAAAAAATAAAAATTAACATTTTAATCCCAAGTTAAAAATACTTTTTTGCACACGATAATGATGTGATGACATGATTGACTTTTGTCAGTGAAAATGTTTGTTTAAATTTTATGTTTGTAGAACATAATGCTCCCTTACTGTAATGACGTTTGGGGGAATAATTATAATTTTGATTTAAGTATTTCTCCAATATATGCTAAAAATATGTAGATTCTCTATTGTTTACTATTATTATTATCACCTGCTATTTGTGCCATTCAGCACTAAACTTACACTCTATACAAAAGTTACTAATTCAATTAAAATCCAATAACAGTTAGTTGTTAGAAGGCGGCTAGAAGTTAGAATCTGAATTGAATTGAAGCATTTAATGGACAACAAGTGCTTGTATCATCAGATCACATCCAAAAATCCAGCATGTTTCAGATATAAATGTAGTTCTCAATCATGTGATTATATATTTTGCTGTAAGTGAAACTCCAGCTTCAGAGATGTTTGGAGACAAGCCTTAGCAGCTGTTTTTTTTTTTTTCTTTTTGCTGTTTTTAAATGTGTGTTAAGCTCGTTTAAGCACTTGTGGAAGGTGTAGAGTCAGAACTGAGCAGGATGCTTCATTCAATCCTGTAGTAGGAGCAACAAGGAGAAGAGTGGACGAGCTAAAGTGGAACAAATTGGAAGTTTTTATCTGTCATTATGTCATTAAATGGAACTTTTTGAAAGTGAGAAAGCAATGTGTTTTAGGTTATTTGTGGATAACACTCAGACAAAGCACACGCCTTTAAAACCCCTGAAAAAGCTCAACGTCCTCGTCTGCATGCTTCCCATTAGCATATCTCTGAAATTATGTTTAATTCAGCTGGATTTGATGTGTGAAAATGTGATGCACACCACAGTGGTGATACACCAGTGTGTTTCAGGTATGCCTCAGTGCATTCTTCACAGTTAAGGGAAATTTGATGGGCAGATCTGAGAAGCCTCTGCAGCAAAGCGCCCTACAAACACAGACATTTACTTTGGGAATAACAGCATGCAGCTGCATTTTGCTCACACTGATAGAAAACTGGATGTTCTAAAACAACCATTGATAATTCCTTCCCTGTTATGTCTCTTTTTTTCATCCATCCTGAAAAGAAACTGACTGGATAACACTATGGGGTAAAAATCCCTATTAGGTGTAATCGGTGTCTTCCTCTAACTGGAGTAGATGTAGAATAAATGTAAAGGCCTGTGCACACAGAGAGCTTGTCAGGGCTGCTCTTTTGTTCCTTTGCAGGTTTGCTCAGCCAGCAGGACATGAGTTCTGTGTCTGAATCCCAGAGCAGTTTGCCTCTGGAGATAAGACATCTTAACACCCTGGCCTACTTTTGATACTATTTGTTACCTTGAAGCAGCTACTAATCTCTGCTTCTCATCTCTTCCATCCTTTTAGGAAGAGCTCCTTCTGCATCCAAAACTTCCCCTGTCCTGACATGGAGGAGAACGTTCTCAGTTGAATGTCTTACAAATGCATTTACAGTCTTTGAACACAGCTAGCAGATTTTGAGATGAGCTACACAACTGTCGGCCAAGTCTTAGTTTGTACTCAGCCAGTCACCAGTTGACCCCCCCATGCCTCTGGGGGTCTTTTGGATTTTAAAACGCTAAGGCTTAAGTCAGAGGTCGGCAACCTTTAACAGTAAAAGAGCCATTTGGGCTTCTTTTCTATTGATCAAAACCTAAAAGGAGCCGCATTGACTTACATTAGCCTTAAAGAAATTTAGATTTGCATTTATAATCTTCATTTTGCTTTTTAAAAAAAAAATATGAATAATAGCTATTTTTGGAACAAACAAAAGCAAAAAAATACATAAAAGAAACTATCATCTCTCAAAAAGGGATTTTTTTTACGTTCTTAACTTTAATAGCAATAAAGCTAGCTTGTTGCTTAATTACTAGCTGAACTTCAAATTAGCATAACATTTCTCTGTAAATTAAATCAGCCAAAAAAGTTAGCATGTTGCTGAAATAAAAGCTAAACTCAAAATTAGCCTAAAACCCCCAGTAGATAACAAATTAGCTTGAAATGTGCTTTTGGAAAATATTATCTTAACTCCAGATTAGTATAAAAAACTAATTAGAGGCCAAATTCGCAAAAAAAAAAAACAAAGCAAGCTTGTTGCTTAATTATTAGCTGAACTCCAAAATAGCCTAAAATTCGTCAATAAACAAACTTAATCAAAAACCTTAGCATGTTGCTAAAATAGAAGCTAAATTCAAAATTAAAAAAAAAAGATCAGTGGATAAAAAATTAGCTAAAAACATTAGCATGCTACTAAAATATTAGCTAAACTCCAAATTAGCATAAAAGGCTTCAGTAAACTAAGTTAGCCAAAAACGTTAGCATGTTGCTAATATAGAAGTTAAAATTCTAAATGACCCTAAAAATCCCACCAGAAAGCAAATTAGCCAAAAACGTTAGTATGTTGATTAAAGAATAGCTAATCTCCAATTTTCTTTTAATTATTATCTTATTTTTCTTCAGCCAGAGAGCCACCATGGAGAGGTAAAAGAGCCACATGTGGCTCTGGAACTGCAGGTTGCAGACCCCTGGCTTAAGTTCTACAAATAATTCCATTGGGTTCAAATTAGTTATATTCATGCTCCCTGAATCTCCAATTCTCATTTTTTGAAACTAAGACATACAAACGTTTCATAACCTTAAAGAAACTGTCCTGTGACTCCTCTCACCCCAGTGGGATACGCTTCTGAGTGTTGAAGCTCATCCAACACCTCAATTATTTTTGTTAGTTCATTTTCTTTTCATCTTCAAACCTAAAGTTGAAAGGCGGATCTCCTCTCTTTTGTCATTGTCACAACAATCAAAATAGCTTCACAATGACAACCTTCTATGTGTGTGTGCGTGTGTGTGTGTGTGTGTGTGTTTTGTCCTTTTTTTCCTCTCCTTGAGAATTGAGGATCTTTAAATGTTCCAAACAGACAGTAGGCTCACAGAAGTGACTCAAGGGGTCAGGATACGTGTCATGCTCAAAGGAACTCACAGGTCTGGGGAGTGTGTGTTTGCATGACACACTCTTTAGTCCTGTGCAAATGGTTGAAAGCCAATCGTTTCGACTCCATCATCTGATTTGGTTCCTATCACCCTCAGTTCTTTCAGAAGCCAACCAGAACTGAAGAAAACCAAAGTGGCTGAAAGAACGTTGACGTTCTAACAGTTGCTCTAGGGGCCGTAAACAAACTCCATCCATCCACCTCAGAACTTACTACATCCTTTTTGTGGTTGTTGGGCTGCTGGAGCAGACCCAGCTGATGGGTGAAGGTAGTCTGTTGCAGGGTCACACACTCATGCCTACCTTGGAGAACTTTAAAGTCACCAACTAAGCTATGAAGCATGTTTTTGGATTGTGGGAGGAAAGCAGAGTTCCCAGAGAACACCCACAAGTGCATGAGAGCATAGTAACTCCACATGGAGAGAACCCAGAGCGCTAACCGCTGTAGCTGTTGCAAACAAGCAGACGGCCTGATCCAAGTGCAGCAGGTTTATTGGACAGATGGGTTGAAAGATAGGGAGTCAGACACAACAGAGTCGGGCAGGCAGAGGTCAGTCACAAACACAGAAGTTTCAGGGATCAGACTCTGGAAAATGTAGTTCAAGTGTGGGTCGGGGCAGGTGGCAGACAGGAGGAGTTGGAGCAGAAACGGTCGGGAAAACAGGAAGTCAAGTCAAAAAAATAACGCTCAGTAATGCAGGCGGCACGTCATAAACAATACTTCGCACTGAGCGAGGCGTGGCGGGCTGCTGAAGACTCAAGTGAATGATTGTCAATGGGATTCAAGTGAGCCGCATCCAGGGACTATGCAGGGACTGTGCACCGAGTCGGCTTGGAAATCAAGAGTCGATAATCCGGGGATGGCTTCTGCTGGTGACCAGTGGGGGAGAGGGAGCTCTGACCACTACTCTAGCCTCTAAACTAACTCTTACCAAGAAATCAAAAATGCTACAAATGTCAAATACTTGAGACAGGGTAAGTCAAATATTTAATAAATAAACTGAAACATGACAAAAACCGGTCTGCGTGGTGGTGCAGTGGTTAGCGCTCTTCCCTTACAGCAAGAAGGTCCCAGTTCAAATCCTGGCTGGAGGATCTGTGTGGAGTTTGCATGTTCTCCTCGTGCATGCATGGGTTTTCACCGGGGACTCCGGCTTCCTACCACTATCCAAAAACATGATTCATAGGTTCATTGGGGACTGTAAATTGCCCCTAGGTGTGAAAGTGGGTGTGAATGTGTGTGTGACTGAGGCCCAGCAACAGACTGGCGACCTGTCCAGGGTGAACCCTGCCTTCACCCATCAGTAGCCGGGTTAGGCTCCAGCGACCCGGAAAGGGACAAAGTGGCAAATAGGATGAATGACAAAAACCATGGGTGCAATGAAAATGTGTCAAAACGAAACAGACAGAAGCCAGTCCAAAATCCTCACAGTACCCCCATCCATAAGGGCAGATCCCAGATGCCCAAAAACAAAACACTTGGCATAAAAACAAGTTCAGAAAACATTCAGGATTCCTGCAGCCAGAGAGAACCCCCCCACCACCACCACAGGAAGAGGCAAGAAGAGGAGCGGTCCCGGAAACTCTCCAAAGGGACAGGAAACATGAAGGGGAGCAGTCCTGACGACTCTCCTCAAACTGGATGGTGACCCTCCTCAGGGACAGGGAACATGAAAGAGCAGACTTTTTTTATTTTTTTTTATTCAGAAGCACCAATTTCTCTGTAGTCATTCTCTACTCTCCATTTCATTGATTTAACGTCCACAAACCACAGCGCTCTTTCAGTCTGTCTCTAAAGACTGTGAATCCTACCTGTTGGGCATCAGATAACACCTGATGTGCCCTCATTTTTGAACTCTTTATTTTCTATCATAGTAGGTTAGGACTCATCTGTACAGTGTATACTGGAATTTGTTTCAGTGTGAATCAAAATGGGACTTTCCTGTTTAAATAATGCCTAAATAAGAATATCAATATGTTGCTCATTTTATTCCAATACAAAAATATGTATCACAAATTTTTAAATATCCTCAACACTTCCAAAACACATGAGAATTTATAAAAATGGGTTAGGATTATGTCTGGAAGCCTCAGTGCTGATTTAGATTCTATATAGAAATTATTTAGTAAAACTAGATGACTTGATATAGTGTAGGAAACCTGACTGTCTTTGTATCACTGCAAAGGGTTAAACCCATTTCCTGGAAAAATGCTTTTTTCTTTATTTTTTGCTTGAAATGCGCACAGACATGGCGATCCAGCTGCAAATCAGGTTTAATCCTAATAGTTATCCAGTTGAAAACTATTTGACAAAATAATCTGAATCGCAGAGGTAGGCTTTTGTGTTAAATCTGTCCTACCTTCCTCAATTTAGCACATAAAGCTAAAGTTTTCTATCTTATTGCTAACGTTTAAAGGAATTTCCCATCAGACGGCTAATGCTAACACTCGGTCGATTTAAACATACATAAACTCACAGGCATACATTTTCCAAACTGTTTTTAGGATTTTTTTTTAAGATACAATTTGTGGTCTAAAACATCGTAGATGATCGCCCCCTAGTGTCCAAACTGAAACACCCTCCAGGAGAAGCAGAACAATGTTTCCAATGTTAATGATCTGAATATTTTAGCTAGAACTTCTCTTTTAGAGAATCCATGTAACTCTGGATGATATTAACAATCTCAGTGTTTCACTGATACATTTTACAGTATTTGAACTGGATCAGATTAATATAAATATATTCAAAACATATAGTAGATTATTAATGTATTTCTCAACAAATGTGTACAAATGTTTAAACTCAAAATTGAATTGAAGAATAAAAAAAACCTAATTGAATCAATCCAGGCTCTTTTGAATCAAATCAAATGATTTCTGGAAATTTTATACCTATTTGCTGGAGCCAACCTTCACAAGCGTCATGTTCTCTGTCCTACTGGCTATTGGGTCCTGAGTCTTTCTGTCTGTGTGTGAGACACTTGATCACATGTCACCTTACTTTTTGTAGCAAACTAATTGGATTACCATGATCATTTCATGATATTATTAAACTTTTTTGTAATGACTGAATCTTGGTGTAGTCTTCCTCACATTAAAAAAAAAAACAAAGAAAGAAATGAGGAGGATTAAAATGAGACATTGCCGTCAGCACACACAGTGATCAACAACGTTTATCCTTTTTCTGGAAAGGAAATGTTTGGATGCTTTTGTGGTCCACTGCAAACAAACCACAGTAAGAGGAAAATGCTAAGGTTTAGCTGAAGTTTCATCATTACTGAAGCTGAAGTTTCATCATTAATGAAGCCAATTCCTGTTGCAAACAGTGAACAGAGAAGAGAAATAGAAAAAGACTCCATCTAATGGTAAACAGATTAGTAACAGCTAAGAAGATGGTAAACAGGTAATGTGATTTGAACTGGGGTGGATTGGGAAAAAGTGAATGTGCACTGGAGTGTGATGAACCAACCTAATTACTTAACGCAGGTTTAAATCCACTAACTACAACAAATTTGAGGAATAAGAGTCAAGAAGACAGCCCAGAGTTGTGCTGATTCTCAAGCCTGGCAGGAGTGAACAGAGACATGTTCTGTCTGAATGCATGGGAAATGAAAAAGTCACACTTAAGGATCTGAACCACACTGGCCTCTGATTTGGAGCCACTTTGGCAGACAATGCTGGGTTTTATGCATTTTCAAATGACTAATGACAGAGGAGTTTCAACACTCTTTTCTTCTCTTTATCTTCATGCAGTCTTCTTTTAGCAGATATTTTTAAAAAGTATAGCAGCAACAATATCTAGATAACTTGTTGGGATTCTTGAGATCTTGTCTGTATGTTCTTCTATAAACATTTTCAGGTCTCATTACAGGCTCAAACTGGAACCAAAACCTACATCACCTTCTTTTAAGTCTTTGGCTCAGAAAGAACAGCATAAGATATAAAACCAAATATTGCACAACTTAGCTAGCAAGGCCAAGTTCCAGCAAGAGTTCTGTTGTATCGAGCTAGCGAGCTCCACTGTAGCAAGCTAGCAAACTCCTCTTTAGAAAGCTCGTGAGCTCCGTTGTAGCCATTTTGGGTGGCTAACGTAACAAGCTAACCGACTGAGTGCCCACTTAAAGAAGCCATATGATGAAAAGTATGCTTTTTGAGGCTTTTAGTGCATTATACTGTTCATTCCTCACTGTAAAGAACCTCAAAGTGGTATTTTGATCCGTTCATACACTTAAGAGTAATTATCTAAATATTATCTGACACCCCCCCAGGAAGAACCTGCTCTGCCAGCACCGCCCCCAGTCTAAGACCAACACTCAATTTATCAAAAAACTTTCCTTTTAGATGCAGAATATCGTTTATCTTCCAGTTGTGTCCTGTCTTTAGTAAATTCCATCTCAAACGTGTTTGTTACTTTAGGGGGGGGGGCTCCTTTGAGAGACCCACCCCCACTGTCAGGCACAATCGTGCAGATGTCGAGTGTATTTCTGTTGTGAACCAGTGCAGTTCACACTACAAAAGGCAGATTTATGGTATGTGCTTCCATCTTTGAAAACATTTGGAGACTCTTTATTTTCATGGGAGAAACAAAGAAAGAATGTCTCTATAAAGATGTCATAAAATGGACGGCGGCCACATGCAGCGGTAGGCGGAGCCTCAGGAGTCGAGTCGTTTTACTTTCAGGTAGGAAAAAATTCACAATAAATAAAAAATATTTCATAAATAATTTGATTTGTAGTGTATTAAAGGTAACATATAATCATATACTTTGTTACAGTTCACTCTGAAAGGCTTAAGAAAATCATGGTAGCGCCCCCTTAAGCCAATGTGGGTAAACTCAGGTGGGGCCCACATTTTCTGCCCACTTTTAAAACATGTGGGGGCCCACCTGGGCTGGCAAACAATGCATTTGTTTTTAACATTTTCTTGAAGAATTTAGTTTGCCTAATGTTTTGATTTGTGTTGTTTTGTTTTTTTGTTTTTTTTTTTGTTTTTTTTGGCTGGTTTTGTAAGGCAAACATGATTACATAACATAACAAAACATTCTTTTTTGGGGGGTCACCTTGCTGTCAGTGGAGTTATTGTCCTCAGACACAAGCTAATGATCATCTGCTTGTAATATGAAAAACGTGTTTTTCTCAAAATCTCAAAGTAAAGGAAAACTGCTAAGAAGATAGCAACTATTCTAAATTATATTGCATTAAGTTTGATTTTTATTAGGAACTAACTGAAACAAAATTGTGCTTCACTTGCAGCTACTATTTCTGGAGGAGAGGAGACGAGGCGGAGTCTGTGGATACGATTGACTTTAAAGAGTAATCAAAGCCTAAATCAACTTTTATCTGTTTACATCTAAAAATGGGGCTTTAAAAGTGCTGTCTGTTGATCATTGCCAAATCTTTGACAAATTAAAATAAACTTATTTAATTCCTGAAAATATAGTCAAAAACGGTCCGTGTACTGCTCCCTAGAGGTTGAAATGAGGTATTACAGTTACATTTTGTGAGTGGTCAAACCATTAAAGTCCCACGTCACAATCTGAAGATCCACTAATGAAAACAGTCCTGTTCCCCAGTCCCACCCCTCTGAATGGATTTTCACATTTCGGCTGTGGGCGGAGTCAACCTCCAACTTCCCTGTTTGGTGACCCTTTAAAGCAGAGGTGTCAAACTCAATCGCACAAGGGCCAATATCCAAAACACACCTTATGACGCAGGCCGAACAGGAGAAACATTTATTTAAAACACTGAAAAAAATGTGCAAAACTTTAAAATCGTAACTTTTTAACATAAATATGAACTACATGTATAGCATTACCTGTGATAATGCTAGTATGAATGATGTAAGCTGAATTTGACCAGTAAAGATGATAGCTGAAAACCCTGAAGCTTAATAACTGAACAAGCTGAAGCTAATAGTCAGCTGAAATATTAGCTAAATGCCAAATTAGGCTCAAAAACTAAAAAAAAAAAAAAAAAAATACCTAAGTTAGCCAAAACAGCTAGCATGTGGGAAAAAAATATCTAAACTTCAAAATATCCTAAAAAACTGGAAAAAGCTTAAATTAGCCAAAACAGCTAGCATGTAAATATTAGCTAAAATCCAAAATAGCCTAAAAAATTCTAAAAAGCCTAAATTAGTCAAAAAAACTAGCAAGTGGCAGAAATATTAGCTAAACTAAAATCTTAGTAAATTCCAATTATTTATAAAAGCTAGCAGAATCCCAACGTTTTAAAACTGTGACTTTTTAACATAATTATAAACAATAAAAAGGGAGGAATATTATTTCAGAATAAATTAACTTAAACTTTAAATAACTTTCAATATTTTAGTCTCTATAAAAATATAAGTTAGAAATAAACGCAAGACAACATTGGACCATTAATAACAATAAAATAAAATAATCTGGAGGGCCGGATGCGGCCCCCGGGCCTTGACTTTGTCTCCATTTCTACTCAGCTTCTTTGTTAGCTTGTTTTAATCACTATCGGTGTTCGACCTCTCTGAAAGTGTTGGTGTAAACCTGAACTCCATATACCGCATCCTGATAAGAATGTATAATTTTTGGTTCTTGATCACTGAGGACTCAGAAGTGTGTCAGGGCATCTGCTCCTCCAGGAGTCTCCAGGAAACACTTTTTTAGGCTGCCGTCCCGACCTGAAGAGGCATCGCAGCCGTTTGAAAAGCGAGCTTGGCCAAAGCAACTGGACCTCAGGGATCTGCTTTCTTCAAGGGCTGTCAGTGGAAACCATACACCTATGGCACTGGGCTAGGATGCCAGGATTCTAGTGCAGACTGTAGTATCAGCCTCAGAAAAAGGACAGAGACGGAGCAATCGCACACGGGCTGCACCCCTACACTCACACAGCAGGGTTACACACACAGACAGAGTAATCATGCTAATCATACTCCCTCCCTGGGGTAAGACACTGAAACATCCACTGTGAATTTAGGTCACTCCAGGAGAATTGATGTGGACCATTGTCTCTCCTCTTATTTCATCATCTCTCCGTAATGAAATAAAACTGACAAGAGAAAGAACACACTTTATGTTTTTGCTAAAACACATTTTGCTGATGAAGAGACACCAGGCCTCACCGGCTCTTCTTTGAACACGTGAGGAGAAGCAGGAGCGTGTTTTGTGTGTGATTACATCCAGCTGCAGTTAATTGAGACGTTAGTGCCACTGAGGACTGACTAGCAGCTGCTGTATGTAAGATTTACAGTAGCCTCTGGCGGTCTGCTTTAACATGGATGGGCATGAATGAGGCATGGAAGCCAGTCTGGAGTCCGGGGTATAAAGCTTCATACTGTGCAGCAGTCCTATTGGCTTAATGCTGCGTTAACACCAGCCTCTGCAATGCGCCTCAAGCCTTCACTTTCAATCAAACGTCTATGTAAATTAGCGTGTTTCGGGGTTTCTCACATATCCCTCGTTTCCACTGAGAGGTCCAGACTGGACCGGACCTATACATTCAGCGAAATAGACCCTATAAGCAGGACCGACTTGCTCTATTTTTGGTCCCCTGTTGGTTGTAGGTCAATAGAAAAATGGAATGAACCAGTTAGGGCGGAGCTACTGTTGATTGAAAAGGTATTACGACGACAGAAAGCGTCCGACCAGCGCCAACGTTCCCAAACATTCTGTTGTCATCTTTGAGTCGTTGTAAATAATATTAAATTATTTGCAAATATAAAATACCAGAACCCAAATATGAAAAAAAAGGAGTTACGCCTTGATGGTCCAACATTGAATTGCTGGACGATTCTGAACCAGCCAGTAACGGACCGAAACAAGGCAATATTTTTTACTTTGTTTTTAGACTCGAAACACAAAAACGCATTGAAAGTTTAACCATTTGAACTTTAACCAATCAGGGACTCAGATCCGATTGCGAGGTATGGTTAGCGTTCTTTTTAATGAAGGGGAAATTAAATGGAAATTGACATCTTCTAAAGCACTTTTCTACCTTCTAAGGAGGTCTAAAGCACTTTACTGTCCCGTTCACAAACTGATAGCGGCTGAAGAGAGAAGAGTTCTACAAACAGGTTATTCATGTGTTTCTTCAGAGGGAATTCATCTACATGTAAAAGTGAGTCAATAATAACAATTTTGGGTTTTTTTAATGATAGAGTTTGTATACGGCAGGAAAATATTGAAGTTAAATTTTAAGCAGCGCACTTTAACTGTTGCCATTCAGATGGTGAACAAGCTGCTCTGTAGGGTTCATATGTTTGTAAATCTGACTGATGATGTCACTGCCTCTGCATCTGTCCGTAAACTAGACTGCGTTCCTCAACACAAACCCAAGAAGAAACATTGATGTTTTCCCCGTAAAGAGCATGTTTATCACATATTTTCAAAGTTTGACATTTGTGCTAAAGCTAAATATCTGACTGGTAAATATTTGTTTACACTTTTCATTACCAAGAGGCCCAACGGTCATTTGTGATGAGCAAGAGGACGTTCTTTGCGGGATTGAGGGGAATGGATGCCGATGTTCGCTAAAAAGGAAGATATCCACTGACAAAGTCATCAAATAAACAGAGATGAAAGAGATGCTGGATGACAAAAATCTACAAACTGAAGGGAATGGATCTATTGATCTTAAAAATCAACAATTCTTAGCCACTGTTTGAGAAAATTCTTTAAGTTAAATCAACAATGTTTGAAAAGCAGTTTTGTTTCAATCCGTTGCTCCTTTTTGCTCTCTCTGCACTGATATTCCTTTCACAATGTGAACTCCTCAACTACAGTTTTATGGTAAAGAAGTAAAAGAGATGAGGGAATGTGAAATGGATCCCAGAAATCAATGCCACATGTCTCAAATGTGTGCGCCTTATCGATTTCTGGGGTAATTTTGTTGCCTTGAAATTTTTTAGAACTTGTCCGAGACAGTTTTACTATTGACATAAACTCTCAGGTTCTGAACTGAACAGCCTTTCACGCATTAAATGCTTTCCATTTCTCTGGACATATTTTTCTAAAAACGCCTCATATTTTTCACGAGCTGCTGTAAACCTGACCAGGTACAGCTTCTGATTGCTTTCCCTATTGACTCTTGATTTTAGGGTGGAGTGCTAAGAGGAACGGACACGGCCCAAATGTCAACAGAAAATGTAGAATTGGGTCATGTTTGTTGTTGTGAATGAATTTAGGAGAGCCAAAAATAACATTAAAAGGCAAAAAGAATAACTATTTATTGTATTTGTTAAGAAGGAAAAACACTAAACAAATCATAAAAAAGCAAAACTAAAACTCATAAATGTGCAACAAATGTTCTTTTCTTTGTAGGCTTTGTTATATTTATGAGTGTGTCTGAATAGATAATAATATTGATGTTGTGATGCTTGTGTGAATTACCTAATGGCATCGCTTTCAAATATTAATGAGCCCATTACCTTTATGTTATGTTTGAGTGGAGCTGAAGTAAAGACTAAAAGACAGTCCATCATTATCTACACTACACAACTTTGAATAATTTAAACTGTATGTATAATTTGAAATATTTATACTCTTTAGACTTCTTAAAAAAAAACATTAATAATACATTTATAGTTTATTTTATATATAGATATACTTCCCTGAAAATATTTGAACTGTTTTTGATCTTAAATTGCAAATATAAATTGCATGCAAAGATCCTGTATTGAACATTGTCAGCTGCACTCTTCACATGTTTCTGTCTTTTGAAACACAAACTTTTGCATGTTTGATGATCTTCAACTCCCTGAGATTCAAGACCAATCTGAGCACGGTTTGACGTTTTCAGTTGGAGCATTTTTTGTCAAAGAAGCAGGAAATAATTTATATTTACAATGTGTGATCTAAATTTTCTGAATTGTTGCTGATTTATAACAATAATCTGTAATCAAATCAAAAGCCCATGTGTCAAAGTCAAGGCCCAGGGGCCGGATCCGGCCCTCCAGATCATTTTATTTTATTGTTATTAATGGCCCGATGTTACTTTGTGCTCATTTCTAACTTGTATAATTTTTAAATTATTTAAGGTTTAAATTGTTTCATTCTGGAATAATATTCCTGCCTATATATTTTTCATAATTATGCTAAAAAATTAAGATTTAAAAGTTTTAAAAGTTGGCATTCTACCAGCAATTTGGACTACTACTAAGATTTTTTTGGGCTGTTTTGAAAATTCGCTAATATTACAGCTATATGTTAACTGTTTTGGCTAATTTAGTCTTTGTTAAAAGTTTTTAATGCTGTTTTGGAGTTTGGCTAATATTTACGTGTTAGCTGTTTTGGCTAATTTAGGCTTTTTTCCAGTTTTGAGGGATATTTTGAAGTTTAGCTAATATTATAGCTACACGCTAGCTGTTTGGCTAATTTCTTTTAGGATAATTTAAAGTTTAGCTAATAATATGGAATGGGTTATATTAAGGTTTAAAACAAAACAAAAATGTATGTATATTTAAAAAAACATACAAGCTGTCACTGCTGAATCTCTACAAGGATTGACATGATCAGTGTAAACATGTACAAATGTCATTGTACATACATTTTAACCAAAGAGATTTGAAGTGTTTTGAAAAAAGAAAAAAAAAAAAACTGTAAATAGACCAGGTAACAAAAAAATGTTGTAGAAAGGGGTGGGACCAAAAAAGGTTTTAAATTCTTATATTTGTATTTTTCAAATTCTTATTTTATTTTCATTTTGTGTTTGAAACAAAGAACAATAAAAAAAAATATATATATATATATAGCTACATGCTAGCTGTTTTTTGCTAACTTAAGGTTTTTTGGGATAATTTGAAGTTTAGCTAACATTCTAGCTCAGCTTCACTGTTTTTAGCTATCAATTTCAGAATACTAGCTATCAGCACTAGCATCTTCAGCAGCCAAATTCAGCTTACAGCATTCACACTAGCATTATCGTAATTAACGCTATTCATAGTTCATCATTAGTTTTATTGTGTTCAATAAATGTTTATCCTGTTCGGCCCGTGACCAAAGGTGTGTTTTGGATTTCGGCTGCTTGTGAGATTGAATTTGACACCCCTGCTGTAAAGCAAGCAGCTCCAGGCTCTCTCTTGGTCTCTGGTGATGTTGGTTATAGATCTTCCCCATGCAGCGCCTTGTGGCAGCCAGATTTTAGCCTCAGTACTAATAGCCCGGTGCACTGAGCCTTGGGAAATTAGCTGCTCGCTGAAGCATGCTGCAAGTAGCTTGGTGAACTTCAGACATAGGATAAGCAGTCACACATAGGTCTGAGGAATCGATGTCCTTTAGGGAGGAAGGGGCCAACTTCAGAGCACTGAACTCACTCTAACCTCAGCCAGTGGTTGCAGTGTAATTACACAGGTGCAGTGACAGAAGGTGAAGACCGCCAGAGGCTGAAGCTGGAGAAGCTTCGGTAGCGGGGTGCTGCGGTGGTGGTTCTGCAAAAGTTTTTAAAATTTGTCAAAAACACAAGGCAAACAAGTACTGCAGTATTTAAGATTTTAAATAATTTCTATGTGTTGGTTAGAGCTTTTTTATGATGTTCTTCATTCTTTCCTCAGAGGAGCTCAAAATTTTTGTTCAAAAACTGTAATGGTGAGAAAAAAAACTCCCAGTAAGACCACCCTGATGGTGAAAATTTGATGACCACATGTCAATCAAAATGTCATTTCCTTCTCACTGAAACTCAACTGACAATTTAAAACAAATTCACAATTTCTTTTTTTCTGTCTTTTATTTTAAACACATTTATGAAAAACATACTGAAGGGGGCAGACCATGTAAGTAAAGTATAAGAGGAAAAAAAAAAACAATAATTAAACAACTGAGGGAAACGACAGGAAAAACAGAGAAAGAAATAAAACACATACACATCAGCTCAACAACTTAATCACATGAGGAGCCAAAATCTAAAACACACCTTTAGTCGCAGGCTGAACAGGATAAATATTCATTTAACACGTTAAAACTTGTAACATAATTATGAACTAGATATATAGCATTAATTACGATGAATGCTGTCAGCTGAATTTGGCCGCTAAAGATGCTAGTCCTGATAGCTGAAGATGCTGAAATTGAAAGCTAAAAGGACTGAAGCTGATAGCTGAAAAGCTGGAACTGATAGCCTGCTAAATCATTAGCCAAATGCCAAATTTAGCCTAAAAACCTTAAAAAAAATAATAATAATTTAGCCAAAACAGCTAACATGTTGCTGAAATATTAGCTAAACTTCAAAATAGCCTCAAGAAATCTTAGTGAATACCAAAATAGTCCAGAATGCCAATTTTACATTTGTCCTTATGTTCTTATATAGTCAATTTCTCCCATTCCTGTTTTGTTGGTCGGTCTGGCTTCTCTTTGGTTCATACAGATTTTATTCAAATACTTGACTCTTTTAAGAATTCAAAATTTCATTAAGGCTTTTGGAATTATTAACTTGTCACCACAAAAACGATTCTGCAAACAGTACAGTGGTGTAGTAGCTTAACAATATATTTATTTGTGTTGTACTTTTTCACGATGAGATAAATAAAGACTGATTTGGTTGTGTAAGGCGCCATCAAATGGTCATCTCACTATTTAACCTGACTTTGGTTCCCCTTTTTTTACCTCCAACAAAAAGTGCAGGTGGTGCTACTGAAAGATATTGTGCCAAACTTAAAAAAAATTACACAACTATTACAACAAAATGTGGACTTTACTTCTTCACGATCCAGTTACCACGGTAACCAGCTCTTTACACATTTCTTGCACTGTCAAGTTTGCAAAACTGAATTGAAGGATAAGTTTAAGGAGTGCAGAAGTGGATTCTCACATTTAACAAAAATGTGACTAAAGATGAAAATGACAATACTTTGGAAAGAATGCTATAAATTAAAGTCTGGCATGTTGTTGTTTTTACCAATTTTGACTTTGTTTTGCACTTTTGTTTTCCCAAGAAGTTGCAGACCAGCAAGAAACAACTCCCAGGATGGAGTTGAAATTGACCGACCCAACTAAGTAAAACACCACCAGCCATAAACAGAACTGAAGAGGGTACTACACTGCAATATACTTATAATAGTTTATAAAATGTCAATATTCTGAATACTTGAAGCACACAGAAAAACAGAGTTCAAATGAACAACAGGGGTGTCTGTTTCACTGCTATTACTTGTTAATAATTCTTCAACAAACATGACCAAAGGTTTAGATTTGAGATCTTGTTTGATTCTACTCCAAATCAACGGAAAAGAAACAAGTGGAAGTGCAAAAGTATAACTTGATTTGTCTCCAGGGCGAACTGCACCTCACATTTTCCATTGTTTGACTTTTGATATGAAATCAAAATGAAAGTGATAATCACTCCACACAAACTGGACTGAAACAGACAACCTGAGGCAGTGTGGACACGCACAAAACTCATGTAAGTTTCCTTCTTTAAATATAATCACTTTTTTTCATTTTGCAAAATTTTGCTTTTAATAACCAAGATTTTTGTTTTTCCTTCTGTGGCACAAACATATTAAAGTTTGACTTTTATACTCCAGTGTTTCTGAATAAATGATTTTCTTTTAATCAGTGCAAGACTCTGTCGTGTTACTTTTTATTTAAGTTTTATTCCAGCTTAGGTTCTAGTTTTCATTTCACCTATTTACGTTTCCATAGTTAAGGTTCCTAACCCAGCTTCCTGGGTTTGGGGCTTTCTCTTTAACCTTTAATGAAAGACCAAGTTCTAAAATAATAATAATACATTTTATTTATATAGAGGCGTTAAAGATACTCAAAGATGCTTAAAAGTTGTTTCAACTGATAGGCACAAACACATTATAGTTACAAGACTGGCAGGAAAAGGGGGCCTTGTTTGAGTGCCAGGCACAGTTTTGGAGTTATAATTACGCATCACAACACCGGACACCAAGGAAATGTGCTTCTAAAAGAAGTGGGAACAAACATGAATAACTGTGACGCAAAAGACCAGCCCGGTCCCTCTACTCGTCTTCAGCAATTGTCAAATCCATCTCGACTGCTGGCAAAATCAGCCGAAACCTCTGCGTCATGACCCCATGCCAAAGTGCCAGGTTAGACCAACAGCCTCCCACCATTTCTCATGTAGTTCCTACTACACCAACAGCTTAGTTTAAACAAAACCTAGAGGCTGCTAGTGGTTTAACTTTCAATCATTGTTCATAGTCCTGAGGCACCCCAAATCCTGGAGCCATCTAACCCCATCTTAAGGCCCACTGCCACTAAATACATTTTGCACATGTCCCACATATGTAATCTTGATATTTTATGATACATGAGTGATATATGTAATTCATAAGTATTTCAAACATCCTTCATTCATTAATGAACCATGACTGACATCTGCACACCAAGTACAAAAAAGTACTAATAAACATGCAAAGATTAGATGAACCTGCATTTATTGAATTTATACCTTTCCACCTGCACCATGGACTCCAGATGCAGTGTTGTTTTAAGACAGTGACTATTTGCATGTAATATGTGTGGCCAGTGCTGAACTTTTCTTGGCTGCACAGATCCAGAGCTATGGTTAGGATTGGAGTTAGGTGTCAGGAAGTATTATAGATTACCCAAACACAGGACAGGAACTTAAAACATTTAATAAATAAACCAAAATATAACAAAAGTGCTTGGAGAAAAACAGAACAAGTGACCTGACAAGGAAGAACTAAAAAGCAGACACTTCAAAAGACTGAGGGTAAATAACTGAAATGAAGACAGCTGTGAAACATGACAAACCTGAAACTGATATGACTGAGGAACAATTCAAAAACAGAACATGACCAAAACCCATTAAATAACTGACAAAAGCTAAACCAAAGTCCTCAATTCTTACAGTACCCCTCCCCAAAAGGGCAGAGCCCAGATGCCCAAAATTGCCACACGCTTTCAATGCCTGTTTTGAGCGTCAAGCCCAAAACAAGTTAAAAATATGTAAAGAAAAGCCCAAAACACTCAAATACGCACATTTACCAAAACACAACATAACTGACAAAAACCAAAGCAACGTCCACAATAAATGGTACATACTCGTATAGTGCTTTTCTACCTTTATTTGAAGGGCCAAAGCGTTTTACAGTCACAGATTCATTCCCCCATCAACACCCATTCACACACTGATGGTGGCTCTGCTGCCAGACACTGGAACCAACCTTCCACCAGAGGCAATTTGGGGTTCAGTGTCTTGCTCAAGGACACATGTGGGCAAGGTGGGAATCGAACTTGCAATCTTTCAATCAGGAGTGAATCGCCCTTCCGCTGCACCATGGCTACCCGATAGGGTTAAGCAAGCAATTGCAGCTGTGTCTGCAGCTCACCACTCCCCCAGGGGATGGATCAAATGTGGAACACGCCAGGGGGCGTGACAGCTGATGGGACTTCAAGTTCCACTTTAAATACGTCCGGCCAACAACGATATCCAGCCTTGGACGCACTTAAAAATCCCAACAGTATGCAAATATTTAAAGAGGTCAAATGCAAAATGACTTAAAAAAAAATCAAAACAAGCTTTTTAGTGACTTTACTTGTTTTTTTGGGCTATGGTTTCAGTCATTGGGCCTCAAAACTTTAAACTTCTGTGGTCAGAGTGCGCATGTGTTTGGCTTTCAGATCAAAGAAACCTTGTTGTGACGGCGGCTGACATTGCTGGGGGCCAGCCCCTTTTTCCTGGTGACTTCTCTGCATGACCGCTGACTTTGACTGACAGATCTAAATCTGTTCACTTTTCCATTTTTGTGTCTCGAAGTGTGGCTTTGGCCACATCCCTCCACGCCTCCTCTGAAACCTGGTGTGTTCTGAGGAACGCTTTGTCCTCTTAGGCTGCCCGTGGATAACAAAGCAGCCTTCCTTGTGTTCTGACACGGCCTGTCTCTTCTCATCTGGACTCTGTGATGGACGCTATGACATAATCCTGTCCATCACAAGCTCATTAATTGCATGAGTCTGCTTCCATCCACAGAAATATCACCTCACTATTGCCCCATGTGACGAGGGATAAAAATAAATAATATATAAATAGGTAAAATGAGATGAAATACTTGATACGTTGACAGTCAAAAAACTCATCTGTTTCTTTTTTCCTCCACAAGTTCAAAGAGGACATCAGCCATCGCAGTCAGACGTCCTCACACAAACACTGCAGGCATGTCTGCACGCAATCACACATCCAGACGCTCTTCTTCTTTCGATATAATACAAGTCTCAGTTGTAAAAGTGGCTTGATTGAAACTGTGTCTCCTCTCCAGCTAATGGTTGTTAAAAGTACCCTTTTATCTGCTGGCAGCTCGCTGCCCAGACGTCTTGCTTTCTCAACGGCGCTGTCTGGCACGGCGAGCAGTCATAGCAAAGCGTGAAAGGAAGATGTGTTGCTAAAGCAGAAGTTATCTTTATAATAATACGTTTGGCACATGTGAATATCCTGCCTGTGAATTTTATATAACAGAGCCCAATGGTTTCTGATGTCTTTTTCCTAAATCTTTTTCTATCGGAAAACTCAAGGGGGAGTGCCAGAATATCGATATTACAATATACTGCGATATTTAGTCCTGCAATTGATTCTTGATGGGTTCTCACCAATTATCTGTCTTTTATTTTCTTTTTAAGAGGCTGTAAAGCATTATATTTGTCATACTTTGGTGAGATGTTCCTATAGAGGTAGATAGGGGGCGCTTGTTGCACCAATGTGTCAGGCAGCTACTTCAATTATTTAACTTTTCTTCTGTTGTTTACAACAGTTTTGCACTAAAAAGTGGCACTGTTATTCATGTTTACTATTGTTAACGCTGAAATTTACAGATAATTCCAATTCAGTTGGTTTCAATGCTTGTCAAAGACAGTATTACTGATTTCAGCAATGCTGCACTCATTCAGTCAAACTAAATCACTCAAGGGGTCAAAATCCAAACACACAATAGGCCGTTGGGCGCACACTCTAAAACTACATAAAAAAAAAAAAATAAACCATAACTTTTGAACATATTTATGAAATACATATGCATATCTATAGCATTGCCTGTGATAATGCTAGCATGGATGCTATAAGCTGAATTTGGCTGCTGAAGATGCTAATTCTGATAGTTAAAAATGCTGAAGATAATAGCTATAAACGCTGAAGCTGATAACCTGCTAAAATATTAGCTAAATCCCAAATTACTACAAAATAACTTCAGTTAGCCAATGCAGCTTTACTCAGACATGTTTGACAGCTAGCATGCAGCTGAAAAAAATAGCTAAACTTCAAAATAGCCTAAAAAACTGATAAAAAGCCTAAATTAGCTGAAACAGCTAGCATGTAACTGTAATATTAGCGAAATGCCAAAATACTCCAAAAAGCTATTAGAATGCCAACCTTTAACACTTTAAAACTGTAACTTTTAAGCACAGTTATGAATAATAAAAGTCAGGAATATTATTCCAAAACAAATCAACCTAAACCTTAAATAACTTTCAATATTTTACTCTCCATAAAAATATCTATTTTTCAAAATTAAATAAGTTTAAATAAGCACAAAATAACATCATACCATTGATAACAGTAAAAAAATAAGAATAGATTAGATACAGTATATCTGAGCTTTTCCAGACGCTCAAAGCGTTTACTATAAATACCCATCATTCATTCACACCTCATTCATACTTGTTGATGGTAAGCTGCTACTGTAGCCACAGCTGCCCTGGGGCAGGCTGACAGAGGCGTGGCTGCCAGTTCACACCTACGGCCACTCTGACCATCACCGGGACAGTTATATACATTCACACGCCAGTGGAGCCACACTGGAGGCAAGAAGGGTTGAGTGTCTTACCCAAGAACACAACGACTTATGGCTGGAGGGAGCGAGAATCAAACCGCCTGTCCTTCGATCAAAGGCCCACCCGCTCTACCACCTGAGCCACTGTTGCCCTAAATGATCTGGAGGGACGGATAGAATTACCCGGAGGGCCGGATCCGGCCCCCGGGCGTTGACTTTGACATATGTGCACTAAAGCAGTGTTTTTTAACCATGGGGCCGCGGCCCAATCTCGGTCCGCGAGCGCCCTCTAGTGGGCCGTGAAAAAAAAAAATCAGTTCTGAACCTGAGGGCCGCGAGGGTCGCGGGACCTGAATACAGCCTCCTACCACTTGGTGGCACTGTGCGTCACGCCGGGTTCACACTGGACCCGGAAGCACCGTGAAGCCAAGTGCGCGCGGCTTCCCCCCGCTCTGTGGTTTACAGACCAGACGCGCATTTTCCCGCGGCGGTCCACAGGCGCTTCAGCGGGAGCTTCTGTTGTTTTTGCCATCATGTGTGATAAGTTAATAACCTAAAGATATTACCGTGTGTTTCTGCTAAGAGGAACTCCTCTCTCCTGCTGTTTTACACAAAAAATCTAGCCCCGCCCCCCCGCTCCGGAGTCTGCTCACTACGTTGATCTGTGTGTGTGTGTGTGTGCTCGCGCACGCACCTGCGTGTTGTGGTTGTGTGTTTATTTACCTGTCTACAGTCTGTTTAGATACAAAAACATGATCACATTTGTCAATCGCGCCGTTTTATTGTAAAAAATTGGTTATATTTTAAAAAGACTGATGTTATTCCCACGTATTTACACGCAAGCAGCATAGAAAATGATAGAAATTCATATTGAACACATGTAATACATGCAGCCAAGATCTCATTGCTGCAATGTTGCACATATTCTAAGTGTGTCCAAGGCTGGATGTTTTTGTTGGACGCACGTATTTAAAATTCAACTTAAAGTAAAATTCCCATTAACTGTCCCGCTCCTAAATGTGTAAATGTGTTCTCCACATTTGACCCCTCCCCTGGTGGAGCCGTGAGCTGCAGAGACAGCCGACCTCAGGAACCGGAACCAGAATCCTAACCTTAACCCCTTTCCTCTGGGTCTGAGCGACTAAGAACAAAGTTTAGCACTGGACGCACGGTTTTCCAAAATTACGTGTGAATAGACACTTTCTTTAAAAAAATAAACCATATTTTCTCTTGTATCTTCATGTAACTTCCTGCCAGAATTGGTCCGCGGAGGACCGCTCCGCGCCTGGTGTGAACGCCGCCATAGGTTAACATGGGCGCCGAATAGAGGCGGCCTCTGTTCTGCGTCCAGTATGAACCCGGTGTCAGTAACGTGTTGTGGCATGAGCCAATAGTATGCGGCTATCGGCCCCTCATCATATTTTCTTTCTTTCTTTCTTTGCCTCAGTTGATATTTATTTATTTATTTTTAAACAGTCTGTTGTGACTGTTGTTGTTAATCTGTGACAGATTTGGAGAGAAATATCTAGTACAAAATTTAAACTTTTAATTTGTCAAGTTCATCAGCAGGTTAATAGGTATTCTTTTAATTGGTATTTTATTTAAATGTTATTTACAGTTTGTTTCATTTGAAACTTATTTGAATTACAATGTTTATCAAAATTATTTATCAAAATTCCTTAGAAATATTTTTGGAATTCTAATTTGTGTTGAGCATGACAACCGTGGTTTATCTGTTCAGTATGAAAATAAATGTCTGAGATGATCACGTTGGATCATTTTTCCCCACAAGATTTTACTTTGATAAACCATAAAATGACTCAATTTAATTATCAAATACAAATCAAACAAGATGTGGATCAATTTACATGAACATGTTTATGTTTGAATGGGCCTTCAATCACTTTGTACCGGGAAAATTGGGCCCCAGTGTCAAAAATGTTTAGAACCTCTGCACGAAAGTATATAATGTGAGTTATGAGAAATTATTTCAATAAGTATCGCAGTATCGCGATATCATCGATATTTTGAGCCATGTATCACACCAGAGACCGAGCTGAGGTGTGTTTTCAGGTCCATTTATCAGTTTCCCAATGAACTTTTAGTGAAATCTGAGTTCTGGTAAAATAAAAAGCCATTAATCACTTATGTGTTGCTGCTTTGTTTTTATCAAGAGCTGTGAGGGAGTCAACACCAAGGCCAGTGTGCTGTTTCACAGTTTGAGCAAAAAAAAAAAAAAAAAACCTTCTGTCTGGTTAAAACTGGAATGCAGCTTTACTCAGACATGTTTGACAAATATCAGCTTTTTAACATTTATGCTTGTAGGAGTAAAAGCTGGAGCGAATATTGAAGAAATGTGACTTCTCACAATGACACCAGTCAGGCCAGATAGAGTGAGACCTCACAATAAAGCACTATAAAACACCACCGACGCTCGACTGTGAAGGGGAGCTGCGGGAATTACCAAGACAGTTATTAATACAGTCTGAACATTGCCACGGTTGGCAACATGGCTCCCATGGTTTTTGAATATACGGGAACTCAAATGAGTTCCAGCAGGAGCTGTCCTAAGGTACAAAGAGCAATCTCAGGCAGAAATAATCGCAGTGACCTTCCATTCCTTCTGTGTGGCAAAATACAACATCCAAATGAATTCAAAGAACCGACTGCCACAGGAGTATTTTTCCACCTCGGAAATAAGAGTGGCCAAAGACAGCAGAGGGTTTTCAGCTTGTTTCATGACAGGAGCATTTTGATAGAGACCAAATAATAATGGAAGAAGAAGAAGGAAAAAAAATGAGTTTCTCTTCCTTTTTCTTCCTCAATTTCCCAGCTTCAGTGCCAGTTCAGATTTATTGTAGACAACTCAAAGACAAGCAGTTCTGCTTGTTAGTTCAAGGTGAAGTTTTACATCTTTCTTCTTTTCTTTGCCTTTTCTGTATCTTTAAAAATAGTGTGTTTTGTTTAAAAGGATTGAGGTGGGTTTGAAAATCAAAGCCATCAGCCACGACTGTTCCTCCAGAAACCTTTATGTTCCCAGGTGCATGGTGGGTAGAAAACCTTTTCAACTAACAGCAAAGTCTCATATTTAAAGACGAACATTTTGAAATCAAATTTAGAATCATAGTTATAATGTATGCTGTGATTCATTTGGCATTTTGGAAAATGGACAGATTTTTCTGAAAAAACTCTTTTGTCCAATTAATTTGTCTGGAGCAAAAGCACAAAAACAATCACTAAAAAAGGAAAATAATAGTTTCCATTGAAGTGGTCTGAGGTGACCAGGAAATGATTAAATAACAGAATCCACATAGAAAACTCTCAGGATAAAACAACAAGCTGATCATTCCGCGGTACAATGACATACATAAAGGATGAATAGAACAGGTAGAAGAGTAGGAAAAATGACTTGAACACTTGTCCTGGCACCGGCTGGGAGGCAGGAAACAGGAAGCTGGAAAAGACGGAAACAAAATGGCCGCACTGAAATAACTCGCTATTGTTTTAGAAATGACTCTGTGGTTCCAGGGAAAGTACGTTTTTATTATTCACCTATGACTAATATAGACCCTTTACATGGTGATGTCACATAAAATGGCGACAGGGCCGTGAACGTGATATTTAACTTCCGGTTAATGGATTTAGAAAAAAGGACTGAACGCTATCCAACACAATTTTATGTAAATAATCAGTAGTGGTTTTAGGCACGGGCAGTGCGGGCAGTAGCCCGGGGCGGCAATTCACAGGGGGCGGCATCTTGGCTTGAACTAAAATTGGACATCTTTGGTGTTTATTAACTGTGTGATGTTAGGAACGGCGCCCCCAGGTGGGGTGAGCGCCCCTGACATAAAGGTGTGTGTTGAAGAAAAGCAGGGGTGAGAAAATTCTCTTCGATCGCAGATCCCATGCGCACCTTATGCACCTTATTCGCCTATCGCGAGCAAGTGCAGAAGAAATGCTATTAAATAGAACAGGATTCAACTGCATATTTAATGCAACGCCACATTGAACCGTGATATCTCTGATTAAGCAGCTCTGAGTTTTACTTGAGACAATGCCTTGATGACACATCGAGAGGGGTTGTCGTCAATCTCTCCGTCATTCTCACTCAGGGTGCTGGAAGTGAAACACAATAGGCCAAAAATAACAAATGGAAACAGTGTTAAACGGTCAGACAACAAAACACATAAATGAAAACTCAAACTTAAACCCAATTCTAACCAGACAGGCAAAAGAAATGGTTACCCACAATTCCTTGCGCTGCCAGATCTGACAGCAAGCCCTACAAGCCTGCAACCATCACTACAATATACACGGATTTTAGGTTTCGTTTTGATCACGTGGTCAGACACATTTAAAAATGCTGGTAAAGGTTAGGATTACGTTTACGGTTCTAAAGGCAAATTGTAGGTTTTTGCGGCTGTTTCTGATGCTCACGTGTCCACCAGGGGATGTGTCAAATGTGGAAAAGACATTTAAACACATTCAAGACCGTGCAGGACTTCAAAAATTACGTAGTCCAGCTACAAAAGAAAGAAAGAAAAAGATCAAAATAAAAAGTAGTTATAAGCTTTATTTTCTTGTCTTTTCCTGTTTTTTTTCTGGTTAGTCATTACTTTAACCATAATATTTTCAATTTTTTTAACCAGTTAACTGGAGATTTTAACTGTTAAAGTTGTGAGCCTGTGTGCATGAAGTTTATTATTTTGTTTCATCATGTTGGGTTCTATTTTTAGGCAATAGTATATTCATAAATCTGTTGGTAGTTTTTAAGATTAATGTTAACCATAAACAACTACTCGATGGTGACAAAACATAATGTAACCAAAAATAAAAATGTGCCAATCATAGGATTGAAGACGGCAACAATTAGCTAATTTTTTCTTTTTTTTTGGGGGGGGGTGTGTCTGGGGAGGCTCTCGCCCGGGGAGTCATTCAGTGTAGAACCGCCCCTGTAAATAATACTAAGTAACCTTACCAATTTCAACAGAAAAATGTATGAAAGGGTTAAAGTACAAGCGGGCAAGTGTGGAGTTTCAAGTGAACTTAGAATTCATGCGAATAATCGACCTTTTATTTTGAGGTTCCATTTTATCGTTTCTTTTGGTTAAAATGATGAGAGTTTTTAAAAACAGGTTTAAATGAAGTACTTTCATATTTAGCCTAAGCCTCCCGTTGACAGCCGCATTGGGGATGAAATGTAAGAGTTCCACTTGGGTTTTGTCAGCCCTTTGAAGTGCCTCGCTCCTCACTGGAAGACAAAGCGGCGAACACGCTGCAGCTTTGAGCGTTTTGATATCTCACGCACGGCCCTGATGGATCATTCCTCATGAAGCCAAAAGGTTTAATCAGTTCTCCTGCCGCACGTTGGAAAGCGAGGGATTCAGGAATCGTCCTCCAACAAACAGGGAGGCTTCTCTTCCTCCCGGTGCAGGGGTGGGTTTCAGGTCTCTGCGCATCAAAGGTAACAAGGAAGCGTGGAGGATGTGATGGGCAGATTGACTTAACCATTACACACCTCCCTCAAACTGACAGGCTGATGGGTGTCGAAGGGCAGGAGATCCAGCCAGGAGGCGGGAAAATGATGTCCACTCCGGGTTCACTCCGAATGTCACACACTTCACTGTATATGACCGGCAGAAAGAGAACGGCACTTTTGCCCACTTTCTCAGTCAGTGAAGAAGAGTCTGGCTTCTCCTAAAGTCGTGTAACTAACATCAAAACCTTACATCAGAAGCAATTACCTGTTGTTGTCCTTTCTGAGGAATGAAAGCCATCCGTTTCAGGGTGGAAGCTGAGTCCACATTTAACAGGGTGGGATGAAACTCTCACTTCACCACCTCAGCTCTCAGCTTTTGTCTAATTATAGCAATTTTCCACGGGCGTAGAAGTTTTACCTGAAAAAATACATCTCAAATTACAGTACGGAAGCATGTTGTATTCAAAAGAAAATACAAACAAAAAAACAGGTGTTTTTTATTCTAGGTTTTTTTTTTTTTTTTATGAACTAAAGCAAAAACACAAACATGCAGAGCACTAGTATGGAGTAAAATCAGGAAAATGGGTGGAAAATTAGAAAAATAGAATTGTAACAGAAAAAACATTAAAATAAAGAGGAAAACTTAAAATAACATTTGGAAATACCAACAAATAAATTGAAATTTTAAAAGAAAAAAAAAAAAAGAAAAAAACTTGAAATAAAATTTTGAAATTTGAACAACAAATTTTAAATTTAAAAAAAAAAAAACAAAAAAAAACAAAACTTGACTTAAAAAAGCCATAAATGTAAAATTACCAATTGGAAAATAGTGGATCCATTAGTAACAGCTACTGTTTTGAATTTTTTACTTTTTTTTCTCAATCTTCACTTTCAGTTCTCTGTTTTCAACTTGAACTCTGATTTTCGAGTTTTCACTGCCGAGCTGATCTTAATTTTACATGGGGGCGGGGCTTTGAGCTGATTGGCTACCAAGACATGTATTAAGATACAGTTCGGCAGGACTAGGTTAGGTTACCTTTCATTAAAAAAATGATTAAATCCCACTTAAATAGTTATTAACGCTTTAGTTTTTCACCATGCTAACACTCAGCCGATTTTTTATATTTTTTTCTTGTTATTTATTTTTTCCAGTTTAGATCAGTTTTTCACACAAATGTGATGCTTTAAATTACGGTGAGGTCTGTTGTCACAGTAACTCGACAATGAACCGTTGAGTTAGCAGAAGCGGCGCAGAGTAAAACATTATGTTGTACGGTCGTGGAAAGATCAGCGTATCTATATGGATTAACTTTATTTAATAGTCTTTCTCAGAACACGTCTGCAGCCAGGACAGGCTCTTCTTCTCTTCTCATCTCTTCTTCTCCTCCTGCCATATCTTATACCGCCCCCTAGTGGCTACGTCAGAACACATCTGACATGTACGCTGATCATCACCACTTGTTGTTATCCAGATGTTGAAGCAAAGTTTCTTTTGAAGAAGCCTGTGCAGTGATAAAGGACACATGAACCTCATTTGAAAGTGTGCAGCTAGACCCAGCAGCCAATCAGAATTGAGTATTCACCTGGACCATGGTGGAAGTTTATTTAGAGGGCAGAGACACAATGTTTGTCACTTATGGTTGTTTATCAGCATTTTTTCTTTTTTTGGAGTAAAACTGTTTTGGAGTTGAGCTTACAGCTGTTTTGGCTAATTTACACTTTTTTCAGTTTTTATCCATCCATCCATCCATCTTCTTCCGCTTCATCCGGGACCGGGTCGCGGGGGCAGCAATCTAAGCAAAGATGTCCAGACTTCCCTCTCCCCGGCCACTTCCTCCAGCTCCTCTAGGGGGACCCCGAGGCGTTCCCAGGCCAGCCGAGAGACGTAGTCTTTCCAGCGTGTCCTGGGTCTTCCCCGGGGCCTCCGCCCAGTGGGACATGCCCGGAACACCTCTCCAGGGAGGCGTCCAGGAGGCATCCGAACCAGATGCCCAAGCCACCTCAACTGGCTCCTCTCGATGCGGAGGAGAAGCGGCTCTACTCCGAGCTCCCTCCGAGTGACTGAGCTCCTCACCCTATCTCGAAGGGAGCGTCCAGCCACCCTCCGGAGAAAACTCATTTCAGCCGCTTGTAGTCGGGATCTCGTTCTTTCGGTCACGACCCAAAGCTCATGACCATAGGTGAGTACTGGAACGAAGATTGACCGGTAAATCGAGAGCTTTGCTTTCTGGTTCAGCTCTCTTTTCACCACAACGGACCGGTACAGCGACCACAAGATGGCGGACACCACTACAATCCGCCTGTCGATCTCACGCTCCGATCTTCCCTCACTCGTGAACAAGACCCCAAGATATTTAAACTCCTCCATCTGAGGCAGGAGCACTCCACCCACCGAGAGAGGGCAAACTACCTTTCTCCAGTCGAGAACCATGGCCTCAGATTTAGCGGTGCTGACCCTCATCCCAGCCGCTTCACACTCGGCTGCAAACCGCTCCAATGCATGCTGGAGGTCCTGGCTTGATGGAGCCAACAGAACAACATCATCTGCAAAGAGCAGAGAGGAAATCCTGTGGTCCCCAAACCAGATCCCCTCCGGCCCCTGGCTGCGCCTAGAAATTCTGTCCATAAAGACTATGAACAGAACCGGTGATAAAGGGCAGCCCTGCCGGAGTCCAACATGCACCGGGAACAGGTCTGACTTACTGCCGGCTATGAGGATCAAGCTCCTGCTCCGGTCATACAGAGACTGGACAGCCCTCAGTAAGGCTCCCCAGACCCCATACTCCCAGAGCACCCTCCACAGGACACCACGAGGAACGCGGTTGAATGCCTTCTCCAAATCCACAAAACACATATGGACTGGATGAGCGAACTCCCACGAACCCTCCAGCACCCTGAAGAGGGTGTAGAGCTGGTCCACTGTTCCATGACCAGGACGGAAACCGAACTGTTGTTCTTGAATCTGAGGTTCGACTATCGGACGGACTTTCCTCTCCAGTACCCTGGCATAGACTTTCCCAGGAAGGCTGAGGAGTGGGATTCCCCGGTAGTTGGAACACACCCTCCGGTCCCCCTTCTCGAAAAGGGGAACCACCACCCCAGTCTGCCAGTCCAGTGGTACAGTTCCTGTCTGCCACGCAATGCTGCAGAGACGTGTCAGCCAAGACACTCCCACAGCATCCAGAGACTTGAGGTACTCAGGGCAAACCTCATCCACCCCCGAAGCCTTGCCACAGAGGAGCTCTTTGACTACCTCAGTGACCTCAGCCCGGGTGATGGACAGTTCCACCCCAGTTTCTTCAGCCTCTGCTTCCTCAACGGAAGGCGTGTCAGCAGGGTTGAGGAGATCCTCAAAGTATTCCTTCCACCGCCCGACAATGTCCCCAGTTGAGGTCAGCAGATCCCCACCTGCACTGAGAACGGTGCCTGCAGAAAACTGCTTTCCCCTCCTGAGGCGCCGAACGGTTTGCCAGAATCTCTTTGAGGCCAACCGATAGTCCTTCTCCATGGCCTCACCAAACTCCTCCCAGGACCGAGTTTTTGCCTCCAAAACAACCCAGGCTGCAGCTTGCTTAGACCTCCGGTACCCGTAAGCTGCCTCTGGAGCCCCACAAGCCAACCAGGCCTAATAGGACTCCTTCTTCAGCTTGACGGCATCCCTTACTTCCGGTGTCCACCACAGGGTTCGGGGGTTGCCGCCACGACAGGCACCAGAGACCCTGCGACCGCAGCTCCGGAAAGCAGCAGAGACAATAGAGGTGGAGAACACGTTCCCAGCAGACCCTCACAGTACGTTTAGGTCTGCCAAGTCTTTCCGGCCTCCTCCCCCGCCAGCGAATCCAACTCACCACCAGGTAGTGATCAGTGGACAGCTCTGCCCCTCTCTTCACCCAAGTGTCCAAAACACACGGCCGGAGATCGCCTGAAACGACTACAAAGTCGATCATCGATCTCCTACCTAGGGTGTCCTGATGCCAGGTGTATTGATGGACACCTTTGTGTTCGAACACTAATTTACGCTTTTTTTTTAGTTTTTAGGTTATCTTAAAGTTTATCTATTTTTCAGCTACACGCTAGCTTTTTTGGCTAACCTATGTTTTTTTTTTTTTTTGTCTTTTAGGCTAATTTGGCATTTAGCTAATATTTTAGCTGGCTATCAGCTTCAGCGTTTTCAGCTTCAGTGCTGTTAACTATCAATTTTAGCATATTCAGCTCTCAGCACTAGCATCTTCAGCAGCCAAATTCAGCTCACAACATTCACACAAGAATTATCACAGGTAATACTATATGTCTAGTTCATAATTATGTTAAAAAGTTATAGTTTTAAAAATATAGTTTTAGAATGTTCAATAAATGCTTAACCTGTTCGGTTCGTGACCTAAAGCGTGTTTTGGATTTTGGCTCCCTGTGGTATTGAGTTTGACATCCCTGCTGTAGAAGTCTTTAGACTTCTGCTTATCTCACTGTTAATAAGAACACTAATTACACTTTTTGGATATCTGACTTTATAAATGAAAACATTTCAAACACTAAAAAGGAAGGAAAAAGGATCCCTCTGGTCTGTGTTTGTTCAAAAGCTGCACATTGCCAAATCAAATTTACCTCGTTAAACGTTGTAATTAATTGTGATTAATTACAATCCAAAAGTGAGGATTATCTGATCATTCTTATCAACTGAAAATCCTTTTTTTTTTTTTTAGTTGAATCTCTCCATAAAACAGTTCCGGTCAATATTCATAAAACTTCCTGAAAGACATTCTCCTTCTATGAGCTGTTAGTTGATGATCACAGGACGTACGCTCAAGGCTCATTCATTTGAATGACAGCTGCTATTTCCCTGATCGATAGAAACACTTTTTTTTCCATTTCATACTTAATTTCCAGGCCGCGCTCAAAGCGATGAGTCAAACCTTCACCGCGATGCTCGGAAAAGCCGTTTTAAGTGGAAGTGTAATAAGAAAAACGTTGGTTGTGTGATGTGACCTTTTGGGGAAACAATCATTTTATCAGATGGAGAATGAGACATGATATTGACAGAGCGTGGAGCTACATGATGAAAGAGGCTCTGACAAAGAGCTGCTGACCATCACTCAAAGGTCAGCGTTTGTCTGACAGCAACGAGCCAACAAACCAGCGAGGCCCTGAATGCTAAAGAACGGATGAAGCTCCACAATGTAAAACCAAAACTGTATGTTTAACCCCCTCAATCCTGCAGGAACAAACACATCAAACTTTATTGCGTGTGTCTAATTCAGCAGGAGCACATATCAGCCCTCCAGACAGATCAATTTTCTGCCTGACCTCATCAGGTTTTAAGAGGTGAGACTCTGATCGCAGTCCATTAAGCTCATTAGGGGATGGGTGAGAAATGTGATGTGAGACGAGAGTAATCTGAGAGAGTGTTTGCTGTAATGTCTCTTCATTCCTTCTCCCTCTGAGTTGATCATATCAGTGCATGTGCACTTCATTTAAATCCTCTCTATTCTTCCAGTCTGTGAAGTATTTTTTTTTATATCCAGAGAAATTCATGTTCCTTAAAGGGTAACCAACTTTTTGTTCTGTTGATCTCTCTAAATGGGGCTTTAAAGGTGCTTTCTGTTGCCACATTTTTGACAAACTAAAAGAATCTTTAATTCCTGAGGTCCAATCCTTGAATGATGCTGCCGTCCTGAAGACTGAGGAGAACATTTTGCCCCATCTTTAATGATCTCTGGAACTCTACATAGAGTTCCCCCTTTTCTTGAAGGCTCAGGTTCTCCACACAACCATGAAAACCATCAAGTTTCTGAGTATTTGTTGATGATTTGATGAAAAGTTGAATCGACTTCATTTCTACCACAGTTTCCGTCTGCATTCACTTTCCTGTTGTTTTGACCCTGTTTCTGTCAGGACTGGATTCTGAATTTCCTTTGAAGTTTTACGTTTTTAATGAACTTCATTCACTTTGTAACTTGAGCGTTCCCTTTATAAGACTGTTTATCTGCTCACTTCTTGTCTCTATCTTCTATTTCTATGCACTCCTCAGTTGTTCTTCAGCAGCTTCTGAAAGTTTTGTTTTTTCTTCAGTGACTTGATGGTTGCAGCTTGTTCCTGTGTTTGTTGTTGACCCAAGTTTTCTCCTGAATGGTTTTTAGCTTTTTTTTCTTGTGTTTCTTCCTAAAAGTTTATTCAGAGACTCAGTCTTTGGGCTCCTCATTACACGACAGTTGTGAGTTTAAAATCCCCCCATGACAATTTTTTATTAAAAAAACCTTCCCAGTAGTGTTTTAATTATGACGCTTTGAAAAAAAAAAATTTTCATGTTGATCTAAAGCCCACGTGTCAAAGTCAAGGCCCGGGGGCCAGATCCGGCCCTCCAGATCATTATATTTTATTGCTATTAACTGCTTTTTGCTAATTTAGGCTTTTTAAAAACTTTTTTTAGGCTGTTTTAGAGTTAAGCTAATATTTACACGGTAACTGTTTTGGCTAATTTTGGCTTTTTTTCCAGTTTTAATGCTAATTTGGCATTCAGGTAACATTTTAGATAGCTATCAGCTTCAGCATTTTCAGCTTTCAGCTTCAGTGTTTTAACTATCACTTTCAGCATCTTCAGCTATCAGCACTAGCATCTTCAGCAGCCAAATTCAGCTTACATCATTCAAGCTAGCATTATTGAAGTAATGCTATATATCTAGATCATAATTATGTCAAAAAGTTACGTTTTTAAAGTTTACAAAATGTAGTTTTAGAGTGTTCAATAAATGTTTATTCTGTTCGGCCCGCGACCTCAGGTGTGTTCTGGATTTTGGCCCCTTGTATGATGGAGTTTGACAATCCTGCAAGCCTCTGTTTCCAAAGTCTCCTCTGAGGGGGCGTGGCTTTTGGAGCTGAACCACTTCAACAAAAATTATCTATTACATTTGTTCTCTTTTATAAGAAAAATGCCACATATAGATGTTAAAAACTAAAATAAAAACAGAAAGGGATTTTAAATCTTTTTTTCCCCCCAAAACTTTGACACTCACATTTTCATTATTTTTTTTCTTTGTTTTTTGAGCTTCATATAAAGAATAATTTGAATAACATCAAATCTATCACACAACTCAGTTTGACATTTCTGCAGTCAATATGAAAATTAGGGTTCATTGATAATTTTTGAACAAAATAATCATTAGTTTGAATAATTGACTTAAATTGTTCCAAATCAGGTGTGACTCCAGCAGCAGTGAACAATCTCATTAAAAATTCAACCTTTCATGTTTTTAAATATATGCTCACATTTATATGAGAATATAAAATTAATTCTTTCATTATTTTTGCATCATGTTGAACTAAATGTAGAACAGCTCAAGACACCAGTCCTCAGGGATGTTAAAGTCATTTTAAAATGTGTTCTCCTGAAATGTCATTTTCAAAATGGTCATTTACATTTAAAATAACCAGAATAAGTTGATAAAGACATGAATGTGAGGGATTTCTTTCCAGTTCTATTTGTCAGTTTTTTCCTTAAAGGGACAGTACCATGATTTTCTTAAGCCTTTCAGAGTAAACTATATCCATGTATATAACCAAATATTACCTTTGGAAGTAAAAACAAATTAGTTATGAAATATGAGTCAATTTTGTGGAATGTTTTAATACACAAAAGTAAAACGACTCGATCTCTGAGGCTCCGCCTTTCACTCCTTGTCGCTCCCGCCCATTTCATGACGTCATCCTTGAGCCTGCCCATAGACCAATGAGCCTCCTCAGCGACCAAACTTTGTAAACAAAACCACGTGACTAAAGATCTCTTCAGTCATTGGCCAGCAGCTATAGGGGCGGGTCAGAACAGAAGACAAAGATGGATGCTCTGATGTCTGCTAATGCTTGCCAGGATTTGTCACTAATTCAAACTTTACATTTTGCTGATTGATCTTGAGCGTCTGCATGAAGGCCAGATTCAACACTTTTACTACAGCTTTGATATCCTGCATGACAGTTACTGAGGACGCTATGGCTACACACGAATCAATGTGGATTAATGTGGATTTGTTTCATATTCAGACTGAGGAATCTCAGAGAAAAAACCGAAGTTAAGTCTGATTGGAAACGAACCGGGACCGCCTTGAAAAATGGGTCTGAGAGCAGATGAGGAAGGTAGTTATCTCCTGCCATAGCTCCGCGGAGAAAATGGGTGTGTGTTTGTTGTAGTCTGGGGGCGGAGCTTGCAGCACAGACTCTTCCTGGAGGGAGCTGTTGGCATCGATCTTATGTCAGCACGTTTCCAACCGCTCGTTTTCATGGGTATAGGAGGGGCTGCTGCAGACTGTGCAGGTTCTTTAGATAATTACTCTTAAATGCATGAACGGATAAAAATACCGTTTTGGGCTTCTTTATAGTGAGGAATGAACAGTAAAATGTATTTAAAACCTCAAAAAATAGAATTTTCATGGAAGGGCCTTTTTAAAAATAAATCTACAACCTACAAGTTTTTAAAGTAAGTTCTTATAGTCCCCCATGACAGTTTTTCTATTTAAAAAACTGTTTCCAGTAGTGTTTTAATCATGATTATAAAGTTTTTAACCAAAATCCCACAACCTAAATGTCTAAACGGCAGAACTCTCTATTAGGGAGAGCCACAAACTCTTTTCTTCAAAGAAAATTTAAAGAGAACTGAAAGTTTTCAGAGTGCTGAAAAGATTCCTGAAGAGGACTCTAACATTCAGATGACTGTAAAACTGACCCTATACATTTGTGTAAGTATAAGATCAACAGCGTTTTGCACCAAAAATCCTCCAGCCCATTTGTTGTCGTACTACCAGCTGTGCCCGGTGGAAATGCCAGTCCTGATCTGAGAACCAGGTAAAAACAAATGAAGAAAAATGCCAGTCATCTGCTGGAGTTCTGATAAGGCCGCCGTCTCTCTCCAGGCAGCCCTGTTGGCTGCAGAGAAGCATCAGCAGATAACAAGATCCTCTCGTGTTGCTCTTTGCACTTCAACTGTGTCTTTGCATTGTCTTGTATCGAAGTGTACAGAGAGAACAAACTTAAACTCAATTTTTTCTCATGAAAATTTACTCTGAGATGTGTTTGGTATGAAGTTTATACAACTTAACGTCCAAACTTTACATCTGTTAAGGTGCGTTCAAACTGAACGTGATTCACGCGGCGAAGGCGATCAGTTTCAATGTTAAGTCAAAGGAACAGATGCGACATGAACATCCAAAGCAAACGTTTTTGTCCTGAACTTCCATCTTTTTCCTTAACCAGTTGGAGCTGCAGGTTTGCAGAGCTCATCTGGCTACTTTGGGGTGAAGGCGGGATAAACTCTGGACAGATGGTCTGCTTTTGCTCCCGCGGTGGAGCTCACTCGCTCCATATGCCGGCAGGCAGACAGCCGGTTTGGGGTGTGGAGGCTGTCGGCTCTGGTCTCATCGAGAAATTCAAGAAAAATGAGAAAGGTCTCTTTATTTTATTTGTCCACCTCAGGTCAATAAGAAACAGCTGGACTTTAAGCTCAGTCACAGAGACACAGAAACACAGTGGAAGCGGCTGTCATACAGACACAGCTCCCTGTACCGGGCATTTCTTTAAATAATAATCAGATAAACATGGAGACATGGTTACTGATGTTTTTGTGGAACTCTTAACAATAAAGAAACCTGATTTATTTCTCATCATTGTCTGTGTCTTCCATACATTCTAAGTGAGATATCCACAGACACAGTTCCTTTTAGCGATCATCCTAAAAGTTGGTAGCTCCTCCCACATGCGTCAAGCTCAGGAACACAGTTGGAGAAAAGCGCTAAGAGCCTCTTGTGTTAGACAGATTTTTCCCATCACAGCAGGGGTTATTGATAATCTGACATGCAAAGTTTATATTTAAATAAATCATTTTGTAATTTTTAACTTTATATCGATTGTTTATATTTTTTTTTTTTTTGGAAAGGACAGAAAAGAAGAAGAAGAGGGAAAGAGAAGTGGTGGTGGGGGGTTAAGGGCACAAAAGAGAGGTAAAAGAGGGGAGTTTAGAGAAATTAGAAGGTGGTAATGGAGGGGGGTAACATCATAGACCAGGGGGGTCAAACTCAATGCGCAAGGGTGTCAGGGAGTGTAGACGAGGCAACCCAAAAGCAGGAGAAGGAGGTCCAGGAGACTGGTTCAGTATTTTAATCTCAGCGACGAGAACATACATATGCCAGAGACTTAGGACACTGAGACACTGAACCAAAGAAGAGCACAGCCTTAAGTACACAGTTCACAATCAAAGAAACAAGAAGCACCTGTGCGACCACAGGTGGCCAAGAGGAGAAGAGGAGTCTTCTATGACAAAAAGGAGCCAAAAACAGATAAAGATTTATTGAACTCTAAAACTAAATTTTAAAAACTCTAAAGCCATAAAATTATAAAACCATAATTATGTGCACCCATATTCCTGTGGTACTCAAGATTCTCAGCTGAAGATGCTGAAATTGCTAGCTAAGAATGCTTAAGTTGATAGCTGAAAACACTGAAACTAACAGGGGTGTAGGAAAAATCGATTCTGCGATATGTTGCGATATTTCGTGTGGCGATACTTGCATCGATTTATAATGTTGCCATGAGGATATTTAATTATTTATTTCTGAGCGTCCTTCCCTCTTGCTTTTGTTTGTGCTGCAAAGAAAGACTCCCCTGTTGTCTGCCAGTCATCCCTCACTGCGATAAAACAACAACCAAGTGTAAATACTAATCTGAAATCAGATAGCAACTCAGCTGTTACAAATATACCTGTTGGCTGGTCAGGAACACGTTTATTGACAGGCGATGAGCAGCGAAGAGGGGCGGGGCAGGCAAACATGTTGTGCGAATAGCATTCGGTGCGAATATAACTTAACAAGAAATAACTGTATTTATGGTCTGAATTGTCTTTCAGTGTTTTACGAAAACCTAAGTTTTGAAATTTTCATCTTTTCCAAAATAATATAAAAGTTTTTTCTTTTTTTTTTTTTAATCAAATGGAGCTGGGAAAACCCTGACCTTCAGGTCTGTAAGCAAAATCTGTCACCAACAAAGAAGAATATTAATCTCATCCAAACATGCTGGGCATGTGATGCCTGTTCAAGAACATGCTGAACATGCTAAAAGTGGGTTCTCGTGTTCAAGCACGTCTGTCACTACCCTACAACAGGACATATTCCTATTTGTGGATTTCGTAGCTGCATCTCGGTGCAGGTATCATAACCTAGCTGAAACTCTGGAGTGAAAAAAAATCCCTCATCTAAAAGCCATCAAGATGAATATTGTTTCCTGGACGACAACATCCCATCCTCAACATGACAGCGGCAAACGCACACCACACCGTGGACGAAGCTGAGTCAGCTATGATACTGTCTGTTTGTATGATCATTTCTGACTTTTATTCACACAGGTTTTATCATGTAACAGCTTTAGGTGCTGTCTCAACATCGTTCTTGTCTTTTTCTACAATTGTAAAGAAGATGAGCCACACCAATACAAACTAGACTTCCCTCAGAGATCGAGTCTTAGAGATGACTTTCACTCTATTTGCCAAGAAAGACTGAACAAATATAGCAGCACAAATACAATGACATAAAATTAACAAACAGCTAACCTTTAGCAGTAAACAGCTGGGATAGATCCCAATAAGTTAAACATATTGTCAGTGTAGCATGTCGCATCCACATTGTTAAAGTGTCGATCCATCAGTGCAGTCATTGATACACGTTTACGTTGGAAACTTAAACTAAAAACTCAACAAAAACTCATAAAAATACTGTTAAACATTCCCTTCTAAGCAGTCATTAGTTTGATGTTTTGTGCAGTTATGGTTCTGGAATGAAAACTGTTGTTAAGTTTATTTGTCCAGTCCAAAAACCTGCTTCATAGGTTAATAGACTACTCTAGTCCAGGGGTGTCAAACTCAATCACACAAGAGGCGAAAATCCAAAACACACCTCAGGTCGCATTTATTGAACATTCTAAAACTATGTTTTAGAACTTTAAAACTGTAACTTTTTAACATAATTATAAACTAGGTAAATAATATTATCTGTGATAATGTTGTGAATGCTGGGAGATGAATTTGGTCGCTGAAGATGCTGAAATTGATTTATGAAATCACTAAAGCTAATAGCTGTAAACACTGAAGCTGAAATAATGGCTAAATGCCAAAATGTCCTAAAAAAAACTTCAGTCAAAACAGCTAGCATACAGCTGAAAAAATAGCTAAACTCCAAAATAGCATGAAAAACTGAAAAAAGTCTAAATTAACAGCTTGAATTTAGCTGAATTATTATCTAAACACTAAAACTAACTTTATAACATAAACATGAATAAAAACAGGCAGAAATAACATTCCAGAATAAATCAACTTAAAACATAAACCATGATAAAACAGACAGAAAGAGACTAAACGGTTTTAGAATATAGATGGAAGCTCGGTCACCCGGACAGAGCTCGGAGTCGAGCCGCTTGTCCTCCGCATTGAGAGGAGCCAGTTGAGGTGGCTCGGGCATGTCCCACTGGGCGAAGGCCCTGGGGGAGACCCAGGACACGCTGGAGACACGGCTGGCCTGGGAGCCCCCCGGGGTCCCCCCAGAGGAGCTGGAGAAGAAGGGAAGGCTTGGTATCTTTGCTTAGACTGCTGCCCCTACGACCCGGTCCGGATGAGCGGAGGAAGATGGATGGATGAAAGTCTGTCCATAATTTGGAATTGACCTGACTTCAGCTGTCCACACAGATAGTCCAGGGTTTGATTAGCCCTTAAGGATGTTTTGGGCTTTCTTGATGGCGTGTTAACTGTGCAGTTCTGTCAGTGTCAGGGGAGCAGCCAACGATCTTCTGGATCATGTTTATAACCCTCTGTCGTGTTTTCCTTTGCACCCCTGTGCAGGTGATGGACCAAACATTAATGTTGTGTTATGGTGCATTCACACTGAGCGCGGCAAAGGCGTGTCACTTTTACTGCTTTAACGCCTTGACGCGGAACAACCGCCGAAAAACTTCATATGTTGACAACATCATGGAAAACATGGATGATGATGAGTGAGTGACTTAGGTTTATATGTCTTTGAGAGCTCCACAGAGACACTATAGCACGCTGACGGGTCTGAGTTCACCAGATCATTCCCTTCAGAGTCTCTGTCGGTGCAGCCTGTGCCTCAGTTTGAGCATTAACCATGAAAATAAGAAAACTTTTGATAGCAATGTGAAAACCCCTTTAACACAATACCAATGGTCAGGTAATAACAATAATAATAAACTTGGAAATACTAATACATTAAGAGCATTTACCCGTTAACTAGTTAATTCATTTAAAGACTTAATAATACTTACCTGACAGTCTTTCTCACCAATGCCAGCTGACCCATGTGGGCAGCCGAGCGATTGGTCACAGGATGTGAGCAGGCCCTGGACACTAAGAACTATAAGACTTCTCTTAATCAGACACAGAGCAGTGCAGGTCATTGTGTCTGCTGCTGTAAACAATGTTCATTTGAATTAGTGAGTGTGGTCACATCAGACAGCGTAGGTAAGGCAGCTGGGATGCAGATCCATCTACTGAAGGTTTAAAAATAAACAAGGAGTGTATTTTAGTGCTGTGTAAGAGTAAATGGTTCAGTGTTACAGTTGGTAGTACTAACCCATCCGAGTGCATGGTAAGTAGTGGTTAAGGTGCAGGAATGTTTGGATTACTAGTGTTGATCTTGTTTTGTGTGATGTCTTTTTTGACTTGTTCTGTTTTTTTTGTCTGGCAACGTGAGGGATGATGGGAAATGCATGAAGGCTTACTCCATGCTAATAGTCCCGCCTACAACTCGAATGTATTTCCAACACATTCTCATCCCCAAGTTTTGTTAAGGGCGCCTCTGCATCACTCTGTGACATTTAGGATGTCCTCAACCCAGTGTCTTCTGACGGGCTGGCTGTTCCTAAAATCAAAGGGTTGTAACCCTCAGGATGCAGACCGGACCTCCGGACAGGTCCCGTACCAGTACCCTAACTCAGTATGGGTACACATTGCGTCCGGCACCACATCTATACTAGTTAAGGTTACCATTGTGTAAATTGGTATATTTTCTGCTGTAAGGCGACCTTAAATTCTTTGAAAGGCGCCCAAACAGTATAATGAATTATTATTGTTGAACATGTATAGCCACTCTGTTGGTTAGTGAGAATGGTGGGTACTTGAGTTAAAATTTTCTCTGCTGGATACCAAATAAGGTGCACCTCAATACTCAATATTTTCCAATATTCACCTTACAAACTGTTAAGATTCAAAACATAGTAACAATAGCTGTAAATGGTGAGGCAGGTTAAAGTTTTGGTTCACAGCTCCTTCCCTAACAACTGCTCTCTTCAGTGTTTACATTTACTTTCACTCTCTCACCGAGAACAAAAAAAAGTGACCGACAACACCATTTAGCCTCGGAGGATCTTAAAGTAGCTACTTTGCTAGCATAAGAATCCAGCTATGTACACACATTTCACGTGTGGCCAACATAAATTTCCATCAGTTTTTGCACTAGTTGCATAAAAATATATCAATTAACATCAGTCAAATTTTAAAACATGAAACATTAATAAAAATATAAATCACAGAACTATGCTAGCATGCCACTCGTGAGGTGCTAGCACCCACTTTAACAGTTCTCAGCTATTAAAATGTGATTACTGTCCTCTGATCATTCATTTCTCTCGTATTATTTTGTTGTCCCCTTTGTGATTCTTTAATTCTTAAATACAATACATGAAAACAAATTACACCACTTATTCTGAAATGTACACAAAATGTCCACTTTTTTATGTCTAAGCAAAATTAATAAAAACTGAATTCTAACACAAATTGTTCTCATTAGTGTTTAATTATGATTATGAAGTTTTTAACCAAAATCCCATGACCTAGATGTCTTAAAAAGCCATTCTTCATGTCGATCTGAAGCATTCGTCTGATAAATGTCTTCTGGGTGGGCGTGGCTTTTGGAGCTGGACCAACCCTGTCTTATTATGGTGGCTCTGTGTCTCACTAGCATAAATCATCGCTGCTGCTTCACAAAAATGTCTAGTTTATTTTGAGCTGAATGTCAACTCGGACAAGGTAGTTTAGAGCTACACGGACCGAACTTTCACCAATCATTTTTTCTGTTTTTTAAGCTGTTTTGAAGTTTAGCTAATTTTTCAGCTACAGGCTAGCTGTTTTGACTAACCTACGTCTTATCTTTTTTTTTTAAAGATAATTTTGCATTTAGATAATATTCTAGCTGGATAATAACGTCAGCATCTTCGGTTATCAGCACTAGCATCTTCAGTGGCCAAATTCAGCTCACAGCACTCACTCTAGTATTATCGCAGGTAATGCTATATATCTAGTTCATAATTATGTCAAAAAGTTACGGTTTTAAAGTTTTAAAAATGTAGCTTTAGAGAAATGTTTATCCTGTTCGGACCGTGACCTAAGATGTGTTTTGGATTTCGGCCCCTTGATTGATTTAAACAGTCGTACAGTACGATGTTCTTTGTTTATTTGTCTTTATGTTCTGCGGTCTACATAGGGCTCCACATTCACTTAATAGGAACATATTTTCGACTTTCTCCTTCATCAAGCAGTGGGTGCTGAAGAGTTCTTGCCCGCAGCACAGACAAGTCTTGATCCAGCCCTGCTACTCACCCCTGACTCACCCTGAGAACACGGCTTTTTCATGTTCTTGACCCACAAGAAAGGAGGCAAATTCTATAATAACTGCTTGATTCACCATCTTAAACCCCCCCTAAAGCTCCATTTATTCTTTCATTTCTACGCATTCTGTGGTTTTTCCCTCATCTTTTATTCCTGCTTTGGAAAGGAACGTCCCTCGTCTTAAGACGAAGAACAAGAAACACCCACTCTGAGCCGCTCTGCCATCGAGTCGATGAGCCCAAAAGCGGAGAGAAACCAACGTGAGAAACTTTACGTTCATCCTGTGCCCACATTCACACCACCCAAGATTCCTCATTAAAGCAGGACTCACAAACTGTTGTGGTTCGGTCCTTGTTAGTGAAACTAACATTTTCCAAGCGTGTGCTCGCAGCAGCAGCTGAGCCAAACAGCTTCATCATGCTTGGCTCCGTTATTTGACAGCCCATTATCCTAATTATCCATGCCGTCCATTAATGCTGGAGCACAGGTTTTTGACACCAACAGCATAACATATTGAAATTGTTAAGGGGTATTTTTTTCTGGTATTACAGCTTTTGCAATGATGGGTAACTTCCGTAAGAATTGACTATTTGAAACCATACTAAATGGACAAAAACTGAGGCTGCAGAATCTTAAGATAAATTTTGGAAATCTAAACATGAACATGTAAAACCTGCACCTGCTTTTGCTGAATGCTAATTTTTTAGCACCCAAACTAGTGAAATATCAGGACGAAATGCAACCCTCCTCGTTGTAAGGGCAATGTCAAATTGAATAAAAAAATGAAATCCATTTAAAGATAATTGCCAGCTCCAGCTTTCCTACCATATAATTAACTTCTCTTGAACAATTGAGTGAAGTCAGTGTGAAAAAGTCTGGCCATTATGAATAATGTGTCCTTTTGAAGCATTTCTATCAGCAAACCAATTTGATCCCTCTAATGATACCTCAGTTGGAATGAGGAACGCCACAAGATACCAATTTTCAGATGCTGACATGCTTTGGTAAGTGCAGATTCAAATAATGAGGCACATTTAAATAGTGTACTTTGTCTTTTATAATTTGCTTTAACTTGACTTTTGGTGGCTTTGGTTCTACCATGGATAAACTAACCAATCTCCAAAGCCAATATGTGAGTTTTAACCTGTATGAGGTGCATGGCACTGTATGTTGAGGATTTGTTTGATAAAAGTTTTTTATCTTCTTTTTTTCTTTACCTTCTTCATGGAAATGCCAAAATCAATTCATTTCAACAGACACAAATCTTAAATTAGCATTTTTTTCATTTACCTTTAAAATTTGCAAGTATTTATTATTATACTTGCACATATAGGCATATATAAGTATAATAAATTTGTTTTATTTCACTTTTTATACTTCCAAAAATGATATAAACTTCCCAATTTGATCAGATCATTTATTACTGAAGTCACTTGTCTGATGTTAGCTTCCTCCCACTCCTTTAAAGCCCAAGATAAAATCGGGTCATTAATTACAATAAAATAAAATGATCTGGTGGGCCGGATGGAATTACCTGGAGGGCCGGATCCGGCCCCCGGGCCTTGACTTTGACACATGTGCCTCATGCAATCATTTTAGAACAGCTGAAAACAGTCTAGCTGGTTAGAGACGCTAGAAAACTGACCTTTCTTTGAGTAAGTAAAGTATATTTTGGGTTTGAAACGACCAAAAAAGGAAACTTTCATGTGAACCTCGACATTGCCTAGAAACAGAATTTCTCCTTCAATGGTGTGTACTACTCTCATTAGAGAACAGCACAAACAGGCTCTAACCAGAGAGGAAAATAAAGAAGTTGGAGGCTCCGCTGACCAAAAAGAGAGACACCCCATAGGTTCTCAACTAGCACCTTCATTCAATAGTACTGGTTCACAACAACAGAAAAAGGAGTCATATGGATGTTGGAAAGAGAAAGTTTATGAACAAGTGCGATGGACAGACAAATCAAAGTTTAAGGTGTGTGGATCAGAAAAAAAACATTTGCAGAAGCTGCATCTCCGCTGTTGGCCCCGCCTCCTGCTAGGAAAATCACCTCTCCTCTTACCAGGCTGGGATGGGGGCTTGGACTTCCTTGGACCGGTAGCGGCTGAAACACCAGGGTGGAATCAGTTTGTCTCAGCCCGCCCCTGTGGTCTGACTCCGCTCATTTAGCCTGTTTTCCTGGTTTTGCCCTTTTTGTTAACTTTTGTTTTTTTTTCCTTGGTATTGACTTTTTCTTTTGTCTAATTATGTTGTAAATTGATTTTGGTTTTCGGACGTTTGTGTACTATTTCCGTTATTACTTCTATTGCTGAAAAAGCCAGAGTTTCTAAGTTATTTATTAGTCCCCTCTCTTGTGTTCATGCTTTGTTTTCCTCTCTTGTTTACACATTTGTAATAAACTGCCTATAGCAGCCATTCTTTCCCGATCCATCCCTGTTTTAATTTTTTTTCATATTACGTATTCCACCTTCTTTCCGGTAACATCAGGGCAGCTTGACTGTATATAGTATGACTGAAGTGCCCATCCAGCCAACCCAACTTGTGGGAGGAGCTTGTAGAAGAGTTGGGTCAAATTTCTCCAGATTACCTCAACAAACTAACAGACGGAACGCTAAAGGTCTGCAATGCTGGAACAGCTGCAAATGGAAGATTCTTTGATTAAAAAAAAAAACATAATTTCAAACATTATTTATAACTTTGTCAATATTTTGAATGTATTTTCTGTTTGTGAGACTTTCTATAGTCTAGGTGACTCTGGAATTTTGAGGTGATCTATTGTTTTAAAAGGTGATTAGTTTTAAACGCACTTAAGACATCACATTTTTGGTTTTATTACCCAAGTAGTTATTATAATTTTAACTTTTACTTCTGTCATATAAATAAAACAGGCATATCAAAGAACAGCTCGGGTCCAAAGGAGTTAAATCACGGAGCTAACACTTAGCTTAGCACAGTTAGCAGCTGCTCTGCAGCACGAAGGGCTTAATATTGAAAAGAAACAAAAACTCTTCTGTTGAAACGCCTTTATAGGTGGTCGTTTACGTTAAGACAAACTAATAGAGACACTTGCTGTCAGTTTAAAACGCTTTTAAAAGAGCGGAAGAATGAATCTGTGACCGCATCGCTAGCTTGTTTATGTTAGCATCCGGTTTAAACTGCTGCCGAATTCTGCTGGGTTTTACGGCGACAATATTTTTTAATCTGTTCATGACATGCTGACATTTAGTGGAGTATTTATCTGGAATAATAAGATTGAAATATAAAGCGCTGATTAAAATAAGAACACATAAAATATCCGATACTGATCAGAGGAGAAACTGATACCGATCGATTGATCCACCATGTAATCGCCTCTGATCACGTGATTGGATCGGGACATCCCTAGTATATATAATTTTTTCCGTTTTTTTGTGAAATCTGGACGTGCTGGTACACTACATTGTGGATCAACTGTTTTCATTAAATGACAAAACCTCTCATTATCAACCACTAAAAAAAGACTGCAGAGCTTCAGCAACAAACTCACTCATTTGAACTTTTCTGTTCATTAAATCAAATGGATGGAGTCACATCTCTCATCAAGACTACAGTGTGTTAAGGTTCATCAAACCAAATCCACAACCTGTGTAATCCCTCTTGGAGTGCCACAAGGGTCCGTCCTAGGTCCACTGTTGTTCAGCCTGTACATACATGATCTGGCAAATTGCGGTCCAGAAACCATAACCTGTCAGTTAAATGCAGATGATGCTGTTATTTATGTATATGCACAAAACAAAAATCAAGCTAACATCAGTTATGAATAATATAAGTACACAGCTGCAAAGCCCACAGCTACATCTAAATGTGTTGAAAACTGTGTGTGTATTTTTCAAAGAGAGTGAGTTCTGAATCAGATCTTAACATCACGGTAAAAGGTCAAAGGCTTGAGGTGGTCCAGGAATCCAAATATCTTGGAGTAGTTTTTAAACATCATGGAAAGAAAACTCTTAACAAAATGAAATTTAACTTCTCCAATTTTAGATATATCAGGAACAACTTAACCTTGGAGTCAGCTAAACTGATGCAATGATCATGTCACACTTCCATCCTCCAGCTGGGCATCAGCCAACAGAACAACTCTGAAACCCATCTAAACTCTCCATCATCACTGTCATATACTGATGAAACACAACCTGCTGGAATGGGATAATTATGTCAAATACAAGGACTCAATAGCCTGGCCCCTCCTCCTTCACAGACATTTATCAGAAAAACACAAACAGAGCTTCTAGAGCAGACTCCAGGGGTGACTGCACTGTTCCCCTCAGGAGAAACACCTTCAGTCAGCCTGTGTTCTCCTACAGGACGTCTCTCACTTGGAACTCAAGTCCCACAACAATAAGACAACTGAAGACTCTGAGATCATTTAGTAAACAGATAAAATCATGGCTTTTAGACAGTCAAATCTGCCAACACAGCTCTGTATAATTTGTTTTTTGGTTTGGTTTTTACTGTATTTTTGCTATGTTTTTGTTTTTCTGTCAAGTCAAGTCTTTTTACCTATTTTCTTATTGGTTGCTTTTAGGTTTTAAGAATTTGCTGTAGTGTTTTTCTATTGACAACTCCATCTGTTGTTTCTGTTTCTGCTGTTGTCTCACTTCTTTCATCCTTTCTGTATTGATTTAACTTGTCCTCAACCTTTTCATTTTTATATGGACTTCAGATGGAAATTAGCCTAAAGGGCAATAATCTCATATAATTTGCATTTTTTTTAATGTTTTATCAACATATGCTGTCCCTGCCTTAAATAAATAATTAAAAAATAATAATAAATAAAAAATAAACACTCCGATAGTGTCAAATATTTTCTTGTGTTTATCTGAGGTAACACTGGAAGTCTTTTGAAACATATCTGGGATGTTGTCATTGTGTTACCTGCTTAGTTGTTCAACTTTAACACAGTGAAAGAGCTGGGTGATGATGTCAGATGGTTGGTCATGTTGGATATTTATATATATATGAATAAGTGTTATAAAAACTGCACAGGTCTCTGCAGAGTCACAGACGATCAATAACTGTCTCCCTTCACACCTCAAGTTCATCTGCTTAAAAAAGTCACTATAAAAGTGTGGATTTCTCCCACTGTCACAACTTTTACACTTTATTACTCCCTCATCATCATTATTTGTGAATGTCTAAAACCTCACAAAGCGTGTTCCGTGCAGCGTGAAAGAAAAAAAAACGTCTTGAAAGCTTGTGTTAAGTTTTACTCTGCGACTGTGAGACTACCACACATTTTCTGTCATGGAGCCTGAGACTGTGACTCAGAATCACTGTACTGTACATCCATGTTAGTGCCTTCTAATCGCTCCTGAACCACATTGCTCGGCTTTCTCAGACAACAAACACCACCAATTCTGTGTCAGACCAATAAAAAATAAGTTTTTTGTGGCTCAAGTTCACTTACGAGTTGTGAAGTTTGTTTTTGTAATACTAAAAGGAAAGGCTGGATCCTAGACAATGTGATTTGCATCTGCAGCAAAAGCATTGCGCCAGTAAACCTAAACATTGTTGAGCACGGATATGCAGCGTGCAAGTTAAGAGAGCGAACAGAGCTCTTTGCAGCATGCATGCTCCACCAAAGCTCCACAATCCTGTCTATCCGTAGCTCTAAGAAGAAGGCTTGCAGTATAGTAAAGGCCGATACTTTGCAGGCAGCTCCTCAGCACAGTGGGATCCTCTTACAGTAAGCCTCTCACACACAGGTTTCCTGAAAGTTATAACAGCCCAAAATGTTTCCTCCTGCTTGCTGTACGCCCGTCCTGAACAGGTTCTCTCATTTTTGAGTTCAAATTATTGCTCACTTTTTGACCCAAAATCCTGTAAAACTCATCAGTTTGATCGTCCGCAGTGTGTCCTCTAAATCTGTGGCACGATACGGCGCAGCGGAGTAAGCGTGACTTTCAGCATCAAGGGTAAAGAAGGGTGGGAATATAAAACAAAAGCGTCCATCTGTCATGTTTTATTTTATTTTGCTGATCTCTGCTTTATAGAACGTCTTTTGCTCTCTTTTCTCTTTGTGTCTGTCTCCTGCACTGAGGGCTTCTGTAGTTAGCGGACCGCTGTGAAATGCCAGCTGTCAGAGAGACAGACGCCGTGTCACCTTTGTGCAGCCTCATCACCTAGGTGACAAGCTGTCAGCATGCGGCTGGATACATGAAAGAGAGATGACTGATAGTTTTTTAGAGAATCTTTGGGATTTCTCTGAATAGTGAAAAATTAAAAATGGAGGGAGACGCGAAGAGGCTCTGGACGGGAATTTGTAGGTGCGGCATGTGCATATGTCTGAAGTAAAGGCTACAGCAGCAGCCTGCGGTGAGCGGAGGAAAGGTCACAACAGAAGCAGACAGGGAGGAGTTAGATAAAACCGCCTACTTGAAGGGCAGCAGCACTGGAGGAGGAATGAAAGAGAGAATAAAGAGAAGACACTGATGAGGAGATAACAGCACCGCCTTGAAAACAGAAGGAAGACTTATTAAGCAGCGGATGCAGGAGAGCAAAAGAAGGCTGGAAAAAAGAGTCGACAGCCGATACAGAATACTGAGAGAGGGGCTCAAGAAAAAGGCTGGGCTTAGTTTACCTTTGTCATATAAAAAATACAACACACAACCCCATATATTTTACAACAACTGCTTTATTGGACCCGACATGAAATGGTTAGGAAGAGGATTTATTGAACAAGGATAAAAATATATATACATTGGACATAAACTAAACCAATGATTGCTGCTCAGTTTGTGGATTTAGAAGCAACAAACAAGACAGTCAGTTTCACTTCACAGCTATTAAACATAAAATCGCTGTTGGTGTGATGTATGCATGAGGCTGTATTAATATTAAAGGTTGCAGCTGGTCTGCACTTTAAAGATGAAACCTACTGAACCATTTTAATCATTTTCATCCCATTAAATCTGTAATAGATGAACATTTCTCTATATTTATTTGTGATGAGTTTACAAAAATGTATCGGTTCAAGTTAAAATGACACATTTCTGGGACTCGAATGGGAATCGGGTCTTCAACGAATATTTCAAGGTCAAACGACATGTTAAAAAAACAGATTGTGTCATCCATGATGGAGGTTTAGGAAGTTGTCTGGTAAAATCCACACAGACCCCTCACATCCCATGCACCAAACTCAACTGCACAAGGGGGGCAGAAACCAAAACACACCTTAGGTCGCGGGCCGTACTCTGAAACTATATTTTCAAAACTTTGAAAGAGTAACTCTAACAAAATTATTAACTAGATATATAGCATTGAGATTCTGAAGTTGATAGATGGAATGACTGAAGCTGATAACTAAAAACGCTAAAGCTGATAGCCAGCTAATATATTAGCTAAATTAGCCTAAAAAAAAGCATTAAAAAATCTTGGTTACAAGACACCTAGAATGTAGCTGAAAACAAAGGCTAATTTAGCTTTGAGCTAATATTTTAGCTGGTTTCAGCATCTTCAAATCTCAGCACTAGCATTTTCTGTGGCCAAATTAAGCTAACAGCATTCACACTAGCATTATAACAGGTAATGCTATAGATCTAGTTTATAAGTAATAAAAACGTAGTTTTAGAGTGTTTAAAAATGTTTATCCTGTTCGACCGCGACCTGGGGGACATTTTAGATTTTGACCCCTTGTTCGATTGAGCTTCCAACCCCTCCTCTAAAGTGTCCATAGATGTGACTGAGTGTGTATGCGTGTGTGATTGTATGCGTCCCGTCCAGGTTGCATCCAACAGTGTCACCCTACAGTATCCCGGTTAAAAGGGATTTAGCGAGTTTAGAAGACGGACAGACTTTGGTAACCTCTGTGCTCATCAACACGCCACCCCGCCCCGGTTACCTGTTACAGCCTCTTAGCCGATGCATTTTTAGCTGCTGTCTGCAGCTTCCACCTGAGCACAGACTCTCTGGACTTCTTCTGCCCTGTCAGCATTCCAGGATCCTTTGCTGGAGGTGGTAACGTCCTTTAAAAGCTTTCATTATAAAGTGTGTGTGCAGATATTTGTTTTTCTCTTTTTTTTGGGCCAGCTCCTGACGAGAGCCCGCTTGCAGGTGGAGATGTTGTTCTGTTGGTGTTTGTGCTTAGATTTCCCGTCTCTTCGCTGATGTGTGTGGGTTTGGTGCACGTGAGTGGGGTGTTTATTCGTCTCACAGACCCCTCCAGCTCTTCTTCACCCTGTTGTGTATCTGTAGGTGGGCTTAGTGCTATTAGTTGTGCAACAGTATTTTTTTCTAGCTAGACTTTTACTATAATAAATATTGAATTCTGTAGTGAAAAGCAATGACTTTATTGGTAATATTTCAGTAGTAATAAATGATTTAATAAATAACCATTGTGCTTTTTTCAAAATGAAATCTAACTACATGAAAATAAAATCTGATTGGCGTTTCTTCTTCCTGGAAAGTGGCCTTTGACTTATTCGGCGGTGTCAATCAGTTTGGGGGCCGCATGACCCGTCCCTCCATGAATACTAATGACCTCAAAATAATAGAAGAGGCATTCACTTCCTTGGCAACCAAACAGAGGGTTGAGTGGATATGAAAATGAGGCAACTGGCGAGTCAACATAATGCCCCGACACCTCCACGCGGTGTCAGACGAAAGCGCTTTCCCCGGGAGTCTGAGAAGAACCCAGAGGCTTTTATTTACCTGGGAAATGCTGAAGTGCAGATAAGTGCAAAGTGAGAGGGGCTGGGGGGGGCAGTTGGAATGGAAGATAGAGATTTACAGAAAGGGAAAGATAATGATGAAAGGGCTTTTTTAGCCCCAAGAAGCCAGTGAGTCATCCAATCATGCATCCCGACTCAGTGTGGCCTGGATACAACCCCAGCCTTGGGATGTCTTTGGTCACCGTGGTTACCGGGCACAAGGGTTACCACATGCTGGAGGAAGAAGTAGGGTGGAAACTCATAGGTCTATATTTACATGCTGTATGTTACAACACACACTTCCACAGGAGTAAGACACGCTGGGAAAATGTAGGTTGCCCCGAAGCAGAGAGGCATCATTTCTAATTGCTCTACAGTTGGCTGTTATTTTAGTTTGTGGCCGGCGGGGACGTGCGCTGTCAGAGTTGACAGACAGACAGACACTGAATGACAGCCCTGCCTTCATCTCCTTCTGACTTCCCATTTTCTCTCCGTCTCTCGCTGCTGTGAAATTGGCAAGAATCTCCAAGTCTCTCTCCGTTCCAGGGCTTTATAATGAAATTCATCAATGGTACAGATAGCAGAGTAACAGCCGTTAAGAGATCTATGTAGAAAATCAATCACAGACTGGTTCAGTGTGGGGAAAGTTCACTGAGGTTTCTCTCTGCATGCAGTTGTGCAGGATATCTGTGGTCTCTGCAGCTTTGATAGTTAGAAGGACAAGACGATTCTGCCGTTTGTTGGCACAAATAAACATAAACCCTTGAAGAAACGTTTTAGTTCAGAAGCAAAGGGGGACAAGAGAGGGTCAGGTTGAATACTGCTGCATATCTTCATGTCTAAACCGAACAGATGCAATCCTGTGGAGCAATCTGAGCATCAGAGAGCTTTTGGCTGAGCGTGATGTGTTGGTGATGCGATCCGTCACAGGTCCTTAACTGTTGGGACGAAGTGCGGAACATGGAACCGGTCCTGGGTTAGGGTACTGGTAAAAGTCTGCGTCCTGAGGGTTGGGGACCCCGGATTAGTGTATGAATGTCTTCCTTGTCTGTGGCCCGGTACCAAGCGCCCCCTCGGACCTGTACCGATTCACGTCCTGGTGGTTGGGGAGTCATGTCCGCCCCGCCTCTCACCTCAGTGGACCTGCCTGTTGGATCACGCCTGATGAGAATCACCTGGTCCTGTCCCTTCATAAGATGTCTCCTGTTGGCTCCTCGTTGCCGGAACATCTCAGCTTCTCTGTTAAGAGTTCACGTCCAGCCACTTCGTCTGCTCGGTGCCGTTCCTCTGCGAACTCTCTCGTCTCGTCTCAAGCCTCGTCTCAGCTTTCATCCCTTAACCAGCAATCCAGGGAATTTCTCCATGCCTATGTCCTCTGATCTTCGGCTCCTCTCTTCTCTGCCACTTCCTGCCTCCTTCGCACTGTCCCGCGCTGGGGTGATATCATTCCTTCAAAGACCCTGCGCCACCTGCTGGTTTGGAGGAGTTCCTACACCATTCGCCACAAATCCCATAGACTGTTTCCCGGTGACAATAAAACTCGTCCTTCTCATTCTTGGTCTGCTCCTTTTGGCTGTCCTAACAAATCACCCTGACATGGGGAGTTATGATTTAATGGGAACAGCCAGGAACATCAAAAAACAAGAAGTTCGGGACACCCAAAACACCTAAAAGTGATGCAGAGGGTGAGGGGTGGAGTACAAATCCAACATGGAGGAAATCTGAGTGAACTTCAAAGTTTTTCTTTTTTACACCGAGAGAACAATAAAAACAGGAAGACAGCAATTCCTTTATCTTGGTCAGAGAGACAGAAGTACCGCTGAAAGCATCAGTCAGACACAGATCCTGCAGTAGAAGGTGAAGCTCACAGTACTGAGAGTCTCTGAATAATCTCATGAACCCTGACAGGACACGTGATTATTAATGCTTTTGTAGAACTCCTAAATAAATAGGTAAGATCTCTCAACATCATCCATGTGTTCCATGCATCCTAAATGAGATCCACAGGGAATGCTTGGTATGTATGGTTTGGAGTGAAAGTCTCCTCCCATTAGCAAGGCCTTTGAAGATGAGACATGGCTGGGTCTGTCACCATGACAACGATCCCAAACATACTGACAGGGCAAAGCAAGAGTGGCTTCATAAGAAGCATTTCAAGCTCCTGGACGGGCCGAGCCAGTCTCCAGATCTCAACCCATAGAACATCTTTGGAGGGAATTGAAAGTCCATGTTGCCCAGTGACGGCCTCAAAACATCAGTGCTCTAGAGATCTGCTTGGAGGAATGGACCAAAAAACCTGCAACAGTTTTTGAAAACCTTGTGAAGATTTACAGAAAACCTCTGACTGCTGTCAGTCCCAACACAGGGTGCAGAACACGTCTGTCCCGACCAAGCCCTGCAGATCATTTTATTTTATTGTTATTAATGACCCGATGTTAGCTTATTTCTAACTTGTATAATTTTGACTAAAAATATTTTTATGCTGAGTAAAATATTGAAAGTTATTTTAAGGTTTAAACTTTTTTTATTCTGGAACAATATTCCTTCCTTTTTATTAATTTATATGTGTGTTAAAAAGATCAAGTTTTAATGTTTAAACATTGGCATTCTGCCGTCTTTTTGGACTATTTTGGCACTTACTACAATTTTTTAGGCTATTTTAGAGTTTAGCAACTATTTCAGCTAGATGTTAACGTTCTTGGATAATTTAAGCTTTTTTCAGGTTTTAGGCTGTTTTGAAGTTTAGCTAATATTTCAGCTACATGCTAGCTGTTTTGGATGGTTTTGGCTTTTTCCCAGCGTTTGTTTTTTTGTGTGTGTGTCCATCTTGAAGTGTAGTTTTCAGCTACATGCTAATTGTTTTGACTAACCTAAGTTTTTTTAAGGCCAATATTTTAGCTGGTGGGCATTTTCAGCTGTCAATTTCAGCATTTTCAGCAGCCAAATCCAGCTTACAGCATTTACACTAGGATTATTGCAGGTAATGTAGTGCTCTAGTGTTAAAAGTAAAAAGCTAAAGTATTGAGATGAACTTTTGTTATTGACCAAATACTTTTTTTTTTAGACACATCTCGCAGCAAATCCCATCATGTTTGGTGTGAACACATTATTAAAGCCAAAGCAACAAAAAAAGCAATGAATTCCACTTTTAAAAACAAACTTGCAGATAATAATCAGTGCTTTACCTTCGGATCAAGTAAGTGACAAAAATCCACTTCATTTATTAACCAGAGAAGATCCTCCTGAAGACAGTTCACACATTTTTGTTCTTTGGTTTGAATATTTTGTCCTCTGATAAACTTGCGGTTCATCTTCCAGCTGTCTGAAAGAAGGAAAATGATTATGTGCTCTCTGTGCCTCTGAGAAATGTGGCAGCGGCGCTCCAGCTCTGCATGGGTGAAATCAAGTACCACGTTATGACCACAGGGCCTTATTTATAGCAGTCAACATTTTATTATTGCTTTCTGGCTTGGTCTAACAGGACACAGCATCAGACACCAACACTTCCAGAAATACGAAAGGCAATTTTATCAGTTTAATGATTAAACGAATGACTAAAGGCTGCTCGTAAGACATTATCTCTGCAATTATGAAGCAACAAGCCAGCTATAACATTTTCAGAACTCATAAGATAAAATTCAATGTGTTTGGCTACACTGGGGAATGGACCTGAAACAAAGGCTGGAAACAACTCGAGTCTGTCTTCATGCTTTAAACATGACTGCCTCATCAGGTTTAATTTAATTACATTTTTCAGGTGATGATTTCAGACTATAAAATCTGCAAGTACTTAAATAAAATTAGAAATGTTAAGGATAAAAGGATGATGTATTTTCTGTTTATTGCTTTTTGATGTTCAGTCTAAATTAGATTATGCATTTTTGTTTAGGGCTGTAGTCTCGTCTGTTATTTGGCAGAAGCTCAGAAAGTGTTTGTTCCTTTTTTTTTTTTTACATCAGATTTCAACAAGTCAATGCAGATGGTTTCCTTCTTGAAGCTAAAGGTTTGTTCATGTTAGCAATTAGACACCCACCCCACCCCCCATAAGGAACAGGAACCCTTGAGTCAAAAAATGTCTTTTTTCAGCCAGAACATTATACTCTTTCTCCGATCATCAACTGATCTATTGTAATAATTCCCAGTAGTCTTTTAATTATGATTATGACACCATTTGATCAGAGTGGGTCGTCAAAGGGGCCATAACATGCTTTTCTTTCGCCTTTCAGAGTAAACTATTTCCATATATATAATCCTTTATTACTGTCGGAACTAAAAAAACATATTTGTGAAATAATACTCATGCTGGCACTCCTTGAGGATGCCGCCCATTTAATGGAGTCTTCCTAGAGCCGTTTTTGTCTGCATGTCACCCACAAATATATTAAAAAGATATATTAAAAAAATGTTTTTTTTACATTTTTGTTTACTGTTGCCTAGGCGTTTATCCTCAAAATTTGCTACAGATAGAATGGTGATGCTGTAAAATTTGGTCAGAAAAAGCCAGACAACAACACCAGATGAACTTTTGAGGATATGTTGAAGTGATGATAACATCGTTCAGAGTAGGACTGGCAGTGGACGCTTCTTTTCTCTCTGAAGCATCATTAATCTCCGTTTCAAAAACTATTTTCCTGTGTATTCTTCTTATTTGTCACCCACAGTTTACACCAGAAAATAGTCTTCGCTCTTTCTCCACCAGAAAATAGTCTTGTCCATTTTCCCACCAGGAAATAGTCGACTTCCTTTCTCCACCAGGAAATAGTCTTCTTCCTTTCTCTACCAGGAAATAGTCTTCTCCCTATCTCTACCAGGAAATGGTCTTTTCCTTTCTCTACCAGGAAATAGTCTACTCCCTATCTCTACCAGGAAATAGTCTTCCCTCTTTCTCCTACCGTCTTCCCAATATTCCCATCTGCTCGAGCCAGTTTCCAATCCGTTCAGGATCCATCCCAACGTGTCGTGCAGATTCCTCACCAGGAGTTTCTTTACGACGTTTAACTGCTAAATTGAACCAACACTTCTTGGCCATCGCTAAACTGGATCACAACGCAGAGAGACGGCTAATCACCGCTAGCTTCGTGGAGAAAGTCTTTGTGTTAGCCTGGGAGCAGACTCTTCCTGGAGGGGCCGGTTCTCACCTCATGATGTAAGAACGTGGTCGGGGGGGGAATCAGCAGCGGTGACTATACCCCACAACTGTGCTGTCACTTTGATTATGGAAGTTTCTGGAAAAGAGGGAAGTGACGTGATAACTGATTTATTGGCAGTTATTGGTAGTAACGCCATCTCCCATCAAACCTCATTTAAAATGATCTCATCCATATCTCCTCATCGCCACTTCTATTCAAATCTTTCTAATTCCTGTGCTCAGGGACTTTGTGCCCCTTCTCTTTGTGGTATTTTTCCAGTCTTCTGTGGGGTTGATTTTTGCTATTCTGCAGCGGCACACGCTCTCTGTCCTTTGGGGTAATGCATTGAAAACTGTAACAGCAACCATATTTTGCAGAGCAGAGATAAAAAGCCAATAGAGAGCCCTCATAAAAGACCATAATTGTCACTGTTAATCAAAACATCGTGCCTCCTAGAATATTAAACACTGGAGGGAAAAAAACATCACTTTAACCATTTAAAGACCCACTCCAATTAAGATGGTGTTCTTAACATGTGCTTATTATTATTCTCAGAAAATAAAGCTTTAAATAGCATTCCTGAGCATTTTGTAAGTCAAGTAATTGTGAATCAGGAGCAGATAAAATCTGTGGTCTACAAACCCCCTGCTTTCCTCTATCCTGATGCATCCACTCTCAGACAAATAGATCCATGAACGTCTTTTTTTTTTTCTTCTGAGCTGGAATCTGGATCTAAACTGTTCAACCAGATAGCGCTGGTGTTGACAACTGTTGACCAAATGAATGCACTTCCAGTAACTAACACTGCATAGTGATGAAGTCCTTAGATGACCGACGTACTGGTTTTCAACTCTGGATTTACAGCAATATTTAACACTTTAAATAGTGTAATAATATCAGTGCAAAGCCATAATGTCAAAATCAATTGATTCACATTGGCTGCATTTACTTGAATTGAAATAAACGCCTGATCAAAATAAAAATGTTTCATGTTAAGTCACCAGTTTGAATACGCTGACCTGATCAGACTCATTTGGATCAAGTATGGGTGAGATGTGCCGATTGTTCATCCCAACGCGGAGTATGTTAATTTATTCATGATACGATTCAACACATGAAAAATGATATCGATGGCATCGCTATACTGCGATTTATAATTGTTAAAATCATCTGTAATAACTCCCATTATGTAGAAGAACTCATATTTTTGTAGGAAAATATATATCCCCATTTATTTTGTAGCAATCATAATAAACAACAACAATCTTCATTTGTGCAACAAATAATAACACTTTAGTGCAACATTGCTGAAATCAGTAATTCTATCTTTGACAAGCCTTGACTCCAATTTAATACGAATTATCTGTAAAATAATTAATAATTGGCTTTGTGTCGATCTCTGAAAAATTTAGATATAGGCTGATTGTTCAACTTTTTCTGTCAGCCGATAACCGACCCGGCCCCCCATCAGAGAAGAAAACAGTTATGTGGCCCTCATTATAATAAATTTGGGGACCCCTGATTTAGATACCTAAACATGATTTCATTTGTCAATCGCTGTTTTTTATTGTGAAAAATTGGTTTTATTTTGAAAATAATTCCGATTTTTTTCATGTATCTGGATGTAACTTCCTGCCAGAATTGATGTGGATCACTCGCGGTTCGCGCACAAAATAGACCAGACGTGGAAACGATCCGCCACACGGCGTGAGCCTTCCGCGGAGGACCGCGGCGCAGTGTGAACCGCACCATAGGTTGCCAAGGGCGCCGAATGAAGTGGACTCTTCTGTGCTGCTTCCGTGTCCAGTGTGATAAACCTTCTTCTGGGTCAGTGTGGCCAAGAATAAACCTCTAGCAGCACGTTTTTAGAAAATTATGTGCGAACAGTCACTTAAAAACAACACCAATAATAATAAAAGCACACCCAGAAATAATAATAATAAGAATAATAATAATAACAATTTTTCCTCTTCTTCTTCTGGTGTTTTAGATAGTTCATTTATTCTGATCGAATGTAGATGTCTGTTAGAATAACAACATTTTTTGAGGTACATGTATACAGTTCAATTCCAATCCGATTAAAGACATTTTGCGTACGTACACGCAGCCAAGTCATTGGTCAGAGAGTTACAGTATGTCAAACAGCATGTGTATTTAGGCCGGACAGGATTAAGATTAGGGATGTCCCGATCAGGTTTTTTTTGGTCCCGATCCGATTCCGAGTCATTGGATTTTGTGGATTTGCCGATACCGAGTCCCGATCCGATACTTTTATAACACATTTGAAACATGAACAAATTGAATAAACAGAGTTGTGTTGTCCCTTATTTTTACTTCATTAACAATATTTTATCATTAAAAACGTAAATAGAACACTTCTGTAAAGTAGCTTTAATAAAGAAGTAAAAATAGAACAAATATTAACTAGAAAAAAAATCATATTTTCTTTATAAGTGATAATTAGTCATGTGAGAAAGTTTAGTGACTTTAGCTTTAATATCTTTAGAGCTGTTGAACATTTTTGACCAAATGTGATTCCAGTCTTCATTTAAATTCTTAAAAATAAATGTGTGTTTTAGCATGAATTTGATGAGTGTTCATGACTAGCTCAGATCATTATTAATTTTCATTAATATTTTTTTGTTTGTTTTTTAAGATTATGTGCTTCTCTTTAAGCTTTTAAAAGATCACATTTATTGTTTTATTATCAGAGTAGTTCATTTTCTTAACTTTTATTTCTCTTTCAGATAAATAAAACAGGCATATCAAAGGACAGCTCAGGTAATAAGGAGTTAAATCACGACGCTAGCATGTAGCAGTTAGCAGCTGCTGTTTTATTCATCTGCCTGCAGCACGAAGAGCTTTACATTAAAAAGAAACTAAACTCTGTCTTTTTCTATTGAAATGCCTTTAGAGGTTGTTGTTTAGAGACACCAGCTGTCAGTTTAAAGCGTTTTCTAAAGAGTTATTGATCCCGGAAGTCTGAATCCCTGATCAGCTAGCTAGCTAGCTGTTTCCATCAGTCTTCTGCTGGAACGGTTGCTGTTTTCTGCTGCGTTTTCCAGGAATAACATTTTGTGATCTGTTCATGACATGCAGACTTCTAGTGGAGGATTTATCCGGAATAATTAGATTGAAATATAAAGCGCTGATCAGAATAAGAATAAATGAAATATCCGATCCTGATCGGACAACGGAGCCCGATTCCGATCGAGTCTTCAACCACATGATCGGGCCTGATTTCCGATTACGTGATTGGATCGGGACATCCCTAATTAAAATAACAAACCCCATTTTACTGCTGCTTGACTGAGGTCAGCTCTTAGAACTTCCATCCTGGCTGCTGAAACAGGAAAACCCAGATGTACTTTTTTCTCCAGCTCACCGTCTCCATCAGAAGAGCTTGTCAGAATAAAGCGACCCCGCTTTTTAAGTGTGTGATTAAGAGTCCCAGTCTTCACATCTTCCAGAGACGAGGGGTCCATCACTCCGGATGCACGTCCCAGCACCTTCAGGGACAAGTTTGTCACTGTTCGTCAGGGCTGCCATCAACTCCCCAGAGGGCTGAGCAGTCACCAAAACTAAAACCACAATTACTTTTTGTTTTTAAGTCCTGTGACAATAACAACACATGACAGTCGGGGGATTTTTATTTTCTGTTTTCTAACCATAGAAACCACAGTTTCTGTTATTTTGTGTTCAGGAGCGACAAAAACAACACATACTGCTACGGGTGCACCATGTATACGTCGAAACCAATACGAGGTGGAATATTCTGAGTCTTCATTTAAGCATTTATCATATTTCCACGCTGCCAATCTGTTTCCTGGTTTGTAATGAGAGAGATAAGGACAGGGCAGCGGAGAGCCGCACACAATCACACGGGCTCCATTACCTGAATAACATTCTGTGCATGATTAAGGATGAAATGCAGCAGGTGGAAAAAAATGGCCTTCAGCCAAGTGGTTTGTTTATGAGTTTCAGCAGAGAGCGATTTGATTTACCAATCTCACTGACGTTACCCACTCTTTACCGTTCCCCCAGTGATTTTCTGACTCAGCCTCTGCAGGTGGTAGTTAGCTGGAGAAAATAAGTAGTCCTTTGGCAAAAAGAAAATTTACAAAATGAGCCAAAACTGGAAGGAAAAAACAAAAGGGGAGATGGCGACGCTTTTGGTGAGAAAATATCTGAATTTCTGTGAATTCTGGGAAAAGATATTTTTATAATCATGACAGCAGAGTGTTTATTTGGCCTGAAGGTCTCTGCTTTAAACATCAGATATTCTAAGACCGTCAGCGACACTCAAATGAAACCTTTTCTTTATCAACAGAGCTCCAGAGAGCAGTCTCCTCGTGTTCTTCAGAAGCCTTAAGCCAAAGTGAGGAAGCACAGCTTTCTGTGTTGTCAGGTTGTTGTCTTGTGCAGATGTGGAGCTTTTTTTGAGAGATCATACTTAACTGTTGGATGAAGTACTCCAGCTGTTGTCACTTCAATCAAGCTGTTGCATGTTCTGTATTTGTCAGAACAGTCTCAAATAAACAGGGATTACTTGATTCACATTTGGACAAATAACTTGTTAAAGTCCCACTACAAAAATCTTCAAATTGTTTGATTTACTCTAAAAATGTTCCCAGTAGTTTTACAAAATCCAAAAATGTTTGTCGTTGTTCTAGTGTTCTGAGTTGTGGGTGGGAGTTTTGGCACAGAGTAACCCCATCCCCATTTTCTATTATTTGTTTATTTACAACTGTTAGCGTACAACCCCTCACACGTTTCCTGTGCAAAAGCCCTAGGAAACATTGTGTACAAACATCTGGTCAGATTCTTAATTGGTCGTCCTTGAAAACTCCTCAAACAATCTTTATTATTGTATTGATACATTTGCAGTTTTTCTGATGTTCGTTTGTGTTGATAAGACATTTTTCAGATCATTCAAACAGCACATGAAAGCAATTTTTCTATAAGTTTGCATTTTTTCCTTGTGGATATCAACCCAGTGGTGAGGTTGGCACTAAAATGAGGACAAAAGCCAGCTGGATTCTTACTCTAATAATGTGGATTGCTAAAATGCAACATCCATCACCAACTGGTCCTTTCTTTCAAATTTTAGAACCTTTTCTGGCCCACAACTCAACAAGGATGTAGTGCTGAAACACCACGGTGAGGACCTGGAGGAGCAGACTCACTGCCTGACAGATTACCTAAACTTCTGTTTGGATGTAGTTGCCCCAGTTACCCCACTAACAAACCTTGGGTAACACAAGAGGTGAAAGCGGCCCTCAACAGGAAGAAGGTGGCTTTCATGAAGAAGGACAATGCTATCAGCACAGCCGGAGGTGAAACATCGCCTGAAAGAGGGAAAGGACACCTTCAGGAGGAAGGTGGAGAAGAACCTGGGTGAGAACCAGAGGTCTGGGACAGTCAACACCATCACAGGCTTCAGAACAAAGGCGATAACAGCGGGGGGAACAGTGGGGGACGCTAACAGGTTGAACAACTTTTTTAATCGTTATGACCAGCCCACTGTCCCCCCTCCCCCACCACAGGACTCGCCTTCACTGACTCCATCTCTTATGCAGCCTCCACCACCCCTCCCCCCATCTCAACACCTCCCCCAAATAACAGCTGACCAGGTGAGGGGAGAACTCACCTGGTCCCCCCCCCGTCTCCTCAAGACGTGCCGCTGAACTTGGGACGCCACTCCAGCATGTTTAAAATCTGAGTCTGCAGCTGGGAAGGGTGCCCTCCACGTGGAAAACATCGTTCCAGTTCCCAAGAAAAGCCGTCCTGGTGAGCTGATCGACTACAGACCGGTGGCACTCACATCTCAACTGATGAAGACTCTGGAGCGGCTCTTCCTCAATCTCCTCAAGCCTCAGGTGCAACAGGCTCAGGACCCCCTGCAGTTTGGCTACCGAGCAGGTGTGGGTGTGGATGATGCTGTCCTCTACCTCCTGCACCGAGTCCAAGCTCATCTGGACCAGGGGAGTGGCACAGTGAGGATCCTCTTCCTGGACTTCTCTAGTGCCTTCAACACAATCCAGCCACCGATGCTACTGGACAAACTGAGGGAGATGCAGGTGGAGCCCTGCTTGGTGTCCTGGATTGCCGACTACCTCACAGAGAGACCGCAGTACGTCAGGCTAAGGAGCATCACCTCCGATACCATCATCAGCAGCACAGGAGCTCCCCAGGGGACGGTGCTGGCCCCCCTCCTCTTCACCCTTTACACCTCAGACTTCTGCTACACCTCGAAGCTGTGTCACATACAGAAGTTTGCTGACGACACAGCCATTGTGGGGTGTATCAGGGACGACGGGGAGGACGAGTACAGGAGTCTAATCAGTGACTTTGTCCACTGGAGTCAGATGAACCATCTCCAGCTTAACACCTTGAAGACCAAGGAGCTGGTCATCGACTTCAGGAAGTCCAGCCCACAACCACGACCTGTGACCATCGGAGGCGATGAGGTGGAGATCGAAGGCGACTACAAGTACCTAGGGTTGTGGCTGGACAACAAGCTGGACTGGACTCGCTGCACAGACCACCTGTACAAGAAGGGCCAGAGCCGTCTGTACTTCCTACGGAGACTGGGATCATTTAACATCTGCAGGAAGCTCCTGTGGATGTTCTACCAGTCTGTGGTGGCCAGCACTCTCTTCTACGCCGTGGTCTGCTGGGGGGGCAACATGACAAAGAGGAGTGCTGACAGACTGGACAAACTGATCAGGCGAGCGGGCTCTGCAGTCGGCATGAAGCTGGAACCCCTAGTGACAGTAGCAGAGAGGAGGACACTTAACAAACAGCTGGCTATAATGGACAATACCAGCCACCCTCTGCACTCTGTCATCAGGGAACAGAGAAGCCTGAGCAGCAACAGGCTGCTCCTCCCTAAGAGCAGGACCAACAGACTTAGAGACTCTGCATTCGGCAGGAGGGGGAGAGGGAAGGTCAAGAGGGGAGGGGCGTAGCTGCCTGATACATCATACGAGCAATAACCAGAATACATGTGCAATACTCTTACCAGTGCAATATATCCAATCTTGATTGTTGATTTTCTACATTATTTATTATTTTTTCTATTTGCATATTTGGCTATATTCAGTTTATTTTACTTTATTTTGTTATTTTACTCCATCTGTGTGCTGTACGGACGCTGGTACCTGAATTTCCCTGAGGACTTCCAAAGGGATTAATAAAGTATTTTCTATTCTATTCTATTCTAAGTTTGCCCACCGCTGCTGTAGAATTACTGTGAACACAGTAAATGGTCTGATTGACTCGTTTTTCTCACTTAATGGGTCTAATAGTTTGGTGCGCCTTAAATATAGCGTCAGTTGGAAGTTGACAGTTGGCCTTATAAACCAGAGTACCCTATAGTGCGGAAAATATGGGACTAATGTTATCACAAATTTGTCTGTGGTGGTAATATCGCACGAGAGTCTAAACGAAGAAATGTAGGAGGAATTAAAAAGAGTAAATAAAGTGAATTGTTTGGATGCATGAACGTTTCCTTCTTTGATTCCATGTTGTCAACCTTTCCCTCCCGGGTTATTATCATAAACGGTGATTTATGGCTGAAGCGGTGCGTCTGCAGCGGTACACGATTACCCAAAGCCGCGCTACATAATATTCTAACCTGCATAATCATAATCTCTCTCAAGAAGCAATATTATTTGAAAGTTTTGCTGCTTGCTGTTGTTTCCCATGCACTCCACCTGGAGTCTGGAGGGGGTGAAAAGCCTGTCAATTTTTATATCGCCTTTTGATTTATTTTGAACAGTTATTAAAGCTCACCTTCCTCTGAGGATTTCCATAATGATCTTTTTACACATTGCTTTATACTAAGTCCCACAGACTGTTCGGGCCTGCCACCACATCTCTTATTAAATCTGTTGAGCTGTGAATTTACTCCAAGGCATGTATGATTAATGAAGGCGAGGATTCAATACAATATCTGAGCTGGTTTCACAGCTCACAGCTTTACAGTGACGTGATGGGGGAGTCGTGTGAGCCTGAACATCTCCGGTCCTACCTGGAAGATGGCAGGGAGCACTTACTGCTTTTGTTTAGGTGGAAAGAAGCATCCCGACATCGCAAATTTCTTCTGTGATGTGCATAGAACTGAGGCATAAAGCAGAAGTCCAGACACAGTGACGACATCAGGGGTGTCGAGCACTCGAGGGGCCAAAATCCAAAACACACCTCAGGTCGCGGGTTGAACGGGAAAAACATTTATTTAACTCTCTAAAACTACATTTTTACAACTTTAAAATGGTAACTTTTTAGCATAATTATGAGATAAATATATAGCATTACCAGTGATAGTGCTGGAAGCCGAATTTGGCTGCAGAAGATGCTGAAATTGATGGCTAAAAATGCTAAAGCTGATAGCCAGCTAAAATATTAGCTAAATGTCAAAATAGCTTAAAAACTGAAAAAAACTTAGCTTATCCAAAACAGCTAGCATGCAGCTGAAAAAACAGCTAGACTTTAAAATATCCTAAAAAATTGGAAAAAGCATAAATTAGCCAAACAGTTAGCAAGTAAATATTAGCCTAAGTCCAAAACAGCTTAAAAAAACTTTAAAAAGTCGAAATTAGCTAAAACTGCTAGCCTTTAGCTGAAATATTAGCTAAACTACAAAACAGCCTAAAAAACTGAAAATGTCTATATGAGCCAAAACAGCTAGCATGTACCTGAAAAAATAGCTAGACTAGAGCTGAAGTTAATTGCTGAAATTACTGTTGCTGATAACTAAAATCACTGAAGCTAATAGCTGTAAATACTGAAGTTGAAAGCTAGCTAAAATATTAGCTAGATTAGTATAAAAAACAAAATAAAAAACCTTTGTTAGCCAAAACAGCTAGCATTTAGCTGAAATATAGGCTAAACTTAAAAATAGCCTAAAAACTGAAGAAAAAAAAATAGCCAAAAAAATTAGGATGTAGCTAAAAAATTAGCTAAACTTTAAAATAGCCTAAAGCATTTTAATAAGGGCCAAAATAGTCAAAGAAGCTAGTAAAATCACATTTTTAAAACTGTAACTTTTTAAAACACAATAATAATGAATAATAATAGAATAAATCAACTTAAACCTTAAATAACTTTCAATATTTTACTCTCCGTGAAAATATATTTTGTCAAAATTATACAAGTTAGAAATGAGTACAAGATAACATCAGGTTGTTAATAACAATAAAATAAAATGATCTGGAGGGCCGGATGCGGCCCCAGGGCCTTGATTGTGACTCGTGTGGACTACATTCTTCGTGTAAACTCAAAGCAGAGCATCGTCTGCGGCAGCGGGGGGATCGCTGCTGCAAAGAAAGACTCCCCTGTTGTCTGCCAGTCATCCCTCACTGCGAGGTTCAAACCCATGCGGAGGAAACAAATGAAGCAATTCCTAAATGCTCAAAAAAACATCTCAAATCTGCCTTTGAGAGCTCCTGCCGGAGCTCCAGCGGGGATGTAAACAGATAAAACGTGAATGTCTGCGTAAAGATCCCAGAGCGCACCCCCCCCCCCCCCCCCCCCGCTCCTCAAGCGACGCTCGTCACTTCTCAGTCAATATCCCACTTTTTCACCTTTAATTACAAGCTTTGAATATTTAAAGAGAATTGAAGGGAAAGTTTTAGCCAACTTTATGTACTTTCATCTTCATGCTCTCTCAATCTGTCTGACTTTTGTGTCACATCTCTTCCTCTCCTCTCTTTTCATCACTCACAGAGAAAGTTTTTCCCTCCCTGCTCCACTCTCACCTTTATTCTTATCTTCATCACCTTCACTTCCCACATTTCTCATATTAGACCGTCTCCGTCTTCCAGCTCTGGGGCTATAAAGGAACAACAAACAGACAGATCTTTACAGATGAGTGTTTGGTGAAAGTGTCGGCGCGCTCACCTGCATACATCAATGTCAGCGTGCACAGTTGGTGAGCCCCCGCCAGCATCCCGACATCACAGCAGGAGTTACAAATGGATGTGACACTCTTGTTCCTTTTCTCACAGCCCTCCCTGGTGGCTCGTGCGTTCCCAGCCGAAACCTTCCCCGAAATGCAAGGGGTGTCTCGCACAAGCGCTGATGAGGAGCTCCATTTTCACTTTTTAACTCAATAGCTTCACAGAAATGTGAGCTTTTACCTCAGAGTGTGTGTGTGTGTGTGTGTGTGGCTTTTAGCACTCGGCTTTCATCAGTGCTAAAGATGAGACTGCAACATGCCTCCCTCGCCCTCACAGTATCAGGAAGTCAGCGCCGTGTGTGAATCTGGAGGATAATTGTATGACCTTCAGCTATAATAAGGTTTCATTCTCATAGGAGCAAATTAATGTGTAGACAAGAGGACAGAGAGGGAAGAGCTGTAGGATCCAGCAAAAGGTCAAGAATGCAGTCATGAAAGAACCTGAGTCGACAGACGCCGGGAATCAAACCTCTTTTGATGCAAAGCAAATTTCTCAGACACTTCGAGGAGGTCAGTGGACCGTCGTGCTTAAGCTACATTAACTTCAGTGTTTTACGTGTGTGTAAAGTTGGGATAAAAGAAAGGAAAGAAAATCCCAGACTGTGCAGCTTCCTGCTGGTAAATGGACAGCCTTTAAAGCAAATGCTGTCGCTGTCGCTCTGATCGCTCCAGCATTAAGAGGTGAATCTGTTAAGTATGTCTACTAATATTTCTATATGTTTTCAAAGCCTCAACTTAAAACATTACCAGAGCTCAAACAATACAAGCAAAGTGTTATTTTAGGTAGAGTTTATGTCACGTAGGTGTAAGGGAGGGGGTCACTTTGGAGATCCGCTGGGGAGACGACTGGGAACCCAATAATGCAGCAAGCCAGAGACACGTTTCAAGACTTAGTTTAATAAAACATAAATGTCCATAAAAACTAAAAAGTGTTAAAAAAATGTAAAGAAGCTACAACGATAAAATAGGCGTAAGCTCCAGTCCATAAAACCTCAAGACTAAAAAAAGGAGAAAAGAGTTATTTTTCTTTTTGGACGAAACCACAACGTTCACTCCACTCTTCTAGGTCACAAGGCTCTCTCTCTTCATCTTGCCCCCCCACCAGCAAAGAAAAACATCTAAACAACTAAAGAATGCAAAACAAAGAAAAATATGTGTAACAAGCCCCAAAACAAAACAAAATCACACCAAACTCTTTAAAGAAAATACCGTTCAAAACAAACTAATACAGCTGGTGGGGTCAACTTAGCTTTTAGGAGGTGACGCCGAAGTCCTCCCGCGCCTAAGAGGACAAGAAGCGGCGCGAGGGATGCTTATTAGAAAACCGCCGCAGGTGGACCTCTTCCGAACATGAAGCGCCGGCCGGTGAGTGTGGCGTCGGCAGGTGATCCCTCTGAGCAGGGCGTCGGCGGCAGTCCTTCTCGTCCTCCGTCAGGGCATCTGAGCATCTGAGCTCCTCCGCGCCTACTCTCCGTCCCCTTCCACCCCCTTTTTCTTCCCCCCGTGAAGGCCTTTAGTCACAAATAAAAACCCTCTCAATACAGTTGCCACGCCTCCCCACAGGTGTACTCAGTTAACCCCTATATTCACATCCTGTGACATTTAGGTATAAATAGTCATTTTTTTAAACAGAGTTCATTAAAAACCAATTACACTTTCCAGTGTCATTTATGGTGTTGGACTCATATTTGTTTGCATTAATTTTATGTTCAATAGCACTCTGAATGAAAAATAATCAAACTGGTTGCCTATTTATGTAATCTTGAACATAAACTGCTGCTAATTATTGTTTTTGTACATATGTCTATGTAGTTAAGATGTAGAATATCTAAGCAAGTATGACCTGAGTAATTCTGTAATTCTCCGTTTAGGTGAATAATCAACTCCCTTTGGATTAATAATTAGATTTCTAGATGAAACACTGATAAGAGTTCATTTCTACTCTATGAGTGTAGATTATTTCAGTTTCAGGAGGGTTTTGGTTCATCAAGTCAAATCATATCTGAAATCACCAAACTTTGAACGCATCTAGTATCTGGTAAAAATTGACATCCATCTTGAGCAGATTTAACATTTTGCAAATAGCTTCTCCATTTTCAGCAAACCTCTTCAGCAATTAAAGTAAATTCTGTCACCATTTTCATCAAAAAAGCTTCATCTTAATGCATTCACACTAGCACAGGGGTCAGCAACGACAGCAAGTTCCAGTTCAAAATGTTCTCCTTAACAGCTGTGCCATCACCAAGTACGATGCAAACGGGGTTTTTGTTCACCTTTCTGCTCATCTCGTCAGGGATTACCACAGTAAATCAGCTCTCACTGATTCATGGTTGTACAGAGTTTTAGGCTGGATGATCTCTGACATAATCCTGTATTTTTAAAGTTCAGAGATCAAGTTATGCAGCAGCATGAAGAGTCTCGTCTAAGGATCCTCACTGGATTTTAGCTCAATGAACCAAACCCAGTAATGCAAACAAAAAAATTCAATAGATCTGGAAAAAAATGTAATTCACAAACAGCTGGTCAAAAAAAAAAAAACATATTAGCTCAAATTTATGCAAATTATGCAACAATGAAAAAAGTTGAAATACTATTGCAACTATGTCTGTTTAAAAACTAAAAGTACTACATTTATGGTACGTGATACTGACATCAACATGATTGATACATCAGAGCAAAATATCCTGAATATTTCTAAGAATTTTTCAACTGTTCATAAAAAAATAAAAACAAGTCACAACTCTGCAAACAAGTGTTTACTTTTGGCTTTTTTAAATTGTGTTATTATGAGACAGAACCTGAGGAACCTGTTAGTTCATTCTTTGATGATGCTTTTATTGCATGTAAAACTAAATATTTTACCCTTTTGTTAGTTTGATATTTATAGTGATTCAAATTCTTTATTTTCACCTCCAGTAAATACAGTGATGGTCAGCTGTAACATTTATTCATGGATATAATTATTACAGCTTTTTTATTTCACCGCGGCAAGGTAATGTGCAATGTGTAAAACTATAAAGTTTTATTTTACAAAAAAAAAAAAAAAAACGCAGTATTTCTATGGGTGGGCGGGGTCACAGTCTTTGCGCTGCGTGAATAGATCCTTTCCTTGTGACGCCAAAGATCCTTGTGGGAAGAGATGTTCACTCTTTATAAATCCAAAAAAAATATATAAACTGACAACAAAATTATTTTAGTTGTCACACCGCGGCGTTCCACCGTCTTTCCCTCCACGTGCCCTGGGTTGCCGACCCCTGCACGAGCTTTATCACAGGTAATGCAACTTTTCTAGTTTCTATTTGATTTTTCTATTTACAAATCAGAAAAACTTGTGGAATGTGATTTTTTTTTTACAGCTAGCTAAATTCAGGACTCAAATTAATTTAAAATCATAAAATTATATCATTTTTGTTCTGTTTGGCTCCAGGATTTTAACCCCCTCTTTGCCTCACTATTTCCAAAAAAAAAAAAGAATTTTTTACTGTTTTCTTCCATTTAAAGTGATGCTAAATCAAGTGGAGTCCTGGATGTATTGGTGTGTTGCACATGTTAGCAACATGTGGCATAAAGAGGTTAAACTGACAGTAAAAGGTTCCAATTAAAGCTGCTTTTTTCAATTCCATTGCAGCGGTTAGGTTGTTGGGAGCCGCTGCTAATGAATTCATGTGCACGTGTTGAAGCAGGAAAACCTATTCTGACAGAAAACTACAGACAGAGGGAAAACAGCATGACTCTGCACAAACAGACTGCTGCAGAATGAGTGCAGAGTATTTAAAGCAGGACCTGTGATTGTGATGAAGTGCAGCGGCGGAGGCTCGGCTGCAGCGCACCTGCCTCCGCTCCTGCACATGCAGAGAGAAAGAGTGAGGGCAGAGGAAATGATAAATGCGCTTGACGGAAAGCACTCAAAGAATAAAAGATAAGTGTGGTCAGGTATGACATTTAATTTAAAGTAACAGCGACAGAGCTTCAAGAACATTCTGGAAATGTCCCTGCAATGGTTTAAAGGATGTAATAACAGTTACAGAATAAGAGAGAGAGAGCAAAATACCAATATGGCAATAAAGTCTTTTCCCTCTGTGCAATGTCAGTATTGATATTCTGCTGCCAAATATTGACATTTGAAGCAATGAAGGTGTTCTGTACATATTTCCCACTTCCAGCATCAACTGTCGTAATAGCTCCTCGTGGTGATGCTGAGATGACAAATGGAGTAAACTTGACTGAAAGGGGAAGAGATTGCAGCGTGTGTTTCTGTGTTTACAAACACATTACCAGAACAAATGTGGTTTCAATCCCCTCATGACACGTGTTAAAGTCAAGGCCCGGGGGCCGGATCGGGCCCTCCAGGTAATGCTATCCGGCCCTCCAGATCATTTAATTTAATTGTTATTACTGACCTGATGTTATCTTGAGCTCATTCCTAACTTGTATAATTTTGACAAAATATATTTTTATGGAGAGTAAAATCTGTCAAGTTATTTAAGGTTTAAGTTGTTTTATTCTACAATAATATTCCTGCTTTTTTATTATTCACAATAGTGGTAAAAAAGTTTTAAAATATGGCATTCTGATAGCTTTTTGGCATTCACTAAGACTTTTTAGGCTATTTTGGACTCATATTTTACCTACAAGCTAGCTGTTTTGGCTCATTTAGGTCTTTTTTTAGGCTATTCTGGAGTTTAGCTAATTTTTCAGCTACATGCTAACTATTTTGGCTAACCTCAGTTTATTTTAGGCAAATTTGGTATTCAGCTAACATTTAAGATGGCTATCAACTTCAGCTTTTTTTTAGCTATTAGCTTTAGCATTTTTAGCAATCAATTTCAGCATCTTCAACTATCAGCACTAGCATCTTCTGCAGCCAAATTCAGCTTACAGCATTTACACTAGCATTATCACAGGTAATGCTATATATCTAGCTCATAATTATGTTAAAAATTACTGTTTTAAAGTATTAAAAATGTAGTTTTAGAGTGTTCAATAAATGTTTATCCTAAATAAAGGTGTGTTTTGGATTTTGGCCCCTTGTGTGATAGAGTTAGACACCCCTGCTTTGTCAATGGGCGGGGTTAAAAATTTGTTCTCTTATCCATCTTCACAAGTCTCCGTTTATGGTCATCCATGGACCACGTGTCAGATATTGTTTTGTGATGCAGATGTTATTTTCTCCCTCTAGTGCAGAGTCTGGGAATAACTGCTACTTTGCATTTCTTGTGCACTAAAATCATTATCCATTTAAACACTCAATAATACATTTACAAACATCCCAGCTGTGCTAGTTCTGGGCGTCCCTCAGAAACAGGGCCATAGACTGACATTAAAAACCAGGATGCAGCTGGACAGTTTGCTGTGGACGGCAGCCAGACACACAACTCAAAACTATCAACTTTATCGTGTGTGCTTACTTGCATGAAAATTGTTTTTTTCCTCAAGTTCAGGGCACTTTTTTTTTGAGAGTGTGTGCCTTCATCCACAACATTGATATGTTAGCATGCTATTTAGTCTAACACACTTCAGTGTGATCCCTGCTTTGTCTTTGTACATGTGATTAGTATGTATGCTAGAGCATGAGGAGATCTCAACCTCCAAAGGGATTTTCATTTGATCAATCTATAATCCTGTCATGTATAGATGTGTCCTTGGGCAAAAGGTTGAACCATAGATCGCTGCCAAGGTGTCCATGAATGTGTGACTGTATATATACTGCTCACAAAAATGAAAGGAACTTTTTTTATTGGTCCTGGCATGAATTGAATGAAACCTGTCTGATCATTTTCTTGTTGGTTCAGCAGCTGAGGGCCTCGTTCATCAATTTCAGCTGTATTGGTGTTGATGAATTAACAACAGGTGCACTTCAGTGGCAACAATTAGAAAACCCTCCAAACAGGACTGGTGTTCCATGTGGAGGTCATTTCAAGTTTTTTGGCTGGTTTTCCACTCGTGCTGATTTTGTCTTGTGTAATTCTCTCTACTGGCAGTATGAGGAGATTCCTTAACCCTACAGAAGTTGCACAGGTTGTCCAACTTCTCCAGGATGGAACATCCACACGTGCTGCAGCAAGAAGGTTTAATGTGTCTCCCAGCACAATCTCCAGAACATGGAGGAGATTTCAGGAGACTGCTGGTTATTCTGGGAGAGCTGGACAGGGCCGTAGAAGGTCCTCAACCCCTCAGCAGGACCCATACCTGCTCCTTTGTGCAAGGAGGAACAGGCTGAGCACTGCTCGTGCCCTACAGAATGACCTCCAGAGGGCCACTGGTGTGAATGTCTCTACCCAAACAATCAGGAACAGACTTCATGAAGGTGGCCTGAGGGCCCCACGTCCTGTAGAGGGCCCTGTGCTCACTGCCCAGCACCGTGGAGCTCCACTGGTATTTGCTCAAGAACACCAGAATTGGCAAGTCCTCCACTGGCGCCCTGTACTTTTCACAGACCAGAGCAGGTTCACCCTGAGCACCTGTGATAGACGTGAAAGAGTCTGAAGAAGACAAGGAGAACGTTCTGCTGCCTGCAACGTGGTTCAACATGACAGGTTTGGTGGTGGGTCAGTGATGGTCTGGGGAGGCATATCCATGGAGGGACGCACAGACCTCTACTGCCTAGGAAATGGTGCTCTGACTGCCATAAGGTATCCAGATGAAATCCTTCAACCCATTGTCAGACCCTACGCTGGTGCAGTAGGTCCTGGTTTCCTCCTAATGCACCACAATGCCCGGCCTCACGTACGCGCCGCCAGGTTGCTCCTCAGACTGTACAACAGCCGGCCCTGGGCCGTTTGGGTCTTGTTCTGCTGCCTGTCCCTCTGCTCCCCCTCTCGCACAGGTGCAGCTTTTTTCCACTCAGAAAGGATGGAGATAAAAGGATGCACCTTAGAGGTGCTTGAGAGAGACCCTTCGACGCCTGCCAGTCAGATCCATTGGTTGCAGCTCTGGTTCTGCTGGTCCTCCTTGTTGGCCTTTCGTATGCTCATTAAAAGAGTTTTGGTGCTATAAACCGGTCTCGTCTCCCCTTTATTTGTTGCGGTTCAGAGCCAGCCGTAACAAATTGGGGGCTCGTCCTAAGGCGTGTTCGTGCACGCGCTGGCTCTTGTTTGTGTGGGCTTTGCGCCTCTTTGTTTTGGTTGCCGCGCGCCTCGATGACGTCTTTCTGATTGTTGTGGTTTCGTTTGGGGTGACGGGCCGGTTCTTGGATTCGTTTGGTTTTTGATCTTGTGGGGGTGAGTGTTTTGCTCTTGTTGTGCACTGGGTTTTCGGTGTTGTTCCCTGTTAGGCTTACCGGCGTTTCCTCATAGGGGACTCGCCGCGGGTTTTGGTTTTAGTGCGGAGGTACGGCGGGCAGAGCTTCCCTCTCCCCTTCCCCTACGTCGGCTCGGGAGCACGTCCGTGGTTCGGGGGGGGTGGCCCGTTTCACTGGTCACTTTCCTGTCCATCGGATAACTAGTGCGTAAATACCCACCGCTACGCCTCCTGAAGACTAGGGTGGAGTTAGCTAGTTTGGCGCTAAGCAGTTAGCGGGACACGCCTACTTCTCATGTGCGCACATTTGTTTGTTGTTGACGCCCCTTTTGCGTGTTTGAGGACATGGACGGAGTCGTGGAGGACTTTATTGAGTCTCCTTCAGAGTCTGGTTTGGACATGTGCACAAAGAAACAGCTGCTCTCACTCGCGGAGCATTATCGTGTTGACGTCGGTGACGCTAGAATGAGCAAAGAGCGGATTCTGGTTCATTTAAGGACAGGGCTGTCGGAGATGGGGGTTCTGAAGCTCGGTTCGGCTAAGCCTCTCCTTGGTGCGTCCTCTTCGTCTGCTGGATCCAGTGCGGCTTTAACATTTGAACAGCAGAAGGAGCTGCTGTTGATTCAGCTGGAGATAGAGAGGGAGAGAGCTCGAGTGGAGCGTCCGGTTCATCTGGAAGCTGGCCCTGATGAACTTAATGACTTGAGGCTGATTCCTAAATTTGATGAAAATGACCCAGAAACGTTCTTTGTGTTATTTGAACGGTTGGCAGAAACACGTGGTTGGTCTGAGGGAACACGCTTACTAATGTTGCAGTGCGTTTTGACTGGTAAAGCACAGCAGACCTTCTCAGCGTTGAGTGGTGCTGAGAGTGCTCGGTATTCAACTGTACAATCTGCGGTTCTGAAGGCTTATGAGTTGGTACCAGAAGCTTACAGGCAACGGTTTCGGGGCTGTAAGCGTGGGGATCAGACTCATTTGGAGTTTATGCGGGGGCTGGTCTGGAATTTTGATTCTTGGTGTCTTTCTGTGGGCGTTAGCACGTTTGAGGGTCTGAGAGAACTGATGCTTCTGGAACAGTTCAAGGCTTCTGTACCATCTAGCATTTCTACTTACATCAGTGATCGCGGGGTTAAGTCCGTGGTTGAGGCTGCTGCTCTTGCTGATGAGTATCATTTGAGTCATTCGGTTGTCGGGGCTCATTCAGGTCCAGCTCGCGTCTCTTCGGGCAGACCCAACGTGGGTCATCAAGGTAGGCGATTTTCACCCCACAAGAATGTTTGTAATTATTGTCACCGGTATGGGCACTGGAAGAACGAGTGTTTTCTCTTGAAGTCTCGGCGGGGGAGAGTGAGTGGTGCTCCTCGGCCGTCTTTGTGTGCCTCGTCAGTTCCTCCGGTTAAATCTGAGTTTGGTGGGAAGGTCCAGTCTGGACAGGAGTCTTATTTTCCGTTTATATCTGAGGGTTTGGTGTCAATGGTTGGTGGTGGGGATCAGGTGCACGTGAAGATATTGCGTGACACTGGAGCTTTGGACTCCTTTATTGCATCCTCCACTTTGCCATTCTCGGACATAACCTTTGTAGGCTCTGAGATTCCTGTCATGGGAATGAGCCTGGATGTTGTAAGTGTCCCTCGCCATAGACTTGTGCTTTGTTGTGGTTTTTTCCAGGGGGAGGTGTCGATGGGGATGCGTCCAGCTTTGCCCGTTAATGGTGTCCAGATCATCTTGGGGAACGACATCGCTGGTGGAGCAGTCTGGGCTGATGTTCCCCCTTCTGTTAGGGTGGCTGGTGCTCCCCTGCCTGGCTGTCAGTCTGAAACCAGTGAGCGCTGGATGATGGAGCCAGAGCCAGGTGCCGCATTGGAAGAGCTTCAGGGCTTGGTTTGTCCTGATGTTGAGGTTGCTCAAGTGCTGGAATCAGGTCCCCTCTGCTTAATGCAGCCTGTGCCGTCTGTGCTCCTGGATGTTGACCTCCTGGGGTCTCTGGTGGGGACGCTAAATGGGGGGAAATTACCAGATTCGCCTGGCTGCCTCATGTGTACCCGAGGTTGTTCATTTTTCTTTTTGTATTTGGGGTTTCTTTTTTATAGGGGGAGGGTGTTACGTCCCTGGGCCGTTTGGGTCTTGTTCTGCTGCCTGTCCCTCTGCTCCTCCTCTCGCACAGGTGCAGCTTTTTTCCACTCAGAAAGGATGGAGATAAAAGGATGCACCTTAGAGGTGCTTGAGAGAGACCCTTCGACGCCTGCCAGTCAGATCCGTTGGTTGCAGCTCTGGTTCTGCTGGTCCTCCTTGCTCTGTTGGCCTTTCGTATGCTCATTAAAAGAGTTTTGGTGCTATAAACCGGTCTCGTCTCCCCTTTATTTGTTGCGGTTCAGAGCCAGCCGTAACAGGGATGCCCTCACACAGATCTGGGAGGAAATGCCACAAGACACCATTGGTCGTCTCATTAGGAGCATGCCGCCACGTTGTCAAGCATGCATACAAGCTCGTGGGGGGCACACAAGATACTGAAAAGCATTTAGAGTTGCAGAAATGACGTTTTGGAGAAAATGGACTATCCTGCCACATCTTCATTTCACTACGATTTGATGGTGTTTACACAATTGAGCCTCTGTAGACTGAAAAGTTTTATTTCCATTAAAAGACTTGGCATCCTTTTGTTCCTAAGACACTGCCCTGTCATTGTTTGTATAGATATCCAACTTCATATTGAGATCTGATGGATCTAATGTGTTTCTTTAAAGTGCTCATTTCATTTTTGTGAGCAGTTGTAATAGTCCTGGAGTGCTCTGTGGATACTAAAGACTCCACACACTGCTGCTGTTGAGCATTTGTTTGTGCAGATAGACAGCACTTTTCTGTAAGTCTCTACAGTTTGAGGGTTTCCTTATACTGAAAAAAATGAAGAATCTTAAGAAAGTCAAAAGACTTGTTTCAAAAAAGGTTTTAGATAAAAGACTAAACTTAGTTTAAGAAATAATTTCTCAGTAACCGGAGTTTTAGCTATGAAGTGATGATAGCGTTTTCTTGCACTTGAAATGTTTTTGTCTCCTGTAAAGATAATCTGAAAGTTGTAGACGAGCTCTGTTGAGCGTGAGGTTGTGCCTGTGTTACCCAAAGCCCATCGCCCCATCCAAATGATCAGAATCAGGTGTGCCAATCACGGGTTTATAAAATCAAGCCCTCAGACATGCAGACTGTTTCGCAAACATTCATGAAAGAATGTTCCACTCTCAGGAGTGGAGGATGACACCTGTGCAGCAAATCCTCTGGTGGAATCTTCTCACTCCTAAACATTCCACAGTCAACATGATGAAAAGAAAGAGTTCAAGAACAACAGTGACAAACCACATAAACTGATGGAGAGAGGTCAGTGGATGCTGAAGGTCATAGTGCACAGAGGCCACGACTTTCTCCACACTCAACTGCTGCAGAGCTCCAACTTTCATGTGACCTTCAGATCAGTCCAAGTACAGAAACGCAGAGAGCTTCATAGAATGGGTTTCCATGGCAGAGCGGCGTCAAGCCACACAAGTCCAACTCAAAGCGTAGATGCGGTGGTGTAAGGCACGCCACCACTGGACTTTAGAGCAGTGGAGACGCCTTCTCTGGAGGGAGGATTCACACTTTAACATCTGGAAATCTGATGGAGCAGTCTAGTGTTGCACCCAGCTGTGATAACCTGTGCTGACCTTTTGGTCTGTCAACTTTTGTTTGAAGCTCATTACCTCAAGATAACAGAGTCAGAGGAACTTATGACCAAGACTCCAAGATCCTATGTACGAAACACATGAACCTTTGTGACCGTTTATCATCTTTTAAAAGACAGAACTTTAGTTACTTGGATCTAACATGTAAAACCTCATTTAGCAGCTCCAGAAGAAATTCTCTATTATTAAATGTGTATAATTTTATTCCTAACAGAATAAAGATTCAGAACAACTTTGAGGTTAAATTCTGAAATAATCATGTGTAACCATTAAAGCTTGGACAATTGATTTTCTGTGTTTATGTAGATTTGGGAAGTATTTTACCACATATAGGATTCAGACACATATATGTTTGTGTAGCCCAGGCAATAAAGGGTTAAAACAAAGCAGTGCTTTGTCCAATCAGTGTTGTTGTTAGTGCAGTAACGTTTCAGCCAATCAGAGTGCGTGAGACAGGTGTTAGCTTGCTTAGCTAGGAAAACTCCTAAAAGACGCATGGTGAGCGGCTGGAAAGAAAGAAAAAAGTAGGAAACCAAGAGAGAAGATAGAAAAACGCGGCAGACACGTAGCTCACGAGCTGCTGTGAAACGAAGGCAAACACAGCCGATTCAACGTTGGAGAAACGTAAACTCTGAGCTTTTGCAGAGTGAGAGGAAACGCAGATTCAACGCGGGACACGCGTTACTCAAGAGCTCCTGCAGAGTGAGAGCTAACCCAGATTCGACGCTGACGCGGTGAATAATTAAAATTAAACCATCGAATTGGTGAGTTTATTAAACTTAAACAGCAGAGCTGTCTGTTCTCACTGTCCAGATGCCGGTTTTATGTAAAGGAGAGTAATATTGAATGCCACTGAATGCAAACTATTCAAAAGGTTTCAGTATTAGACAGTTTGGATAAGTTATTTGTTAATTTTGAAGTCATGTGATGTTATTTTACTGTGCTGTTGAGGTAAAGACCAAAGATAAATGTGTTTGGGAAAAGGAAAACTATAAAGTTATGCTACAATGTTTGAATTGAGCACAACTTAATGCGTTATGTTTATTTAATGTTATTTTTATTTAAAGCAAGTGAAAATTGTTACAAAAGACTGCATTTTTATTTTCTATAATTTAGAAAAATAATGGTTATTAAGCACAGTAACTGACTGATTATTTTGGCCATGCTAATGCATGCAGGCCAGGTTTTTTTCTGTGGATGAAGTTGAGTTCATCGATGGCGAGCCAAGCCCAGAGAAGACACCTAACATCCAGCACCTGTGAAGAGATCGGTTCGGAGTCCTGAACGGTTACTCGCATCCGTCATTCCACAGTGGTAGGATAAGAACCCCACAACTTGAACCAGCCACCAATCCTTCATAAGGTGAACTCGCTCCACTTGCACCAATCCCCTATTTGACTTTGACTTTTATATATTTTATTTGACTGACTGACCTGGAAGATACTCACTTGTTATCATCAACTTCACATCTGGTGCCTGTGGAAGGACGAAGATTATTTGCCCTGAGAGACTTTGTTTGGTATTGGAACTCTGCTCTTATTGAGTAATTTAGTGAGCAACTAACGGTTTCAAGAGACTGGAAAGATACTTTGTTGGCAGTTTTGACGCTGTCGTAGATTTATTTGTTGGATCCAAATTTTGAATGTAAAAACGAGTGCACTCGAGTAAAGGTTTTCCAACTATTCAAACTATAGTTGGAAGTGGGTAATAAGGAATTGTTACAGGTAAAGAAAAATAAGATTTGTAAATTTTATTTTGAAAAGAGAACTTATGATTTAATTTATTTTATTTTTTCTGTACACATTGAAGTGACGGACACCTTGAGTTGAGTTTTATATATATATATTTTTGTGTTTAATACAAGGTACCTTTTTAAAAGTCTCTCTGCCTTGTGTTGTTCTTGGTTCTGCAAATACACCCCACCTCCCATCCGAGTCTAGTTACCTTCTGATCAGGCCCCGAAAGGCAAATTGCCTTAACTGTTAAACTGCTTATTTTAACATCCCGCACTGCATAAGAAGCAAGTGCTACATTTGTCCAAGCTTTGATAGAAACCCACTTTCTCTTTAATCCAACAATAAAATTCACACCCAGAGACCACTTGGACAGCTTCTCAGATTGACACTCTACAACAGGGGTGGGCAAACTTTTTGATTTGTGGGCCGGAAAGGGTTCAAAAATTTGGCATAAGGGCCGGACAAGGAGCAGATGGAAGGAGAGATTAGGTAATCAACCTCATAAACTAAAAAAATAATATGGAATCTAGAGAAAAACATGCTTTAATTTGGATTAAAATTCACATATATTTATTTAAAAACAGAAAATTTGGGAATTTTGATTTCTAAATTTTGATTTTTGTTCTCTTTTTGGTGATCCAATGGGTTCCTCAGAGGAAAATGCGAACTCAAAGAAACCCGAAAAATCCCCTTCTGACTCAGAAGTCACACACGAACGCCAGAGAAACAACACCATTCATGAGAAGAAACCAGAAATACAATAATTAGGATTTTTGATTCAATGTATTTTAATTTGGAGGGCCAGATTAAGTAGCTTAGGGGGCCGCATGTGGCCCCCGGGCCGTAGTTTGCCCACCCCTGCTCTACAACAAACAGATGAGACCGTCTGGCAGATTAAGAGGGACAATGATGGATTCAACACGATTAAGATTTCCAAGATTCCCATTTTTGTAGTTTTCTAGAAGAAACCAAACCCTCTATCAGGGATGGTGGTGGAGGACCAAATGCAGGAGAAAAGACATGGTGGTAGAAACATAAACGTTTACTAAAGCAACTTAAACATGACAAACCCAGGAGAACAAAGCAGTCCCGTGACAGAACAGAGAAGAACAGATGACCTGCCAATGAGAACTGAAAACCAGACACTTAAATACACTGAGGTTGATTAACTAAATGAAGACAGCTGTGGATGATTAACCTGACCGTGGTGAAACTGACAGAAAACAGAACATGACAAAACCCAAGCGCTGTATCATGACAGTACCCCCCTCCCCTAAAGGGCAGATGCCCAAACTCCTGTGAGGAGGGGACCTGGAGGAACAAAAACTCAAGTCCAGAAGACAGGGCTCCTACAGCCAGACTGAGGTGAGCGGTATGGAACTCTTCCAGGAACAGACATGGAGAGGAGCGGTCCCGGAACAGGACACATGAAGGGGAGCAGTCCCATTAACCCTCCTCCAGAACCAGAAACAGCCAAGGGGGATGAGAGGCGACCATCCTCTACAGGAACAGGACGGATGGCCCCAACAGTCCCCCCTTAGGAACGGATTAGGTAGATGAAGACAAACGTGAAACGAAGATGGCTACAAGAAACCCCATCTGGCATGGCGCGGCGTTGTTTGGCACGGCATGGAGCAGAGGATCTCCTGCTGGGTCCAAGATGGTCAGGTCATACTGTCAGGGATGGTGGAGGAGGACCCAAAAGCAGGAGAAAAGACATGGTGGCAGAAACATAAACATTTACTAAATCAACTTAAACATGACAAACCCAGGAGATTCTCAGTGACTACATTTAAATATTCTAAAAATCGTGAATATTGCCGGCAATATTCATGATTTTTAGGATATTTAACTCATAACATTTTCAGTAATTTTTGTAAGATACATTGTAATGAGATACATTGTAAAAAAAATAATTTTTCAGTTTGTTTTTTGTTGGTATTTAACCCAACTTTCCATAATTTACAAAGTAAGTAACTTCTAATGCAGAAGTAATGTAACTCAACTCATTTCTAAGGGAGTAATTCTGTGGGATGAAAGATTACTTTTCAAAAATAATATGTTAAAAAGTTACTGTTTTGAAGAAGTTTAAAAAATTTGGCTTTAGAGAGTTCAATGAGACTGTTCCCTAAGTCACAAGTTGCACTTCATTAATGCCAGAATCCAAACAAAAAGTTCTGAAACAATCCAAGAAAGGATCTAACAATGCTCCACATCCTAATTTCTATGTCTACTTCCCCCCAGAGATTTGTGAGGAGACAGAAAGCTGTGGGGATGACGTTGATCCCCAGCAGCACCAGATGGTTGCTGGTTTCCTGGTAGCTGTGTGTTCAGCTGTAAACAGAGCAGCAGAATGTGCATGTAGGGGGAACAAGATAACACCTGAGGCCCCAGAAAAAAAAAAAACAAAAAAAACACAGCCGTGCCGCAGAGCTTAATCCGTGCAGTTGCCAACTGCCCAAATCAGTCCCTGTTGTGAAGTACAGTTTGGAGTCTGTTTCGCATCCTTCATGCTTTGCTCGACAAAAACACTAAAATAGATTTGATGACACGAGGCTGCTCCTGAAAGCTATTTTATTAAGCATTGTGCTCTTTAGAGCAGTCCCCCGTAAATCCCTTCATTTCCATTTCAGGACCTCCTCGACGCTCCGACACTTTAGCATCATCGTTTCATTTCTGGGTTCTCGTCTGCATGTGCCGAGAGCTGACGAAGGTTTTATTCAGTAAACTGATAATGGCTACACAGTAAATAATTTATGTCCTGTTCCAACAACTGTTGTTGACTCTGATATCATATTTAAATGAAAAATACTGCACAAAGTAGCTGCTTCCTGCAGCTGGAAGCAAGTGAAAGCAAATCACTTATTTTTTTACGAGGCAGAGGATGCCACGCTTCACTTTTGCTCATATTTAATTTTAACTTTGGCAGCAATTAGAATTAAAACAAAACTTTTCTTCCTGATGACATAAAAAAGCCCTGTGTTGTGAAGTAGGAAATAAAGAGAGCTGTTTGTCAAGTTTGCATAAAGGAGGCAAGCAAATCCTTCTTGAATGTTTTTGTTGATTGCTTTCTTTTATTTAGTTTTGATGCAATCTTAATAAACCCTAAAAACTATGTGATCTGACAAAAAATGGATTGTTTAGAAGACAAGTCAAAGTCGAGGCCCGGGGGCCGAATCCGGCCCTCCAGATCATTTTATTTTATTGTTATTAATAACCCGATGTTATCTTGCGCTCATATTGAAAGTTATTTAAGGTTTAAGTTAATTTATTCTGGAATAATATTTACTTGCTTTTTATTATTCACAATTATGTTAAAAAGTTAGCTGTTTTGGCTAATTTTGTCTTTTTTAGTTTTTAGGCTATTTCAAAGTTTAGCTACTTTTTTCAGCTACATGCTAATTACTTTAGCTAATGTAGGCTGTTTTCCGTTTTTAGACTGTTTTGGATCTTTGGATCTCATATTTCAGCTACCTGCTAGCTCTTTTGGCTAATTTTTAGGCTTAAAACACTTATTAATTGCTTTAGGCTAATTTGGCATTTAGCTAATAACTTAGCTAGCTTTCAGCTTCAGCGTTTTCAGCTGTTAATTTCAGCATCTTCAGCTATCAGCACTAACATCTTCAGCGGCCAAATTCAGCTTCCAGCGTTCACGTTGTTGCATGGGATGTTATATATCCAAGTCATATGTTTATGTTAAAACGTTATGGTTTAAAAGTTTTAAAATTGTAGTTTTAGAGTGTTCAATAGATGTTTATCTCGTTCGGCCTCAACCTACAGTGGGTTTTAGATTTTGGGGCTCTTGTACGATTGAGTTTGACTTACCTGATCCAGACCCTTTGTGTGCCTAAAGAATGGAGGGAGATTTTCCAGCAACTCATTCTTTTTGTTTACAATCTTTTCTGTTTTGTAAATTTGCATAATGGACAACAGAGCTGAATTAAAAATATAAAATCTTTCTTTCCACAAACTAGATTTATATTCCCAACTGGAATGTTTAAGTTACTAAACATATTGATAATTTATGAGCAAATAATTGGATTGTCTTTTGATTTTAGTGGATGGAAGGGCTGAGATTTAAAAGTGGAACACTTTAGAACTTCAGTTCTTTTTTAATTGCAGTAGTTTCGGTATCCAGACTGTTCCTCACCCAAATGCCGTCAGTACCTCCATCATTTCTATATCATTAACAGTCCAAATGTTGATGCTGAGTGGCTCTCATGTCAGAGAAACATGCTGAGGAGAAGACCCCTTCTCTAAGGAGGAGGGTCATGCTCTAGTCTACGGTTATCTGGAGAAACCACATGTTCACACCACTTGAGAGGACGTAGTTACCATCTGTAACTGATAACCCCCAAGTTCTTGATTTAAAAAAGGTTTTTGGTTCATACAAAAATGTAAGTTCTCTTGTGGATCTCTATGGGGTCAAATGAGGATCCGCTTTAAGTGAACAAAAAGAACAGGTTGGAGTTTTGAAATACAGGGATTGTGTCATGGATGGTGGAGAAGGAGACAAGACTTGGTGACAAGAACTAAAAACATTCAATATATAACGCAAACCATGACAACCCAACAGAGAAAAACCTGGTGGCAGAACCAAACAGATGAATTCTAAATGAGGAACTGAAAAGCAAACACTTAAATACACTAAACGACTAAATGAAGACAGCTGTGGAGGATTAAACCTGAATATGGTCAGACTTAGACTTATTGATCCCTTTGGGACAGCACCCTTGGGGAAATGAAGTTATCAGCAGTTTAGAAAAGTATACACAATAAAAATCTCAATGTACAAATATACACACAGGATTAGAGAAAAAATAATAATAAAGTACTGACGGGAAAACGGAACATGACAAAACATAAGAACAGAATCCTGACAGATTGTAATTTAAAATAAAAAAGTGAACATTTTAAAGCAGTTTAAAACTCAAAAATACATATTAAAACTTGAAGGAATTGTTGAAAATAAAAAAACCAAAATTGAATATTTGAAAAAAATATATTAAAAGAATTGAAAAAAAAGGAAATTTCAAACTTGATTTTGAATTTAAAAGCAAAAACTGTTACCAATTAAAAAATAATGTTTATTTGTGATTTCAACTTTCCTTTTTTTCATTCTTCACTTTCAGTTTTCTGTTTTAGTTTTTTAATTCTGATTTTTGAGTTTTCGCTGCTGAGCTGATACTAATTCTACATGAGGCAGGTTTTAGTTTTGATTTATTTTTCAATTTACTTTTTTTTCAACTTTTCAACATTTTTTCAATTTTTCAAATGTTCAATTTACATTTTTTATTTTTATTTTTAATATTTCCTTTAAATTGTCAATACATATTTTCAAGTTTAAAACTGCTTTCAAATTTTTCAATATTTCTTTTTCAAATTTAAAGTCTGGGTTTTTCACATTTTCAGTCTTGTTTTTAACACACATGCAGATCCTGGTTTGACTCCATAGATCTCATGCAAAGCTTTAAACTGCAAAAAAGCCTCTTGAAAGTAAGTCACAAATTTTTACCCAATAGGCAGATTTTATTTTTAATTAGCAAAAAAATCAGCCAACATGGTAAGAATAATTGTCTTATCAAGAATTTTTATTCCAAGAAATTAATTCTAGTCACTAAAACATATTTTCTCAGACTAAGATTATTTTGGTATAGATAAGATCATTTTACTTGCAAGACAGAAAGTAGGACAATTTTTCAATTCAAAACAGTTTTGATTTGTAAGAGAAACAATGATTCACTCCAAAAGCACATTAAATAGTACTGAACTTGTTTGAGATGTATCCTTTGACAGTGTCCATCCTCCAGTTTGTGATTCATGTCAGAGTCACTTCCTAATGGACATCAGCCTGAAGCCTCACTGACAAATAGTCTTTTCTGAGAAGTATCTTGAGAATAAAGTTGATCTTGCACAGAGGTTTTCTGTAAGAAATACTAGAGCTAGAGACTTGCTATCTCTACCAATTGTAAGAACTTTGGCGTTGTGTGTTCTCACTCTGCTATTGGCTGCTCGAGGAGCAGGCTGAGGTCACTTCTCACCTCAATAAAGAGATTTGCTGAGTCAGTGAAATGGGTGTTGAGAAAATGTAGTCACTGAGAATTTAGTTTATATTACACAGCCTTAATGTTTAAACTCAGAAAAGTTTAGCAGTGATTTTAGATGCAATTTGAAAAGTCACAAGACCCCAGCAATGAGTTATACTAGTAAACGAGCTGAAATCCTTAAAGGGAAAGTGTTTAAAGAACCACAACGTTGGAGGTTCATAAACCATCGTGGATCCATAGACTGTATTTCTCCTTTTTTGTTTTTGTTTATGTGTGTTTTACTTGCATTCCAAAATCTAAAATGTTTAATATTTCTGAAAAGTTCTTGTTTTTAAATGAACAGATTTCATATAATTGAAAGAAACCGAATGCCAGTAGAACATAATTTAAAACTAGAGATTCTTTCATTAAAACTGAACAAAAAGCAGTTTTTCATTAAAGGAAGGACAGAAGTTATGGCTTCTTACAAGGTGTTGCATCACGATCTGGAGGTTATAACATTTTATAGCATGATTAAAATGAAAAAGAACTTTCTGCTTGGTATCAGTTGAAGTTCTTATAGAAGTTCCTTCAGACACAGCTTTTGAACAATGCAAGGTTAGAAAGTGAAGAAGATTTCAGTTTAACCCTTTAACACAGGAGGCGTCTCTCAATCAGTAGTCCCCAATCCCCGAGCCGCGGACCGGTCCGCGGGTCACTTGGTACCAGGCCGCAGACAGAAAAATATAAATAAATGCGCTAATTTACATTATTTCCATTTAGTTTATGTTCTGATCCTGAATGAAGTTTTATTTTGAAAGATTTTCAGATTCTGTTGACACCATCCTGGGTCACATGATTTAAAGCAGCTAACTAGCATGGCTAACTAGATTGCTAAGCTAGTAGCTCAAAGATAAATAAACAATTAAACAATAAAATGTATTTGGAAAGTTTCTTTGGGAAGAAAAGAGTCAGAGAGGAAACCGTAAAAGAACTTTAAAGAACAATAAAGCTGCTGCTTATGGAAAAAACTGGGAATTTTACTCGACATGAGGAATTACCGAGAAAGCAGAAACCGCTAAAGTTACTGACACGGTGGATTCATGTTTATATAATATTCAAAAATGCCACTTTTATGACGGTTGTGTCATCTAATTTTGCTTTATTTATCCATTGCACCTTAAAAGTCGGATGCAGCCAAAGCTAGCATGCAGTTGTTAGCCTCCACAATGATATCAAAGGGAAAATCTGATAACAGTTTAAACTAGATGCAAACATTTTACGGAGAATTAAGATTTAAGGTTTAAGTTGATTTATTCTGGAATAATATTCCTGCATTTTTCATTTTTATGTTAAAAAGTTACAGTTTTAACATTTAAAAAATTGGCATCATGCTAGCTTTTTGAACTATTTTGGCATTTACTAAGAATTCTTTAGGCTATTAAGGTGTTTAGCTGTTTTTTCAGCTACATGCTAGCTGCTTTGGCTAATTTAGGCTTTTTTCTAGTTTTTTTCTGATATTCTGAAATCTAGCAGTTTTTTTCAGCTACATGCTAGCTAAGCTAAGTTTTTTTTGGTTTGGTTTTTAGGCTAATCTGGCGTTAAGCTACTATTTTAGCAGCCTATCAGCTTTAGCATGTTTAGCCATTTGCTTCAGCTTTTTCAGCTATCAGCTTCAGCGTGTTCAGCTATCAATTTCAGCATCTTCAACTATTAATACTAGCATCTTATGCGGCTAAATTCAGCTAACAGCAATCATACTAGCACTATTGCAGGGATTTCTATATATCTAGTTCATAATTATGTTAAAAAGTTATGGTTTTAAAGTTTTAACATGTAGAAACATCTACTACCAACTTCACTTTGTTTCATTAGATCTTCATCATCCGTATAAAAAATATCTACTGATATTTTTAGAATTTTTCAAAATAAATTTCTTACATCATTTTATTTTGAAAATAGATTTTGATTAACTGGAATCTTAAAAAATGCCAACTTATGGTTCAGACCAGCCCTGAAAATGTGGTCCAATTTAAAGCGGTCCGTGGCCTGAAATAGGTTTGGGACCACAGACCTAAATAACACACAGACTTTGACCGTTTATGCAATTCAACAGATTCTGGCGCTGCTTTGCACTGTTTTTCTCTGAACCAGTATCAATTAATTTCGTAAGTGTTGTTTTTCTCTGCTTCAGAATCAGCTGGAATGACATGAATTGGTTAAAGAGTAATGGAAGTTAACATTAATGTCAACACTGCAGCTAAAGCTCTGGTGTTAAACGGTTAAAGCTAAGCCAAGCAACAAATATTAAGCCATAAAAATGTACCTTCACTCCTATCGCGGTTCATGCTGCGGTGAAACCAAGAATACATACCTGCTAAAGATATCCGGCGCTGTGGTAATTCCAGAGCTCGGTTTTATGTGTGAAAATGTACTGGCATGTTCATGTCCTGATGTGGAAATACACAAGCATTTATAGCACACAGCTCAACATCTAAAAACCTTCCAGATTTGGGGCTCCTCTCAGGAGAGACAAACCAATTAAAAAAAAAATACAGCAGGGCTTTATATCCAAGTTCTGTCTTTGTGTTGCTCAACAATCCCTCTCCCTCTCTCTCTCTCTCTCTCTCTCTCCTGTCATTGGGAGCGGCACGTCCGCGGTTAAGGCCGGAGTGAGATGGCGAGGGGTAGGTATGGGGCCAGCTTTTGTTTCTCTGTTGCTCAGGATATTTGAGTGTAATTGCTGCACTTCACACTAATTAACAGTCTGACTGAGATAAGCTGGAAAGAGGCTTAGAACTGTGGATTTAGTGATAAAGAGACACTTTCAAGAGGCGGAAGAAGCCCACATGACAGCGTATCCGACCTGGACTGAAACAGAGCAAACCGTCTCTCTGTTGTAATTAGCTCAAATGTGTGCTTTTGAAAAGGAATAAAACATGGAAAGTTTGGGTTCATGCTCTCACAGAAGTCCCCAAACAGATGTTTGACAGAATTTTTACTAGTTTTGTTTTCAGATACTATTTAAAAATACTTCATTTTAAAAGCATGTTTGCAGAAAGGAGGTGAACGGATCCTTGTGTGTTTGTGTTGATTGTGTTCATTTATTTGTGTTTAGAACACATGTCAAAGTAAAGGGCCGGATCCCACCTTTTTTTTTTATTTTATTGTTATTATCTTGCGCTCATTTCTGACTTGAATACTTTTTGACAAAATATATTTTAAAGAGAGTAAAATATTGAAAGTTAAAACTTAGATTTATTCTGGAATAATGTCCCTGCCTTTTTATATTAATTTATATATATATTTATGTAATTTATATATAATTATGTTAAAAAAGTTCAGAGCAGATGACCCGGATTTCCTCAGTAGCAAAGTGGGAAGAGTCCATCTGCGCTGAATCCTGGGCGGATCAGGAAATGCGTGGTATGACGGACCGCCTGTTCGCTGCCACGTTGGTTCCCGGATCCCTCTGATCGAGGTCCAAGTATAAAAACCCACTTGTAGGACGGGAGCCCCCGGCCCAGCGTCGTGAATGAATTACCCCGCGGCGTTGCGGCGTAAACGGCTCCAGCTGTATGACAAGTCCTGGCCACTTATGGCCCATTATGCATTGGTATCAAGCTAACAGACTTTAGTATTATGTGTTAGATCAATCTCTACTTTTTTGGATCAATTATTGATCTGTTAAGCTGAGATTGATTCAGATCAATGAATCGATTAAATCAATCCAGCCCTATAAAGTCACCAGATCACACTAAAATACAGCCAAGTTCATCAGTAATTAATCATCTATGGTTTATTACTTTCTGTTTTGATTAAAAGTTCAACTTTGAGACATTTTCAGTGATATTACCTCGGCTCTTTTTGCTGTCAGTCAGAGTATAACAAACTTCTATTGAACTGCCACAACAACGAGCTGAAAAACAAACGTTTTTCCTCAAACATCAGAAAAGATAATATTAAAAAATAAAAGACGGGGGAAAAAAACAAGTGAGTTCTGGTAAAACTTATTGATCCAAAGTGGAAAGCAGTGATGCATTTTCACTCATTATGAGTTGAAGTGAGGTCAAATCAGCGTTTAAACAAAGAGGGGTTTGATTTTTAAAGACTTATTCTTGTGAACACAAAATGATTCAAGTTTTAAATAAACATTGGATCTAATAGCTCAAAAAAATGTATCTCTGCATTCATAAAACAGAAGTGATTTTTTATTAATATCAGAAAGTGCAGTTGTTTTCCTGCCTCACCTTGTGTCTCTTAGCTGTCTGACTATATATATACGTCAACGTCAGACAAAAGTAAAATACATGACATATTACATGGACGAAGCTTTAAGTGTTTTCAAATTATTTTCTCAGCTCAGATTCTTAATATTTGAGCGGCTTAAGCCTCATCATCATAGTGGCCCCTACACCAGCACATCTAATGAAGTCCTTCAGAAAAAAGGCGAGAGGAAGAATCCTGACAGAAATGAGACCGACACATGGACGATGTGATGAAGCGATTCCCCTCGCTGTTTGCAAATGTGAAAACGTTGTTTTTCACAGGCACAATTTTTGATAACATAGCAATCTGGGAGGAATCATCCCTGGCAATTTCCAGTCATTACAAAGAAAATGATAGCTGAATGTCAAGGCAATTTCCAGATAATCACTGGCGAAGCAGACATAAGCATCGGCCCTCTTCCCTCTGCTGATGGCAGTACATTTCACTCTGCAGTTGAATCCAAAAGTATAGCCCCATTCTCTCAGCCAGGGTCCATTACTCTTACTCTTGGTTTTCTGGAGATTCAATTCCACAGTCAGTCTGTTGAACTTGGCATCAACAAAGAGAGGCCCAGTCCCAGTGGAGCGCTGCTTTCTCCGTCCCATCCTCCTCCACTGACAGGCCGTCCCTTCAGCGGGGCCTTCTCTTCCTCGCCATGATCTCGGGTGATTACGGGATGAAATGCGGAATACTGATTGTTTTGGGCACATACTTTACCTGCACAGAGAATCTGTTTCACCATTGTTAACTCGGAGTGGAAGCTGGTTTTATTTAGTCAGGATAAGATGTTTTTACAGTCTTTATTCATTTATGGAATGGTTTAATAAACCAGGACTGGTTCCTCACTGGTCCAGAAAAACCAGTGAGACATTTTGGACTTTTCCAATGTATTCTGGATTATTAATAGTGCTGTAATCTGATTGTTTTTAATACAATTATTAGTAATCTGTGATGTTGTTAATTCTATTATTTATATGGCTGCATGGTGGCGCAGTGGTTAGCGCTCTTCCCTCACAGCAAGAAGGTCCCGGTACCAATCTCAGCTGAACTGGAACCAGAACCACCGACTGGATCTTTCTGTGTGGAGTTTGCATGTTCTCTCCTTCATATGTGGGTTCTCTCCGGAGACTCCATCTTCCTCCCACCGTCCCAAAACATGCTTCATAGGACCTTTTGCCCGCCAAAGGTTATCTTTTCTCATCTTCTCCTTTGGAGGATTTGACCTTCATCCTCACTTTGGATCTTCCTCTTAAACATCTGATTCATTTTTCTCCTCATATTCTTTTTTATTTACCTTTTCTTTTAAATAATTTGCTGCTTTATTTCTCAATGTCACTATTTACTTTTTCTATCTTTAAATTAATTTATTTTGGATTATAACTGACCGATCACATTACCGATGAGAAGTTTATGAATCATTTTTTGTTGTTCTTGTAACAAACACATTAATGATAAAATGACTGAACACATTGAATGCTCCTGGATGAAAAATCAAACGCACCCCATTATGCGCATCTGCGTTGGACGACCCGGGGCAGCATGGTCTCGCTCCCGGGTCATCGCACACGCCTGGCTCGGGACCCTTCTGCCTCATCACCCAAACTCCTGTGTGTTCCCAGCTCGTCATCCCCTGTTTGGAAGGTTGGGGGTCTGCAGTTCTCGGCACGCTGCGCCGGACGCGAACCAGAGCCGGGTCAGGGTGTTGGTGCCCTCCGCGTCCTGGCCAGGTTGGGGACCCGTCATTTAATGGGAGTGACCAGGTGTTGGGAGGGGGTGGGGATGACGTCAACAAGTGACGTGGAGGGATCCTGAACGTCAGCATGTGACGACCGGGAACCAGGATGTTGTCATGGAAGCAAGAAATTGGACTGGGAGAGAAATCCAGAAGATTGAATCAACTGGTCGGTCCGCCACTGAAACCAACACAAATGTCCAGATAAAGCTCCGCCTCTCAGCTGGAGGGTCATCTTTCATTTTCTTTCTTCAATAAGAGCGACTGCAGCTTCTGTCTTGTTTTATGCTGTGAAGACCGTCAACACAGCTGCAGCGGCGTAATTCTTTACCAGAACCGGACCGCTCCGGACCGTTCCGGCATGTAGCTTATGTGGCCTTAGAATAGTGATAGCGATGATAATGGACACATTTGATTTTAATCTCACGGATACTAGACACACTTCCCTCGCCTGAGAGAAGTGACTCTGGAGGTGGAGAGGTCACCAGAACTTCTCAGCGACTTAAATAAGGAGTTTGACTCACGCTTTGTGGACTTCCAGAAGACTTCTTTAGCATTCCAGAACATTTGCAGATGGAGTTGACTGAGTTTCAGTGTGACTCAGAACTACAAAGAAAATCTGAGGAGAAAAAACGCTCTAATGCTGTCTCTGTTTGGCAGCACCTACAGTTGTGAGCAAACATTTAGTCTCATGAAGAAGATCAGACTCTGGAGTACCCTCACAGACTCACACTTACAAGAGTAAGCTGCAGCCCAACATCGAGGCACTGATGAAGTCGAAAGAGCCGCTCCACTTCTCTCATTCAATGGAAGAAAGTTTGTTTTAGTTTGTTTTTCAATTAAAACACCAGCGAAGCCTTGAAGGTTTCACAGACAAATGTTACTTATTTACTCTCACTGTTACTTTAATGAATACAGAATCAAAATTCCACCATATTCTTTATTGTCTTCTTTTATTTCATGACACGGAGAAAAAATATGAATCTATTATAATCTAACCTAATAATTGCTGTCAAAAGTCTCATTTTGAGGAATTATCATTTACATTTGTGAGACAGTAAAAGATCAAAATGCAAATAAATGAAGTTTTTCTATTCCAACTTTTACACTATCGAGGAGTGTTATTTATTTTCAATCTAAAAAATATTAAGAAGAAAAAAAACAAGAACAAAACATCCATTCAGAGTGCTCTAACTTCACACATGAAAAAGTACTGAACCTTTTTTAGAAGTAAAAAATATTTACTACTTTTTAAAACATAATACATGTATTGACATATATTTACTGTCCTTCTTCTACCAAATGTGATCATTTTTCTGCAGTTAATTAACAATTTGATATCTTAGTAAAAAATTACGTTGAACATTTCACATGTCTTAGTTTGAATTTGGATTTAAGTAAACAAGTATATAATGAGCAGATTTGGGATTAAATCAGACGTTTATATGTCTGTAAATGCAAACACTAAAGGCTTAATGTTTATTGAGAAACTTTTAGTTCTTGCAGTTTGTTGCATTCACATATTTTGATGAGAGGATCGGGAATTAACTTCCAGAAAATCTATATGACTTCGGTACAGAATTGAAGCAATGCGGGTTTGAAGGGAAAATGTTCCTGTCAAAGTGAAAAGAAAGATTATGACTTTTCACCAGAATGATGCCGTGGAAACACAGAGGAGTTGGGGGTAACGGTGACAGACAGGTGACATGCCCCTGAAGAAAAGGATATATTAGTTTTCCCAACAACTGACAGGGTTAGGAAACAAACGTCTCAGGAAAAAAAAGACAACAGCTGCTAAACTCTGCAGACACGAAAGAAAAAAAAAAAAAAAGTTGTGTCAGTAACATGAGGCTGAAAAAGACCAAGCAAATTGTTTCTGCACTTCTTAGCAGGCATGTTAGGCTGGGCAATCACTGTTCTGTCACACAGGCTGTAGTATTGTGTCACATGCAAAATTCAAATGCCAAGAAAAAAAACGTCTTTCACCATATGTCTCTTGTCTACCTGCGTCCCCCGCTCCTTCTCCTCCACCTCGCCACTCGTTTCACATCTGCTTTCCCTGCAGGGTTTATGTTTACTCGTTCTGCAGCAACAGTTTCCCTTTCCTTCCTCTCGCCTCTCTCCACTTCCATTCTTTCCAAGCCGCTGGCTGGGGCCTTTAATCGTCAGTGGCACCTGTCCCCAAGAGCCGTAATGTCCCCCATCCATCAGCAGGGGATGACGGCCGGCGTGCCTCCCCCTTCCCTTCCTCTGACCCAGTCAGGTGGGGAGGGTTCACGCTATACCAGCCCCAACCAGTCGGAGGAACAAACTCACACTCATGGTCATTGGATTTGGACTCTTAATCATTGGCGCCTCGTGTGTGCGTCTCATTCCTCCCACCTCAACCCCTTTGGCGCTTCCTGCGCATCCCCAGAGGGCGAGGATGGAGGACACCAGAGGAGGGAGGATGGATAGAGGACACACAGGACTGTCCTTGTGAGCAATGATTCCTACTCAACTCGGAGGCGTCCGCTAATGCAGTGATTGATGCTCTCCGTTAACAGGAGGTTATTTGGATGTTTCCTTTGAGAAAATACTAGAATTATGTCAATACCAGGATAATTAATAAAAACGGTCACCTCCATTGGAAATGTTGAAGTAAGTAAGAAATTCATGGTCAACTGATGTAAATGTGTACATTTATATTCTTTGATTAGGATGTAACAGATGCTGATTTGATAGATTTAGGATGTGGTCAGTCTGAATTGATTCCTCTTGATCTTATTGTGCTTCACCACATTCTTGGTTCTTATAACTCATCTGTAACAGAGCAGTGTCTCAGACTTACACAGTTTAGCATTTAAAATCACTCTCATATGTTCCATTGTATATCTGAAACAGACATTAAGTATAGACGTACACATGGTCATATAAACTGAACGTGATTGGCCACATAGACCGCAGATGATGAAGGAACATCAAGAGAAAACATAAAGATGTACCCATTCAAAGGTCCTGACCGCTGCTGACCATAATGCCTGAGGAACCTTCTGCTGCCTGAGAGGAGCCGCTGCCGGTCTTGGGTTTTCACCACATAAATAGAATGAATCCAACCTTGCTAGCATCAAACTGATGGTCACAGGAGCATATGCTGAGACAGGGAAGATGGCCAGACACCTTATTTGAAAGCTGGTGTCTCATCTTTTCACAATGGCCGGGAATCAATTAAAAAACTTAAATAATAATCGCAAACCTGGAATCAATTAATGGAGATTAATCGCTATATATATATATATATATTTTAGTCTCAGTATTTTCCGACCACTTATTATCTGCTAATAGTCACAGTATGAAATCAAACATAAATCACGTCTCTGTTTTTACCATTTAGTTTGAATTACTGCTGTCAACCGATTACAAAATTAAAAAAATCGGAATAATCGCACTTTTTTGTTGGGATTAATCATAAAGTTTTACCAGGTAAAATGTATTTATACAAAATGTCTAATAAAACTACAAAAATAGCAAGAATAAAGTACTAAAAACTGACTGAATATTTATTTCTTTTGTCAGCGACCATGGTATAAGCAGGATAATACCCAACAAATCGTTTTAATTTAATTTATTACACAAGCTAAACTACTACAAATGTAGAAGAATAGTACAAACTTAACAACTTTGCTAAGTTGTTAAGTTTGTAGTTTTTATCTAAAGTCTAAAAGCAAATGTTTTGCTTTGAAAATCTTCTTCCTGTTACCTAACAAATCATGACTTTTTTAATTAGATGCACATATTATGTTTTATTTGTCTTCTTGAGAAATTAACTTGTAATTCTTTTTTTCTGCATGTAAAACACACCTCTTTGTAATGACGCCGACTAAAATACCAACGCAACAATGGCTGCAATTTTTCAGTTAATCACCTCGACCAATCAAACCCCCCACTATTATCATTTTTTCTTTGTCCCAACCCACAAATCTCCTGCTTTCACAATCCTCTGTTTTCTTTGATTACAGGGAGCCAAACCATTGTCAGGACTGCTCTGTACTTATCTCAAAGTGTGGGCTTATAAAACAAGCAGCAGCTATCAAACACACCAGCTTTCATCAGGCTGATCTGAAAAACCACATTTAAAGATGCCACACGTATCCGATTTCTTTAGTTTAGTTTGTTCTTCCTTGTGGAAGGAACAGATCAATACCCAGCAGAGCCGCAGTATTTACAAAATGTTGAGGAAAATATAGAACATTGATAACGCGGACTATAAATAGTCTCAGGAAAACAGCTTTACTCATCACCTATACACTTTATTAGGCGTTTTATGGCTGCAAGCTACCTATTATTTCCTCTGGAACATGTTTAGTCTGACGTGTCTCACCCAGAAGGTTAGAATGTGTGCAATTTGAGAGGATATACAGCAAATGATATCACACATGCAACAGTGAAACAGAAGCCTTTGGATGTGTCATGACTGCTGCTCCCTGGATGCCAACTAATGGGGTGTCATCATGGTTTTTAAAGGTAGGATTCCTCTCCCATGTCCTTCAGGAACCACTCAAATGTGTAACCTTCAGCACCATAGGTGCCTTGGGTCTCGGATATCCTTTCAGATTAATTCCCAACTAGATGGGATGACACGTTAGTCTGCGCACTGTTGCGCACCATCATTACGGCCAATTTCCAAGAAAAATCTAACAAATTCTTCCTGTTTGCCCATTCGAGCTTTGTGTCGCCTGATGACCTTCAGCTCTCACTAATACGTTTATTTAGACAACAGTGACACATGCTGGAGTTATTTTTAGTGGACAGTTAATGATAACATTGATAAAATAGATACAACAATCAGTAAAATACCAGGAAAAAAACAAGCCTGCAAAATCTGGATTTTTTTTTTTTTTTTTTCATAGCATCTTTCAAAGTAGAGTAGTCTAACGTATGTGATGCAAATGTGCACTTTTAGCAAATGATCACATTGGACTGTCACTGCCTGATCCTAGCGCTCATTCTGAAAGTTGAAAGAGGCTTTTTGCGGCAGAGTAAATGTTGCTCCAGACTTTTTCTTTCACTGCTCTATTCCAATAAATCAGGGGTGTCACACTCAATCGCACAAGGGGCCCGAATCCAAAACACACCTTAGGTTGCGGGCCAAACATAATAAAAATGTATTGATGATGTTTTAAAGCTTTAAAACCGTAACTTTTTAACATAATTATGAACTAGATATATAGCATTACCTGCAATAATTCTAGTGTGAATGCTGGAAGATGAATTTGGCCGCGGAAAATGCTAGTGCCGATAGCTGAAGATGTATAAATTGAAAGATAAATGCCTAATTAGCCTAAAATTTAGGTTAGCCTAAACAGCTAGCATGTAGCTGAAATATTAGCTAAACTCCAAAAAAGCCTAAAAAATAAAAATAATTAATTAAAAAAAAGCCTAAATTCCAAAATGGACTGAAAACTGAAAAAAAAAAAATTAACCAAAACAGCTAGCATAGAAATATTAGCTGAACTCTTTAGAACAATATCCTTAAAAATCTTAGTAAATTCCAGCATAATCCAAAAAGCTAGCAGAATCCCTTTCTTTAAACTTTAAAACTGTAACAAAATAAAATAAAACTGTTCAGTGTTTATATGTTTTATTTTTTACCTGTCTTAGGACAACAGATGTAATTTAGCACGTGTGCTAATTCTGGCACATGTATGTTTTTGTTACGCTAAAACATTGATGAATATGCACTGTCCTGATTTAAATAAATAAAAATAAAATAACGTATTTGTAGCACTTAAGATGCTAAATAGAAGCGTTAAGATGTTCAAGGGCTAGTAACCAGAAGTCTAGAACTCGTCTCAGGGAGGGAGCGGCTGGAGACTGAAGATTTGATGAAGTTTTTTTATGAATAAATATATACAGTGGGTTACAAAAAATGAAGTGAATGGCCATTCAAATATACATATTTACAAAGAAAAAGGAAAATAAAGAAAAACAGAACATTTCATATTGACTCGTTCGCTGACATTTAAGGAGTAATCTCAGAATAACAAAAATAATCTCAGGATTTATCCTGAAAGTAAGTACTCTCAGAAGTGGGTACTCTCAGAAGTGGGTACTCTCAGAAAAAAAGTACTCTCAGAAGTGAGTACTCTCGGAAATGTTCTCAGAACTAATCTCAAAAAAAATGTCAAAGAGAAGCAAAAACGGTCCAGCTCAGAGTCCAATAGACAAACAGTCCGTTGAATGTTGAGTGTGTCACCACCCCAGTGGGCGCAACTGAGGTGGTGGTTTAACGGGTTACAAGGAACCCCCTACCGGCCCAATGGACGGTTGTGGCTCTCCAATTTGCAGGTTCTGCCGATCTGGTTTCCTGGGATCTAGCTCGCCATCAAGCTCTGGCCTGTGTAATCAGGACCAGAGGTTTCAAATCAACACGTGTTTCAAAAATAAATCCAGAATCTCAAATAAATAAATAGTGCTAATTGCACCATAATCATCATTAGCTACACTAAAAAAAAGAAATCAGTGATAGCTATTCATAGAGCTCTATTTATACAATAACCATTAAAATAACAATAAATAACATTCAGACCAGAACTATAAAATGCCTGTGAGAGTGGGTCTCAATTAATGTGTTGAAGCAACTAAAAGTGCTTCAGACCATCATTCTTTTCATTTAGATACACAATAAATAAAATCAATTCATTTAGGCACACAATAAATAAATCAATTCAATTCATTTAGATACACAATAAATAAATCAATTCATTTTGGTACACAATAAATAAATCAAGGCAGGCATAAACAGTTTATCATAATAACATTTGGTGTTAACCCTCAGTGCACACTGATAAGATGTGGCGAAACAGGCAGAAAGGTTTAAAAAGGGACGCTATCGTCATGTCAGCTGCGTTAGCATGACGGCTCGACTCACCTAGCTTCGCCGAAACCACCTGCTACGTCGTCAACCACGTTCCACGTCGCCAGACCGCATAGAGGTGTAGCAGGAAACCATGTGATCCCAGAACCACGACAACAGAAATTGACCCTGAGGCCATAAAAGATCACCTCCCCCCCTTTCAATAGGCATTTGTCTTCACTCCCGTAACACCTCGTCAGACTGGAGGGCAACAGACCCCAGAAACCCTTAACTCCCCCGCAAAGAAAGACGTGGGTAATCCCAGGTTACCATGACGACTAGCCACTCTGGAGCCTGACCAGCCATCTTGATTTACAGGACGAACAGAAAAGTGCATTCCATTGAATAAAGTTCTTTTGAAGCCACAAGAAAATGTATTATTTGTTGACATGACGTTCTACAGATCCTCTGAAAAACAGGCCGGAGACATCACCGAAACTGGATTTACAAAAACCTTTTGACCCCCCATGGCTTGAGACGCCCCAGACGTTTTATGTGTATTCTGTGTTCTCTGGTATCGAAATGTTTTTTTAACTTCAACATCTTTTTACTGGTAAAAGTTAACTAAAGTTGTGCATCTTTTCTAAGAAGGATCTGGCAGGTAAATAAGAAAAGAACCAGAGGTCTTATCTATCTGTAGCCATTATCATTCGTTTTTCTTTCTGGATTTTGGTTTTAATTCTTTTTTTTTATCTCTTTATTACTTTCTAAATGTTGATGCTTATTATTATTTTGTTTTCTTTCCAGCAAAAGGGGTTTCTACTTATAAGGAGACAAGCTGATTAAAAAAGAATTAAATGTTTCTTTAATTCCTTAATGTTAAGAGCTGTTTGTGTAAAAGGTCTGCCTTCTGAGACAAATCCACACTATTAGGAACCCACCCCCAGATTGGGAACTCACATCCTATTGGAGTATGTTAATTAGATGAGGGCGTAAGACCGGCCCAACTCGTTTCTGATTGGTCAGTTTCAGGGCCTTTGTCCATCGCGACGGTCAGTCCGTCAGTCAGTCAACCAGAAGAAGTCCAGCAGTCAAGGAGAGAGGACACTCTCAGAAAACAGAGAAGGTAGCTCCAAGCAGAGGACAGGAGATTTTTGGAGGGAAACTCAGAACAAAGAGAACTCAGAACAGAGAATTAACTTGTAAGATTTTAATAGCTTCGAGATGAAAACTTCTGTGAGATTTTTCCATCTTTAAGATTAAACAAACCGAACCTTCAACCTTTTTACGTTTTATGCAATTTTAACTTTTCATTTTTCTTTCTAATTTTTATAAGTGACAAAATAATTATTAAGTTTTTGTAGCCCGGCCAGCTTTGAAAACTTTTAATTTAGTCGCTAATTTTTAGAACCAAGCCTGATTTGACCACTTGATACTCAGACTCTGGACACCGACCTGAATCTTCCTGTGGGAATCGATTCTAACTCCAACACTTGGCTGGCTTCTCGGGAGAAGAGCCGTCTCTCAAGCTGCAAGAACGAGGGACCCTCTGGGCTCTTTGGAACCAGAACCAGACCGCTTTGGTGAGGAGACTTGCTCCACGTTCTACTGTTTGTGGTCAGAGGCAGAGTTTTCTTTGATTTAGATTTAACTAAGTAACTATTGCTTCAATCACCAGAAGGACATTTATCTCGATTTTATTAAAACATTATTTTTGCATTAGATCAGACACATCAGACATTACAGTCATACACCTTCAAACATTTACATAACTTGAATTTGTTTTAAACTTCTTTTTTTGCTCTTCACTTATACATTTTGAATAGTTTTAGAAAAAGTGTTTTCTTTCTTCTTTTCATCTCTGCAAAGTATAATCAATGCTGTGCTTTCACACTCAATAATCCTTCTTGTTAATCCAGTTTTATGCAATAAATGAACGTGTATAAGAAGTCGTTGTTCTGTCTCATAATTTCCATGGTTCACAAAACGTCCCTTCAAAGGTAAAGACACTCACGTTTCTTTTGGATAAGTAGACTGATAAATTTGAGTATTACTTTATTAATTAGAAATAACAACTAATAATTAAAGTGATAATTTCCTCCTTGAGGAGGTGGTGCCCCCTACAGGTGAATCTGAGAATTGCAGATTAATAAACTTTATAACTTTGACCAGATCTGAAGGCGAATATCACATATTCAAACCTTCATATGAGTATTAATTGCTAGCCATTCATGCTACATTAATTTATGGTGTCCGTGTGAGGCATTTGCAAAACGTTTTGTGAACTGGGAAATATTGAGATAAACAGGTTAATTAGAAAGGTTTGTGCATCTAAACGTAACTGCGGTTCTGAATGAAATTCCTGAGTACTCTGAGCTGTTGACTTTTCCCTTATTTAAGACTGAGAACTTGTTTGTGTGGCTTTGGAAGCCTGTGACGCTGTGCGATCAGCGTAACAGATGATTCTGTGAAACAGAACTTTTCTGCACGGAGCAGAACCGTGATAATTTGCATGCATTTGCGCATTTATGCTTGCGTTTTAATAAGTTGAAAGGCCTTTGGAAGATTACAAGAAGTTCAGCGTGTTCCTGTCTTGTATAATTCTCTCCACGGAAAGTTCTGGCTGTGTACCTGCGTGTTCCAGGACACAGGCCGACTTCCGTCGTCCCAGCGGCTGAGGATTCCGGCCGGACCTCACCTCATAGATTTATCTATGAGTGGACGTTTATAAGACGTAAACGTCTTATGAAAGTGCAGGAAAGCACTCTTGTCAGCCGTAGCGGGTTACTAAAATTAACAAGGATTTTAGGATATAACTGCGCGTTTTGGGCTGTGTGATAAGCTCTCTGAAGGAGCAATTATCAGTCTGTTGGCAGACCTGACCCCCCCTTTTCTTGTGCTGAAAGCACACGCAGGCGCGGTCTGCAGACTCTTTGTCCCTACTTTATCAGTGCAAAAGACACCTTAGAGATAGCAAGTTGTTACACCAAACTAGCTTAAATCCAAAAGTTGCAATCACTCCGTTTTTCCAGCTTTAGGGTTTGCTGTGAGTAACTGCTTTGTCTTCAGGACGTTTAGCTGCCTCTGCTAAAAAACTGCCTACTTTAGGTGTGTTCGCGACGAGCGCTGAGTAAAACTGAGGAGAAAGGAAGGAGGAACTTCCGGGTCACCCAAGGGGTGTGGCTAAAGCTGTGACGCAGTCAGGGTCATAGGAGGTGGACCTCTGAGCCAGAGGTGTTACCCTCTTCTAATAATAATCAGAAGTTGTGCATTGAACCAAAGCAGGTTGACTGTGGAAGCATAGATATAGAGACCTATATTTAATCCACTCAGAGACTTGAAAGTTTGTGCAATCTAGGTAGACAGCAGTAGGTGGAAGGTCTGCTAAGTCAGTGGTTCATTGACTCCCCTTGTGGCTTGAAATAGATATCACACTTGTCATCTCCCCCTACTGGCAGTTAGGTGTAAATGCTAAAAGCTAAAAGGCTAAAGCTAACGCTAATGCTAAATGCTAATGCTAAGGGGCTAAAAGCTAATGATATAGTGATTTGAAAGCTAAAAGCTAAAGTTTCGGTACTTGCTAATTGAGGCTAAACAAAGCTGTCTAAACCCTCCAGCTTCATTCCTCATCAGCTGAGCAACAGATTTAGAAATGACTGACGCAGTTTCTTCTGAGGCCTCTAGCCATAGGGACCTTTTTGATGATCTAGAAGCTGCCTTGACAGAAATCACTGAAAATCACATTCCAGGTTTTGAAGGTCAAGTTCAGAACTTAACCGCATCTGAACTGGAGACTAAGCTCTCTGAGGTAGTGGCTGAAATTACCAATGATCCACCGAAGGATAAGGAGTTGACCAAAACACTTGGTAGCCTAGCCATACTGCTCACAGCTCGACTCAAAACCGCTCATAGTTTGTTAAACCATGCGCTAGGGAAGCTCGACACGCGCTCGCAGAAACTTTCTCAAACCCAGGAGGAGAATAAACTTTTGCAGCATCAGCGCAAGGTTGCTCCAAGACAAACAGATGAGTTGGAGCGTCAGGTCACTGCACTGACGACTCAAAACGAAGAACTGAAGACTGAAAACGGTCAAATTAACAGAGAAATAAAAGACTGCGAATCCCAGGCCCCAGCCTATCAGCATGAACTGGTAGCAAAACAATTGCAGTTCATGGAGGTTAAAGAAGCTTACGAAGCTTCTCAAATAGGACTGCATGCAGCTGAAGACGATATAATTACATTGCAACGAGAAAATGCTAATCTAACCAGACAGTTAGATGACCAAAAAGGACAGGTTGAGCTAATGCAAGAGCAACTAGCTTACACCACCACCAAACGAGAAGCCTCCGATCAACAATATGAACACTTGATGGTGGAACCTAAGTCTGCAACCGCAGACATCAAGCCATCTTTTGAATCTGACACCTGTCAGCCGATTCATCCAACTTTCAAAGACGAAAAGGGGGGTGCACAGGCTAAAAAGGATGGTTCTGGCGGATTATCTCTTTTAGCACCTGCACCTGCCTCCTTTTCTGCACGGACTCCAAGGTCGACACAGGCGAATCGATTCCATGACTTTAGGGCAGATGAATCTCGTCATCATGGTCCTTCTGATCGAGATTTAGACAAAATTTCTCGAAATCTTACCAGATTCGAACCAACCCCTGGTGGCCCTAATGATCCTCGAGCATACCTGGATGACATTGAGTTCTATCTCAAGAACTATCCAGATGCCATCATTCAAGATAAGATCGATCTCATCAATCTTACTTCGAGCCGTGAGGTAATCCGTTTCATTGAAAGGCAGCCAGAGTTTACCAGACGCAAGTGGTCATTTTTGGGTGACAAACCATCGAGAGGTACCCGACGGAGATTGGCTGAAAGAGATAACAATGATAGCAACAGGTCGGGGGGGGGGCCCTCGAGAAGAACATTAGAGCAGAACCTCTCTCCCCAGCCTTTCTCAACCTCGTCGATCCTCTGTGAGGTTGCAGGCACTCCTGCCTAACCTGAACAGCTACTCGTATTTCTCTTTCTTCTTTTCTCTTCCTCTCTATGTTGTTTTCTTCATTATAGAACACTTAGATCTAGACCCTTAGACTATTACACTACTCTAGTAACTAAGATTAAGTGAATATATAGACTCATTTTAAGATTTGAGTCACGCCTCTGACCACAGCAGTAAAGTTGCAGGTACCCCCACACCTGCCTGAGGACCCGGCTGAACGTCCAACGCTCCCAGAAGAGTCGCCCAGCACCCTGGTGGCTCTCGTGAGGATTACCCGGATGTTTTGACCCCCTTTCACTGAATTACTCTGATCCCACTGTTTTCAGCGGATTACTCTGGCGTTCCAGCGGCTTCCAGAAGGTTCATCGGGGAATCCCATGTTTTTCTGTATCTTGTGTTTCAACTAATTCCACAGGAACAAGTCAAAACAAAGGGGGGATATGTAGCAGGAACCATGTGATCCCAGAACCACGACAACAGAAATTGACCCTGAGGCCATAAAAGATCACCTCCCCCCCTTTCAATAGGCATTTGTCTTCACTCCCGTAACACCTCGTCAGACTGGAGGGCAACAGACCCCAGAAACCCTTAACTCCCCCGCAAAGAAAGACGTGGGTAATCCCAGGTTACCATGACGACTAGCCACTCTGGAGCCTGACCAGCCATCTTGATTTACAGGACGAACAGAAAAGTGCATTCCATTGAATAAAGTTCTTTGAGCCACAAAGAAATGTATTATTTTGTTGACATGACGTTCTAAAACAGATCCTCTGAAAAAGCCGGAGACATCACCGAAACTGGATTTACAAAAACCTTTTGACCCCCCATGGCTTGAGACGCCCAGACGTTTTATGTGTATTTCTGTGTTTCTCTGGTATCGAAATGTTTTTTTAACTTCAACATCTTTTTACTGGTAAAAGTTAACTAAAGTTGTGCATCTTTCTAAAGAGGATCTGGCAGATAAATAAGAAAAGAACCAGAGGTCTTATCTATCTGTAGCCATTATCATTCGTTTTTTTTCTGGATTTTGGTTTTAATTCTTTTTTTTATCTCTTTATTACTTTCTAAATGTTGATGCTTATTATTATTTTGTTTTCTTTCCAGCAAAAGGGGTTTCTACTTATAAGGAGACAAGCTGATTAAAAAAGAATTAAATGTTTCTTTAATTCCTTAATGTTAAGAGCTGTTTGTGTAAAAGGTCTGCCTTCTGAGACAAATCCACACTATTAGGAACCCACCCAGATTGGGACTCACATCCTATTGGAGTATGTTAATTAGTGAGGGCGTAAGACCGGCCCAACTCGTTTCTGATTGGTCAGTTTCAGGGCCTTTGTCCATCGCGACGGTTCAGTCCGTCAGTCAGTCAACAGAAGAAGTCCAGCAGTCAAGGACAGAGGACACTCTCAGAAAACAGAGAAGGTAGCTCCAAGCAGAGGACAGGAGATTTTTGGAGGGAAACTCAGAACAAAGAGAACTCAGAACAGAGAATTAACTTGTAAGATTTTAATAGCTTCGAGATGAAAACTTCTGTGAGATTTTTCCATCTTTAAGATTAAACAAACCGAACCTTCAACCTTTTTACGTTTTATGCAATTTTAACTTTTCATTTTTCTTTCTAATTTTTATAAGTGACAAAATAATTATTAAGTTTTTGTAGCCCGGCCAGCTTTGAAAACTTTTAATTTAGTCGCTAATTTTTGGAACCAAGCCTGATTTGACCACTTGATACTCAGACTCTGGACACCGACCTGAATCTTCCTGTGGGAATCGATTCTAACTCCAACACTTGGCTGGCTTCTCGGGAGAAGAGCCGTCTCTCAAAGCTGCAAGAACGAGGGACCCTCTGGGCTCTTTGGAACCAGAACCAGACCGCTTTGGTGAGGAGACTTGCTCCAGCGTTCTACTGTTTGTGGTCAGAGGCAGAGTTTCTTTGATTTAGAATTTAACTAAGTAACTATTGCTTCAATCACCAGAAGGACATTTATCTCGATTTTATTAAAACATTATTTTTGCATTAGATCAGACACATCAGACATTACAGTCATACACCTTCAAACCATTTACATAACTTGAATTTGTTTTAAACTCTTTTTTTTGCTCTTCACTTATACATTTTGAATAGTTTTAGAAAAAGTGTTTTCTTTCTTCTTTTCATCTCTGCAAAGTATAATCAATGCTGTGCTTTCACACTCAATAATCCTTCTTGTTAATCCAGTTTTATGCAATAAATGAACGTGTATAAGAAGTCGTTGTTCTGTCTCATAATTTCCATGGTTCACAAAACGTCCCTTCAAAGGTAAAGACACTCACGTTTCCTTTTGGATAAGTAGACTGATAAATTTGAGTATTACTTTATTAATTAGAAATAACAACTAATAATTAAAGTGATAATTTCCTCCTTGAGGAGGTGGTGCCCCCTACAGGTGAATCTGAGAATTGCAGATTAATAAACTTTATAACTTTGACCAGATCTGAAGGCGAATATCACATATTCAAACCTTCATATGAGTATTAATTGCTAGCCATTCATGCTACATTAATTTATGGTGCCCCGTGTGAGGCATTTGCAAAACGTTTTGTGAACTGGGAAATATTGAGATAAACAGGTTAATTAGAAAGGTTTGTGCATCTAAAACGTAACTGCGGTTCTGAATGAAATTCCTGAGTACTCTGAGCTGTTGACTTTTCCCTTATTTAAGACTGAGAACTTGTTTGTGTGGCTTTGGAAGCCTGTGACGCTGTGCGATCAGCGTAACAGATGATTCTGTGAAACAGAACTTTTCTGCACGGAGCAGAACCGTGATAATTTGCATGCATTTGCGCATTTATGCTTATGCGTTTTAATAAGTTGAAAGGCCTTTGGAAAGATTACAGAAGTTCAGCGTGTTCCTGTCTTGTGTAATTCTCTCCACGGAAAGTTCTGGCTGTGTACCTGCGTGTTCCAGGACACAGGCCCGACTTCCGTCGTCCCAGCGGCTGAGGATTCCGGCCGGACCTCACCCCATAGATTTATCTATGAGTGGACGTTTATAAGACGTAAACGTCTTATGAAAGTGCAGGAAAGCACTCTTGTCAGCCGTAGCGGGTTACTAAAATTAACCAGGATTTTAGGATATAACTGCGCGTTTTGGGCTGTGTGATAAGCTCTCTGAAGGAGCAATTATCAGTCTGTTGGCAGACCTGACCCCCCCTTTTCTTGTGCTGAAAGCACACGCAGGCGCGGTCTGCAGACTCTTTGTCCCTACTTTATCAGTGCAAAAGACACCTTAGAGATAGCAAGTTGTTACACCAAACTAGCTTAAATCCAAAAGTTGCAATCACTCCGTTTTTCCAGCTTTAGGGTTTGCTGTGAGTAACTGCTTTGTCTTCAGGACGTTTAGCTGCCTCTGCTAAAAAACTGCCTACTTTAGGTGTGTTCGCGACGAGCGCTGAGTAAAACTGAGGAGAAAGGAAGGAGGAACTTCCGGGTCACCCAAGGGGTGTGGCTAAAGCTGTGACGCAGTCAGGGTCATAGGAGGTGGACCTCTGAGCCAGAGGTGTTACCCTCTTCTAATAATAATCAGAAGTTGTGCATTGAACCAAAGCAGGTTGACTGTGGAAGCATAGATATAGAGACCTATATTTAATCCACTCAGAGACTTGAAAGTTTGTGCAATCTAGGTAGACAGCAGTAGGTGGAAGGTCTGCTAAGTCAGTGGTTCATTGACTCCCCCTTGTGGCTTGAAATAGATATCACACTTGTCATCTCCCCCTACTGGCAGTTAGGTGTAAATGCTAAAAGCTAAAAGGCTAAAGCTAACGCTAATGCTAAATGCTAATGCTAAGGGCTAAAAGCTAATGATATAGTGATTTGAAAGCTAAAAGCTAAAGTTTCGGTACTTGCTAATTGAGGCTAAACAAAGCTGTCTAAACCCTCCAGCTTCATTCCTCATCAGCTGAGCAACAGATTTAGAAATGACTGACGCAGTTTCTTCTGAGGCCTCTAGCCATAGGGACCTTTTTGATGATCTAGAAGCTGCCTTGACAGAAATCACTGAAAATCACATTCCAGGTTTTGAAGGTCAAGTTCAGAACTTAACCGCATCTGAACTGGAGACTAAGCTCTCTGAGGTAGTGGCTGAAATTACCAATGATCCACCGAAGGATAAGGAGTTGACCAAAACACTTGGTAGCCTAGCCATACTGCTCACAGCTCGACTCAAAACCGCTCATAGTTTGTTAAACCATGCGCTAGGGAAGCTCGACACGCGCTCGCAGAAACTTTCTCAAACCCAGGAGGAGAATAAACTTTTGCAGCATCAGCGCAAGGTTGCTCCAAGACAAACAGATGAGTTGGAGCGTCAGGTCACTGCACTGACGACTCAAAACGAAGAACTGAAGACTGAAAACGTCAAATTAACAGAGAAATAAAAAGACTGCGAATCCCAGGCCCCAGCCTATCAGCATGAACTGGTAGCAAAACAATTGCAGTTCATGGAGGTTAAAGAAGCTTACGAAGCTTCTCAAATAGGACTGCATGCAGCTGAAGACGATATAATTACATTGCAACGAGAAAATGCTAATCTAACCAGACAGTTAGATGACCAAAAAGGACAGGTTGAGCTAATGCAAGAGCAACTAGCTTACACCACCACCAAACGAGAAGCCTCCGATCAACAATATGAACACTTGATGGTGGAACCTAAGTCTGCAACCGCAGACATCAAGCCATCTTTTGAATCTGACACCTGTCAGCCGATTCATCCAACTTTCAAAGACGAAAAGGGGGTGCACAGGCTAAAAAGGATGGTTCTGGCGGATTATCTCTTTTAGCACCTGCACCTGCCTCCTTTTCTGCACGGACTCCAAGGTCGACACAGGCGAATCGATTCCATGACTTTAGGGCAGATGAATCTCGTCATCATGGTCCTTCTGATCGAGATTTAGACAAAATTTCTCGAAATCTTACCAGATTCGAACCAACCCCTGGTGGCCCTAATGATCCTCGAGCATACCTGGATGACATTGAGTTCTATCTCAAGAACTATCCAGATGCCATCATTCAAGATAAGATCGATCTCATCAATCTTACTTCGAGCCGTGAGGTAATCCGTTTCATTGAAAGGCAGCCAGAGTTTACCAGACGCGAGTGGTCATTTTTGGGTGACAAACCATCGAGAGGTACCCGACGGAGATTGGCTGAAAGAGATAACAATGATAGCAACAGGTCGGGGGGGGGGGGCCCTCGAGAAGAACATTAGAGCAGAACCTCTCTCCCCAGCCTTTCTCAACCTCGTCGATCCTCTGTGAGGTTGCAGGCACTCCTGCCTAACCTGAACAGCTACTCGTATTTCTCTTTCTTCTTTTCTCTTCCTCTCTATGTTGTTTTCTTCATTATAGAACACTTAGATCTAGACCCTTAGACTATTACACTACTCTAGTAACTAAGATTAAGTGAATATATAGACTCATTTTAAGATTTGAGTCACGCCTCTGACCACAGCAGTAAAGTTGCAGGTACCCCCACACCTGCCTGAGGACCCGGCTGAACGTCCAACGCTCCCAGAAGAGTCGCCCAGCACCCTGGTGGCTCTCGTGAGGATTACCCGGATGTTTTGACCCCCTTTCACTGAATTACTCTGATCCCACTGTTTTCAGCGGATTACTCTGGCGTTCCAGCGGCTTCCAGAAGGTTCATCGGGGAATCCCATGTTTTTCTGTATCTTGTGTTTCAACTAATTCCACAGGAACAAGTCAAAACAAAGGGGGGATATGTAGCAGGAAACCATGTGATCCCAGAACCACGACAACAGAAATTGACCCTGAGGCCATAAAAGATCACCTCCCCCCTTTCAACAGGCATTTGTCTTCACTCCCGTAAACACCTCGTCAGACTGAGGGCAACAGACCCCAGAAACCCTTAACTCCCCCGCAAAGAAAGAGTGGGTAATCCCAGGTTACCATGACGACTAGCCACTCTGGAGCCTGACCAGCCATCTTGATTTACAGGACGAACAGAAAAGTGCATTCCATTGAATAAAGTTCTTTTGAAGCCACAAGAAAATGTATTATTTGTTGACATGACGTTCTACAGATCCTCTGAAAAACAGGCCGGAGACATCACCGAAACTGGATTTACAAAAACCTTTTGACCCCCCATGGCTTGAGACGCCCCAGACGTTTTATGTGTATTCTGTGTTCTCTGGTATCGAAATGTTTTTTTTAACTTCAACATTTTTTTACTGGTAAAAGTTAACTAAAGTTGTGCATCTTTTCTAAGAAGGATCTGCAGATAAATAAGAAAGAACCAGAGGTCTTATCTATCTGTAGCCATTATCATTCGTTTTCTTTCTGGATTTTGGTTTTAATTCTTTTTTTTTATCTCTTTATTACTTTCTAAATGTTGATGCTTATTATTATTTTGTTTCTTTCCAGAAAAAGGGTTTCTACTTATAAGGAGACAAGCTGATTAAAAAAGAATTAAATGTTTCTTTAATTCCTTAATGTTAAGAGCTTTGTGTTAAAAGGTCTGCCTTCTGAGACAAATCCACACTATTAGGAACCCACCCCCAGATTGGGAACTCACATCCTATTGGAGTATGTTAATTAGATGGGGCGTAAGACCGGCCCAACTCGTTTCTGATTGGTCAGTTTCAGGGCCTTTGTCCATCGCGACGGTCAGTCCGTCAGTCAGTCAACCAGAAGAAGTCCAGCAGTCAAGGAGAGAGGACACTCTCAGAAAACAGAGAAGGTAGCTCCAAGCAGAGGACAGGAGATTTTTGGAGGGAAACTCAGAACAAAGAGAACTCAGAACAGAGAATTAACTTGTAAGATTTTAATAGCTTCGAGATGAAAACTTCTGTGAGATTTTTCCATCTTTAAGATTAAACAAACCGAACCTTCAACCTTTTTACGTTTTATGCAATTTTAACTTTTCATTTTTCTTTCTAATTTTTATAAGTGACAAAATAATTATTAAGTTTTTGTAGCCCGGCCAGCTTTGAAAACTTTTAATTTAGTCGCTAATTTTTGGAACCAAGCCTGATTTGACCACTTGATACTCAGACTCTGGACACCGACCTGAATCTTCCTGTGGGAATCGATTCTAACTCCAACACTTGGCTGGCTTCTCGGGAGAAGAGCCGTCTCTCAAAGCTGCAAGAACGAGGACCCTCTGGGCTCTTTGGAACCAGAACCAGACCGCTTTGGTGAGGAGACTTGCTCCAGCGTTCTACTGTTTGTGGTCAGAGGCAGATTTCTTTGATTTAGAATTTAACTAAGTAACTATTGCTTCAATCACCAGAAGGACATTTACTTCTCGATTTTATTAAAACAATTTTTTGCATTAGATCAGACACATCAGACATTACAGTCATACACCTTCAAACCATTTACTATAACTGAATTTGTTTTAACTTTCTTTTTTTTGCTCTTCACTTATACATTTTGAATAGTTTAGAAAAAGTGTTTTCTTTCTTCTTTTCATCTCTGCAAAGTATAATCAATGCTGTGCTTTCACACTCAATAATCCTTCTTGTTAATCCAGTTTTATGCAATAAATGAACGTGTATAAGAAGTCGTTGTTCTGTCTCATAATTTCCATGGTTCACAAAACGTCCCTTCAAAGGTAAAGACACTCACGTTTCCTTTTGGATAAGTAGACTGATAAATTTGAGTATTACTTTATTAATTAGAAATAACAACTAATAATTAAAGTGATAATTTCCTCCTTGAGGAGGTGGTGCCCCCTACAGGTGAATCTGAGAATTGCAGATTAATAAACTTTATAACTTTGACCAGATCTGAAGGCGAATATCACATATTCAAACCTTCATATGAGTATTAATTGCTAGCCATTCATGCTACAGAGGGTTCCTACAACGTGACGCCGTGACATGCACCAGGGTAAACAACAACGATACGAGAGAAATTATAAAGTGAACGGCCGCCACAGACCTGTATCGCGTCATCGGGTTTCCCCACAGCTTCCTGTAATTCCTATTTCCCGGCCCCCCTTATAAGCGCACGTGATTTGCCGTTTCGTGTCACGTGACGCTTCGATGTCATGAAAAATAAAGGCACACGAGTGGCTGGTTGCTCACGTGACTGACTGATGTTATTGACGCGGAAAGCAGAGACGATCAGACAAAAAGAAAGGAAAAGGCTCAGAAGTAAGACAGGAAAAATAAAGCAGCCTACCCGAATAAAACCTGGGTTACACCCTCCCCTCTCAGAATCATGCAACGCCGGTGCATGTTAAACCACATCAATACGGCATACAAGGTCGGGTGCAGGTTTGCTAAAAGCCTCACCATAGGCATCAGCTAAACTGTGGAAGAGTGTTTGCACCACAGAAATAAGCGGCTTTCCCAAAGTAGAATATTGTAAGCGACTGGGCGGCTGTCTATCTCTCGAGGAACGACGCATTGAATGAACAGGCTCAATAACCGCCGCATCACTACCCTCAGAATTTGACAAAGAGCTAGGAGCTTCAACAGAATTTGGCTCAGATGTTACTGCAGTGGGTGATGTCTCGGCTGGGCGTCCGAGGTCTGGGTCCTTTAGTGGGTCCTCATCGACCGACATCTCAGGAGCGACAGGGCTTTCTGGTAGGTATGCACCTAGATCCTCTTCACCGTCCTCAGGCTCTCCAGAGAAATCTTCCTCCAACTCCGCACTAATTGAAGGTGGATCCTCTGCATCAGATGGCTGAGAAGACTCTCCCACAGGTAAGTTTAATTCAGGTGAGTGGTTAGATTCAGGAACTGTACCGTTGTCCGTTGTAGACGTGACTGGAAGAGTGCCCTCAACTCGGAACGTCACAGGCTGTGAACTTGGGACGTGGGAAAAACTCCACTCCTCTTCATCACTCAAATACTCCTCTGCGTCCACAACCGGCTTCTTCTGACTCCTAGTTTGAGGACGTTGTACAGGGGCCGCAGGTGGGAGATCAGGTTCCTTACTCTCAGGTAAAAATCCACAAGGCAGCAAGAGATCTCTGTGCAAAGTTCTGGTTCGTCCAGATGGATCAGATTCAGGTCGCACGGTGTAAACAGGGAGATCTCCAGCACGTTTAACAACAATATAGATGTCCTTCTCCCACTTGTCCTCCAACTTGTGTTTTCCTCTGAGACGCACATTCCGGACGAGTACTCGATCTCCCTCTTCCAGGACGGATGGTCTGACACGTCGATCAAAACGCACTTTATTCCTCTCAGCTGATCTTGCCGCATTCCTAGATGCCAGATGGTAACTCTCCTCCAGCCGAGATCGAAGGTTCTGCACATATTGAGAGTGAGAAGTTGATGGCATGTCACGAACTGGAAGGCCGAAAGCTAGGTCGACAGGCAGTCTCGGAGAGCGACCAAACATAAGTTCATATGGAGTGTAGCCAGTCACCTCATTTCGGGTACAATTATAGGCATGCACCAGCGGCTTGACATACTCCTTCCATCTCCTCTTCTGCTCTGGCTCCAAGGTGCCAAGCATGCTCAGCAATGTTCGATTGAACCTTTCAACAGGATTCCCACGAGGATGGTATGGCGTGGTCCGAGTTTTCTTAACACCAGTGATGTCACAAAGTTCTTTAATAAGGTGGGACTCAAAGTCCGGACCTTGATCTGTGTGCAGACGCTCAGGGAGGCCGTAATGCACGATAAAGTTCTCCCACAGACATTTAGCGACAGTTTTAGCCTTTTGATTAGCAGTTGGAATAGCCACGGCATACTTCGTAAAATGATCTGTGAGGACCAGGATGTCTTTAGTGTTACTTTGGTCAGGTTCAAGCGTCAAATAATCCATGCACAACAGTTCGAGTGGACGACTGGTTTTGATATTCACCATAGGTGCAGCTCTTTCAGGCAGTGCTTTCCGCCGAATGCAGCGATTGCAGGTCTTGATCTTCTGCTCCACATCAGCTGCCATGCGTGGCCAGAAGAAGCGTGACCTCACCAAGTCGAGGGTCCTCTCGACTCCCAAGTGACCCATATCATCATGGAGACTGGTGAGGACCATGGGTCGTAGCTCTTCCGGCAGCACCAACTGAAGTGAGATGTGCTCTCCATCCTGTCGTTTCCGATACAGAAGGTTATCTTGAAGCTCAAGCCTGTTCCACTCTCTCATTAAAAGAGGAACATCAGCCAACGCTTTCCTAACAGTGGGAGGAATCTTCACACCGGTTTCGAGCTGGTAGATCACTTCACGTATGCTGGGATCTTCTCTCTGTTTCTCCTGAAGATCAGAGTGAGACATTAAGGGTATTACTGGCAACCCTTGGTTAGACTCATTGATGTAACTGTCTGGGATAGCTGTGATGGACATGCTCAATGACTCAACCAGGGTGATGTGGTTCTCTGTAAAGTCTTTAGGACATAAAGCTCTCAACAAACAACTGTGGCAAATGGCGGCCACAGCATCTGAATCGAGCTGATCTGCAGTTCCCGAGTCAACATGGTCACGGGTAAACTGCTTGACCAGGTCCCACTCTTCTTGATCTTGGGCATCAGACAGCTGGTGATGAGGTCTTCGGGAGAGTGAGTCAGCATCTTGGTTTTGACGTCCTGCTCTGTATTGGAGTTTGAAATCATATGTTGATAATGCAGCGAGCCACCTGTGGCCAGCAGCATCGAGCTTAGCAGATGTCAAAACGTAGGTCAATGGGTTATTGTCTGTGATTACTGTGAATTTGGAGCCATACAAATAGTCATGAAATTTTTCAGTAACGCTCCACTTTAATGCAAGGAATTCCAATTTATGTGCTGGATATCTGGATTCACTTGCAGATAGTCCCCGACTGGCATACGCTATGACGCGTAGCTTTCCATCTTGTTCTTGATACAATGCAGCTCCAAGGCCGGTGGTGCTCGCATCAGTATGCAAGATGTAAGGTTCTTTCGGGTTGGCAAATCCGAGTACTGGAGCTGTTGTGAGTTGCTCAATCAGTGTGTCCAATGCATGCTGACACTTTGATGTCCATCGCTCCTTGAACGGCTGTTTAGCGTCGTAACTTGGCACGGGAGCTGGCTTCTTTGTCTGATGCCGATTCGAGCTGTAGCCTCTGGTCAAGTCGTTCAGGGGCTTGGCGATGGCAGCATAGCCCTGGATGAATCTGCGGTAATAACCAGCAAACCCTAGGAATGATCTTAATTCCTTTAGCGTCTGAGGAACTGGCCAGGTTTTTAAGGCACTTATCTTCTCAGGATCCGTCTCCACACCCTGCTCCGAGACTATATGACCGAGGTAGCGCACAGAGGTCTGAAAAAATTTGCATTTCTCAGGCGACAACTTCAGCCCATAGTCTTTAAGGCGTTTAAGTACTTTGAGCAGCCGGTCTTCATGTTCTTCCAGAGTGTTGGAGAAGATGATGAGATCATCCAAGAAGACAAGAACCTCTTTTAGGTGCAGGTCACCCATACACCGCTCCATAAGTCGCTGGAATGTACTGGGCGCGTTGGTTACACCTTGCGGCATCCGGTTGAACTCCCAGAAGCCTAGTGGGGTCACGAACGCCGTCTTGGGTTTGTCTGCTTCCGCCATTTCAATTTGGTAGTATCCAGACTTGAGGTCGAGGACACTAAACCAGCGGGAACCTGTGAGTGCCGAGAATGATTCCTCCAGATTTGGGAGTGCATAAGCATCTTTAATAGTGTTGAGGTTCAGCTTACGATAGTCTATACACAACCTCACATCCCCATTCTTCTTCCGAACGACCACGATTGGTGAAGAATATGGAGACTCAGACTCTCTTATCACTTCTGCCTCCAACAGGTCACGCAGATGGTTGCGGACAGCCTCAATATCACGAGGATGGATTGGCCGAGCTCTGTGTTTGAATGGAGTCTTGTCGTGAAGACGAATGTGATGTTTGACCTGTTCTGTTCGTCCAAAGTCAAGGTCATGCTGAGAGAATACCTCTGGAATCTGGTTCAGCTTGGAGATTACTCTGTTCTTCCACTCCGGAGGTATGGGAGAATCTCCAAAATCAAACATCATCTGGGTGTCAGATATCTGATGTGCGTTGACGGAGACACGCTGAGGTGACATGGTGAGCTCTGCAATGACAGTCAGCGGCATAAGTGTAATAGTCTGTTCTGATTTATTAGTGATGATGATCGGGAGCTTGTATGGTGAGTATTTTGGCAGCGTTATCAGGCAGCTCTTGACACAAACTCCACCTTGTAATGGCGTAGCTGGTTGTTCTAGTAGAGCATAGTTGACGGCTGATGGTAAATAGGCACGGCTGGATCCTTCAACAGTCATGGTGTGGCCGGCAGGAATACGGACAGGTGTCTTCCCAGCAAATCTCACAGTTTCTTTGCTGGTCTCATTAGTTTGCTGGTGCCGGAGCTGGAGCAACTGGAGCACTGCATTATAGCCATGTTGAGATGGTTTATAGCTGGAACACTCACTTTCTAGGTGCTGCTCATAGAGTGGCTCCAGAGTGTTCATCCCCACGAGGATCTGGGAGTTGATCCCTGGTCTGACATCTGGAACGACCAGAGCAAGGGTGTGTACATCAATATCTGCACCAATGAAATCCTTTGGGAAGGTGACAGTCATATTAATGTATCCTAGATACGGCACTTCTTGTCCAGCAGCTCCTTCGACTTGCAACAGTTCACATATTGGCTTCACAGGATGGTTTGAAAAATGTTTATTGTATATTGATACAGGTATTGTTGTGACTTGGGATCCAGTGTCAAGTAAGCACTGAAAACTCTTACCAGCTATGGTAACTTGGCCTGTGCATCTGGGTCCAATCAGGCCTCTCGGCAGGTGGGTCTTTTCAGTTGAAGTGGAGTGTGACTCGGCGGCACATTTCACTGTTTGCTGCTTGTTGGGACATGGTTGGTCCTCCGCAGTTCCTGGTTGTCCCTCAACAGGAACTCGCTTTAGTTTAAAGAAGAGTTGTTGTGAGGGTTTCGCTGTAGTTTCTTTTGTTTCTCTTGAAACTGTTTCCTCTTCAATGCCACAAGTGTTGGATTTGAGTCATTGTCACAGTGGGTCTTTATATGTCCATCTTCACCGCAGTTGTAGCAGTAACCGGGCTTTGGTCCAGCAGGTGAAGGCTTGTGGAAAGTCCGAGTTGCTTTGCTGGTTTGCTGCTTGTTGGAAGGAGCAGACTTGTATGTCGTAGACTGCTTTTGACTGGGCTGACCGGAAGTAAAAGCTGTCAGCTGCTTCTGTATGTCGGCCAGTTGCTGGGCGAGCTGCTGCGTGATGCGGGTCAGTGCATCAACCTTTGAGTCTTCTGGAGCAGAGGTGTAAGCATATTGTGCATGCGCCCCGGCTCTGGCTTTTGAACCGAGGTGCTGCTTCATACGCTGAGCTTTTGAAGCTTCTCTATCTTCTTCAGTTCTTAGTAAAAGTAGGAGGTCAGAGAAGGATGGAGGAGCAGACTTGCGTTGTTTTAATCGCAGCTCAGAAATCAGATTGTCGTCCCAGCAGCCACGACAAAACTGGTTTAGAAGGTGTCTGTCCATGTCGTTGGCTCTCACTCCTCCCCTCTTCAAAGCCAGAACAAGTGCAACTTGCAGGCGTTGCAAGTATGCAGATGGCTTCTCACCAGCGTCTTGAAAAATCTCCATGAACTTTGCATACAGCTCGTCACCATCCTGAACAGTTCCATAAGCAGAGTCCAGGATCTGCAGGTAGGTCTTTGGTGGAGTGTCTGGTTTTAGATGTTTCACCATATCTGCTGCTGGTGGGAAGAGGCTTTCAACTATCCTTCTTGATCTTTGTAAATCTGAAACTGCAGGATCTTGAAGCAGCAGGTCAACACTCGAGCGCCATGTTTCAAAGTCTGTTTCATGCTGAGGTCTTGGGGCTCGGCCTGAGAAAGAACGGAGTCTCAGAGTAGAAGGATGTGCAGCGCCGTCATCACCTTTCATTATGTGTTCAACCACATAGCGTTGAACCGTGGGTGGATTCAGATCAGCTGTGGTGCAGCTCTGGTGGCATCCTGGAACCAGAAGGCTCTGTGGGATTTCGATCTTCACCTCTGGCTCTCCTGCTCCTGTTGCAGCTAGTGGTCTGTAGGCGATGGTGGAGGGTATTTGTGCTGATGATGATGATGCAGCAGGGGAAGGCGATGACATCTCTTGGTCACTGGCATCTGGCTGGAGCTTCACAGGTGGTGTTGGACTGAGCTCGGTGACAGATTGGCCCAGCAGAGACATCACCCCTTTAAGGACTTCCGCGTAGTCCTTCCCTGTAATTTTAGCCAGGGTTTTCAGATCACTCAGATAAGTATGCGTCTTCTCCTTCCCTTCAAGTTCTGAGCACATATTAGAAAGGTCAAAAATATCATACGTGACTTCACTATCCTCACAATTATAAGTGTGTGGTAAAACCTCTCCCAGTTCAGTTAACGCACTTCCAGATACAAACTCAACTACAATCATGTCAAAGAAAGCGCAGTCAGGTTCAGAAATAACTTCAACTTTTGAGAGTTTTCCATACTGGCTCAGAAATGCAATAACTTCCTCATCTGATTCAGTGTTCACAGTATTTTGACTACGACTGAGTTGGAAATCTATTATGCATGATTTCACCACACCTCCATGTTTACACACATGTCAAATCACTTCACAAAAATCAGCTCCGCTCATGCAACCCTCCTGGCTAGCTCGCCAAATTTATGTAGCACTTAAGATGCTAAATAGAAGCGTTAAGATGTTCAAGGGCTAGTAACCAGAAGTCTAGAACTCGTCTCAGGGAGGGAGCGGCTGGAGACTGAAGATTTGATGAAGTTTTTTTATGAATAAATATATACAGTGGGTTACAAAAATGAGTGAATGGCCATTCAAATATACATATTTACAAAGAAAAAGGAAAATAAGAAAAACAGAACATTTCATATTGACCGTTCGCTGACATTTAAGGAGTAATCTCAGAATAACAAAAATAATCTCAGGATTTATCCTGAAAGTAAGTACTCTCAGAAGTGGTACTCTCAGAAGTGGGTACTCTCAGAAAAAAGTACTCTCAGGTGAGTACTCTCGGAAATGTTCTCAGAACTAATCAAAAAAAAAATGTCAGAGAAGCAAAACGGTCCAGCTCAGAGTCCAATAGACAAACAGTCCGTTGAATGTTGAGTGTGTCACCACCCCAGTGGGCGCAACTGAGGTGGTGGTTTAACGGGTTACAAGGAACCCCCTACCGGCCCAATGGACGGTTGTGGCTCTCCAATTTGCAGGTTCTGCCGATCTGGTTTCCTGGGATCTAGCTCGCCATCAAGCTCTGGCCTGTGTAATCAGGACCAGAGGTTTCAAATCAACACGTTGTTTCAAAAAATAAATCCAGATCTCAAATAAATAAATAGTGCTAATTGCACCATAATATCATTAGCTACACTAAAAAAAAGAAATCAGTGATAGCTATTCATAGAGCTCTATTTATACAATAACCATTAAAATAACAATAAATAACATTCAGACCAGAACTATAAAATGCCTGTGAGAGTGGGTCTCAATTAATGTGTTGAAGCAACTAAAAGTGCTTCAGACCATCATTCTTTTCATTTAGATACACAATAAATAAAATCAATTCATTTAGGCACACAATAAATAAATCAATTCAATTCATTTAGATACACAATAAATAAATCAATTCATTTTGGTACCACAATAAATAAATCAAGGCAGGCTATAAACAGTTTATCATAATAAACATTTGGTGTTAACCCTCAGTGCACACTGATAAGATGTGGCGAAACAGGCAGAAAGGTTTAAAAAGGGACGCTATCGTCATGTCAGCTGCGTTAGCATGACGGCTCGACTCACCTAGCTTCGCCGAAACCACCTGACGTCGTCAACCACGTTCCACGTCGCCAACCGCATAGAGGGTTCCTACAACGACGCTCCGTGACATGCACCAGGGTAAACAACAACGATACGAGAGAAAATATTAAAGTGAACGGCCGCCACAGACCTGTAATCGCGTCATCGGGTTTCCCCACAGCTTCCTGTAATTCCTATTTCCCGGCCCCCCTTATAAGCGCACGTGATTTGCCGTTTCGTGTCACGTGACGCTTCGATGTCATGAAAAATAAAGGCACACGAGTGGGCTGGTTGCTCACGTGACTGACTGATGTTATTGACGCGGAAAGCAGAGACGAACAGACAAAAAGAAAGGAAAAGGCTCAGAAGTAAGACAGGAAAAATAAAGCAGCCTACCCGAATAAAACCTGGGTTACATATTCATCCTCTCGGCCGCTTTACCCTTTCTGGGTCACGGGGGTGCTGGGGCCTAACCCGGTACTGATGGGTGAAGGCAGGATAAACCGTAAATGTTAGCATAATTATGAATGATAAAAAGGCAGGAATATTAATCCAGAATAAATCAACTTAAACCTTAAATAACTTTCTAAATTTTGTCTCCATAAAAATATATTTTATCAAAATTATACAAGTTAGAAATTCATTCATTCATTCATCCATTCATGAATGAATGAAAATTATACAACTTAGAAATTAGCAAAAGATAACATATTGTTGTTAATAACAAGAAAATAAAATGATCTGGAGGGCCGAATCCGGCCCCCGGGCCTTGACTTTGACACATTATAAACCACGATGACATAAAAAAAGTTTGTCAATGAGAAAAAGGTGAAACAAAAATCTGTTTTGACCAGCATGTCTGTAATTGTCACATGTATAATTACTTAAAAGAATATTTCTTTGGTTTTAAGCGCTTAAAACCTTTTAATCTTTTATTTGCGCTGTCATTCTGCCTGTTGGATTATTGTGTTTGTATGACCTTCAGGACAGCTGCTGAACTATTAGGGTTATTCTTACATATTTGTTATGAGAGAGAATACTTCACAACGCAAATGTTTCATGGCTCTCAAAGGTCAGACACAGCATGAGTCTTGACAATAAAAATAACTAGCTCATTTTGGCTTCACACATTAACCTCTTCATGATTTAAAGTGCATATTTACACAGCAAAAAAAATGATTGAATGACAGCCACTGAAAATTACATTTAAGAAAAAATTGAGCGCTAGATAAAACTTCAAAGGAATTCAGGACTAGACTCTACTTATGGATAAAAATAAAAAAAATCCTGCATGGGTTCATGTTACTAAGGCTTATATTTTGTGACTGTAGTAAATACTTCACTTCCTTTCAAATCTTAGTCTTGAAAAGCTAATTTTATTAAATCTGAGAACTATAATTTGAGCTCTGTAAATAATTAAAGAATTGAACAGAACTAACTTTAATTAATCCGGACTGTTTAAAACAGAAGAAAAGCTTAAAAGAGTTTCACACATGTGCATCTGGGTAAAGGTTTACCAGCAAAGAGACACACAACACCCACACAAGGTAGTAAATACAAAATAATATAGATTTGAATAACATTGTCTTATAAACAAATAAAAAAAATGACAACAGACAAAGCCCAAGAGTAAAATTTAAATTAAAAAAGAACAAAAATCTCTTGGTAAAAAACTGGATTATAAAGGGCACAACTATGTTATTTCATGTGTTTTTATCTAAGGAAGGGAGAGAAGAAGTGGGAGCAGGACCATGTGAGAGGAAGCAAGATGGCGGACACAACACGTGAACCAACTTATGAAGTCAGCAAACGGGCAACACAGAATGTGGACCAATGAGCACCAACTGATGAACTGGAGGTGGAGCCAAGTGTCCTCTGAACATGGATGTGTGTGAACCTGTGGGTGTGATTGTGATGTGTCAGTCTGGATTGAGAGAAAATGACAAAGAAAATGTCTGACAGCAGTGTGTTACCCCCTTCCCCCTCCACTGCTGCTGCAGGCAGAGGCTGAGCAGCTGATCAAAGCGAATGCTCACGCTCTGTATGTGACGACATGACAACAGCAATCACGACACCAGGGATTACGGAGCAAGCAACAGGAGAGAAACAATGTCTGACAATAATCTGAGTTCAGCCTACTGGTAACTGGCAGACTTACAGTCTAGGCTTATGAACATATGACAATATGATTGAACTGCATCATGTTCCTTGACCCAAGCCTCTAACTTGAGCTTGGTGTCGAGGGTTACACCCGCTCCGCTCCGCTCTGGTTATTTCTTTTTATGTTGGGAAGGTTGTACTGGACTCTAGTCAACTGTCCTTTTGTAGTCACAGAAAATTCCTGCTCAAGTCAAGGTTGAAAGACGGACGGGGGAGGTTTGCATGTTCTTATTATGGGGGAGAAAATAGCAGTGCGTCTTTTTTTAGCTGCAGCACAAAAAATGCATACTGTAGTACAAGGGTGTTAAACTCAATCACACAAGGAGCCAAAATCCAAAACACACCTTAAGTCTCGGGCCGAACAGGATAAACATTACAACACTCTAAAACTAAAATGTTATAACTTTAAAACTGCAAATTTTTAACATAATTATGAACTAGATATATACCATTACCTGTGATAATGCTAGTGTGAATGCTGTTGAATTTGGCCACAGAAGATGCTAGTGCTGATATCTTATGATACTGAAGTTAACAGCTAAAAACACTGACGCAGATAGCTGAAAACGCTGAAGCTGATAGCCAGCTAAAATATAAGCTAAACTCCAAATTAGCCTAAAAAAATAACTTAGGTTGGCCAAAACAGCTAGCATGTAGCTGTAAAAATAGGTATACTTTAAAATAGCTTAAAAAAGTTAAAAAAAAAATTATCCAAAACAGCTAGCATGTAGTTGAAATATTAGCTAAACTCCAAAATAGCCTAAAAATCTTAGTAAATCCCAAAATATTCCAAAAACTTAGCAAAATGCCTACTTTTAAAACTTTAAAACAGTAACTTAACATAATTATGGAATATAAAAAGGCAGGAATATTATTCCAGAATAAATCAGTTTAAACCTTAAATAGCTTTCAATATTTTGCACTTCATAAAAATATATTTTGTCAAAATTATACAAGTTAGAAATAAGTGTAAGGTAACATTGGGTCGTTAATGACAATAAAATAAAATGCCGTCAACCTCCACACCTGGTGATGGAAGTAAGAGATGCTACAAGCTGAAGGAGTCTTCTCAACCCTGGCTGGCTTGTGGGACTTCCAGAGTCAGCTGACCTGTACCGACAGGTAAAACTCAGTCCTGGGAGTAGTCCTGTGAGGCCATAGAGAAGGCCTATAAGAGGTTTTGGAAAACCATCCGGTGCCTCAGCAAGCAGTTTTCTGCCTTCAATGCAGATGGGGAGCTGCTGACTTCAACTGAGGACGTTGTCGGATGGTGGAAGGAATCCTCTAAAGACCTTCTCAATCCTGCTGACGCGCCTTCTCGACTGGAAGCAGAGGTTCTGGGTGGGGCTGTCTCTCCCCCAAGCTGAAGTCACTGCGGTAGTGGACGAGCTCCTCGGTGGCTAGGCACCAGGAATGAATGAAGTCTGCCCTGAGTATCTTAACTTCTCTGTGGAAAAGTCTTGGCTGACACGCCTCTACAACACCGTTCACATTGGTGTTGCAGTTGGACCCCAGAAATCCTGTGGTCCCCAAACCTGATCCTCTACAGGGCCTAGAGTTTTAATATTCTGGGGTCTTGTTCACGAGTGAGGGAAGATTGGACAGTGACAATAACAGAATGGAACGGCGTCCGCCATTATACAGTTACTGTACCAGTCCGAGGTGGTGAAGAGAGAGCTGAGCCAGAAAGAAAAGCGCTCTATTTACTGGTCATTTTGTTCTATTACTCACCTATGGTCGTGAGCTCTGGGTCATGACCGAATAGCAAGGTTTAAAAAACAAGTGGCTGAAATGAGCTTCCTTCGTAGGGTGGCTGGGCGCTCCCTTAGAGATAGTGTGAGAAGCTTGGTCATAAGAAGTAGTCGCTGCCCCTCCACATCGAGCGAAGCAAGTTGAGGTGGCGCGGGTATCTGGTCTGGATGCTTCCTGGAGAGGTCTTCTGGGCATGTCCCATTGGGTATAGGTCTACAGGTAGATCCAGAGAGACTATGTCTCTAGCCTGGCAACATCTCGGGGGAGCTGGAGGAATTGGCCAGGGAGAGAGAAGTCTAGGCATCTTTGCATAGACTGCTGCCCCGCAACCTGGTCCTGAATGGATGGACGGAAAACGAATTGGCCTTCACCTTTTTTCCCACCATAAGTCACTCTTAAAATTGTTCAATGATAGGAAATCTGTCTCGTGATACATAGATTCTGGTTGTGCTTACTGACTTTAAATAGACTTTTTGTGGTACACGACACTCAAAAATCTTTCTAAATGTTCAACTTTGGTCAACTGTAGAACCGCACCACTTGATGGATTGTTGAGAATTATGAGTACTGCATCCAGGAGCCCCTCAAAGTGATGCGTTCTCTCTTTCAACTGTGGATAAGTTGAATAAAGCTTGACTAGCTAACCTTTTTTTTTTGCTTGATGCTTGTAGTCCAAAAAAAAAAAAAAAAAATGTAAACATTTTTCTTAACCAGAGAGCCACTGGTGGTTGGGGGGTTGTCAGAGAGCCATATGTGGCCCATCAGGTTGCAGACCCCTGTGTGGGCCAAATGGATGTGGTAACATTCTTAAAACAGAGCTGAAGCTAAAAGTAAGTAGAACGAATGTATTTCACTGAGTCACTTAATCAAGCCTGTTCTATTGACAGTAAAGGTACAAAGGTTATATCTTATAAATAATTAAAATATGTTCACCTTGGTTTTACCCCTTTGGTCCCTTCTGTAGGTAGATTCATTTCTATCCACTTGTGAGCTCTAACAGTACATTAGCAGCATTTTTTTTTTTTTTTTTACCAGATGTGTTCACCTGTTCTCAGAAAAGAAGAAGTTAATAAGATCATATGTGGTTAAAGTGTAGTCATCACAGAAATAAAAAGCTGAATTTAAAAAAAAAGGCTGAACTGAACCAGTGGGAAACGTGACCAAGGACTCTCCGTCTCTCATCCACGCAGTCTGTGGATGAAATATCAGTGAGGTGTAAAGTTGAAAGACTCATGGGAAATTGATCACCACACTGTGCTATTGTTATTTGAATTGCTTAAAAAAAGAAATGAACACTTCTGTGCACGCTCTGGATTACAACAACAAAAAAATCATTGAGGATAATATTTATAAAACACAAATAAAAATATCCTGCTGAAAGGAAAGTGCAAAGCAAAACGACTGCTGCAAAGACAAGGTCATTGGCCGGACCATACAGCTCAGAACCTGGTAGGAGAGGACCTCTGGGAATAAGGGCAACACTGCGTTGAGGGAATGCAGTCCAGGTGTTGAGAAATTAAAGAATAATTGTGAATAATTCACCAATGTCAGACAAGAACCCTCAAACGGGAACAAGAGGGGCTGTTGTGAACTCTCTTACCTCAAACTTCTATACAAAAAGTCAAACATAAAAACATAAATAAATATAGAGTAGTAACTGTCTATACCTACACTTTAGTAGTATAGATAGAATTTATTCATAGTTAAAATGTTTGTGTGATGTTGGGATTAGTTTATTTTAATATAATTATTCCTAACAAAGTATATCTAATATGTTTTGGATTCTGACATGAGTTATTTTTACTAAAAAGTATTACGTATTATAAATAATTTGTTCTTAGTATCTCGTTCTTTATTAACATTATACATTCCTTGCACTTGTCAGTAAAGTAAAACATGTTTGTGTCATCAGCAAAAAAGTAAACAGTGGTGACGAGCTGTCCGTTGTTGTATGAATCATTACAATAAGGAGAGAACTCAACAGTGGAAATGAAAGCAGGGGGCGGACTTCCGGGTATTGTTTTTTTGAGCGCCATATTTTTTCTTCGTGGTCAGATCCTATTGGCCGCAGCAGAAGAACGAGGTATATACAGTATGATGTTGTGTTAAGTGGTTACAAAGTATAAGTTCACATAGAAAATTTGCCACTTAATCCCTGTTCTTATCCAGATAATGAAGCAAAAGTTTATTTTAATGACAAAAGTTCATTTTCGTTCAAATTAGCCAAAAATAAATAAAAAATAAAAACAGCCATCTTTTTCTTCTTTTCCTTTCGGCTTTTCCCTTCAGGGTCCCCACAGCGAATCCGTTTTCTCCATCTAAGCCTGTCTTCAGCCTCCTATACTCTAACACCACCTAGCTCAAATAAAAGCTAAACTACAAAACAGCCTAAAAAAACTTTTGAAAAGCCTAAATTAGCCAAAACAGCTACAATTGAGCTGAAATATTAGCTAAACTCAAAAATAGTCTAAAAAAATTGTTTAAAAAGGCCTAAACTAGCCAAAACAGCTAGCATGTAACTGAAAAAACAGCTAAACTCAAAAATAGCCTAAAAAAATCTCAGTAAATGCCAAAATAGTCCAATAAGCTAACAGAATGCCAATTTTTAAACTTTATACCGTAACTTTTTAATATAAAAAAGGCAGGAATATTATCCCAGAATTAATCAACTTCAACCTTAAATAACTTTTAATATTTTACTCTCCATAAAAATAGGTTTTGTCAAAAATATAAACATCTGTCTATAAATAACAATAAAATATAATATCCGGAGGGCCTTGACTTTGATACGTGTGTCCACCTATGTTCCAACTTTCAGTTGTTCTGGTTACCCACTGGTGCTTAGGACAGTACAATAATATAGAACATTTAGGCTATGTAGCCAGAAATTCTTTTTCAGGTCCATTATCACTTTTTATTGGACACCCTGCAGCCAATCAGAATCAAGGATTCACCTGGACCGGTGTAATAGTAGTTTTAATGGTTTTGAAATATTGAATACCATTTCTGTCAATGCCCAGAGGTTTTGGGTTCAACGCCAACAGTGGGACTGGCAGTCAATTAACTGTTAATTGGAGGCAGTCAACAACATTGTTGTCAGAACCAGAGCCTTGCGAGCTGAAGAGACCCAACTCCTTCAAAGACCTGGTCCGTCAAATATAATGAGAACCAAAAATTACTCAGACTTTGAACAAAAAAGTTAAGAAGCAGTAAAAGCCTCTCAGAGACTAAAAGATAATTCAAGTACTTGATATAGAAATAATAACTCCTCAATCTGGTGAGTTCCCTGAAGTGTTTACGCTTTGAAAGGAAATCATCTTTTTGCAGATGATTTATCCGTTAATATGTCCTGCTCTCGCTGGATTTCAATGAACTCTGGGGTGGATTAGTTTGTAAACTATACATCTTTGGGACGTTTACTGACCCAAGAAAAAAAGAATGCCATTCTGCTTTTGTTGATGTTCTCCACTCAGCCAGAGTCAATTCAAGGCAGCAAGATCGCAAGGTCAACATTCATCAGACGACTGAATCCACTCATGTTTGACATGACCCTGCCATGGCATCCCAGCCGTGGATTGGGACTATTCAAACCCATTTGTTTGTTTGACCCTCCCGTCCTGGATTTCTTACCCGCATTCATGGAAGCTGTGTTCCTGTCAAAAATCTGCATCCTTCAGCACCAGAGAAAGCAGGTCTTTTGCTCTGTATTTGCTTACGCGCTGCTTTGGTGAGGCACAAACACACATTCAGCTGTAAAAAGAAGAAATAAACACATTTTCTACTTATGTTACCCTCCTGTGTATCCCATCTCCGTTCCGTCTCTGCCTCATTATGATTTCGTGACCTCCATGAACCCCCAAATAAATACTTACACACCAACCACAGATGTGTTCATGTGGACAAAAGAATAGAATTCACCAACTATGGCACCTGTGCGCTTCATTATGTATCTCAATGATTAATTAGCACCTGTTACTGGTTTTTCATAGAAGGCTTTAGTCATTTTTAAAGGAGATTTGAACTGACTGAGGGAAGGCTCTCCTTCCATCCAGCCTGTTCTTTGGCACCTCAAGGTCAGTCTCTTTTCTCAGGAGGTGGCAATCCTATAAAAAATGGATTAAGCAAGAAATATCTGTCAAGAAGCCAGAGCAAAAACAATGCACACTTAAGCTGTGCAACAGTGTTTGTTTATTTTTTTTAAACCCAAGGTAAATTTTGTTTATTTAACATCATTTGTAGTTCATGTGATTACGAGAGAAACAGAGGTATCCTTCAGTCAAAATAGTTATAATCAATAAATGTTCTTGTTACTGATTGTAAAAAATAAAAGACTTTTATGCCTCGTTTCCACACCAGACGGGACCGGGCCGGACTAGACTTTTGAGCGTTTCCATTACAAAATGAACCCATGAAACAGGACCGACTGCTACCATTTCTGGTCATCCATTGGTCAAAGGTCCATAGATAAATGAAAAGGACCCGTTGGGGCGGAGCCTCTGTCGTCATATGACGTGACCCATTTATCAATGGAAAAGTTTTCTTACAAATAATAATAAATTCTACAAACATTACTTTCCGTCATTCGTGGAGTTTGGGGACAGGAGACACTGCAAATTCATGAATATGGAGCGACCGTTTATAGGACTAGACTAGGACGACACCCGACCCCCGCGGCTGAAGTATGCCCGTTACCAATTAATACTCATCAAGAAAACTTCTGATCGGGTTTGAACATATTTATTGAAGGACATTGCAGTATTCCTCAACGTAATTCTGAGTCAGCTGTTGCAGCTTCTCTTTCACTGTAGTCTCACTGTTTTGATGTAAAGCTATTGGTCTATATCCCGCATGCGCTTTGATGAACCAACGCTCAGTGGAATCGCTCACTTGAATGACCCGGACCGTTCTAAACCGGACAAAAGAGGGCTGGTCTGGTCAGGACCGCTCAGTGGGAACGAGGCATTAGTTCCCTAAAGATCCGCAGTGATTCCAGTGATGGAGTCAGACTATGAAGCCTCAGACTGAACGCACGTTTTGAAGACTGAAGAAGTTCAGCGTTCTAAAACTTTAGCATGCACCAATTAGATTTAAAAAAAATGCTTTAAAGGTGATTAATTTAAGCTCATCAGATGACCCCATTTGCTGGTATAGTGGTCAGCGCTAGCAGAGCTGGTTTGGCCGCTATTTCAGACAAATTATATTATTGTGATACAAGCACCATTATATAGTATGGATGTACCTTAGGATCCCTTTTTTCTGAGAAGCATGTTAGTCATGAAAAAATTCAAAATGGCTGCCGTTTATAAAGATATTGACATTGAAATATTCACTGTCTATTTGATCCAAAATCAACAATGTGGCTTGTTCATGCACAAAATACAGTATTTAAACTTGAGGGGTACCTACAGAATACTATAATTAGGGTTGGGCACCGATGGGATCTGATGCGGTTCCGGTTCTACCGCGGTTCTTTGGTTTCGGTTTCGGTTCCCTTTCGGTGCTTATTGCGGTACTTCAGTAATAAAAAATAATGCCTTTATCTTCCTAAATCCAAAGCAGAACGGCTTCAAACAAGCGCAGACTCCCTCCTGCCGTGCAGCTGTGCGCACGTAATGTAAATCATAATATAAAACTCCGTCTTAAATAAACTTAAACGTCCTTGAAATTTTAGCCTGACATTTTATTAAATTAAATCAGGAATGTGGCATTTATTTGCAGTTGTTTTTGGGCAAAAGCAATATTTTATTTCAATAAAACAAGGCGGAAGATAAATGTCAATCACACGGCTGCAAAGCGCAGCAGATGATGACGACCCGCTGTGGTGGTGGGCGGAGCCGAGCCGAGCTTTCTGGATCATCAGATTCTTTGGATCATGCGAAGCCGAATACTTAGCTATTGTAGAGGAACTGAACTTTTATTACTTTAACTTGCAGACAAACTCGAGAACAACTCTCCGCACGCTAACGTGCGCGCGCGCCCCCTTCCCTTTCCTTTCTCTCTCCTTTTTCTCTCTCTCTGCAGCACGCGCTCTCTCTCTGCGGCACGCTCTCTCTCTCTCTCTCTCTCTCTCGCTCCTCTCAGAGCGCGCTGCTCCTCACATGCACACGCCCCCCCCCCAGCTTCGTAACAAGCTGAGATGCAGAAGTTGGAGCACACACTCATCTCACAACAACAAGAAAGTAAATAGATAGGCTGAATCGTAAAAAATCAGAAGGGAGTACTACAAGTGATTGACATGTCCACAGACAAATGAAACTTCAATGAAATTTGGAAACAAAATCCGGCACCGTTTGCAGCCGCATCTTTCGGTTTCAGTAGAACCGCGCAAATCATAACGGTTCCTACTTGGAACCGAACTTCGGTGCCCAACCCTAACTATAATACATATGTTATATTTATGTAAGTGCTGTAATTCTCTAAAGAATATCAGATTAATCACACATTTGGGTTGTGATTAATCACGATTAGTCACAATGTTTTATTAGGTAATAAAAAAAAGGCCAGAGAGAAACTATTTTTTTTTATCTTTATTGTCCCGAATTATTAAATTATGAAGTGTAAAATCAAATAACTTGTGAGCACAAAACACATCAACAATAGGATCAGAAGGATATTTTCTGTGCTTCTTCAGTTTTTATGGTATTGACATTTGGACCTCTATTCTATTCTATTCTATTCTATTCTATTCTATTCTATTCTATTCTATTCTCTATTCTCTATAACTGATAATTTCACCATGAGGTGATTCTAGAAGTGATTCTTTAGGAGATGCTTAGAATATTCATCTGATGGGAGGTAGAAACAGGTTTGTTCTAGAAACATTTCACTTCCAATGTGGATAATTAAGTTGAAGAACAGTGAAGATGACATTAAGACGGGAAAATGTTGTGTAAGCAAAAGTTTTCCCATTTTGTTAATGACCAAACAAATTATGAGAACTTTTCAAAAATGTTGTAATTTTATGTATTTTATTTTAGGTACATTTTACTTCATGTTTCATCCTGTGTTTGGTGTTCAGGCTATTTAGTCTTCACAAAAACGTAAAAAAGCAACTCCTGAACATAATAACAAATCTATCATTATCTCTAAGCTCAATGTTCTGCAAATAAACTCTAATATTTAACTGATTAAAGAAGTACAATTTTTAGTGATCAAACAATAATATCAGCTGTTCTTCAATTATTCATGTCATTTAAAAATAAAGGAAAAAGCAAAAATGTGTTTACTGCATCAGTTAGTAGTTAACTAGTGACGTGGTCTGAACCAATCAGAGACATCTGATTCATAATTTTAACCATGCTGTCTGGCCTTTTCATACTCTGTAAAAGCAAACTCAAATAATTCCAAACAATGTGATGTCAAACGGCTTTGTAATTATCACTTCATTTTTTTTTCTAAGGGTGTTGAGCTGAGATGCTTAGCGCTCCTAAAAGTGTCTTAAAATCACCATTGATCCCACCCACTTTTCCAGTCTGTCAAGAAGGATTTCATGCTCCACCGTATTAAAGGCTGGGCTCAGATCAAGCAGCACTAATATTGATTTTTTTCACGAGTTGGTGTTGACATGGATGTTGTTTAGCACTTTAGCATGTGCCATCTCAATGCTGTGCAGTGTTGTCTGAAGCCTGACTGACTGTATTAAAAAAAAGAACCATTTTCCAGCTGGGCTAAGAGTTGTTTTTATCATTTTTCTGAAGAAATGAAGCATGGAAATGGCCTGTGATTGTTACACACGGAAGGTCTGATTTAGCTCTGTGTGGATTTAAGAAATCACTTTTGACAGATGGGATTTCATAGAAATAAAAATCTGAAGGATGGATCTCCAAAACCAATACTGGTCCCAGAACTGAACCCTGTGGAGGATTATCCATTTCCATCTTTCCATCTCCTGAACCCCGTTAATACTTTCAGTATCATAAGGTTGCTATAAGGTCCATCCAGCAAGGCCGAGTGATCCCCACATGGTTTTAGGTGGGAAAAAATGTGGATTTGTCCACAGTATTTTAACTGGGCACTCAGTGGGTTAGCTAGTTGTGCTAGCCAGCCTGGGGACGGCATAGCATGCTAGCAGCTCCACTGTAGCAAGCTAGCAAACTCCACTGTAGCAAGCTAGCGAGCTCCACTGTAGCAAGCTAGCAAACTCCACTGTAGCAAGCTAGCGAGCTTCGCTTTATTGAGCTAGCGAACTCTGTTGTATTGAGCTCTGCTGTAGCAAGATCAGGTGTATCAAGCTCGCGAGCTCCACTGAATTTAGCTAGCAAGCTACGCTGTATAGAGCTAGCAAGCTTTGCCGTATCTTGCTAGCAAGCTCTACTGTATTGAGCTGCTGTATTGAGCTAGCGAGCTCCGCTGTGTTGAGATCAGGTGTATCAAGCTAGTAAGCTCCGCTGCAGTGTGCTAGCAAGCTCCTGTGTATTAAGCTAGCGAGCTCCGCTGTATCAAGCTAGCAAGCTCTGCTGTATTGAGCTCTGTTGTATTGAGCTAGCGAGCTCCGCTGTATTGAGAGCTGCTATATCAAGCTAGTAAGCTCCGTTCCAGTGAGCTAACGAGCTCTGCTCTATCGAGCAAGTGAGCAAGTGCCGCTGTAGTGAGCTAGCAAGCTCAGTTACATTGAGCTCCACTGCATCAAGCTAGAGAGCTATGCTGTATCAAGCTAGCAAGCTCTGCTGTGTTGAGCTAGTGAGCTCCAGTGTAGTGAGCTATCAAGCCCTCTCGGGCAAACTAGTGAGATTCGCTGTCCACTAGACGGCTGGCTAGGGTAACAAGCCTGCCCACTGAATGCCCATTTAAGCCAATGTGGGAAAACACAAATGGGGCAATCCCTGAAACTCTGCACAAACCCATTTAGGCTCACATTTTCTGCCCACTTTTACACCATGTTGGGCCCACTTGGCTTTGCTGGCTGGCCGCCTCAATTCAGTTCTGTTGGGTGAAGGTGGGCATCACCGTGGACATGTCTGCAGCAGGCTGTGCCACCACAAACACTTTAATGCTGGACCTACAAGGCATGTTTTGCTCTGTGAGAAGAAGCTGGAGAAATCCCACTTTTGAACAAGGAGAACAGACAAGCTCCACACTGGAAGAACCCAGCTCAGATTTAAATGTTTAAGCAAAAGTGTTGCTTAAAATATTTAACTGAAACATGACAGGTTGATTAACTAAATGAAGACAGCTGTGGATAAATAACCAGAAGATAGAGACTGACAGAGAAAGCGGAACATGAAAAAAACAAAAACCAATTCCCTGGTCCAAACAGTACCCCTCTCCAAAAGGGCAGATCCCAGATGCCCAAAAATACCACACCTGGCAGGAGGGGAAATGGGAGGAACAAAAAAAAAGTCCAGAACACAGTTTGGGTCCCTGCAGCCTAGATGTGAGGGATATCAGAACCTCTCCTCAGGAACAGGAGCAGTTCCAACTCTCCCCAGCGACAGGACAAACAAAGGAGAGCAGCCTCGGTAACCCTCCACAGGAACCGAGGTTTCAAAGATGGCCCAACAATTCCCCTCTAGAAACGAATGTTTTTATGTGGAAAGACATGACAGGTGAACCCAGGTAAAGTTCTCACCAGGCTTGGTGACAGGAACAAAAAACTTTAATGACTTAACCAAAACATGACAAAAGCCCATGGAGAAACAAAACTGGTGAGTGAACAGAACAGAGCAGATGACTTGACAAGTATGACCTGAAAAGAAGAATCGTAAATCGGCTGAGGATAATTAACTTGAATGAATAAAGATTGACCTGGAACTGGTGCGACTGACGGAGCAAAAAAACAAACCAAACAAAGCTACTGAAGCCTTACAGTTGCAATTGAAACAGCACCATGATTTTCTCGGAATCAAGTCTTAAAAACATTTTCCACTACACAGCAACGTGTCTTGGACTGAGTTCAGACTTAAAGCAAGACCATTATTAATGTCAGCAGTGCAGAGGTGTTGTTGATTCTTCAAGGTTAGAGCCCAGGATCTTTTCTGAATAGACGCAGACCATAAAAAGTGCAAATGTTGCAAAGCTTGTCATTGTTGCTGTGTGGCAGCATTTGATTTATGTGGATGGATCTTGAAGTCTTTGTAGAAAGAAAAGGAGGTGAATGCATACCAGCCCAAGTGGAAAATTGAAATATTTTCATCTAAGAACACAAGTCAAATTTTAAAAGTGTCTTTAACTTTGAAATATTTAAGGTTTTCCTTTGTTTTTTTTAAAGGCTTTTCATTAAAGTGAAAATAGCCAAGGCTAGGACCATGTAGTAGTGAACATGTCAAATGTCCCTGTTTCTGTGCACGTGAACATAGACATACTGCACACTGAGGGGTGAGGTTAAGTGCCTTGCTCAAGGACACATTGGTGAGTTGTCTAGCAAGGATACTACATGATCAATACACAACCTTGTATTGTGTTGTTGAGAAAATAAGAAAATGACATAGAACATTGTGAGCTGATAAAGACAAAAAATAAAAAAAAAAACAGGGGGGGGTAATGTCCCCCAAACTGCATAGAGCCTGCTTGAGACTTGAGGAGCTTAACTAAAGAATTGCTCAGTGTCAGTCTGAAGTTTAAACGTTATCACAAAGGGCAGTTTACAATCTAATCTTACAGGTACATGGTGTCTACCAACCAGTAATACTGAGAACCGAAGAACAAAAGACTTGTGACAGTTAAACCATCTGTTGTTTGATGGACTGGATGTTCAAATGTGAAAAAAATATGGGGGAAAAACTGTTGCTGTTGTTTACTTTCTTTGTTGTTTTTTTTGCTTGCTTTCAATTAAATGTCATTTATTCCAGCTATCTTAAAATAAAGTATTCTTAGGTATTTCTTATGTACGAGTCATTTCTTTCCTTATATTTTTGTGTTTTTAAACCACAAAAAAATATTTGAAAACTGAAATTAAATTGATTGAGATAGAGCTGATAGATTGATTGATTGAGAGCTGTAGGATTGGTGGGGGTCAGTTTGGAATACATTTTGTATTTTTCCTAACCTTCTATAATAACAGACTATTCCTTTGTCTCCTCTTTTTTCCATTTTAAATGCAGCTAATCCATCCATCTTGTGTTCTTATCTAGAGCCAGGTTACAACAGGATGCAGCCAAATCAAAGATATCCAGATATACGTCTCCACAGAAACTTCGTCCGGGTCTTCCCCTTGGCCTCTTCCTGGTGGACCATACCCAGAGTACCGCCCAGGAAGTAAATGGTAAATGGCGTATACTTGTATAGCGCTTTCTACCTTCCTTCGAAGGCCCAAAGCGCTTCACAGTCACAGACCCATTCACACACACATTCATACACTGGTGGTGGCTCCGCTGCTGAACACTGGTGCCAACCTCCCACCAGAGGAAATTTAGGGTTCAGTGTTGCTCAAGGACACTTGGACACATGGGCAGGTAAGGAATCGAACCCACTATTTTCCGATCATGAGATGACTGCCCTACCACTGCACCACGACCGCCCCAAAAGAAGGACCCAGAGCTCATTACTGTAGGTAAGGGTAAGATTGCCCAGTAAACGAAGAGCTTTGCCTTTCAGCTCAGCTCAATCTTCAGTTCAACCGACAGAGACAGTTGCCACATTTCTGCTGCAGGTAAAATACCTGTCAGTCTCAACTCCACTGTTGATAAGTGAGTGGAGAAAAAGCTGAGGTGTGTGTTGCCCTTGTAGTTAGCATGCACCTTCTGTTTTGTAAAGCGGGACCTCTACACTAGCCTCTACTCTGTGATCGCAGTTCCAATCTCATGCCAGTGACATTCATTTGTCCACTGGTTTGACAATACAAATCCTTGAATCCTTGGGCACTGTCCCTGACCACCATGCAATGTCCTAGACATCCGGAGTCTTGAGATACTCAAGGCGGTCATCATCTACCCTCACATGCTAGTCTTGGAAGTACCAAGCCATGTGAAGAGTGAGCCAAGTTAGCTACTTTGATTTATTTTTCATTTACTCTATTTGTTTATCCATTTTATCATGTTTTATGAATTTACAAGAAAATAGTAATAATTTATTTTAATATTCCTTATTTAATAGTTTATTATTTTTACTTTTATTCTCATTTTTAAATTGTTTTCATTCTTAAATTTGCTTCCTCATTTGGGACCCCTCTCTGGGTCGGCTGCTGTTCTGGATGGGGACCTGCATCACCGCCTCGCTTGTGGTGAGGCGGGACTTATTGTCTACTTCTATCAGTAAGTGAGTGGGTGGTGGGGGGGGGGGGGGGTATTGTGGGCTGGTCTGGGGAAGGAAGGGGGCTTTATTTTATTTTTGTGCATGGTTGTATATTATTTATACTGGATTGCTTTTGTTGTAAAGCACTTTATCTTATTCTTTTATAAGAAAACTGCTCCATAAATAAAGATTGATTTGATATCGATAAACCTGGACTTAAACAGAAGTATAATATCTGGCTCACATCATGCCTCCCCAGGTATTGTTGGATGTGGACATTAAAGTCTCCTAGAAGAACTTTCTATTCCCCTTCCTAGAAACTTCTAGAAGGACAGGTATGCTTTACTATTGTTCAGCCCATAGGCCAAGACCCCAGTGAGACATCTGTTGCTGACTCAGAGGCACTGGGACACAACTAAGAAAACCTCAGACCAACACACAGCAACCCTTCCTGTGGATAGAAGACCTACAGTATGGGGAGGTGATACCAGGTGGCCTCTTTGGGCCAATCCGGGCTAAGTCCTGTTGGAGGAAGCCAACAGGTGCTCACATGTGATCCCAAATGTTCTAGATTGGGACATTAGTATCCAAAAAGTGCATTAGAAATGCTGGCATTTCACTTGAGACCTGTCTGCCAGATGGGACCTTACTGACCCCAGAAAACATTTTTCTAAGGATCACAAATTATCTCTTGTTTGCTTTAACAGATGTTTGAGTGTTTTGTTTGTCTGTGTCTTTCGTTTTACTTCTGTCACATCACAGTTCCTCTGTCTGGTTCTGTAGAGGTTCCTGCTTGTTTATCTATTTAGAGAGGATTTCCACTTTGCCTTGTTGCTTGCTCAGTACACGGAACAAAACAAACCGCTCTTTAGTGTAATCTGTTTATTACTCATCTATTGCTTACATCATTTTACCATTAGAAATGATGCAAACCAAAATGAAATGACATAATTTGGAATAAAAGGATATTTTCACTGTAGCTTTATCCTTTGCCCAAGTCTGATTTTTTTTATCCTCTTTGCTTTTTCCTGAGAAAATCTCCGTTTTAAACGGATGTTTTATAAAGAGAGTAAATTGAATTTCATCCAATTTGCACTTTTGATGGCTTGTTCAGGAAGGCAAATAAAGAGAAATATTTTGGACATATGTAGCATTCCATCAGCCTAATGGTACTTGAGAATTGATGCACTATCATGGGGAGAATTCCCGGTCTCATGGAACGGCGCAATATTCCGAGTTTGATTCATGTGTTAAATCTTGGCCTTGATGCAGTTAGACAAGAACAGCTGCTAAGAGTCCCCTAATGAATTGAATTCTGCCTTGTAATTAGCGGTTCATGTTGTTTTTAGATAAATGTGCAGTTTTCTCATTTACCTTTGCTCGTGTACTTTAGTCAATGGAACCTAAATGTATAATTTTATGAAGATATGTGTTGGTCTCTGTTGGAATTCTTTGGAATCTATGAGCTCACCGGCATTTGTTGACAAAGAAACAGGGAGTATAATGAGCCATTTCTCCTGCCACTCTCACTTTGTCACTCCCTCTGTGATGACAGTGTTGCCTAGTTTGCTGCTTCTTTCTTTTTGGCGCGTTGTGTACCTCATACCAGCGCCCTGTATTCACCCCACCCCTCCAACTCTCCTTCTCCCTGTCTTGTGTCGTCACATCCACTGACCTGTTCCCCATCCCACTTTTAGGAAAATGCTCCTCGTGATGCATCGGCTCTGCCCGGATGAGGAACTGGTAATGGGCCGGGATGAAGGAGGCGGCGGGTCAGTACCAGCTATTAAACCTTATTAAAAGATTACATTTGACAGAATTCCTTTATAGACCATTCAGCGAGACAATTAGCATACAAAAATACAGCACGGAGAGCCACTTAGTCTCAATTAGAAAGCTGGAAAGAGGCGGGCTTTACTTTGGCACAGGGGGCCGTCCTGATAGATGCCACTGTCCTTGGTTGTGCGACATGTGTTCACAAGCCAGTTCAGCTGGAGCAGCCGTGTGTTGTCATGGGGAGGAAGTCCCTGCAATCAGAGTGAGATAGTTTAGATGAAAAATCTTTAAACTTCATGTCTTTAGGAACATTCCTGTCATGAAATATGAATGCATCAAAACCAGAATATTATCACATCAACATCACAAATCACTACCTGAAAACAAATTGTTGCAATAAATCACGTGTCAAAGTCAAGGCCCGGGGGCCAGATCCGGCCCTCCAGATCATCTTATTTTATTGTTATTAATGACCCGATGTTATCTGGAGCTCATTTCTAATTTGTATAATTTTGACAAAATATATTTTATGGAGAGTAAAATATTAAAAGTTATTTAAGGTTTAAGTTGATTTTTTTCTGGAATAATTTCCTGACTTTTTATTATTCATAATTATGTTAAAAAGTTATGGTTTAGAAATTTAAAAAATTGGCATTCTGATAGCTTTTTTTTGACTATTTTAAAATTTACTAAGATTTTTTTAGGCTATTTTGGAGTTTATTTCATATTTCAGCTACATGCAGCTATTTTGGCTATTTTTTCAGTTTATTAAGATATTTTGTTTTTTCAGCTACATGCTTAATTTTTTAAGTTAATTTGGCATTTACCTAATATTTCAGCTGGCTATCAGCCTCAGCGTTTTTTAGTTATCAATTTCAGCATCTCCAGCTATCAGCACTAGCATCTTCAGCTGCCAAATTCAGTTTACAGCATTCACACTTCAGCTGTTGAACTCTGACCATCTAACACACAGAAACCTCAAAAGCTTCTTGTTGGTTCAGTTGAAGAAGCTCAGTGTCACACACCTCTGTCTCTTTTTTATAATATTTTTTAATCACCACAAAAGCTGTAATTTACTGATTATTTATAAATGACTTTAAAAGGAAAAAAATGAACTAGACAGAAGAAGACCTCAAGTAAAAGCACAAAGAAGTGAAGAATCTCTTAGATCTTCTGTTTAAAAATAACACAAAGAAGTAAGATTATAAAAATTATTTTGTCCCTTGCATGACACTTCATAAATAGAAAGGAAATGAAGGATAATCCCATACACTTTTTGTGTGTCTGTTAATGCCCTCACACTGATAAGAAAATGCTTCCCAAATGTTTGAGGTCAGTTCAACCTGAATTCAGAGGAGTGTGATGGCTGTCCATGATAGACTGCTTCTCTGTCCTTCATCACACTATTAAAGGCTCTTTTCACTGCTCTGGCAATAGGAAAACAGTGTGATGATAAACTTTTAGTGCCGTTCTCCCCTGTAAATGTGTGTTCAGTCAGATTAATGGATTTGAAAGCAAAGTCAACTTGAAAGAAGCCTTCTATGTGTAGTTTTTAGGCAGACGAGAGGAGGGTCGGCACTCAGTTGGGACTGGAAGGCTCAGTGGGCATGGGGGACATCCACACACGCTAAGGCTGAAACACTTTGGTGATAAAAACACGCAAACCTCTGAATATTAACACACAAGAAGAAATCTTCCCACATTCTTGATCATTTGTGTTTTCATGTAACGCAGGAGTGTCAAACTCAATCACACAAGGGCCAAAATCCAAAACACATCTCAGGTCGGGCCGAACAGGATAAACATTTATTGAACACTCTAAAACTACATCTTAAAAACTTTAAAACTATAACTTTTAACATACTTGTGAACTAGATATATAGCATTACCTGCGATAATGCTATTGTAAATGCTGAAAGCTGAATGTGGTTGGGAAAGATGCTAGTGCTAAAAACTGAAAACGCTGAAAAAAGCTAAATTATTAGCTAAATGCCAGATTAGCCTAAAAAAAAGCCTAAATTAGCCAAAACAGCTAGTGTGTAAATATTAACATAACTCCAAAACAGCTTAAAAACTTTGTAAGAGCCTAAATTAGCCAAAACATATATCATTTGGCTTTAATATTAGCTAAACTCTAAAATAGCCAAAAACATTACAGTAAATACCAAAATATTCAGCAAAGCTAGCAAAACACCAATTTTTAAAACTTTAAAACCATACATTTTTAACATAATTATGAATAATAAAAAGACGGAAATATTATTCCAGAATAAATCAACTTAAACCTTAAATAACTTTCAATATTTTAATCTCCATAAAAATATATTTTGTCAAAATTATACAAGTTAGAAATAAGAACAAGATAACATCGGGTCATTAATAACAATAGAATAAAATGATCTGGAGGGCCGGATGAACTTAGCCGGAGGGCCGAATCCGGCCCCCGGGCCTTGTTCCTGATAGACACAGAGATGCTGTGGAATGAAAGCTGCTTCCATTTGGCGTCTTTGTTAACTATGGAGTGGTTCACACCAGGCGTGGAGCGCCGCGGTCCTCCGGAGAAAGCTCTTGCTGTGCAGCGGATCGTTTCGGCGTCTGGTCTATTTATGTTCACGTCAATCCTGGCTCCAGAAGTTGTCGTGGCATGATGTCTTCTACCTCTCCGGGTTCACCTGTCTTTCCTGCCCCTCGTGTCATATGTTTAGTCGGGATCCCGTCTCATTTAAGGAGGAGGATAATAGTAGCTGTCTTGTCTAATATCAGACTTGCTATCCAGGCTCGAGCTGCTGGAAGCACGACTGCACAGTGGAAGCTAAACCAGCTAGCCGGGTCATAACTTGTAGCGCTAGCCGCGCCAGTAAAGCTAACTTAGCTAGCACCCACTGCCCTCTCAGCAATCGGGGAGCCCCCAGGATCAGTTTGTACCGGTGGGGAAGAAGGACAGAGCTGAACGATGACACGCCCGGAGCTCCCTGAGTGTGATGCACCGATTGAAACTCTGGTCATCGGCTCCTCGGAGGTTAAAGCTCAGGAGAGAACAGTTAGATGTTACCCAGGAGCCAGAGTTGGTGACATCGAAGGAAACCTCCGGATGTTAGCCCAGAGGTTAAAGGTTCTGTCGAGTCGTAATCCACGCAGGTGATGCCCGAAAAAAACAATCAGAGATTCTTAAATGAATCGCAGCATCAGCGTGTTAACTGACTACATCTGTGTCAGATTCTGTGATGTTCTATGGTCGTCTGCCAAACGTAGTCAGGGATGAAATGTACAAATGTACAGCCGCTTATCATCTTCACTGGTTACCCAAATGATGAAACTGACACTCAGTTTCTCTGACTGTGGTGTGATGACACAGCGCCTACATGAACGCTGTTTTTGGAAATAACACTGGGAGTCAAACCGATGACCTGTTAAATGATGTATACTTGGGGTTTAGTGACTTGCCCAAGGGCACTTTGACACATGGTGGGAATTGAACCTACAATCTTCCAATCAGGCGTTGACGGCCGCCCATGCCCTCTGATGCTGTTAACCAGTTGAGCATTGATAATGAGTTGTGAACAGATTTCCTTAAACGAGGCGGAGCAACATCCTCGTCCAATAAGGATTCATGCAGTTTTGTGAGTCTTCTGTGTTTGTCTATAAAAATAAGCTTTGTTCTGGTGGTCCTTCCTGACAAACTCTGCTTTTTGAGAAAAAAAAGTTCCATGTTTCCTCTGAGAGGATTAATAGTCAAAGCGATGATCGTTTTTGTGTAAATAGATCCAGTGGGATGACAGGCTCTTTACTGGTAAGCCTGCAGCTTACTTGGAGAGTTACACAAATTCAAATCAAAGATTTTTGATCCACACCAACGCATCTGTTCAGGTGGCAGCAATGATTTAACAGCAGTAATGATGTGAAACTGCTGTTGTTTGGGAAATTCAAACTTCAATCACAAACTATATATATATATATATATTGAAGTTAATTTCTAAGAGATTGGCAAATTAAGTCTCACCTAATTAAAATGATATCAATTTAACCTGATCTTAGAAATAGTTTTAGTAGAACTTGTAGTAAAACTAAAAATCATTGGGAGTCAGAGATTTATAAATCTTAATGGCGAGGGGTTGAATGCCCTCTTCATGTAACACACGTGTTAAAGTCAAGGGGCGGATCCGGCCCTCTGGGTAATTCTATCCATCCTTCCAGATCATTTTATTTTATTGTTTTTATGGCCCAATGTTATCTTGTGCTCATTTCTAATTTCTAGAATTTTGACAAAATATATTTTTATGGCGAGTAAAATATTGAAAGTTAATTAAAGCGGCTCTACCATGAAAATTCTACTTTTTGAGGTTTTAAATGCATTTTTACTGTCCATTCCTCACTATAAAGAACCCCAAAGTGGCATTTTGATCCATTAATGTATTTAATAGTAATCCTCTTAAAACCTACACTGTCTGCAATATCCACGAAAACGAGCGGTTGGAAACGTGCTGATGTAAGATCAATGCTAACAGCTCCCTCCAGGAAGAGTCTATGCTGCAAGCTCCGCCCCCCAGACTTTCACTTAACATTTCTTGACTGAGTTAGTGGTGATCTGCAAAAAACTTTCATTTTAGACACAGAATATTGTATATCTTCCAGTTGTGTTCAATAAATTCTAGCTCAAACAGATGTTTGTTACTTTAGACACAACGCTGCTTTAAGACCCTCCCAGCCCCCAGTCCAACACAGCCGCACAGAAGTGTGTCTGTGTTGTGAAGCCGTGAACCTTTGGCCCACTAAAAGCAGATAGTATATCATGTGTGCATTCATCTTTGAAGAAGTTTGGATTATGTTGTGGGAGAAAGACTCAGATTTCTCTGGGATGAAGTGAACTGCACTTCACACGCAGCGGCAGGCGGAGCTTCAGGAATCGAGTCGTTTTACTTCAGGGTAGAAAAAACTCACAAAATTTAACTAATATTTCAGAAAAAAAAAAAATTTGTTTTAAGTGTTCCAAAGGTAATATATGACCATAAGTATGGATATAGTTCACTCTAAAAGGTTTGATAAAATCATGATAGGTCCCCTTTAAGGTTTAAATTTGATTTTTTTCTTGAATAGTAATCCTGATATATATTATACATAAGTATGTTAAAAAGTTACAGTTTTAGAAATTGTCAATTTGATAGCTGTTTGGACTATTTTAGCATTCAAAGATAGTTTAGACTATTTTGGAGTTTAGCTAATATTTCCGCTACATGCTAGCTGTTTTGGTTAAATTGTTTCTTACAAGGAACTCACACTCCATCCAATCACCTCCGACCTCTGCGATCTGGCCTCTCCGGCGCTCCGAATCCGTTTTGTTGGGTTTACATTTTTGCTGGACGCCAGAACCGAGTCAGAGCCCTTTTTGTTGAAGTCGGCGTTATTAACGACTTAAACCGCGAATCCATGCGAGCGAATATAGGATTATTCCGGTAGAATTTTTAAAAATAAAACCTGTACTCGCTGGTTTCCCCGTGCTGTAAACATCTTGTCATTGTAACAACCAACCCTGGTCTCCCTTATTGGAGCTAGCCTGGTTGAGTTCTGCTCAGTCCATGACTTTGTGCCCGTCTGGCTACAGCAGCCAATACCATACATTAATTCTCACATCATACGGACAGCCTTGACCTGCATCAAATACTGAGGTACCAGTCATGAGAATTGTGAGACATCAGCAGAAATACTCTTCCAAAGCAAAATGAATGTTTTCTTTACCTCCAACACAAACTGCCTCCTTCACACTGAAGAAAGGAAGGCGCAGCGTGCCGATCAGCCAACACAGTCGTTTGTACGAGGCCAGATCAAATATAATCGTTGGTCCTTTTGTAGCTGATATTACCCGTGTTGTCGCTCACATTACGATTGTGTTTCCTGGCAGGGCGTCTATTGTCGGCTCACAAAAGAGGCTTCACTGGTGGGGAGAGCTTCCAGAGGAGCGGTGAGTCCTCCTGCTCCGCTCCTCTTCAGCCCTCCTGGAGGTGAAAGATGGTGGGTGTCTCACAGAAACCCATCTGTTATGATTATGCAGACCCTGAAGGGGGGGACGGTGACTAAAGTGGGCCTCTAATTTAATTGGGTGTAGAGGTAATCTTGTCACAGTGCCGGGGTGGCTGGCACTACTGCCTGCTACTCCTCCACAGGCTCCTTTTACCCATATGCGGAAATAATGCACGACAGACCAGCTCTGGTGGATGTATACGGGATGATCTATGTGGGGCAGTGGCTGAGTGAGAGCTGCGTGGGTGGCACAGTATAAAACAAGCAAATTGCTAAGAAAAGACAGGCTTAGATTGAGTCTAAAACTGCTAAATCTTTCTACCAAAATAATCCTTTCAGTTTAAAGAGCTTATGGTTTTTTGTACATTCCTGCTCCGATTTTCTGCTTTTTTCAAACGTAATTCTTGGTCCTTTTGTTGGATTGGTGAAGCTTCTGTTTCCTGTTGGTATTTTACCTAGTTAGGTGTTCTATGACTGCTGTTTTATGAACCTCTTGTTTGATTTTCTATTTTAGGAGGTCTTTTTTTATCTTAAAATTGTCTGTGTAACTTTTAGTGAAATGCAAGCAGTTATATTTCTTCTTCTTCAGTCATTATTTTTTCTTCCTTGTATTTTTTTCATTACTTTTTGACTTTAGTTTTGACTTTAACTAGTAAGCAGTTGTTACAGTGTTAGAATTACAGATCAAATATGAGATTTTGCATCATTAGGAAGTCAATAATAAAAATATAGTTTTGTTAAAGAGGTTTTTGCCGACCTAAAGACTGTTTTTCCCCATAAAACAAGAGAAGCACAGTTCTCTAGAGTCAGAGACCATCATCCAGGTCATTCTATCACTGGGTTCTGTCCTTACAAACAGCTGGACTGTAAAAAAATCATTTAAAAATGTTGAACATTTTCTTACATTTTAAGACTCTCCCTGATCATCTTTTAATCTATTTTCAGAGCGTTCCCAATGGTCTATTAATTATCAATCTTTTCATCAGGCCCTAATGTCCGTTAGCTAAAATTACCAGTGCAACAAAAAAGGCAAAGAATATTGGAACGATCCAACCGTACACCTTTCAGTCAGATGCTCATAGGCTATCTGGAAAATAGATCATTTACTGTCCTATGTAATGGAAGTTACTCAGATACACCAAAGCTATGTTGTGGGGTACCACAGGGTGGCTGTTTAGGACTTCTTCTATTTTCAGTTTTTACAAATGATTTACCCTTGGTTTTGAATCATATCACTTTACGCTGATGATTCATCGATATATATGTCTGGTATCATTGTGAACTGTTTGAGCAATGACCGGTGTGACAATGGTCAGACAGAGTCAAAAATGTTCTTACTTTTGTCACATCTTGATTATTGTGCAATTATGTGGTCACATACAGCTAAACCAAATTTAAACTGCAGATAGCTCAAAACAAAGCAGCTCCTCTTGTACTTAGCTGTCCTTTAACAACAAATATTAGTAAAACACAATATCAATTAAGTACGTCTTGATTCATTTCACCCACAATATTGTTATTACAAAAAGACTGGAAATCTTATATACAAATTTGTGTTTTTTCAGTGATGTGCATCTACATTATACACAACAATCCGGGGATAATTGCTTTCTTCTACACGTATGTTGAAGCAAGGGAATGGTGTGTCATAGAGCAATGGTGGCATGGAACGCATTACTACAATAAGTCATTACACAAATGCATATGAACGTGTTTTTTTCTAAAAGAATAAAACTTTTAATTTCCACACAAGAAGAATGAGGATGTTGTTTTCCAATTAGGGAATGATTGCATTGTTGGCCTGGTTGAAAGTTTTCACAGGCTAATTTGACGTTCTGAACTTAAAGTTTGATTGAACCAGGATGATTGTGAGGTACATTTTTGCTTATTTTTTTCGTTTTTTGTTTTATTTTATTTGTTTTGAATGTTTTGTGATCTACCTGGTATTTATATAATTGTTGTGTGTTTTACTGTTGGGAGGAGTGCACATACATGCAGACTTTTCTCATTCTGGCTTAAAGAAGATAGGACCACAGAGAGAATAGTTACTGGTATACCCAGCAGCTAATGGGGGTCCTAAACAAAAACTAACAAAATTAAGAAAACAAAAACATTTATAATAAACGGTGTATGCTCATGCAGTGCTTTACGACCTTCTTAGAAAGCCCCTAGTGCTTAACAGTTAGGGTCCCCTTCATCCACACATTCACACACTGATGGTGACTCCGCTGCCAAACACTTACACCAGGGGTATTCAACTCCAGGCCTCAAGGGCCGCATTCCTGCAGGTTTTCCAACATACCCGGATCTGGCATGCCCCAATTGGTTGGACACACCTGAACCAGGTAATCAGTCATGAGTAGAGTTTGGATATCTGGAAATTATGCAGACACTGTGGCCCTCGAGGCCTGGAGTTGAATACCCCTGACTTACACCGACCTACAACCACCAGGAGCAAAATGAGATGAAGTGACTTGCTCAAGGACACTTCAGCAAATGGGGGGAAAAGGCAGGAACCGAACCTGTGACCTTTCAACCAGAGGTTGACCACCCTCCCTCTGCACCATGACCGCCCTGTACATAGATCTAGCCATTTACAAGTGGATACATCAGAATGGAGCGGAGCGGGGTGTTTTTCTGTCGCAAAGTTGCATTTTTTTTTGTCTTCTCCCGATTTACGTTTTAATAAAGAAAATACTCAGAAACTGAGTTTTAAACTTGTTAAACAAATGTCACAAGAACATGCAAAACACATTTTTTTATTACAATGGGTCTGTACTGACCATTTCATAAGTACTAAACCCTGTCATTTCTGTCTATCTTGGAAGCCATCAGAAATCTGTAAATTACCAATTACCATGGGTGGTCGTGGAGCAGCGGCTGGGCGGTCGACTCCTGATTGGAAGTCGAGGGTTCGATTCCCGCCTTGTCCACCCATGTGTTGAAGTGTCCTTGGGCGAGACACTGACCCCACATTGCCTCTGGTGGGAGGTTGGTGCCAGTGTTTGGTGGCGGAGCCACCACCAGTGTGTGAATGGGTGAAAAAGTATATACCATTTACCATTTTAGTTGTCTTTGTTTACGTTTTTTTGGAGTTCTGCATCATTTCCTTTAGTGATGTCTGGTTTAGTGGGTTACAAAAGTCTACGAGTGCAGAAATAGTTTGGTTCTGCAAACCAATAGTTTCAGCAGCTGTCAGTGGATGATCTCAGACGATCTTGGAGGTGAAGCTGCTGGATGTGGAGGTCCTGGGCTGGTGTGGTTACACGTGTGAGGCCGGTTGGATGTACTGCCATGTTCTCTGAAACGCCTTTGGAGACGGCTTATGGTGGAGAAATGAACATTAAATGCACGAGGAACAGATCTGGATGACATTCCTGCTGTCAACTGCACGCTCCCTCAATGCTTGGGACATCTGTGGCATTTTGCTGTGAGACAAAACTGCACCTTTCAAGGTGGCCTTTTACTATAAGGCACACCTGTGCACTAATCCTGATGTCAGATCAGCATCTTGATGTGGCACATCTGTGAGGTGGGATGGATGATCTCAGCAAAGCAGAAGTGCTCACTATCACACATTTAGACAGTTTTGTGAACAATGCTTGAGAGAAATGGTAATATTGTGGATCTGGAATGAATTTTAGATCTTTAAGTCCATGTCATGAAAAATGGGAGTAAAACCAAAAGTGTTGTGTTTATATTTTTGTTGAGTGTATGCTAGTTTCTCCTTTTAGCTAAGAGGACAACACGAGGACACGTATGCTAGCTGGGCTATATTTTTCTACTTAAAATAACTCAAAAAACCCCACAACATTAGGGTGAAACTGAGGTAAAATAACTCCTAACACGATGTTCTGTATGACACCCACCCCCCCCCCACAGACCAATGGACCAAAAGGGCCAGAGAGAAAGTGGGTGTTAAACAAGTAAGAAGGAAATTCATGAAGGAGAGGAACTTGAAAAGGGGTAACACTCCCCTCACTGAACACAACACAGCAACACAGAAATTCCACATTTTCTGTTATTAAACCACAAAACAAATCTTCACCCGAGAGTAGCTGGCACAGGCTCCAGGCTGAGCGGGTTTGGAAAATGGATGAATGAGTTTTTAAACACTCAAGACAAACGTGGGAGCATTTTTAAAACTGGTGTCAGGGTTTGTTTTCTTGGATTACACTTTTTCTTGTGTGGATTTTTATGCAGTGTTTTGCACTGGTCTGTTTGGAGTGGATTCTGTGTTTAATTTGAATGTTAATTATTTACACCTGATTTCAGTTTTAATCACCACATCTGTAGAAGTCGACTTCCTTTCTGTGATTTTAACGTTCCGTGGTTCAGCTCTCTGTTTTCAAGTTCAAACCTTTTGGTGTCTATGGCTGTATTCAGACCGGAAAAGCCCGTCGATCCGAATCAAGTCCGCTTCATTAGGTCCGGATTGAGTTCTGAAGTTTGCGTTTGGTCTGCATGCAGACAACCTTTCAACCAGACTGTTTTGAACCAAAGCCAGATAATAAAACCATGTGACTAAAGATGTTTCCAGTTACGAATAGTTAAGAGACAAGAGGAAGAATAACAGAAGCCCTTAGCTTTTCAACCTTTGTCGGGATACTTCAGACTCAAACTAGATTTTTTTTTACTGCACCTTTGATACATTAGAGGCATGCTGCATGACGGTTACTGAGGAGAAGACTTCAAACAAGATACACTGATGAGTGTCTATGACAAATATATGGAGGGAAAAACAACGATAGAAGAATGTGTAAGATGTTAAAAGTTGCAATAATCGAGCCCGTGTCTCACTGTTGCTCCATGTTTGACTTGCTACAAGTCAGTTTTTTTCATAGTTTACTCAGGGGTGCAACGTATACTCAGGAGATACTAATTTAGGATTTTTGTTTTACATAAATCGGCTCATATAGTCATTATTTTTCCACTAGCAAACATTCACCCTTTAGCAGTTGTTTCCGCTAACAACCACAAGGAGGCGCTATATTTTCTTCTGAGAGTACCAGAAGAAGAAGAGTCGTCCAAAACAGACATCGAGGAGAATCTAATTGTTTTCCTCTTAAATTTTGACATTTTTCTCATTTGCATTGAAGCATTTTTATTCTTGTTTTTATGTTCTGCTAAGATAAATATAAAGGGCGACTTATACTCCAGAGCAACTCGTATGTGGTTTTCTTCTTCTTGATTCAACATTTTTTGCTACTGAGATTTATAATCTGGTGCCACTTATAATCCAGAAAATATGGTACATTCCTCTTCTGTTTACATCCTGTCTGCAGTGTCCGTTGGTCTGTTGTTCCAGTCCGAGCATGGAGTCTATTCAGACTGAGGGAACTCAGAGTAAACCAAAGCTCATTCGACTGGAAATAAACTGAAACCACATGAAAATATGGGTCAAAGATGGTTCCTGTTCCCACACCAGGGTCCACTTGGATATGTTCAGAATGAGAATTTGTTTTAGATTATCGGGAGAAACGAACTCTGGTTCACTTTAAGTGAACCAAATGTGTCAAGTCTGAATACATTTTAAAGGGTAACCAAACAGGGAAGTTGGTGGCTGACTCCGCCCAAAGCTGAAATTTGAAATTCCAGTCAGAGAGGTGGGGCGGGGAACAGGACGGTTTTCATTACTGGATCTGCAGGTCACGATGTTGGACTCAAATGGTTTGACCAATCATGAAATTCAAATGTAATAGCCCATTTCAACATGCAGCACACAGACACTTTTTTACTATATTTTTTTAAGAATTGATCAAGTCTATCTTAATATGTCAAAGTGACCTGGTCCCCACCAACGCCAGTGTGAGCAAAAACACAGATGAGGCCACCATGGGACTTGCAGACAAACCCACCAGGGGCTTACCAATCCAGCCCAAAGGTAACACATATGGAGCCAACATTGAAATGTCCACTGGGCAGAGACTCGGCAGAGACGCCGGCCGTTTAAAAATCGTTTCTGAGGCAGGAGAGAACATTGTTGTTTGTTCCTAAAAGGAATTCCATGACACCAAGTTTTTCATGCAAAATAAAACTGTAAAGGAAGAAGTCTGGAACAGGATTAGTGAGATCTGCAGGACTTCTGGTTTTCACAACAAGTTTCTTCTAACTGTGAGAACATGCACAAGTATTTGGGAGCAACGGTTTAGTGTGAACACCATTTGCTAAAAGTGTGTTCAAGAGTGCCTGTTAGCGCGTTTTTGAACATGCATCACTTGCAGTTTAAACCTTCCGCTCTCCTTAGCTTGTTTAGATTAAAATTGGGGTCATCTGGACCCCACAAGACAGTGCGCAGAACTTTTTTTTTCACTGATTATTGAGTTTCACTAATGTCCATGGCAGACATAAAATCCTGTCCACATTTGTCATGGAAGAAATCAAATATCAATATGTGGTTGGAGTCATCTGGACCCCAAGGAGAGCGGAAGTTAAACCTGTGGGGAGTCAAATAACTGAAACCTTTTACTAAAGTTGTATTTCAGTTCAATTCAGTTTTATTTATATAGTCCAATGTCATGATGCAACAGTCTCAGTGGGCTTACCGGTAACTGTACAAAGACGTAAAGTCAGTCATGAAATATTAACAGTAGCTGGTTTCTAAACTAAACTAACTAAGTTAACCTGGCATTCCTACCCTTAGAGCATCCTTCTCGGTGAGGAAAAACTCTAAAAAAAAAACAATTTTGGGAAAAAATAAGAAACCTCATTGATGTCCACATGAAGGAGGGCTCCTCTCCCAGGATGGACAGGCGATGTACCAGGATTGTTATAGAAAAATTTTCTAACTCAACAACTACATGTTTAAATAGTGTAGCAGATGGACTGGGAGACAGCTGGAGATGTGAGACAAGGCCAACGGCCCAGAACAGGAATACCGACGAGACGCCTGGAATCTCTCCCTCTCCAAGATGCGAAACGAGCCAGTGACGAGGTCCACGGCCAGGAACAGGGGGGTGGGAAAGAAGGACAACACATGAATCACACTGCACCAACAGATGCATGCAGAGAAATAAATAATGAAGAATAGAGGAGAGGAGAAGTAGATGACAATGTAAAACCATTCAAAAATTGTTTGGCATCGGCTCCAAGATTTTCTCTCCTTTCAAATCCATGGAAAATGTCTGAAGAGTTGTCCACATATGGACTGGGAAAGCAGTGTCACTGCAGAGCTGTGCTCTTTAGTTACAGGACAGGGAAGGCTTACCAGTGTGTTTAATGATATTCCCCGGCCACTTGGAAGAGTTTGGTTTGATTAATGTTCCCAGCTCTCCTGCACCGCTGTCCATGCTTGACCTTAATGTCAGCTCATTACCAGCTTAATTGAAAGCAGAGTTGCAGTTTAAATCCCTCGACCAAGCACAACTTTTAGGATCTGTGAACAACATTCTGTGCTATGAACAAATATTACTCTTCGTCACACAGTCGGAGGTTTGCATAAGCGCCCTCATTAAGGTCTCACACTTGAATGTGGGAGGGGGGGTTTCAGAACACGCGTGCTTCTACAGTAAAAAACAGCAGGTCAATAGGATCAAAGGAATTTTAATATATTAAGGGAAAAAGGTTAAAAAATGTGTTATGAATATTACAGCAGTTCTGGTGACACAGTGTTGATGAATTCTCCACAGGTGCAGGAGCAAGAGACATGAAATAAAAACATAGAATGAAAATGATGTTTTTAACTGTTTCATGATGGAGGATATTTCAAAAGAAAAGCTTGAAATTGTATTTCTGAGTATTTTTTTATTAAAATCCTAGTGAATCAGGAGCAGACGAACAATTGCAGTTGGAATAAAAGTTCCAGCTAAGGGGGGCGGGGCAGCTACTCCCCACCAGATTATCTGCCCACTGGGGTTACCATCAGATTTCTAATGGATCTCCTGGCTGGCTCTGCAGAGAGTATTGTCCCTATGACAACTTCAGGGGTTTTGAGAGATTTGGCTAAAATGCAGCCGCAGTAGCCTGGAGCTGAACAGCCAGCAGACAGAGGAGATGATGGTGGAAGGTTCAGCCCAACCGTCATCCCTCACAGGATTCCAAGCTCCACCGTGGACTTGTTCCTTTAGCTGGGAACCACAATCACCCAGGACCTCAAGTGGGGCATGACCATCAGCTTCGTTATCAAGAAGGCTCAGCCGAGGAAGTTCTAACTAGCAGCAGCTACTGGGTTTATTATAGTACTTTGGAATTTAGCCTTTAATTTAGCATCATGCTAATCGCTTTTTTTATTTGTTTGTTTTGGGGTTTTTTTCTTCTAAATGAGACATTTTCCAGTTTTGCTAGAGTTTAGCCAATATTTTAGTATTTTAATTTTTTTTATTGAGCTTTTTTTTTTTTTTTTTTTTTGGCTAATTTGGTGTTGAGCCGATATTTTAGCATTATGCTATCTGTACTGGCAAAATTGGGCATTTTTTTTCCATTCTTTTAAAGCAAATTCTGAGTTTAGCCCATATTTTAGCATTCTGGTAGCTTTTTTGGGATAATTTAGAAATATTTTTCAGGTGTTTAAGCTAGTTTGTAGTTTCGGCAACATTATGCCATCTGTTTTAGTCAAATTAAATGTATTCAATCGTATTTATATAGCCCAAAATCCCCAAAAAATGTTGCCTCGTTGGGCTTCATGCAGGTAATTTTACAGAACATTAGAAAATTGTTTCTATTTTTTTAGTTAGTTTAGCCAATGTTTTGGCGTTGCTCTATTTATTTTGGATAACTTAGACATTTTTCCAGTTTTTTAAGCTAATTAGGAGAATAGCCAATATTTTTTTGCATTTTAATATCTATTTTGGCCAAATTAAAAAACTTTTTATAAATATTATTAGCTACTTTGGAGTTTAGCCAATATATTAGCATTATGCTAGCACTTTGAATTGTCTCTGTACATGAAATGTGCTACACAAATAAACTTGCCTTGCCTAATTTGGACATGTTTCCAGTTGTTTATGCTACTTTGGAGTTTAGCCAATATTGTCATGATTTAGTGCTTCAGTTTTGTCATGTTCTGTTTTCTGTCAGTCTCACCATGGACATGTCAAATCATCCACAGCTGTCCTCATTTAGTTAATTGCCCTATTTAAGTGTCTGGTCTACAGTGCTGCATTGTCAGGTAATATGCTATGCTATGCTATGCTATGCTATGCTATGCTATGCTATGCTATGCTATGCTATGCTATGCTATGCTATGCTATGCTATGCTATGCTATGCTATGCTATGCTATGCTATGCTATTGTTCTTCTGGTTTTGTCATGGTTAAGTTAAGTTTCTACCAACTAATCTGGTCTCCTGCATTTGGGTTCTTCATCCATTCATGACAAATATTTTAGCATTATGCTATCTGTTTTGGACAATTTAGACATTTTTCCCCCCAGTTGTTTAAGCTAGTCTGGCATTTAGCTAGTATTTTTGGCATGCTTTCAGCTTTCAGCGTGAACATTTTTAGTCATCAGTTTCCCCGTCTTCAGCTATCAGCGCTAGCATCTTTATTAGCCGCTTTCAGCTTACAGCATTCACACTAGCATAATTGCCGGTAATGCTATAGATCTAGTTGTATTTATGTTTTGTGAATGTGTTACTCTTATGTTTAATTTCTTTCTCCTCTAGTTTGAGAAAGTAAAAACTTGCTAGTTGCTGAATGTCACATTCACCACCAATGACAATAAAATGTTCTGATTCAAAAACCGCATAATGATATTTAAAAGACCACTGGTCTCTACAATAGCGTGAAAGATGATCGGAGTGGAATTTTATCAACATTTTTCTGCTTGTTGAGATGAACTCTGGCATTTGCCATGCACCCCTCTGCATTTTACCGCCGCCCTCCTGCAAGTGTGCAGCCTCCCCAGAGGCTGTCATCCCACTCTGTGACAGAGTAGCAATGTCCTGGCTCCAGGTCTCCTGCACAGGGGCTGCAGAGGCCACACTGCATTGTGGCGAGCAAATGGGGAACTGTAAGTCATCCATGGAGCATAATGCAGCGCTGGCTGAATGAAGTGGAGGTGGTGACCCTGAACTTTCTCCAGTGAAACCCTTTTTATTTATTTTCTGTGAAGTGACCTTCAGAACAATGGCTCTTTTGGAGATGGATACACGAGGAGAAATGGCCATAGAGTCGCTCAGATGAATGTCTTGTTGGTTACCCTCGCAGTTGAATTCTGTTTTTTTTTTCTCTTATTCCCCATTATGCTTCAGAAGATTGCACCATTTTAATGTCATTTTCAGTACCCAGGGACAAAGACTCTCGCACTTGTGCTTCTTCACTACACTGTGAATAAATGCTTTTAATTTGTCTTTTTTTTTCTATTTTCATTTGGTAAAGATCAATAATTATCACAGGTGCAATTTGCCTCCTCCTTCTTTAGCTGATTTCAAACAACAGTTTTTTTTTTTGTTGTTTCTCGCACCTTTACCTTAAAAAACCAAAGCCTGCACGCTCGACAAAAAGCTTTTGTGCGTCTGAAAGGCCCGTGCTCGCAGACTTTAAGAGCCACAATCAAATATAATAACTGCCAGGCTCATTAAACGCAGCTGTGGTTGGATTTCACTTCTGGTTAAAATAAAATCAAAGGCAGCTATTTAAACTGCTCCTGATAAACACTCCACTTTGAGCTCAGGTGCTCTAAAGAGCAGCGTCGCAGCATCAATAATAAGGAAGTAGGTGCTATAATACTGACCTTGTTATTCAGCCATACCTCACGTTTTTACGCTCCATTGCTCATTAACTCCCTTTTTATTGGACCACTTCTGGAAAATAGATTCCACGGCTGACCACTCGGCGCTCTGGTTCCTCCGAGAGCAGATGTGCCTTGGACTCACTAACATCTATAAAAGATGACAGGTGAAATCACTAAGGTGGAGCTCTGCTGCCTTAAGCAATTTTTGGGCCACTGCTAATTGATAGCAGCGTTTAAAGTGGAGAATATTAGCGATTGAGAGGAGGAACCAGCAGGACCGTGTTCCTGACACAGATAAATGGATGAAGAAGCGGAAAATTCTGAGCCGTGGACCACAACGATCTGTTTTTTTCTCCTTCAGGAGAAAAAAAGCTTGCCATTATTTTGTTGTGAAAGGCGTCTATTTTCCTCACATGGGTAGTTTGACATGAACAAATAGGGACAGATACAAAGAAAGCAAGAAAGGCACATTAAAAAGCTGCAGTGAAACAGCACAGGGACGGGATTATGGTGATTTAAAGCTCCCCAACCAACACGACTCCTCCCTACAGAGTGCTGGAATGTAATGAAGACAGTCCATCAGTCCATCCAGCCTTTTATTTGAGCTTTCCTTTTAACATGGCAGCTGTGATTAAGCTGGCATGCGTGTGCATGGACAGTCAGAAAATAAAAGGAATTGATTTTTTGCTGGTGTGGGTGAGCGGTTGGTTTGTGTTTGCACTGAAAGCTTTACGTTTCCAAGTGTTCTTTACATCTTTCTGTTTATAAATCTATTTGTCGACTCATCACGGGTTATTTTTTTCTGATTAGTCGTCTAATCGGGTCATGAAAAACTGAATGTAAAGCACACTTCTTTACCATCACTGGTCGTGTGAGTGCTGTAAGCTGAATTTGGCTGCTGAAGATGCTAGCGCTAATAGCTGCACTTATAAAACTGTGCTTGTGGCGTGAGGTTCTGGTCGTGACAGCCTCCTGACAGAGGGGAGTGGCTCGATTAGTCCTTGTCCAGGATGGGAGGGGTCAGCCACGATCTGTCCTCGAGGTGTAAAGGTCCTGAAGAGAAAGAAGATTACAGCCAATCAGCTTCTCTGCTGACCGGATGACCTGCAGTGGCAGCAGCGTACCAGATGAGGATGGACCATCAGGTGTGTTTGCCCAGATCACCTGGACTGCAGTGCATGCTGGGTAGTTTCTGTCACCGACGTCACATGTGCGCCGTCATGAAGTATCGAGAGAAAGGGGCGGGTTCAAGGCGCCAACCTAAGCCAGCGCAGCCAGAAAATAGGTACTGCGCTGGCTGCAAGCTGCCTTAAGGACTACAAAACAATGCATTGTGGGAAACGGTGTCCTGAATGTTCTTGAAGTGCGGCGTGAAATAACTGGCGCTAAATGAAGGAAATGGGTGTTTTATAACTCTTTCTGGAAGGTAGTGAATCACTGACAAAAACTAAACAAGATTTGAAACATTCTGTGATTATTTGTGTTATTGTTGCCTCTAAAACTAACTTTAATTTCTATTTTATCTGTTTATTTGGGACAGTGCACATGAAATGAATCCGGCGGCTATTTTTTGTATCTGCTTTATTCTGAAAGATGTTAAAAAATACTATAAAAGACATAACAGCACAGATCATACTAGGAGGAGGAGCGTATTAAAATTCATCCGAATGTTGAGGACAACCCCCAACTCCTCGTTCTCATACAGTCTCGTCGTTCATCTTCATCTCAGGCGCCTTTCTCCGCCCCCTCCTGCAGCAGCTTAGTCTTGTCAACGATGCAGGCGAGGCGCTGGGGGATCTCAAACACGCCTATCGACTGTATAAGAAAGAACTGGACTGAGCAACCCTCCTTCCATGTTCCAAACAGGAAGTACCAGTGGGGTGTAGGAAGACCAAAGTCCCATAGACTTCCATTGAGAAACAGACAGTTATTTCTCTGTCATTTCATGTCAGAATAATCATTCTTCCTCTGGTGATTTCTGCAGAACATCTTCTTTCTAATCCTAATTTTTTTTAAAGATTTTTTGCCCTTATTGCAAGTTACTCGAGTTATAAATTGACCAATCAGATGTCTCAATAAATGCATGTGGGTCTAACGTGGAACGTCTGGGGCGTTTGACAGATTTTGAGTAGCCAATGGCAGCAGACTTCATCAATGCGGTCCGTGAAGACCTTTTAACACTTTCTTTACAATTCAACAATGTTCCAGTCATTGCTGTTCTGTTGTTTACTCAATGGAATATGCTGATGCAGCAGTTTGAAAAACAAGCATGCTGTGGAGATTTTTTAGATGCAGATTTACTGTGTAGAAGTAGATTTCCAGACTGAGGTTTTGAGGTTTGGACTTCTTTTTTTCACTGGTTTGATTGTAGCTTCTCAATTATAAGTTGTGTATCATCCAGAATGGTTCAGCTCTTCCATAAAATCACTTAAAATAAAATTCACTTTTCAACCCTTTAGTCTGAGTTAGATGCAGACGTCTCCTGTGAGGATGATCGAGTCCTGTGACAAACTTGAATGGATCTTGTCGTATTTTTAAATTTATACAAATGATCCATCTGTTCACTTGTTAGAATGTTTATTTATTTTAAAACCGCTGAACGAGCTTCTCACATGCATCTGATCAGACTGTAAATGGACAAGCCACGCATGTGCAGCTCACTGCAGCCGCGTCACCAAAAGCTCCTTTTAGCTCGACAGAAAGAATAAACGTAAGTAAATCCAAACTGAGCGTTTTTAGAGAATCAAATGTTGGAAGACTTGAACAATGACTTGTACGATTCTCCCGAGCCGGCGTTATTAAAGTGGAAGCTGTTTCCACGCAGCGTTCTCGTGGTAGAGGCGTGGAAAGAGGCGGGAACTCACAATAAAATCACTCCAGATTGGAGATAGTAACTTCCTATAGATTGGATGATTCAGCGACTCAGACCAATCGCTGTTGATGGGTTGCAATCGTTGCAATATGGCGGTAGACTATCAGGAAGTGACGGTGAAGACTGTGGCCCACTTTCACCTGAGGCGCAGGTCCAATGGGGGACCTCACAGCTCGATGTGTCCAGTTTAAATTCGATGGGATGGACTCGATGATGGCTGTGTAGAACTGCACCATCATTGTCTTTGGTAGACCGAGTTTCTGCAGCTGCAGGAAGAACATCCTCTGCTGAGCTTTCTGATGAGGAGGATGATGTTCGGCTCTCATTGAGGTGCCGGGAGATGATCGTTCCCAGGAAGAGGACGGACTCCACAGTGGCAGTAGTGGAGTCACAGAGGGTGATGGAGCAGGTGGAGCTGAAGTTCTTCCTGTAGTCCACAACCATCTCCACTCTCTGTAGAGCATTGAGCTCCACCAGGTCACCAGTTGGTCGACTCGTCACCATCAGAGATGAGTCCGACGAGGGTGGTATCATCTGCAAACTTCAAGAGCTTGACAGACAGGTGACTGAAGGTCCAACTATTGGTTATTACTTAAAAGACAAATTAGCCTAAAAAACTGAAAAAAATTCTAAATTTGCCAAAATAGCTAGCATGTCGCTGAAATGTTAGCTTTAACTCAAAATTAGCCTAAAAAACCTAAAAAAAAATGCCAAAATAATTTTATAATAAAAGAATGCCATTATAATTTTCAATGTTATTACACTCTGACTCCATATCATATAAAGTAATGACTAATAAATTAGTTGTCGTCGATTGGTCGACTAATCGTGGCAGCCTTAAACTCTATACATCTCTCCTTCTCTTTGTTGTTTTCTCGCCTCTTGTGTTAATGGCCATAGTCAATGGACTGAGACGGCAGGCTTCAGCAGGAGAAGGGATGGAGGAAGAAGGCAAATTAATGACCCCACACCACAACGGACATAAGAGCTTAGATGCGTTTTGTCCAAAGAAAAAAAGGAAAAAATCCACCAAAAACAAGAGAATATAGAAAAAACCAAACTGTCTAAGATTATCTACTCATCCTTCAGCTGAAACCTCTTCCTCCATGCTCCCTTGTTCTGTGTTCTTGATGCATTGCTGCCCTCACCCTGAGAGTGGGCATTTATTTTGTCGGGAGAGAGAAAAAAAAAAAAAAAGGAGCCAAAAAGAGGGAGAATTTGCAGGGAGCTGTTCACTTCAGTGGTGCTGAAACAAAGGAATTACTGGCACGCTGGAGGCTGACGCAGTGCTTACAGGGGGAACAAACATTACACTGGACTGACCATCATTACCATTTTAACAACATATTTTCACCTTCAAAACAAAACACTCGGAGAAGATGCCAGGAGCGATTCAGGGCCTGTTTTTCTGATGTTAACCACCATATTCTCGTGTCTCACAAACTCTTTCATGTTCTAGGCCAGAGATTAAACTGCCCATATTTTACTGGAGCCAAATGACCAAAGGCAGCAGATCAAAGACATAAACATCTGCTTTAGTGATTCTGTCCACCTTGTAAATGCCAAGTGTTTAATTTGGCTCCACGTTCTCTTGTCGCCGCATCCATCAGGCGCACAGGAAGGCAGATAAATATTACATTACATTTGGTAAGAGCAAAGGAACTCACTGTGAGCCAAAAGAGATAGCCTGGTGGCGTAAATTGATTGCAAGGGGCTCATGCTGGCAACCCTGGGGGGCAGACAAGGTAGAAGTTAAGAAGACATGATGACGAATGCTTCAGAGCGAGGAGGTGTGTCTGTAACCTCTGCGCATGTTGGTATGTTTGCCTGTGTGTTGGGGGGATGCAGATAGCCTTCCATAAATCCTTCTGCGTCGTTGTGCGTTTGTGTGTGGCGTCTGCGCGCAGAGCAGACCTTGATGATAAGCGAGCCATCTCGCCACGCTGAGTGGGCCATTTAAAAGACAGCCATTTTGCTGGCAGCTCCACAGAGAGAAATATGATGGAGGGGAACGGGATGGACGGGGCGGCGTGTGATGTGTGTTGGTGTGCAGCATCAAGAGAAAACAAGCAGGGAGTGGGGGAAAGAAGATACAGAGAACAAAATGGTTCCGGTTTATCTATTCTAGACGTAAACACATGTTTGATGCCGTCTGGGGTGTTGGTGTCTTCTCAATCCCATAAATGTCCATTTGTTGCTCACCTCTGTCCTCACAGTTCTCTCTTTCCTCTTGTCATCCGCCAGCTTTTCTTAATTAACCTGTTTTACCTGTCTGTCCGGCTTTGAGGAGCATCTCTTTGTTTGACTTTTCTATACCACAAACTCTCGTCTCTCCATTTGTTTGTTGACACACCAGCAATTCTTCATCAAAGTTGCCTTTTTTTTCAGCCTCCATGCCCACTTTAATTTGGATTTGGATTGCAATTGGAACATTTGGATGTAAGTGGAATATTTATCAATCCAAAAAAAGCTTTGATCCAATTAACCACTGCTTATTCATAAATAAATTAGAACAATATGGCATTAGGGGACAGTGTTATACTGGACAGAAAACAGTTTGTGAAAGTTGGAAAAGCTTGTTCCCAATGTTTGGACATTGTTGTGGGTTTTGGGACCAATCCCTGAGCAGCCCTAAAAACCCCTGACCCCCCTCCCCCTTCTCTTTTTGTAAGTCTGGTCTGAGCTGGATGAGGCAAATTGATGGAAAAAACACTTTTTTCCAAAATGGGGGCTTATTTGTTGGTTTTATCTCCATAGCAACCATTTTATATTTTGTTCGCCTGAGGTCGTCAAACAGATTGACGTTAGTTTCGTAACAATCCGAAAAAGTACATTTTAGTATTTCCTTAGCAACAGAGGTTATTCTCTAACCACGCCCACATTCCTTATATGTCCATACCTTATGTTATAATAATTGTTACAGCCTTAGCCTTGGATCAACATATTACATTTTTATAGTAATCCATTAAAATATGTGGGTGTATTAAGACTACGCCACTATTGCTAGCTCGCCACGTGCACGCTGTTCAAAATCTACAACTTCTATTGGAACATTTTTTTTCAACTGCTTCCCAATGATACCAGAGAAGTAAGGAAACAATTGATAAAAACTCCTAGGATCAGTTTTTGTTTGTAGCTGGTACCTTTTAGGATGAATCCGTTTCTGTAAAAATGTCTCCAAAGAGGGTATTTTATTGCCTTGGAGGGCGGAGTCTTAGAAAGTATTCCTGATAATGGTGGACTCTCATCATGTGAGAAATTCAACAAGTCAGAAGGAATCGTAGCTTGCTACACCAGAATGCAAAACCATCAGCAACAAGCACTTCTACCAACCAACACTGTGCTTGTCAATCACATGAAACTGCATGTGTCATGGGGGTAGAGTGTCAGCAAGGATTCCCTTTTCGAAGTTTTCATACATTTTCATGGCTTGAGAACTTTGCTGACTCACGAGAACAACTTGAGCTTATGTTTTTAAATTATTGTTTAAATTATTGTAGCAACAGTGCATAATATAAGTAATTAACACAAGGGACAATCCCAATAAACTCTAAAGTTTAATGTGTTTTTAATACATTAAGTTAAATCAATGTATTACTGGAAATTCACTTGAGAGTACAAGTATCTGAAATGACTCTTTTTTCACTTAGAGTTAAATGAAAGTTAAAAAAAAAAACTCAAATAATTTAATAAATGTTAAGAATCTGGTTTAATTATAAAGCGGTTAAATGAATGTTTGAATAAATATTTCAGGGATTCTGTGGGGACTGTTGATTTACGGTGCTGTGCTCAAACTATGACAAAGTTTTTTTCTTTTTTTTAAATAAAAAAATAAATAAAAATAATAATAATAAAAAATAAAATAAAATGTAAAAAAATAATTAAAAAAAAACGTTTTGACACTCATTTGCTCTCCTCCTTGGTCTGTAGATCCTGCACAGTGGGATCAAACATGGAAGTGCAGTAGTTCAAAGTCCCTGGTTCAAATCTGAGCTAAGGACGTTTCTGATGACACTGTGAAACGGCAGGAGCCATCGACGCTAGCAACTGTTGTTAAGCATTACTTAGCATTACTAATAATACAATAAGGATGATAAGAATTTCACAATAAGAAAAAAGACCTGTGCTACAGTTTGTCCCAATTCCTTCCCTGCTCACTATATAGTGCATTTACTATTTAGTGTTTTCCGAATTTACAATTCCAAAATCGAGTATCCATGAAATTTCCCAGAAGTCTTTGCTAAAAAAAACTAGCGTGCATTGATGCTAACTACATTAAAAAATATATACATTGCATTGGGGTTGAAGAATTTTTGCATAAACAAATGTTTAAATGAAATTTTTTCAATAAACCATCCACATTTTCATCATCAGAACACAGTGGAGCCACAAACAAACAGGAAATGTTTGTATTGAATCGATTTTTCACTTCATGAAATCAGTGACGCCATATCTGCTGTTTGGAAAAAAACAAAAAGCACTTTTAAAAGCTCTATATAGTCCTGCACTATCATTATCTAGCTTTATAGTAGTTAGGGATTAGGGTGGGAATGTGGACATAAATTTGGACAGGAGACAATTTTTGACAAAAGTCTGGTTGACAATTAATTCTTTTTTGTTTAAAATCTCACTAAAAACATACAAGTAATTGTTGTCTTTAATTATTCAGTGATAAAAGTGAGGAACTACTGGTGTAACCTCCACAACATCTAAAAAGATTTTTTTTTTTCAGCCTTTATTGAGCTTGATATAAATTATACAGAAGAATCAACATCTTTGACCAGATGGATTCTGGGAACTCTTAGATAAACCACCATCAGATCACAGATCAAACTCTTGAAACTCTCTGGAAACACTGAGACCAACTTCTGAACATGAGATTGTTAGCAGGAACTAGCAGAAGAGAACACATCACTCCTGTGTTGGCTTCTCTCCACTGGCTCCCAGTTGAATCCAGGATCAAGTTCAAAATCCTCCTGTTAACATATAAGGCTCTGAATGGTGTGGCCCCATCCTATATTAGAGATCTCATAGTTCCTTACCAGCCAATCAGAACGCTTCGCTCACAGAATGCAGGACTGCTTGTAGTTCCTAGAATTTTTAAAAGTACAGTCGGAGGTAGAACCTTCAGTTATCAAGCTCCTGTTCTATGGAATAAGCTCCCAGCCCATGTCAGAGAGGCAGGTACAGTTTCTACCTTCAAAACTAGCCTTAAAACATTCCTATTTGGACAGGCGTTCTGCCAGACTAGCCAGTAATCATAGAATAATTAACATAATGCTCCCATACTGCTCTGAAGTTTGGGGAAATAATTATTATAATCACATACTTCTCCAATATATGCTTGAAATATAAATGATGAAATATGTATATTCTCTACATAATAACATAGAAGGCTGCTAGAAGTTAGAAGCTGGGAAAAGTATGGTGCACTGGGGCTCTGTCCTCTTTTCCATCTACCTCTCCTCTCCTCTACTTTTTTATTTACTTCTAATTGTATGCCTTTGTTGGTGGTGCAGTATAATTCACATGTTTTTCCTTCTCTCCGACTCCCCTGTGGGAGACCGGGAGAGATTGCAGTTTCCGGGAGACTTGTTGGTGATCCTGACGAAGCCCCGCCCATCTGGATGAAGCCCCGTCACCATCCGTCACCATCCTGCATCTCTGAGTGGGAGTGATTCCTGGTGGGTCGTCTGTCCTCCTGCTCCTGGTCGTGGTCTGCAGTTCTGCCTCATCTGGACTATGGACTTAATCATCACTCGTCCCTCAGCTCTATATGAATGAACTCAGCTCTATATGAATGAACTCTACTCATATATGCAGTTTTAGCAGCTAACTTTTCTTTAACCGTTCTGGTATCGCCTGTCCGTCCTGGGATGGGATCTCTCCCTCATGTGGGAATCCCTAAGGTTTCTTCTTTTTTTTCCTGACTCAGGTTTTTTTTTAGGAGTTTTTCCTTACCGCGAGGGAGGGTCTAAGGACAGGGATGACCTGTTCTTTATAGTCTGTTTAGTTTTTACCTATTGTGCATATTTTTTGACTCCATCTGTGCATCTGTAAAAACTGCAGGCACGAAGCCCAATGAGGCAAATTGAATTTGTGATATTGGGCTATATAAATAAAATTGAATTGAATTGAATTGAATTGAACATTGATTCTTTTCCCATTTACAACATCGCAGCACATAAGTCTGTGAGATTAAACCCAGACTACTGTTGCTGTGAAAATGTTTCTCCTCCCACGGTTATAATTTCCACTTAATAAAGGAATGCACAGGAGCAGCGTTGGGTGGAACGCTCCCCATTTCCTGCATCAGCATAATGAAAAGCAGAAATCAATGGGAACAGATTCACCCAGTGCATTTATCATTGGCTTTACAAGTCAGTGTCTTTTGTTTGTGCTGAAGCATTAAAAGTCTAAAAGTGGAGGGGGGGGTATAGAACATCCAATCAAAACATAAACAATCAAGCTCCAATGACATGAATGACTGCTACTTCACTCATTGTGTCTTCTGGTAGTGAATGCAGCAGCATGAAGTGGAGCCACAAAGGCCCGCTGTGTGTGCTCTCACAGCTGACACACTCCCAGGTTCATTTTGATCCCACCTCACTGCATGGCTGTAGCCTGAGGGAGAAGAAAAGTGGAGATAAGAACACCTTTTAAATGAAGAGAAAATTGAAACACCATCTCTGTTTGACATGAGGGGAAACGGTTGACTGTTTTCCATAGTAATTATCTTGGATAATTTGTTCTGTGATTCGGACATAGAAGCTGAAAGGCGTCTCCTTGGATATGTGTTTTATTAAATAGAGATACAGTGTTGTGTTCTACATTTGAGAAGACGGTCAACATGTAAACTTGAAAACTGTTTGGGTCAGGGCTGCAGAAATGGTCTTTAAATGTATGTTTTTATTGTAACGTTAGTCAAATAAAAGTCTCCAGAAATCTTTTATTTTGGTACAAATTTAAACAAATCCAGTTTAAAACTGGAATAAAATGCTCAGTTTAATTTTAATGTTTTCAGTAATAATTCAATTTTGTTTAGTTTAAAGTAAAATGATTAAAAAATGATGGTGGTGAACCAAAATCCTGATGATAAAAAAGCATCATGTTTGAATGTCTTGCATTTTATTTTGAAATTACACTGCAGCAGCAGGATCTTAATTGGTGTATTTTATTTTGAAAGGAACTTGTGTGCACTGCTGTCAAAAGTAAAAGAAATAAAAACAGTTATAGAAACATAAAGACACTGTTGCAACTCAGTGTTGTAAAAGTAAATGATTTTAAAAAACATAAATATTGTGTATTTTTCTAAACGTGGGACTTCTGCTGGTTTATCCAACAACATGTGGGCCGCTGTCCATTGAGGCCTTTAGACACCCCTGTTGTCAAGTGCATGTTTGTGTGGAAAATGACTTCCAAAAATAAACTGTATGAAATTGACCCTGATGGTATCCGCGGTGTTAACGTGTGTAACGATGCGGGCGTGTCTCCTTAAATATAAAGTAAAATGTAATAAAGTTTCATTTTGAAAGTACAGTAGAAGTTTATCCAGTAACTGATTCTTGTTTCTCTGGAATTTGGCCCTAAAGTTGATGAATTGACAATTGGAATTAGAACTCTTATGTTTAGTTATATTGTAGAGGGACGGAATAAAACCGCAGACTTGACTGAGCTGATGTTTTTCTATTGATTAATATATGTTCTCTTTTTTTTTGTCAACACAATTCAGTGTAAATCAGCCTGTAAGTTAAGTCACATCCTCAGCCAAACACGACTCATACTTTTTAAAAATACAGGATTTGTTCTCCCACATGGGAATTCAAGACATTTGTTGACCGTATGTGAACATGTAAGCACACAGTGTTAGCAACCAAAACTTACATTACACCAGGCGTGTCAAACTGAATCGAAATCCAAAACACACCTTAGATTGCGAGACAAACAGGAGAGACATTTATTGAACACTGTAAATCTAAATTTTTTTTAAATAATGAATTTTAACCTAATTATGAACTACATATGTAAAAGTTCCTGTGATAATGCTAGTGTGAATGCTGTAAGCTGAATTTTCCGCTGAAGATGTTGAAATTAATACCTGAAAACGCTGAAGCTAATAGCCAGCTAAAATATTAGCTAAATGCCAAATTAGCATTAAAAAACTTAGGTTAGCCAAAAGAGCTAGCATATAGCTGAAATATTAGCTAAACTAGCTAAAATAGGGTAAAAAATATTAGTAAATGCCAAAATAGTCAAAAAATCTAGCAGAATCCCAATATGTAATTCTTTAAAAACTGTAACTTTTTAACATAATTATGAATAATAAAAAGTCAGGAATATTATTCCAGAATAAATCAAGTTAAACCTTAAATAACTTTCAATATTTTACGCTCCATAAAAATATATTTAATCAAAATGATACAAGTTAGAAATGAGAGCAAGATAACATCATTAATAACAATAAAATAAAATGATCTGGAGGGCCAGATCCGGCCCCTGAGCATTACACTTTGAGCATTACACCATCAAACAGACTGCTCCCTCAAACATACATGAACACTTTGCTCATCACAAAAGCTGGATTTGTTTAACGTAGCCCCCGCTGCAGCGTCCATATGCTTCCACAGCAGCGTCAGCAGGAAGATAACTAGGTGAGCAGCTTCTCATTAAGATCTATCTCCAAACCATTTTTCATAAGACTCCCACATTTGTCTGTCACAAAAGACACAAACAGACACGGCCACCGCGCCAGATCGGATGAGACATCAGAGCGCTGAGCGCGGCTTTTTCTTCACCTGCGTCTCGGATGGGTTGGTTGGGGGCCATTTGTCACTGATGAACCCCCTCAGGCTCAGCGCAGGAAGAGATTTATTTGATTCATGTCTAACGCGGCTTTTTATTGGTGGAAGACGGAGAATTTTAAACAGAATGACATCAGCTTTTTTTTTTATCAACCACAGGTTTTTTAAACTGACATTAAATTCAAGTCCATTATCTGCCACTGTGTGTTTTCGTATGTCTTTTTAGATACTTTAGTTTGTTGGTAAGTTATTTTAATGTCCCGTTTTTGGTTTTTTTTGTATTGTCTGTCGTCATACACACGTATTTAAGTGCGACAAGCTCAAAACTGATAAATACATGATGACCACACGTGATACTTGCTGCCAAAATACACATTTTTAGCTAGTGCTGTCATTCAGTTTCATTTTATTCTTCGGTTAATTCATCGTGGCCTGTAATTAATTTAAGTAATGTAATGGAATTTATTTTTAAATGAACTAAATACTTGCTGTAAAAAGCTTAATTTTTAGGTATTTTCATTTAAGTTCATGACATAGTTAAAGATCGAGTACAAGTTAAAAAAAGTGGTTTTATGAAGTTTTCTTATAGTAAAATAAAGGGCTTAAAACCTTTACTTTACACCACCAAAGTGGATTTTTTTTTCAATCTTGAACAAAAACATACATTCTAAATAGACACATGAGCACCAAGATGACTTTTATGAGCAATCTAAAATATATTCTTATTAATACCTTAATTTAGTTGGCATATTTAATATATAAACTTATTAATGTAAAAAAAAAAAAAAAAAAACATATAAGTCGCTCCCCTGACTAAACTATGGAAAAAAAAAACCTTCTCCTTATACTTCAGAAAATGCAGTACAAAAAATAGAACAAAAATATAAAAAGGATTGCAATATAATTCACATTGAAAAAAAAACAAAAAAACCTTCAGCTAATAGTAACGTATCAAAAAGAAAAATGTTGATGTGCCCAAAGCTTACCTTCAGGTTTGGCTAAAAATATATTTTAATGATGAATTAAATGTCTAACAATAATCTGATAGTGCCACCGTGAGAACCACAGCTGAAGCTTTAACCCATCAGAGTATTCATCTCACTTTAATTAACATGACATTGAGCTTCATTTAAAAAAATTTAAGGTAAAAAAAAAATTACTTTATTAAATGATGTTCCCGACGTTCTTTTTAAAGGTGTCTCCGCTGAAGAAAACGTCCCAGATCTATGTTATCCAAACAATAAACTTCCCATCATGCCACACGGTGGAGTCTAGAAGCTTATAAAATCCTGGAGGATTACAGATGGATTCAATCTGGGTTTTAGAGAACTTTCAGCTGTGGAATCTTCAATCAATAAATAATCCATCACTGGAAGGGTTAGAATCCAGGCAGCTAACATTAGCATGGCTGAGTGTTGTTTGTTGACATTAGCATGGCTAGCATCAGGGTCGGAGTGTTGTTAGTTGACGTTAGCTTGGCTAGCACGTCTGGTTGTCATTTTTATTTTTCTCTTCTATGGAGACTGAAGGTAGTTAAAAGCAGATGGAGTAAAGTCTGATCTCTATGGATTATCATTCATTCTTTTTACAAAAAAACTGAACATTTCAAGATTTAAATTTTGCTAACTTAAACTCGATACTCTTATCCCCACAAATTGCATGCAGTGAACTGTGGTTTTACAGTAGTGTCAATCTGAAATGACAATTATATAATTTAATGAAAGTGAGTAAGCTTTGTATACGGTAACATACGTGATATTCCTCTGCAAGTGTTTATTATTTAGGAGGAAGCAGGCGCTCATGATTTTGAAGTTCATCTTCATAGCATGAAGCTTCTTACTATCATTTTAGTCCCAGTCTATCCTGTAAGGATCCTCTGTGCCAGGGCTAGCAGGTCGTTGCCACGGTTGTCACCCTTGCTGGGGCAGCTGGAGCTCTACATTGAAGCCTCTTGGCTATGGACTGGACCCCGTTGCTGTCCCGGTCTGGGTGGGGACTGTATCGATGTACCTGTGTCTGAGTTGGCTTCTGGTTTCCTCACAGCAGAGAAGTTATTAAAAGCACCTTTTATAAATGAAATTCATTTACATATGCATAGTTTATTGCTTATTGTTTATTTTCTATATTTTCTATTAGTTGTGAAAATATCCTTTATCTTCTTTTTATGGCATTCAGAGTTCCTTACTGACAGTAAATCCTTTAAATCTTAAATTTTGTTTGACTTGATTTGCTTTGAAAAAAATATTGAAAAATGCAGCAATGTCAATGCAAACTATCAGGATATGCACATTTGAAAGGTAGACAATGAACATTTTCCATAACAATTGAGTTAAATCCTAATTAAATGTTTCAGTTTTTCTTTTGAATGAATTCTAAACCACAAAGTCATTGAGCTTGTTGATCTTTAACTTACCCTCAAAATAACAATGTAACAATATTTTTATTTAACAGCTAATTCCTCCACAAAATGCTGCTTTTGAGGACACTTCTGAACCTTCACCAGAAACTTGTTCAATTAAATCTTGTGCGCTCCCTGGTAAAGCTTCACTGATAGATATTATACTACAAAGCCCAAAATAACTTCAAAATTCTGGCCATGAAATGAAATATTCTTAAAGATTAAATTAATATGAACAAAAAGGATTATGATAAAAGGATGCAGGGACGAGTAACAGCCTATTAATGTGGCTCAAATAGAAATGAGAGAAAATTCATTCAGATGAAGAATTCTTCAATTAACTTTACTTTTCAAGGAGATTTAAAGAAATTATAAAACAAGGATCGCCGTCATTGTTATAGAGCTGTTCGCTACGATGGATATTTTGAACATCGAGATGCTGTCTGTGGAACTGAAAACAAAAAAGGACATGGTCTTCAAAAGCAGCCCATAATAAACACTAAAGAGGGATTTTAAAATAGCCTATGGCATTGAGGCCCTCTGTGTGTCATGCTATTATAAAAAGAGCTGTTCAAGAGTCTGACAGTAGAAGCTGTGAATGGTGACAACATAATTTGCAAAGTCTTTGTGATGGGATGCTGAGACAACATCACTGCTGATGGAGAATAAGAGGAGTCGCTCGGGTGTCAAAACGGCCATTCAAACTTGGCCAATCAATTGTGGCAGACATTTAAATGTTAATGGCCTCAAATGGACCACCACTTTGTCGGTGGACAGGAAGTCCTTCCCGGTTTGAGACGTGTTTATTTTCAGCCTTCTTAATTAATGACAGGATGGATGGATGGATGGATGGATGGATGGATGGATGGATGGATGGATGGATGATGGATGGATGGATGGATGGATGGATGGATGGGTTTCTTTGCATGAGACTTCACCTGAATTGTCCCAGTATATATAAAAGAGCTACATTATTTTCAATTGGGGAGTAATAGAGGTCCAGCTCTTTCATTTTAATAAGGAGCAAGGGGTGTAATTTAGAAAAGCCCATCAAAAGAAATCCATTCACTCGCTGCTTCAAAAGATTTTCATTTTTGTTTTTTTTCTGCTATAAATGATTGCCTTTTATCTTTCCTTTTCTTTCTGTCAGTCAAGCCGCTTTCAACCCAATTCTGTTACATGTTTAGCATCTGTTCATCTCTGTCTGTGGAATCACGTCCTTCACCCACATCCAATACATTTGTTCTGGGATGGATCTGGAGGAAAATTCTAACAAATCTGTTTCAGCTTGGAGGAGAATCTTCAATCTTCAGGACCAAAATGTGAATTTCTTTGATCCACAGTTGGACATTTTGAGTGAAACAAAAAGTAAAACTTTTGGTCTGAGACAATAAAGATTTCCAATTATATTAAGCTGCATTATCTTGATGCCACTTTAATTTTGGAGGAGCATCAGAATATATGTTCAACGGAATTTAGGGTGTGTTCAGACTGGACACATTTGGTTTTCTTAAAGGGAACTAGTGTTTCACACAGTGTTCCAGATCAGATCTATAGCCCTGATACAAATACTCCCCTTTTCCCTTCCCTGTATGGAGCAAAATCAGGGCCAATATTATTTGTAACTGAAATAAAATATTTGGAAAAAGAAATTAATGTTTGGCCAAAAAAATAGGTTTCCAAAACTCAAAATTTCAATTTCAAAACTATTTTTTCAATTTCAAAACTATTTTTTCAATTTCAAAACTTTTTTTCAGTTTCAAAACTTTTTTCTTCAGTTTCAAAACTTTTTTTTCGTTTATGAACCTCCAAGTTTCAGTTTCAAAACTTTTGGCCCCGTTGTGGCGCGTTGGGGCGGGGCTAACACGTGGACCAATCAAAATCGATGAAGATTTGTATCCTATTAAAGATTTGAAACTGAAAAAAAATTTCTGAAATAGAAATTTTGAGTTTTGGAAACCTATTTCTTCGGCCAAACATTAATATTTTTTTAAAAAATATTTTATTTCGGTTTCAAATAACATTGGCCCCGATTTAGCTCCATATCCCCGGGTCGGGCCATAGTCTGAATTCATCAAACTTCCTGGACCAGGAACCGCTCCCTGACCCCTCTTTTGATGTGATTTTGGTTCATTTCTTATCAGACGAAGCTCCAGTTTGGACAAGGAGCTTCGACAGTCATAGTAGGCTCCATGCTCGGAGTGGAACAACTGGACCAAAACAGCCACCATAGGCATTATGGGACGTAAACAGAGTAGGAAGGTAGCAACTAGTGGTGTGTATTGAGTCTCACGATACGCATCCCGCTACACGTCTCACGATACGATATGTATCATGATATATCCAAAGACTGGACCAAAACAATTTTCACTTTTTTTGACTTGAATTGAATCTACCTGAATTTTGATGTATTTCATTGTAATAAAATGGTAAAATTAATTTTATTTAATGATCACAGCATTAAGCATCTTATATTCAAGTTCCAGAAATGTATGCAACCTTTCTCTTGGCAAATCAAGAAATATTTGTTTTTAAGGTAACAGTCAATATTGTTTGATTTCCACAGCAAAATATTTTTCAGTACAAGAAAAAACAGAAGGAATGTGCTTTAACTAATAAGTTTCTAAAAGTGTGATTGTAGGTTTGATAAATCTAGCATCTCAACGGTTCATTAACCTGAACAGGTGCTTCAAAGGAAAAGCCAACTCTTTCCAGAAACATTTCATTCTGATGACAGGATGAATGTGACCAATATTCTTTATTTACATGACAGTCCGCTCTGCAGCTCAAGTCTTCTCCTATTTCCCTGCTAATCTCTGCCACATTGTCCTTTTTTCAGAGTGTTGTTCACATCCCTCTGATCCATCAGGTCTCTGAACTAGAATCTATTGCTATGAAGTTCAGCAGATATTTTGGAGGTTCCGCCCATGAACTGCTTCAGCTTCACTCGTTCTTATCTGAGCCGCTACAAAGCTTTTCTACGTTTTTATATGAAACTGGCAGCAACGTGGCACATAGTTTCTGTTCAGTACCCACTCCAAGTCAAAACTAAGTAGTAACATAAGAACCAAAACCTCGAGGCTGACTGAACATTGAACAGATCTTGATGTTTTGGTGGTGTAGAGCTGCTCACAAAGGTTCAGTGTGCTCTGCTGCCAACTAGTGGTCGGAGGTTACGTTGGAAAACAAAAGGCAGACGGTGAAGGACGCTCATGAATAATTAAATAAATATGGTCATGTCAACCTTTTAAAGTGATGCAAAACAAAATATCGCAATATTTTGCCCAATCGATTTTTTCCTACACCACATCAGCAACTGATGAGACAACTCATTGAAGTGTGGCTCATTAAAACAACTTTTAAACGTAGTAAAAGGTGTTGTACCTGACAAGTTTGAAAAAGTGAGCCATCCCGATAAGGATCGTAAAGCGTAAGACTTCCATTATTCTTTCTTTGCCCCGCCCTCATATATTCTAGCGAATGACTGAAGAGATCTTTAGTCGTATGGTTTTGTTACAAGCTTGGGTTTCGAAACAGAAATGTTCAGTAGACGGACATCCAAATACAGACCAAACGCAAGGTTCCGACTCTATCTGGACCTCCCCCCTGCCGTTCAAAACAGGAAGTACCCGCTGGTCCCAGAAGGCCAAAATCCCATAGATTTCTATAGAGAAATAAAAAGCTGTTACTCAGTCATTCTGTTTGTCAGAATAACCGTTTTTTCTATTATATATATTTTCTACATTGCAAGTTCTTCGAGTTATACACTGGCCAATCAGATGCCTCAACAAAAGCATGTGATGCCTGCTTGCCTCAACCTCAAACGTTTGCTTGACGGATTCTCCCGACCTCGCTTTCAGTTGGTCGCCATAGAAATGTTGACTCAACCAATCATTGCTTACTAACGTCGTCTGGTTCCAACATGACAACGTCTGGATCACAGAGAAATAGTGATTGGATTTTCTTTGGTTGGTGTATCAGGCATTTTTTCCTTCTTTATATACTGTCAATGGACAGTACAAAGAAATGGACTCTTCCTGTCTGAATCCACCCTTAATTTTTCTTTAAATTAAGTGACAAATTGTATTGTTCTTTCTACCACAGCACAAGTAAATGAACATGTTTTATGTGATACCAGATATAATAAGACTTTGTACTTGTTTGACTATAAACACATAACAGAAAGTTGCAGGAAGCTGAGACACACTTAACTTTGCAAACATTTATGAGGATTTTAATGGGTTAAAAAATCCTTTTACTAAATGACACAATAATGGTTTGAAAGCTTTGCACTTGACATTTATTTCAATAGTTTATTTCAAACATGCAAAAAAAAAAAAAAAGATAAGGAAAAAAAAAAATATATACAGAGCATAAATCACAGCAAAAAAAAAACAAAATCAACAAACATGTTTGAAAAGGGGATAGGCAGAAGCAAATGCTTGTTTAGGCCTATCCCTTTATATCATTAACTTATAACGTAAATATTTCCCAGTTCTTAATTACAAACAAAACAATACAATATGACAACAGCTTTAAATTTCTCTTATTTTCACAAATGAAATGATGCAAACCATCCACAGTCACATGTCTACAATCCTTTTTTTTTTTCCTTCTTTTCTTTCCCTTTACATACTTATGGTAGTTTTTATTATGCAGTTATATACTTTGATAACAGCTTCTCTTTCATTTTCATAGTAAATAGTTTGATGCTTGTACATTGTTTATAGTTTATGTCAAGCCTGTTCCACAGTTTTATCCCACACACTGATACGCACACACTTTTTCTAGCTGTTCGAATTTTTGGTTGTTTGAAGTTACCATGTCCCCTCAGTGCGTAATCACCGTCCCTCTGTCTAAATTGTTTCTGAATATTGTGGGGTAGTAATTTATTGTAGGCCTTGTAAAGAAATTTTGCTGTATACAAATGAACTAAATCAAAAAATTTGATTACATTAGAATTTAGAAATAACATGTTAGTATGGTCACAGTATCCCGCTTTATGGATTGTTCTTATTGCACGTTTTTGGAGGATGAAAATGCCATTTAGTGATGTTTTATAGTTGTTGCCCCATACTTCAACACAATAAATTAAATTTGGCAATATTAATGAACAGTACAATGTGTGCAAAGATTTGTACTTCAGAATGTATTTTACTTTATGAATTATTCCAATACTTTTAGATATTTTACTCTGGATATATTTAATATGTGGCTTCCAGGTTAATTTGTTATCGATAATTATGCCAAGGAATTTAATTTGGGGTACCATTTCAATTATATTATCTTCAATATATATTGGCAATTCTGAGTTAATTTTAGAATTGCCAAACTTAATTGCCTTAGTTTTTTTTAAGTTTAAAGATAGCTTATTTATGTCAGTCCATGTTTTAATTTTTTTTAAGTTCAGAATTTATTGTGTTTATTAGTGTGTTGTAATTGTCGTTTGAATAAAATATGCTGGTGTCATCAGCAAACAGTATTATTTTTAATAAACGTGACACATTGAAAATATCGTTTATGTAGAGGTTAAATAATTTGGGGCCTAGAATTGAGCCCTGAGGGACACCACATGCAATGCCCTCTAGTGTTGACTGATATTCCCCCAATTTAACGAACTGTTGTCTGTTGGTCAAATAACTTTTAATCCAGTTCCATGCTACCCCCCTGATACCATAGCTACCATAGCATTTAGCCTTCTGATAAGAGATAGAAGATAACCAAAAGCCTAAATAAATGTGCTGTTTCTGTTGCTGTAATCTGGACTGTTTCCAAATGGAGAAAAATACTATTAAAAAAACTTGATAAATAAGAAATAACAATATATCTTGCATTTATTTTCTAGAGGTAGAGGATGAGCTGCTTCTGGATATTTCCTGGCTGATTTGTGTGTGAGGTGAAAAGTCTAAAAGCATTTCCTCCTTTTTGCAGAAACAATCTGCATTTTGAAAATCAAGACAAAAAACAGACAAATGATGGCAGGTCTTGCATTGATTTGCCTTTTCCATGCAAAATGGAGGAAATTGAAGAGCTCTTAAATATTTGATGGTGGGGATTTTTTTACAAGACTGTGGTGTGGAGGAAAGTTTTATAAGCTACCATCTGTTAAGGCCTCAGAGCCAAAGACTCAGAGAATCTGGAAAAGCTGATAAACCCAGCAGATTCTGAGCTGAAGGTGAAGCTAAAGTTGAACATGCATTCTTTCACCAGCATCATCATTGTTCCTCCTCTCAACGTGTCCAAACATCTCCATCTGCTTCCCTGCATCGATCTCCAGAGCATCTACAGTGATCTGCTCCTCTGATGTTCTCATTCCTGATCCATCCTGATCTCTCACAAACAGAATCTAACCGCGGTCCACATCCAGACTGACAGACCTTTGTCTCCGGACCGCTGAGCTTGTATCTCTGGCGGAAAAAATTCCGCTCGGCAAGAAAAAAGATATTTAAATAAAGAAATGAGCGGCAGACGTGTGTAGACTATAACTGGAGCAAATAGCGCGGCACAAAAAATAAAACGGTGATTATGACAGTTATCATGTATGCACTGCATGATGCAGTTTGGAGCAAGCGAGCAGCAGGTTACGGGACGAGCAGAACATGTCACCCAGCAACCGTTAAAAAAAAAACTTAAACTTGATTCTCCGCTGATTTTGAATACAAGAAAAATATATCTGAGTGTCCGGGTTATTATGAGTTTATGTCAAAACTAGAGGAGTAACGGATCACGGATAATCCGTGGTCCACGGTTCAGCACACGTGTGTACGCCGGACCACTCCACCCCCCACGTGCACACACACCTCACACTAACATAATTTAAATCAATTGTCTGTTCAAGTTGGATGGCATTCCCATCAAATTCATGTAAATCCTCTTTGTTCTGACAAGCATTAAAGCAGCTGCTTCATGTTTATCTTAAAGTCTGTGTTTTTACCTGAAGCTCCCCCTGCGTGTGGGAGGAGCTTCCATCAAAAACTCTTCTCGACTTCACAATGAAGGACGCGGATCGATAGATATCAGGTTTATTTAATTTTAAGGTTTATTTAATTTTAACAGCTGAATAAAAGCATCGGTACCCATTTTCATTTCTGGATTCAAAGAATCTCCCAGTTAAGAGCTGCAGCTGTCCCGCACAGGAGAAAGACGCTTCTCCGTAACGGACTCGCCGGTGCCTTCAGGGGCGGTTGTATGGCAAGCCAAAGAGATCAAAAATCACCAGGAAAAGATAACAATTATTATTTTAAATATTTAAATGTTCCCACAGTTAGTTTTGATAAAACAATGAATACCAAAAACAATTTTAACTGCTTTATTTCTGATTTAATTTGGACATTAGGCAGGTGGAATGAGAACATTTGTATTTTAAGGGATACTCCATAGATTTGGTATTTTCAACACTATTTTTCAACATTCTTTTTTATTGTTTTTTGTAGATTTGGTCCAAAAATGTGAATGTAATCAGAAACTACATGTTTCAGCATTTTATTGTGTTTAAATTTAAAGATGTTTTGTTTTAATAATTAGACCTCAATGACCAAATGTTTGGATTTATAAATATTGCGAGTGAAGTACTGTGACACAGGTAAAAGCTTGAAACTCTGTTTGCATTATTTTAGGACGAAAAACATTTTGTTTATTGTAAATATTATTATTGAAAAATATTTCACTTTGCTATAATGTCTGAAGTTGTCCTTGTTTGCTGTTGTAAAAGTGTCTTAATGTGAACGCAAAAGTAAATATTACTGAAATGAACCCAAAATATACAGAGTGGATCTTTGTATGAAGGCTATGTTTATAACTGGAAATTTGAATTGGTGACCCCTGCTCTAGTCTCATCCAGTCTTGTCTTCATGATTTCCAGATATTCAGGCCCTACTCATGACTGATGAGACTGACCTGGTTCAGGTGTGTCCAACCAGTTACAAGCAGGGGATGTTGGATATCACGCAGGAGGGGGAGGACCAAAACGCAGGAGACCTGGCGTGGTGACAGGAACTTAAAACTTTTAATAAACATGACGAAAACTCCATCAAGAACCAAAAACTGTGACTGAACAGAACAGCTCAGAACAAGACCAAAAAACAAACCAAACAAAGCCACAGAACCCTTACAGTACTCCTCCCCAAAAGATGCCTAAAAACCTAAGAGGAGGTGGCATTGAACAACAAAAGAAAAACAAGTCCAGAATAGATTTGAGGTTCTTGCAGCCAGACAGATGTGAGGGGTATCAGAACCCTTCCTCAGGAACAGGAAGGAGAGCAACAGTCCCGGTAACTCTCCCCACAATCCAGTCTCAGTGAAATGCGTCCCTATTCCACGGCTTTGCACCCTCGGAATACCGTGCATAGTATACGCCAAACCCGGTTTTTGCGTGCATATGATACGCAGTTCCAGCCCATTCAAAACAACAGGAGCGGCTTTTAGGTTTCGTTTTGATCACGTGGTCGGATGTTTAGGTTTCTCCGGATCAGGTTACTGATCACGTGACTTTTGAGTTTCTGTCGGTCTATCACCGGCTAACAATATGGCGGTAGATCCACTACTTTTCTGGTGTAAAATCCCTCAGAATAAAAGATTTTGTGGACTAATCTTTATTTTGATAATATTTCTAGCGAGAAATGTACCCGTTACTATCACGACATGCATTTATTTTGGACATACAGTTCGTAGTTTGTCTGTTTTGCTTGACTTTTCGGGCTCAAAAATCGTAAAACAGCAACGTCTGGGGTGCACGGAACAATCACGGAAACGGGCGATCAGCAGGATTTGGGACCCGACCCGCATCGGTGCCGGGTCAAGGTTAGGGTTAGGGTAGGTTCGGAGAAACCGCCCGGAACCCTTTTTTAATTGGACCCCGAATGACTTCTGTAAAGCTAGAACGTGATCACAGTCTTTTTACTTCCGGTCCAGGAGACGGTCCAAACGTGATCCCGAAACGAGGATTATCAAGCATCAAATAATGTTTCTTTAATTTCTGCCTCATAAACAAACACAAATGTCGGTTATTTTAAGTGACAATAACCAGGAATGCTTTCAGACAAAATGAAGAAAGAAAAACACAATTGTGTTATTTTTTACTGTTCTTTTTATTTTATTATTATTATAATCATCATAATCATAATTATTATTATTAGTGGTAGTAGTAGCAGTATTAATCTATTATTATTAATAAAAAATAATAATATTGTTATTATTATTAAAACATGATACTAATAATAATGGTGTTGTTATTATTATTATATCAATAATAAATAAATGATAATAATTATTGATCCATAAGATCAACAGACTCCAAGTTTTAATGATTCTTGAAAGCTGAAGGGGTCAAGAGAGAATCTCACTATTCAGACATTTTTTTTTTTATTATTATTATTTCTTAAAATTTTATTGATACAGGTTTGTGTCTGTTGTATACTTGGTTTAATAAAATATCAGAGGATGTCGCTGTATCATCCATAGGATGAAGCATAAATGTAACGTAGCGCTGTCTGATTTCTTCCGTTCTAGCAGATGAAAATAAGTGATCTCAAAACACAGATTCTAAACCATCAGAATAATGTTCCTGTGATTTCTGCCTCATAAACTAGTAACGTTTATTCACAGGGCAAGCTTCTCAGTGGCAAGAACAAAATATGGAGGACATCACCTGGGTTTTGGGAGGGAATTTAACATATTTTAGGATGTATAAACACTTGGGCTGTGTTTTGATCACTGTTCAAGTGACAATTAGACAGTTGTTTTCAACATTATTTACTTCTTTGTGCTCAAGACGTAGTCTTTTTATACATTCTTTTAGGTGTCTCAACTACACAGTGGCAATGGAACGCTTTTATGTTGCTATGGTGGTAACAAAGGACGCCAGGCAAAACCTGAAAGAAGCTGCTGTTGCTCCACAGTGATACATGTGAAATCATCTACGTTTCCATTTAACATATGAGCTCAATTTTATCAAAATTCTAGTAATTGAGAAAAAACATAGGTTTGCAATGAAACTCTTTCAATTCAATATTGTTTTTGATTGACAAGATATCTCAACAATATGCATATCTCAAAAATACAATTATTATTGAATATAAATGGCTCAGAACAAAGCAGCATAGATAAACAAGATCTCAAATCAGATTACGAGGGAGAAAGAAAGCAAAAAATAACAGTAAACAACATCTAAACAATGTGGGATATGTTTCATAGCTTGCAGTTTCTCATAAAAATACATGTACAAATTAAGGTCTATTAACTATTTTAAGAATGTGTTCTAAAAATTCAAATAAGACAGGCCTTGTTACATAAGTAAATCATGTTTGAAACCAACAAGAACAAATGGCACTGTCAAAAAACGACATTTATGTATCAAATTTTTCAAATATTATTAAAGTATTAATACCAAATTTTGCTTTTCTGTTTTTAGACCAAATCTAATCGTTTTGAAATGTAAAAGGAACACTATTGAAAGTTAACCAGCACTGAAAATCAAACCAGAAAAATTTAAATTTCTACCATTTTTAAAAACGATGAATAAAACAGTTGATAAACTGTTTATTTGTCGTTGCTGTCCGTATTTTTGTCAATATTTAAAATATTATGAAGGTTATAATTAGATGGATAAATAACATTCAAGATTTTAAAGTGATTTTCTTTTGCTTTTGGTTCAATTAAAAAATAAACAAAAAATATCCGACACAGGTCTCAGTAGATCTTATGATTCTCTTCAGTCAGTCCCTGCTTGCAGATCCAAAATGAATGTGGTCAGGACAGAATGGATTAAGGCAGTGTAGAAGATGGTCAGCAGCTCCTGACACAAGATTTTTCAGTCACTTCTTAAGCTATCACGGGAAATCCAACCTCTGCTGGGCCTTTCTCCAGAGTGAGTCAACCTGGGTGGTTCACTTAAGGTCCCTCAAAAAAGTGGACCCTAAGAACGCGTATGGGTCTATAGAGGGGACTGTTCTGTGTGAAGAGGATGGGGATGGGGGGGTTGTGTTCCTTCTCCCTGAGGTCCACTGTCATCTCTACAGTTTTAAGTATGATCAGCTCCGGGTGGCTTTGGCTGCACCAAAGGACAAGACGCTCCGTTTCCCGTTCTAATAAGTGGAGGAAAGCACAGTGACGTTTTGATGGAGGAGCTCTGGGATGATGGTAATAAATGCAGAGCTGAAGGCCACAAACAGGATCATGCATAGTTCTCTGCAGAGTCAAGGTGGTGTCAGATGTAGTGGAGAGCTGTGTTGACTGCATCGTCTGCGTCATTTAATCACGTGAGAGAGGACTTCTTAGGAACTGGATGATGGTGGAGCTGTTGAAGAGACAGGTGAAACTTTGAGGCAGCTGGTCAGAGCAAACCTTCAGACAGGATGGAGACACTCCATCAGGTCCTGGAACCTCCTGATCTTCTGCTTCTGAAACTGTTGATGAACATTCACAGATTCATCAGTCCAGGTTAGATGTCCAGTCTGAAGAAAGTTGAGACAAGTCGATCCTTTAAATTAAGATTGATGGGGGAGGGAATGCTATGTTCCTTTAGAACCTGAATAGAAGTCGTTATGGTGGTAGATCTCTGCAGGGTGGGGGTGGGGAATCTCTTTTCATGAGGGTCTGCAGAACTTAACAAACTGCAGTTGTTGGCAGAAAACTGCTCTGTTATCTTTGCAGTGTTGGTCATTTTAGCTGCCTTAATCTTCTTTTTCATCTTGACCTATTTCTAAAGGTCACGACCCCCACTCCTGTAGGCCTCTTCCTTGTCCTTGGATTGCCTCAGTAGCTGTAAACCATTGTTTGATGTTGTTGAATTTGCAGAAGGTTTTGGTCTGCAGGCATGTCCTCACATGTTCCAATCTTTGCATTTTTCATCTTGGACTCATCCGTCCATCTCTTAACAGTCTTCACTTTGGGTTTAGCTGATTTCAGCTTTCTTCTGTCGGTTGGGATGACATGAGGCAGTGATTTGAAAGTCTCAAAGCAGCGCAGGGAACAGAGTGATGCATCGTGTAGTAGTGGAGTGTTCAAGGTGGGACAGGTCACCTGCTGTTTGTAATAAACTTAATTACATTTGAAAAATATATGAAAAAACAAAACAGCACTGACCCTAAAGAGCCTGGATAACCCTTGATGGGGTTAAGCTCGTGGATCCTGTAAAACCTGCTGATGGGTCGCTCTCTTTAGAATTGATACATACATCACTGTTGAAGTGCGGGACCTCTGTAAAATTCAAAATTCATCTATACATTAAAGAAATGTGAAATAGCTTTAGTATGTACTCAAAATTTGGAAAGTTAGACTATATTTCTTCGCAGAAGTCATGATACATCCCAGAATGTACTGCACATTTTAAGAGGAGACGGTTGAAATTTTACTCTGTTAGCAGCAAAGTCGACAAAGTTATGAAGCTCCAATTAATGTCTATTCATGTAAATTGCATAAAACTTGTCTAAGTTTCAGGGAGGACTGATCAAACAACCCATGTGTGATCATTGTTGTTTAGGAACAATCCTCTGAACTTCTTAAAATGTACAAACTAGGACTTGTTACTATGCAGAGTCTAAAGTCCTTGTCACCAACAGATTACATTAAACACAAGCATACAAGAATCCTGAAGTTCTAAATAATTAAGTTTCCGAAAAACGAGTTTGTCAATTTTTACAGCACTGTCAACTTTACCAATTTAAAATCTAAAAAACATCTGCTCATTTATCAATTTATTAGCATATTCATTTATATCATTATTCATTTATATCATTATATCATATTCATTTATATAATTATTTTATTAATAAATAATTTGTTAAGCCTCCCATCTCTTTGACCTGTGGTCTGATAAGAAGTTAAAAGTATTCACAATAAATTAGGGATATTATTTACATACATTAGGTACAATGTACAAATCAAAACAATTACATAGTCAGCCCCAAAACGACCTGTTTATCTCACACCAAAAATCGCTTCCCAACCGATCTCTAGTGAAACTTGACGGTAATTCTCCAAATATCCTAAAGCTTTTTTGAATGGCGTAGACCAGGGGTGTAAAACTCAGTCGCACAGGGGGCCAAAATCCAAAACACGCCTTAGTTTTCGGGCCAAACAGGATAAACATTTATTGAACACTCTAAAAATACATTATTAAAACTTTAAAACTGTAACTTTTTAATCCAATTATGAATTAAATATTAATGGCATCACCAGCGAAAATGTTGGCGTGAATCCTGTAAGCTGAGTTTGATTGCTGAAGATGAGTGTTGATGGATGAATTTTAATAAAGAATAAAAAAATGTCTGAATAGTGAGATTCTCTCTTGACCCTTCAACGTTCAAGAATCATTAAAACTTGGAGTCTGTTGATCTTATGGATCAATAATTATTATCATTTATTTATTACTGATATAATAATAACAACAACACCATTATTATTATTATCATGTTTTAATAATAATAACAATATTATTATTTTTTATTAATAATAATAGATTAATACTGCTACTACTACCACTAATAATAATAATTATGATTATGATGATTATAATAATAATAAAATAAAAAGAACAGTAAAAAATAACACAATTGTGTTTTTCTTTCTTCATTTTGTCTGAAAGCATTCCTGGTTATTGTCACTTAAAATAACCGACATTTGTGTTTGTTTATGAGGCAGAAATTAAAGAAACATTATTTGATGCTTGATAATCCTCGTTTCGGGATCACGTTTGGACCGTCTCCTGGACCGGAAGTAAAAAGACTGTGATCACGTTCTAGCTTTACAGAAGTCATTCGGGGTCCAATTAAAAAAGGGTTCCGGGCGGGTTCTCCGAACCTTCACTAACCCTAACCTTGACCCGGCACCGATGCGGGTCGGGTCCCAAATCCTGCTGATCGCCCGTTTCCGTGATTGTTCCGTGCACCCCAGACGTTGCTGTTTTACGATTTTTGAGCCCGAAAAGTCAAGCAAAACAGACAAACTACGAACTGTATGTCCAAAATAAATGCATGTCGTGATAGTAACGGGTACATTTCTCGCTAGAAATATTATCAAAATAAAGATTAGTCCACAAAATCTTTTATTCTGAGGGATTTTACACCAGAAAAGTAGTGGATCTACCGCCATATTGTTTAGCCGGTGATAGACGCGACCAGAAACTCAAAAGTCACGTGATCAGTAACCTGTTATCCGGAGAAAACCTAAACATCCGACCACGTGAAAACGAAACCTAAAAGCCGCTCCTGTTGTTTTGAATGGGCTGCAACTGCGTATCATATGCACGCAAAAACCGTGTTTGGCGTATACTATGCACGGTATTCCGAGGGTGCAAAGCCGTGGAATAGGGACGCATTTCACTGAGACCGGGTTGCTCCCCAGGGGACGGTAAAACATGAAAGGGAGCGGCCCCGGTGACCCTCCTCTGGAACGGGGAGGATGGCCCCACAAGTCCCCCTCAGGAATAGACCAGGTGGACCTGGCATGACGTGACTTAAATGCGGCCGCAGGAAATCCCATCTGATGTGGCGAGACGTGTCGTGAAATGCAAAAATCCCCCTGCTGGGTCCGAGGTGGTCATGTCATTCTCTCAGGAACTGGTGGTGGAAGACCCAAACCCAGGAGAGCAGGGTTGGTGATAGGAACTTAAAACATCTAATAAATTAATCAAAACTTAACAAAAACTACTGAACAGAGCAGCTCAGAACATGACCAAGTCCTCTTCAGTTTCTCTCAGATACTTTCTATTAATTTTTCTCAATCATAATCCCTCAAATGAAATTACAAGTTGATTTTTTTTTTATATTCTGTCTCTAAGTTTAAGTGTATAAATGATGACTTCACGTATGGTCAAAACTTCTGTCTCAAAAATGATTGCAAACGTTTTTTACAGCTGATATGGTGTGTCAGCTCTGATAACTTCAGAGCTGCCTCCAAAAGAACAGTGGAGATCTTCACTCATTTGTTGGACGTCTCCCCGGATGAAACATAAAAGGATGATGCATTAGAAGAGAACTTCAAAGAATACCGTACCTACTCCAGTCCTTCTATCCAATACTACTATTGTACAATACAGCAGATGAAACAGTGTCTGTATGCCCAGATGTCCTCCTCTTTCAGAACACTTTACAGTTCTTCACTCTCTTGAGGACATAAACATGTCGGTTTTCTCAATGCAAACATAAGCTAAGCAACAAAAATGGCTCAAGCGAGATTTATACCTAATAATTAAGGATGTGACAATTCTGTTAAGCCAAAATTCGATTCGGAGTTTTAAACTCATAATTTGCAGATTTTTTTCTAAAAACAATTGATTAAAAGTATTTTAAATGTGTTTACTTTTTGCCCCTTAACTGTTTTATGAAAAAACAGAAATAATTCAAAACAAATAAATAATTATGCATAATACTAAAATGATCATAAATCCTTTAATACTCGGTTCATGTTGTGCGTCATGTGACGCAGCCACGCCCGCTCAGTGCTAACCCCCCCAGCCGCTGCACAAATGACAATAAAAGAGTAAAGAGGGTTCCCAAAAAAGAGCACGGCTCCCGGCAAGGAGTCACAAGTGAAAGTGTGTCTTCACCCATGACCGTTGTCACAGTAGGTTAGTCAAAGTTGCAGTAAAGTTGCATGAAAATATAAAGTTTCAGGGTGAGGAACAAATCTCAGCTTTGCTTGAATTTGCGCTAACAGTCGCGCTTGCAACATTTCAAAATCCTGGATGGACTGACGAAAGCTAGGCTCACACTGGACGCCGACGTGCCGGAGTCGGCTCTCTTCTGCGATTCACACCTCTGATCTGTGAGTCGTAATTGAGTGTTTAATTTGATCTCTTTAATCTGTTTAGATACAAAATCATCAAATTTGTTCGTCACTGTGTTTTATTGTAAAAATTGGTTACATTTTGAAAATAAACCAGATTACCTCACGTATCTTGATGTAACTTCCTGCCTGAATTGACACGGCTCGCGTCACATATGATCTTCTGCACAGCGCGCCGTCTGTGAAGGACCGCGGAGCTCCGCCTGGTGTGAACCACATCATAAGTGATGAGTTTGAATAGCTTTTCAAGCAATTCAGGAAGAATCGTCACATCCTCACTAGTTAGTTGATAACATGAGCAAAGATGTAGACTTTTATTTTCACTGTAGTACAGTCTGACTGACGAGTTAAGTTGAAACTTCGTGTCAAAGTCTAGGCCGGGGGCCGGATCCGGCCCTCCGGGTAGTTACAGTATGTCCGGCCCTCCAGATCATTTTATTTTATTGTTGTTAAAGGCCCAATTTTACCTTGAGCTTTTTTATAACTTGAATAAATTGACAAAAATATATTTTAACGAAGGGTAAATTATTGAAAGTTATTTAAGATTTAAATTGATTTATTCTGGAATAATATTCGTGCTTGTTTTTATTCATAACTATGTTAAAAAGTTACTGTTCTAAGCTTTTAAAATGGGCATTCTGCTAGATTTTTGGACAATTTTAGCATTTAATAAGATTTTTTTAGGCTATTTTGGAGTTTAGCTAATATTTCAGTCACATGCTAGCTGTTTTGGCTGATCTAGGCTTTTTTCAATTTTTAGGCTATAGTGGAGTTTAGCTAATATTTTTAGCTGGCTATCAGCTTCAGCGTTTTCAGCTATCAGCTTTAGCGGTTTCAGCTTTAGCATTTTTTGCCATCAATTTCAGCATCTTAAGCGGCCAAATTCAGTTTACAGCATTCTCACTAGCATTCTCACAGGGAATTCTATATATCTAGTTCATAATTATGTTAAGTGGATACGGCTTTAAAGATTAAAAAAAAATTAGTTTCATTGTGTTCAATAAAGGTTTATCCTGTTCGGCCTCAGGTGTGTTATGGATTTTGGCCCCTTGTGGGATTGGGTTTGATACCCCTGGTCTAAAAAGACAATAAAATCTTAAAAAGAGCTTGTTCACTGGGAAAAAAAAAAGAAAGAAAAAGCTAATAAACGCTTTACCAGTAAACAATTTACAATTTTTGTGTGTGTGTTTTCTTTAAAAAAAAAAAAAAACACTTTTAAGAAAAAAGGTTTCAAATGTTTTAGACTTTAATACTTTTGCTAAATAACAATTTATCAATAATATTTATACTTCAAGGTAAAAAGATGTAAAAGTTCAACCATAGTGTCATTATATAATGCCTTTATCCGGATCAGAATTTCTTTCATTTTCATTGGATGCCCATTGAAATTATGATGCTTTTAATGTGTTTCAAAGAGTCTTTAGAAATCTGGATTGGAAATAAAATACATTGTGAATACAAAACATAAAATAATCTAAAATATGTGAAGTCTAAAATATATTGTTGATGTTAAATATTAATTGACTGTTCTGGTGATCGATAAGTAATGTAATATTTCACTTACAAGTAATGAATAGTATATAACTGCACTCATATAACCATATAAATGCAATGTGCATGTGTTATTTAATTGAATAAATTGATACTGGAAATTATGTAAATTTCATTGTGTAAATGGTCATTTTGTAGACTTTTGGGAAGAGTCAAATAAAAACCTAACAGCAGGATATTTGACTCATCAGAAATTACAGAGTACATGAAAAAAATCAAATCTATCGTGTGGGATTTTAACAAAATTGTGTGGATTTTAATGGCAAAAACTGTTTAAACTTTGGGTTTAATTACATCGATGTCACACTGACGCAGTTAAACTGCCATTATCGCCTTTCAGAGATTCACAAACCAGAGAAAGATCAGCACTGAACAAATGTTTATTCGTAGTCAGGACTGCGTCTAGACTGGCAGCTGAGCTGATGGGAGTTTTGCTTTTGTACAACTTTAAAGATGGTTCCAGGGATGATGTTCATGCAGAACTTATGGAGATGGAAATGTGTTCGGAGAATCACGGTGGACAGACCGGACCGTGGGATTTTGTCACTATCGTTTTTGTACCATTGAGTTTCACAAAAGGAACAGCAAACGTTTGTTCAATCAGCTGAATTTATCTTACTCTTTGAATGCTGCTGACAGTATTGGTGGTTGGTTCAAATCTGTCTTTGAATAATTAAGGACCCTTTCCAAATAAATTTATGTTTTTAACGTATTTTTATGGTATTTTTCTGATGCTGGAGGACTAATGTCAAGAAATTAGGTTAAGACTTTCATTTCTGAGTATTTATTTACTCAGAATTGTTTGGAATTAAAGCGGAGGAAAAAAAGTTGTTTGAAACAAACAGAAACGCACGTAGAAAAATTGCTGGCTGGACCACAAACTTCCTGCTTAGAGTTCTCAGTAATGGGGAGGGGATGGGGGGCTCCACTGCTCTCCTGCTGCTCTGCAGAAACTCTGTCCCATAAAATGACTAGATTTTAGATTTAGATTCTAGATTAGATTTTGGCTACAAAAGTCACAATCATAACTTAAAAAGACCTCTGGGAAAGAGATCAAAGTGGGTCTTTAAATACTTATATGAAACAAACTTTTTTTTTCTTTTGAGGGCCACATTGCTGTTTTCTTCTCTGATTTAGGACAGAGTCAGCCAACAGAAAAAGTGTAACAATCACAGCCTAAACGTAGAAATGTACAGTTTTTCAGAAAGCAACACATGGCCATAATTAAATAATACATTTGTGTAATCTTCATAGAAAAAATGCTAAAACAGTTTAAAAGCTAGATATATAGCATTACCTGTGGATGCTATAAGCTGTTTGCAGCCGCTGAAGATGCTAGTGCTAATAGCTAAAGATGCTGAAATGGATGGTTAAAAACACTGAAGTTGATATCTGAAATGGCTTGAGCTAATAGCTGAAAACGCTGAAGCTGAGAGGAAGCTATTTATTTATTTAATTTAGCCAAAACAGCTAGCATAGAGCTAAGATGTTAACTAATCTCCAAATTAACCCTGAAAAACTAAAAAAAAAAGCCTAAATTAGCCAAAACAGCTAGCATGTTGCTAAATATAAGCTAAATACCAAATTATTCCAAAAAATGGTAAAATGTGTAATTTAGCCAAAACATTAGCTTAACTCTAAATTACCCTAAAAACTGAAAAAAAATCTAAATTGACCAAACAGCTAGCATGTAGCTAAAATATTTGCTGAATGCCAAATTAACCAAAAGCTGGTAAAATATTTAAGTAAACCAAATCAGCTAGCATGAGGCTAAAATAGCCTAAATTAGTAATTCTTATCAATGGATTCTGAGGCGTCACTGATACTGCTGCCTGGAGAGGAGGTGGTCCCAGGAGAATCTTCTCAACGACCACATTTGGAGGAAGAATTGGTGTTGTTTGACTTCCCCATGACTAAAGTATTGTGGCAGTCATCATTCTTCAGGCTGTTCAAAGCGTGTTAATCTTTTCAAATATAGTTAATTGATTGTTTTTTTTTATATGGCTGGATAATGAAGGGATGAAATGTTTGTTCAATTACTTACATGTAATAGTCTTGTTATAGTTATTGATTTAAATTAAGGGAAACAGAAATTTTTTGACAAAAAGAAATATGTTTCAAATTGTTTTGGAAAATAATAATTAGTTTATTTATAATTGTAATAAATGGGAAAAGGTAAAATTATTTACCTCATTTTTCTATGAATAGACAATGACAGTCATTGATTCATCGGCAATCGACTAATCTGGTCTTGATGTAAAAACAGCTTTATTAAAATTATATCAGATCTAATGGTAATATTTACTTGTCATTTTGAGTAATCGCCTTAATTTTACATTATTTGCATTCAACTTTCCTTAAAATATATAGTTCTGAGGGTTTTATTTTTTGATCGTTTTTCAATTGATTTTGTCTGAGCTCACGAAGGGGAGACGTGCTGCTTCCGTTGGTTCATTATGACACTGGACTTGGCTCAAGCAGCATCTGTCTCGTGTGATTCATTCACTATTCCCCTTTTCAGGTAAAAACCGTTCTAATCTTTTATATATTCTGTATTTTTTATTGTTCTGTGTTAGAAAATATAAATATCTCCGTTTCTGAGCTACTGCATTACAGTTATTTAATACTGCTAATGGCGGGGTTTCCTAGCTAGCTTGCTGTGCTGTGCAGCTACATCATGTAGCTTCAGTACCTGGTAACTGTGTCACGTTCCATTGATTGGTTAAAATCAGCCTTAGCTGTTAGAGTATTGTACACAGAAAAACACTGAGGACGAATATGTTTTATGATAATTGTGTAAAGCAGAAGCAGGGTTATTGCGAATCACTGTAGTTGTGATTTCGTTTCTTTTTGTAAGTGTCTTACCTTAGTTATCAATTCTACTTTCTTACTTTATACAGAATGCAAGACGAGTCAGCTGATACCAAGTTTATTTTGGTTAAGTTTGGAATTCTGTGGTTGTAAATGCAACGCTGTAACTGTGTATATTGTTTTGTGAAATGTTCATTATTACACTGGACTTGGCTCAAGCAGCATCTGTCTCGTGTGATTCATTCACTATTCCCCTTTTCAGGGGCGTAACATACGCACCGCCAGGTTTTTAGCATGCTACCTGTGATACTACAGCATGCTACCCAGCATGTCTCTTTAACCCATATGTTAAAGCTTTTATACACTAATCCAATGATCCTTGCCTTATGCATGTCTATTTATTTCATTTATTTATTTACATTTTTGTTATCATAAATTGTAGATTATACTAAAATCATAAATAACTTTATTGCCAAGTATGATTTTACCCATATGTGGAATTTGTCTATATATATATATATATATATATATATATATATATATATAATATATATATACGTATTTTTTTGCAATAAAGCAAAATGACCATATTGGACCACAGCAAAATAAAAATTAATAAAACTTATTTCATTAAATGCTTAGCTCTGACATAAATAAATGAAACAAGAGGATGTGAATAGTGAGTAAAAAAAATCTTTTGTTCATGTTCATGTCTGATCTAGTTAGTATCGATCAATCACTTTTAGCAGACTTCTTTTCTTGCTTTTTCAAAGTCTGAATTCTCATCAAGTCCTCCTTCAAAGCACTCATGGAGAGTTTCAGGCCTCTAAGCTGTTGTTGGTACAATCACACTAGAGTGAGTCACTGAACCCCATTATATCGCTGACTCACATCAACCATGGCTTGTTCAGTTACCAACAAAACAAGCTTTTTACCAAAGCAGTATAGCAACCACTCATATTTAAGTTGTGTGACTAAAATTTACAATACTTACAACTTAAAACACATTTTTACAAGATACTAAACCAATCATTCCTATTTATTCCAAAAACATACCTATTGGAACAAATTTTACTGGTGTTTGATTGCTAGATGTGAAATATTTGGGTGTCAAAAATTATTTAGTTTCTAAATACAAAATGCAACATCCATGACTTGGTGTTTTTGTCACAAACGGGTTGACAGCTGGTTCCATGTGTAGCAGGTTTATTAATTCAGACAGGAACCAAGCACAGCTTAAAATCCACAAAGCTAAATCAGGGTCAGAAAGGTAGAAGTCAATCACGAGCATGAAATCATCAAAGAAGTGGGTACAGTAGTCAGAGCAGGCGCGAGTCAGGGCAGGTGGCAGGCAATCAGAGATGAACCCTAGGCCTATCAACCCTAGGCCTTGCTCCAAGGTGGGGCCTCGGTGATGCCAATCCGGGTGACGTAACGGGAGACCATGGGAGACCCTAGCATGGGCAGAAGCCCCCCGACAGCATAGCTCCTGAGATCACTTGAGCACTCAAACCCCTCCACCACATTAAGGTGGTAGTTCCATGAGGCACAGTTAAATGTGTCATTTAAAATTTCATATCAATATATTTCTTCTGTTTATAAACTAGCATAGAAGAAAAATCACCAAAATTGTTATTAGTGACTTACTTTATGAAGGGAGTCTGTTCGATGCTCCTTCTATGAATAACCTGTTTGTAGAAGTCTTCCTTTTCTTTTTTCAGCGTTAAAACTCTCCCTGTCTCAGTAAAGATCACTACCAGTGACGTGTCTAAACAAATTCTTGTTTTAGGGGTTTAAAAACAACGTCTTCCATTTAGATATTGATGCTACAAAATAGTAAAGAGTAACTTGCCGGCTGCACTTGACTTGCTGACGCTATTTCTGTTATTCTTTAAAATGGTAAATGGCGTATACTTGTATAGCGCTTTCTAACAATAATACATTTTAATATAATACATTTTATTTATATAGGCTTTCTACCCTCCTTCGAGGGCCCAAAGTGCTTCACAGTCACAGACCCATTCACCCATTCACACACTGGTGGGGGCTCCGCTGCCGAACACTGGCGCCAACCTCCCACCAGAGGCAATTTAGGGTTCAGTGTCTTGCCCAAGGACACTTCGACACATGGGCGGGGCAAGGAATCGAACCCATGATCTTCCGAACCTGAGACTGCCCTACCACTGCACCACGGCCGCCCAAGGTTAGCCCAAGGTTACATCTTCTGAGCTCACCAGCGCCCTCTGCCTTGTGGCATGCGTACGGCAGTGAGGCCAGTGGACTGTCTGCTGCCTCACAAAGTGTTTTTTAAAGCACATTTTTTGCTGGATAAAAAGATTAAATGAGTCACAAACTGGCATTAATGTAATCATATGGTGAGAGATTAGCAAATTCAGTCATTTTTAAAAAAGCATCTTTTATGAATAATGAAAGACAAAGACAATACAGCGATTGCGTAAGCTGCAGTTCCAGTCAGTGTGTGAGACGCTGGGGAGGCAGGGCTACCACTGCCTGATCCAGTGCTGTTTGGTGGATTTGAGCAGGAAACTTGTATATTAGCACCTTTTTTACAGAAGAAATCTTGAAAACCCACACAGAATAAGCTAATTATAAAAACGACATGTCTAAAAATATATATTTGATTTATATTTTTAATTTTAAAAAGTGAATTAACTTCATGCAATGTATGCATTTTTGAAGCCATACTGCACGGGTTGAATGCTGTAGTAGGCAGGTGAGGCTGACTACATGCCACTGGGTCCAGTTCAGTATTTAGAGGGTTAAACAGACCCATTTAACAGTTCCAACCCGTGCGGGTCCGATGTAGGTCCATAGAAAAACAGATCAGGAAAGTTGGGGTGGATTTGCTGTTGCCACCCGTAGATTGTCAGAAAGGGATGGTGACATTTGAAAGCACCAGCACAGCGCCAAGCTAGCGAATCTGTTTTATACTTCTTTGTAAATAATATCACCTTTAATAATATAATCATCTTTCAAACAGCATTCAATTCCTGTTCTACCCGATGAACAAAAAATAAAGCAAGAAAAACACAAGATGCTGGATGACCTCAATTGTTGTTGATTTTCTAGTCGTCGCACTAGAATGACACGTTAGCAGTCTACACCACCCATGCGCCGTGAAAGCAAACCGCTCAGTGGAAGCGAGGCTGAACTGATTGGAAACACTCACCAGAATTAAATGGTCCGTTCCAAACTGCTCCTTACCAGGCCGGACCGCTCAGAGGCTTTGGTACCAAGCCACAGGTAATGATGGGGGGAAAAAAATGGGCATTGAAGAAATCAGATATTTCATTAGTAAAATTTTAAGTAGATATGTTGCAATTTACCCATCTTGGTGACTTTTAACAAACATAATAAATTGGCACTCTGCCATTGGGTCAGCTGTTTTTGATATCCTCCTTGGTGCAAAAATGATAGGAAATTGCTGCCTCAGTGCACCTTAAGTTTTCTGTGTAATTGTAGATGAACAAAACAAAATGAACAACAGCCTCAACAAATGATTTACCATTTATTATCTCTTCAAATGACAGAAAAACAAGAGGTTGTTTTGGATTTTGTCAAATCTTCTTCCAGAGGTTTAGAAGATTCATAAATGAAACAAAAAGTCACACTGTTTAAAATAACAGTAAAACACCAACTTTGAATTAAAAACAACTCTATTAACACAATATTATCTGCATTTGGGGCCGTAAAACTTGCCAGGTATAGTGGTCCACAGATAATACTCTGCTTTCAGCAGAACATGATTACAACAGTCAGTCAATGCAGTAAGGTGCAATACACAATGGAAAGCCAGTGTTCACATGGAGAAAGAAAAGCGTTAACTCCACAGTAAACAAGCTGTAATGGAAGAGGTTGATGTGTGAGAGAGGCAGATGAAGAGATAAAGAGGGGGAAGGAGAAGAAGGGACAGAAAGGGTGTTCAAAGGGTTTGTTCTGGCATTTGAAAGAAGAATTTACAACAGGCAAGCAAACAACTCACAACAGAGGGGCTTTGAAGTGTCTGCCTATGTGTAGACATGCTGCTGCTGCTTACATGCCTTGATTAGCTGGAGTGAGCTGAAGCCCCCCCACCCCCTCCTGCTGCCCATGTTGTTGCTGTGATACCCTCACCAAGCAGGAAATGTGGTGTTGTCAGGGTCCCAGCTGGAACTGCCTTCATAGGTGTGCAGGCACAGATTTTGCAGATGTGTTTCAACGTGTAGGTGAGGCGCTGCAGCGAGGTAAATGTGGCCTGCGCTCCAGTGTGTCGGTCCACCACACCGTGGGTATCATTGGATTGACAGCTCCTGCTGTGAGGGCTGTAACAGAGTCAACTGGTGTATGTTCCTCGAGAGCTCCCCTGATGGCCTCTCCTGCTTCTATGTCCTTCTCGTTCTTGTTCTTTTCCCTCTCACATTCTTTTGGCGTGATTCTAAGCAGGAGAGTGAGACCAGAAGAAACGCTCAGCCACAGGATCAACTGAAACTTTATCCTAGAGAACTACTAATGAGAACACAAAGGAAGCACTTACTGTAGAACATGCTGTTATAATCTCCAAACTCTCCAAACAGTTGGTCTGTAAGGTTGGAGCTCCCCTAAACATTCTCAAGTTGTCCCTCTGATCCCACAACAGCATTTAAAGTCCCTCTTTGACTTTATTTTTTTTTTCAAATGTTCCCAGTAGTATTTTAATTATGATTAAGAAGTTTGAACCCAAATCCCACAACCTAAATGTATCAAAAAGTCATTTTTAATGTTGATCTGAAGCCTCTGTTTCCAAAATCACCTCTGAGGGGGCGTGGCTTTTGGAGCTCCGCCTCTGATCTGAAGAAAAAGAAAACTCCAGAGTTAAAAAGTCCTAAATGGTTACCGTTCTCTCTTTTTTTTTTTTTTTTTTCTTAACTTGTCCTGTCCAACAGCTGAGCAAGCAGATACGGGCTGAGAGCCTCTTGCATTGGACAGATTTTATTGTCCCAACAGGGGTTTATACTTAATAAACCCCTGTTGTATTTCATGCTAAACTTTATTTTAATTATATTGTATCTTTTTCTTTTTTTTCGTTGGACCGGACGGAAACAAAGGGGGGGGGGGGGTAAAAGAGTGGGGTTAAGATAACAAAGAAGGTAACACAGAGTAGTAACATCCTATAACAACCAGGTCTAAATAACAATCTGGAATGGGCGGGGCCTGTCTACACACACACTCAGTTACACACATACCTTTTGGCTAAAATAATCTTTACCTTTAAAGTTGTCAAAAATGTACACAATACCACTGCAGCTCACACACAATCATAGAAGCTGACACAAATAAAGTCTTTCATTCCATCACACATTCTGTTAGTGCGAGGTGAGCTGACACCTGTGCTCAGGTGAGTGTTTATGTTTTGCTGATGTGAATGTTGATGGAATTATAGAAGGAGAGAGACGGCCATAGGCACCATCCCCACCAGCCAAGGCCCCCCACCCGAAGGGCAGAGAAGGGCGCAGCAGCAGCACGGGCCCCCCAACACCCACTCATGAGAGCCATGGAGAGAAGCCAGTGAGAGCCGCAGAATCTCAGCACATGATTACACCCAGACCCAGGGCACGCGGGACCGCCGCGGAGGCCCCCACGCCCGAGAGCCGGAAGGCACGGGAGCACAGAGAGCGCGGACCCCCACCCAGCCAGAGCAGCAATCCCCCCACCACGCCCAGAGGGCCAACACAAGGCCCCCACACCCGGAGAGCCCCCCAACCCCAGAGGAGCAGCACACCACCACCCAGCAGTACCGAGCATCCCCCCGCCCCACCCCAGGCACGAGCCAGAGCTCCCCCAGGATGACCCGCTTCTATGCTCCAGACGTCCGCCCGCCGCGGGAGGTCCAGGGGCAAGCCGGGAAGGGGCCGCCCCCCCCGCCAAGCAGAGAGACACCCAAGAGGAACGAGGGTCCCAGAGGAATGATGTTAACAAGGCCCTACCAGGCACACCCACTGATGGAATCCCGGAGAGGCCCATTTCTCGAGAGCCGGGACCGGAACCCGAACCACCGAGACCTGGACACCCCATGGCTCCGATGTAGTTTGATCCCCCGTTAGATCTTGGGGATCCCTCTCCCAGCGTGGCGAGGAGGTCAGAGCCCAGGAGACCGGCACCCAAGAGACAAGACCACCAGGCCAAGGGTTTCCATCCCCCCTCGCCAGGGATGGGGTAGGGGACAGAGGGTCGAAAGTCCCACCTTCCTTGTGTGATGCATGCGTGTTTGTTTGTTAGAGTGTATATTTTGAGGTGTTAGAGGTGTGTGTACTACAAGGTGCGGTTAAAATTGGTGAGTAGGGCCTTGACAGGACATCTCCTGATCGCTCACAGCGATGCCCCGTCACCCTCTCACCAACGGCCCTGCATGTCTATGGTGCTGTTAAAATTGGCGGAAAGGGCACTTAGAGGACATCTACTGCTTGCTGGCAGTGATGTCCAAGCACCCCCCCACCAAGGTCCTACGTGTCTAAGGTGCAAATAAGACTAAGGGGAGGGGCAGACTCATGCGGCGGCCACTGGAGGGAGGGCCACTTGCAGGTAGTCCACCCCCAGCAGCACGCCGCAATACAACCACCCTCCCCTTCACCCTAATATATGTTTGTATGAGGAAGAGGGTAGGTTGGGGGCAGTTGGCTGACCGACCCCCGATGGTGGACCGCTGTCCTCCCTGCCCCCCCCAGCGCTGGGACCAAGTTCACCCCAGCCCATGGGCCCCATCCCCCAGGAGCCAACCCCCCCAGGCCCCGCACCTCCCACCCCCGCAAGGAGGGAGGAGCCAGAAGGAGCCAGTCCCAGGGACAGATCCCAGCTCCCGCCCCCAAGCACCTCTCCCGTGGGTGTACTGGGCAGGCACCAACAGGACCGAGGCGGCCAGACCAGCCGCGGCCCCCACCGAATTTTCAGTAGAGACCACAACACGCCAGACCGCCCAGGCCCCGTACCAAATGGGACCCCCTGCTCCCCACGGAAAGCCCCCCACCAGACGGGGCAAACCCCCCCAAGACCCCGCGGCAAAAGCGGGCGCCGCCCGGAGCAACGGCGGGCCCCATGGAGGTAGCCCCACCCCGCCCCAGAGCCAGAGAGGGAGTGATCCCAGCCCCCAGGTGCAGGCAAGCCGCCCCCCCGACGCAAGCGGCACCCCCAGGAAGGGGCCCCACGCCAGCCCACCCGACGCAAGCAAGAGGACCACCCCCCAGACCGAGCCAGGCCCCCCACCCCACTGCACAACCCACACCCCCACCACCCAGGCCCGGGGCGCCACACGGCACCCCCGCCTAAATGGTTACCGTTCTCTAATCACGAACCATGGCCTCAGGCTTTGAGGTGCTGACCCTCACCCCAACCGCTTTGAACCTAGCCACAAACTGCCCCAATAAAGGAGGTCCTACCTTGATGAAACAAAGAGAACAACATCATCTGCAAAGAGTAGAGAGAAAAACCTGTGGTTCCCAAATCAGACCCCTCCAGTCCCTGGCTGCCAATAGAAACTCTTTCCAGAAAGATTTTAAACAGAACTGGTGATAGAGAAGTCAAACATCCACCGGGAACAAGTCTGACTTATTGCTGGGACTAAACTTCTGTTCTGGTCATCCAGAGACCGGCTCCCTCTGGACCCCACACTCTTAGAGCACTCTCTATAGAACCATGAGGGGACGAATCAGAACGCCTTCTGCAAAACCACTAAACACTGGATGTGTAGAGCTGGTCCACAACCGAGATGGAAACTTCACTCTTGTTCTTACATCAGAAGTTTGTGCAAGTAAATTACTAAAACTCTCAAAAGCTTCTGCATATGATGGAAAATTAAGAGCAGAAAGTGATACTTTGTCACCTGGAATTGTTGCTTCAAAGCTGCCAAGAGAATGGATTCAGAATCCAGGATTCTGTCCAGCCGTATGGTTCTGATCCAGATGTCAGCTCAGATCTTCATGGACTGAACTTCCTCCAAAATCCTGATTCTTTCTCCTTGCAGTTCACCAAAGACTCTTTGAGCTCATTCTCCAATGTTTCTTGACGTTGCTGTGATCAATCCATTCAGAAAATAATGAAAGCTAACATTCAAATGCTCTTTCATTGATTTACAACCCTTTCCAACTGCGGTCAAATGAGCCGCCGTTCACATTTCCGTGGTCACATCAAGAAGCTCCGTGGAGTCTGGTGGAGATTTTCCAGCGTTCTCAGGACTGCTACTGTAAGTATTGGATCATTCATGAAAAACAGAGTCTGATTGATTTAAAAGGAGAAATACTCAGAAATGCAAAAACTAAACAATTTCTTATTATATTTGTTCTCTTAAAGAAGAAAAATGACACATACATATTAAAAAATAACAAACAGGATTTTTATCAGAAGGGGTTTTAAAATCAACCCATTTAGCACACACAATAAATGAAGAATTAAGTCATGAATAAATCCAAAGATAAAGATACAAACCTCAGCAACAGTAATAACCTCTACCCAAGGGGAACGTACCTGTAGGTTGGAAAAAGCCATCAGAGCTGTTAGAAACAAGCCTTTGAGCACCAAATTGTTTACAAGTATATTACCAATAAAAAAAAATCTAAACTCGTATAAACATGTTTTGTCCTTGTGTATAGCCTTTTTTTGACCCATTTTGTCTTTGGGCTTTCTATTGGTAGAATCTACTTGTGTCCATGTAAATCTTTCAAAGATAGAAGAAGCTTTCACAACAGTTCTGTGTAAAAGAAAAAAAAACTGCTTATTATGTCATGTTTATTTTCATTAATGTTTCTGAGAAATCTCAACAATTCAAGGGAGAACCATGTTCTTCCATTACATGTAGGAACAGAATTATGATAAAGGACTTTTCTGTGTCAACCGTTTGAATCTGAACACAGTGAATTTATGCAATTTAACCTTGAATTGTTTGTGGATTTAAAAAAAGAAAAAAATCTAGAATCTGGTGTTTATCTTAAAGTCATGCACTTAACATTTAAAACTGCACTTGACCTAGTAGAAATATGTTCTTTACCAATAATGGCATTCTGCCCTGCTGGTGTCATTTCCATTACTTTTTTTTCTTTGAGTAGGGTCCTTTACATTCTGGTACTCAAAAAATAGAAATTATATATATATATATATATATATATATATATATATATATATATATATATATATATATATATAATATATATATATATATAATATATATTATATATATATATACATACATATATTATTGCTATTTATGAACCGATGTTATTTTGCTCATAGTTCTAACTTGTACAATTGTGACAAAATATATTTCTATGATTTCTATGATTCTATGATTTATTCTATAATAAAATTCCTGCCTTTTTATTATTCATAAAAATGTTAAAAAGTTACAGTTTTAAAAGTGGGTATTCTGCTAGCTTATTGGACTATTCTGGCATTTACTAAGATTCTTCTGGCTGTTTTGGAGTCTAGTTAACATTTCAGCTACGTGCTAGCTGTTTTGCGTGACCTAAGGTTTTTTTTTCAGGCTAATGTGGTATTTAGATAATATTTTAGCTGGTTATCAGCATCATTGTTTTCAGCTATCAATTTCAGCATTTCAACTATTCACTCAATTTCAGCATCTTCAACGGCCCAATTCATACTAGCATTATCGCAGGTGTTGCTAGATATTTAGTTCATAAATATGTTTAAAAGTTAAGGTTTTAAAGTTTAAAATTTTAGTTTTTTGTGTGTTCAATAAATGTTTATCCCGTTCGCCTGTGACCTGAGGTGTGTTTTGGACTTTGGCCCTTGAGTTTAACACCCCTGCCCTGTATACTGCACTATATAGCACTACAATTCCAAAATCGAGTGCACTAGAAATTTCCCAGAAGTCTTTGTGATTAACTAGTGTGCATCGAGACTCACTACATTAGCAAATATAGACCACAATGAACTGCGGTCTAAAAAAAAAAAAAAAATCGTTAAGTGTATTTTATTAGTAAACCATTAACATTTTCATCGTCCGAACACAGTGGAGCCATAAATAAATGTTTTAAAATGTTCATATTGATTCAGTTTTCTTCAATTTTCAATTCAAGATTCTTTGTGAAATCGGTGACGTCATAACTGGCGATTAGTAAAAGAAAAAAAAGTAGTGAGCGTGGTGTCCGAATTGCTTTAAATTTAAAACACTTAACAGTCCCTCACTATAGGCAAGGAAAGTATATTTGTATGTAACTGATTTTAAAACCAGCATGGATAAACAGTCCGGATGTAAACATGTGAATACAAACTGGTCAAATAATGTTTCAGCAGATCTAAGGTTTTCTTGAAGTTTGTTCCAGATCTGTGGAGCACAGAAGCTGTCACTATTATGTCTTACTTGTACCAGAGCACAGTGGCTTTTTTTTTTATAAATCTGTCCTGTTTGTGACCAAATTTGGTTTTCCATTCATACCACAGGCGTGATGAGTTACATGTTGTGAATTAAACAAGTACGTCGAGCTGTTTGCCCCAGCGTAGCCCTGTGATGGACTGGTAACCTCTCTAGCATTCTATTCTCTCCCAGTGTCAATTAGCACAGGTTCCAGCAAATGTTGTGACCCTCATTAGGGAAAAACTTGAATGGAGACTGAACAGAATAGTTGGTAATGAATACAATTGATATGAGCTCAGCTATGGTAAACAATGGTCGGGTTACGGGCTTTAATCTACCCTGAATCATTCAAAATGAGTCCTTCTGAAGAGCTCGGTGCAATGATAAGATTCCACTTTTGCAAAAAGATTGTTTTTGAAATTTCATCCCTGGAGTGATACTGTCGACCTTTTCCCATTTGACCTTTTTCCATTTCTGACTCACTCATTTGTAAACTCTGCAAAATGTCACAAACACATGCTTCTCAATCCTCTAAAACGTTCAGGTGCAGGCAAAAAAAAAAAGAAAAATTCCACCAGTAACCTATTAACGAACTGATGGTTGTTTGAATGTTTTATGTTACCAGCCAAAAGCAACATTAGAGATAGAAAGTGCCCAACCAAAGTGGTCCCAACCAAGTTAGATCAATTGTCAATTCAATTTTATTTATATGGCTTAATATTACAAAACAATAGTCTCGTTGGGCTTCATTGCAAACTAATCTTTAGCCACAGTAATATGAGATAGCTGTAACCCTTTTGAGAATCCTGAATTCAGAATCCATTCTCTTGGCAGCTTTGAAGCAACAATTCCAGGTTACAAAGTATCACTTTCTGCTCTTAATTTTCCATAGTAGCACAAGTTTCAGCTTTTGAGAGTTTTAGTAATTTACTAGCACAAACTTCTGATGTAAGAACAAGAGTGAAGTTGCCATCTTGGTTGTGGACCAGCTCTACACATCCAGTGTTTAGTGGTTTTGCAGAAGGCGTTCTGATTCGTCCCCTCATGGTTCTATAGAGAGTGCTCTAAGAGTGTGGGGTCCAGAGAGAGCCGGTCTCTGGATGACCAGAACAGAAGTTTAGTCCCAGCAATAAGTCAGACTTGTTCCCGGTGGATGTTTGACTTCTCACCAGTTCTGTTTAAAATCTTTCTGGAAAGAATTTCTAGTGGCAGCCAGGGACTGGAGGGGTCTGATTTGGGAACCACAGGTTTTTCCCTCTACTCTTTGCAGATGATGTTGTTCTCTTTGTTTCATTAAGCTAGCACCTCCTTTATTGGGGCAGTTTGTGGCTAGGTTCAAAGCGGTTGGGGTGAGGGTCAGCACCTCAAAGCCTGAGGCCATGGTTCGTGACTAGAGAACGGTAATAATTTAGGACTTTGTAACTCTGGAGTTTTCTTTAAGTTCATTTCCTGCTAGGCCGGCCCCTTAAGCACAGTACATTGCTGACTAAGGGGTAGGGCTGGTTTTAAATTATTAAAGGGGTGTCAAACTCAATGTCATAGGGGGCAGAAATCCAAAACACACCTTAGATTGCAGGCTGAACAGGATAAGCATTCATTGAACTCTCCAAAACTACATTTTGAAAACCATTTTTTAACATAATTATGAACTAGAAATATAGCATTACCCATGATAACGCTAGTGTAAATGCTTTAAGCTAAATATGGCCACTAAAGTTGCTAGTGCTGATAGTGGAAGATGATGAAATTGATAGAAAAAAATGCTTAAGTTGATAGCTGAAGATGCTGAAGCTGATAGCTGAAAACTATGAAGCTAATTGCCAGCTAAAAAATTAGCTAAATGCCAAATTTTCCTGAAAAAACGTTAAAAGAAAAATAACTTAGGTTTGCCAAAATAGCTAAATTTTGAAATAGCCTAAAAAAATGAAAAAAGACCTAAAATAGTTCAAATATAGTTGAACAATTGCTGAACTTATTAATAACCTAAATAACTAAAAAAAAAAAAAAAATTTTTTTTAAAAAAAAAAAATTTTTTTTTTTTTAAAGCTTATAGTAACCAAAGAAGCTAGCATGTAAATATTAGCCCAACTCCAAAACTGTTTAATATGTGTTTTTTTCTTTTTGTTTGCGGTTCCCTTTTTTTTTCTTCCCATGTGCAGGCTACTGTGGCTCCTCCCAGCTGATCTCCACCCTCTCCTGATCTCTGTGGAGGAGTGCACAGCTGTCTGCACTTAGTTGATTTAGCTTGTTCCCTATTTAAGTTGAGGCTCTCCTGTGTTCAGTGTTTGTTTGGTTTGATTGTTCTCCCTTTGGTTTTCCTCTGCAGTTCGCTAACTAGTGTTTGCATCTCTTCCACTGAGGTTTTTTTTTTTTGGTTATTAAATCATTTGTCTTCTAACTTGTTTTTGAGCCTCCTTCCCTGCATCTGGGTCATTGTCGACCAGCCCGTGACAAAAACAGCCTAATAAAAGTAGAAAGAGAAGCCTAAATTAGCAAAATCAGCCACCATGTAGCTGAAATATCAGCTAAACTTTGAGATTAAAAATTGAAATTCTAAAATAGCTAACATTTAAATATTAACTAAACTCCAAAATAGTCCAAAAAGCTCACAGAATGCAGATTTTCTAAACTTTAAAACTGTAACTTTTTCTCATAAGTATGAATAATATAAATACAGGAATATTATTCTGGAATAAATCAACTTAAACCTTAAATAACTTTCATTATTTTATTCTCCACAAAAATGTAAATTGTCAAAATTTTATAAGTCAGAAATTAGCACAAGATAACATCGGGTCATCAAAAACAAGAAAATAAAATGATCTGGAGGGCCTGATAGAATTACACGGAGGGCCGGATCTGGCCCCCGGGTCTTGACTTTGACACATGGGATATATGGGAATATATATTTAGTAGGGAAGGAATTTGTACATAGCCCAAAAACTGCTTCATGTTCTGTATGGCACAACGACTGGCGGTGGGGCCAAAACAACTACTTTCTTTTTTCCTGATCAAAAGTCACGTTTTGTATTACGTAATGTTCCATTTTCCAGTTTACACCCATGTCTTCTGTCTCCTCCAGACTATTAATCAAATAGTGATGGTAAGCTCCTGTGTTTGGGTCCAACTAACCTCTCCTGACAGTTAATTGTGACTAGGTCTTGGCATAAATCAACATTATTGTATTAACCCTTCCGCTCTCCTTGGGGTCCAGGATTTTACGTCTGTCATGGACATTAGTGAAACTCCGAAATCAGTGAAAAAAAAAAGTTCAGCGCACTGTCCTGTGGTGTCCAGATGACCCCACTTTTAATGTAAACAAGCTAAGGAGAACGGAAGGGTTAATCTCAATTAAGCTGTGCTTACAATATGCAAGGAGGAACCCCTTTTCTCTTCAGAAACAATAGGAAACAGATGTTTTTGTTTCTTTCTGAAGTATTAACTAAAAATTGTCAATCATTTTTGTTTTCTGTTTAAAGTGCTAGTTATGAATGAAATTGGTAAAAGCCGAACAAAATTGTTTTCTTGACATTTTTTAAAACAATAATGAATCACATAAAAAAAAATAAACTGCTTGTGAATCTAGATTGAAATGATTGAGTTTTGGCAGAGATACTGAGTGTAAATATGTTGGTTTCTGTTTTACTTCGCATTTAAATTGGGAGGGAATTCTGTCAATACGGTTATTTAAATGTTTCATGTATTTTTAGAAATTATTTTTGACCCAAATCTCACAGTTTGTTCCTGTCTCAGCACAGGAAGTTCCTCTGGTTCGTTCAAATGCAGCTCTGATAACCGCTGTTGTGCTGTCATGTTGTTTTAGAAAGAAAAGGTCTTTCTTGTCAACCTTTCGGAACACGCCATTACCGTGGAGCCTTTTTCTTCTGCACTTTAACATTTAAAATCCCAGGTAACAGTGGGCTGTAGAATCTGTGATGCATCCAATCCCAGATCCATCATTCATTAGTTTGCGATGCACTACAGTAATTGCAAACTGAATTAGCATTTTGAAGCAAAAGATATTCATTAGGTAGAACAAAATAACAGGGATGTTGTATATACGTAAGTGTGTGGCAGGTCTGTTTCCATGGATATGCATCCAGATTTGTATGGATTTTCTGTAATATTTAGGACAGCAATTAAGGACATAGAAAACATCAATACATCTTGAGTATTTTTTACAGCTGAAGTGGCTGGATAAAGGCATACAGCACACAGTTGTCACTCCCATTAGCTTACTCATAATAGCTCTTCCATCTCCCAGATGTCCTTTCTAGAGTTTGTGTACTCCTCAGTGTGTGTGTGCAAATGTGTGGGTGTGTGATGGTTATTATGCTTCTCTGGCATGCTCTCGCCTTGACAAGCTAATTACTACTTTCAGCGATACACTGACATACAGACAGAAAACTGCAATCTAGAACCAGCCTCATTTTTGACAGGGTGGTGGTTCATGAGCTGCTCGTGTTAGGGGATATTTTCCTCCATTTTCTGTTTTTGTTTCCCCTTCTCAGCACTGTTGTGATTATTTACCGTCCCTGACAAAAGCCGAAAAAGCTACAGGGAGGGAAGAGAATTAAATGATAGTGTCAAAAGCCGTAAAGACAGATATGGATTTTCATTTTGACTTACAGGGAAATCTTGTATTTGCACAGCAATCCTCTTGGGTTGATATAGCTTTGTTGTCAAAATGACCAAAAATCTAACCGTATCACTTTGGGTTGAACTGCAATAACCAGGGTGACATTTTCAATTAAACAACCATAGCCAGGCTTCATACATTTACACAGGATCTAATGTTACAATACAAATATAAAGATTCATCCATCTTGTCCGCTCATCCAGACCGGGTCATGGGGGCAGCAAGCAGAGATGCCCAGACTTCCCTCTCCCCGGTCACTTCCTCCAGCTCCTCTGGGGGGACCCCGAGGTGTTTCCAGGTCAGCCGAGAAACATAGTCTCTCCAGCGTGTCCTGGGTCTTCCCTGGGGCCTCCACCCAGCGGGACATGCCCGGAACACCTCTCCAGGGAGACTTCCAGGAGGCATCCGGAGCAGATGTACATCCATCTCAGCTGGCTCCTCTCAATGTGGAGGAGAAGGGTTCAAAGGGAGCGCCCAGCCATTCTCCGGAGAAAACTAATTTCACCAGCTTGTAGTCAGGATCTTTAGAACAATCACATTTATTTTCCTTTTCTACAAGCAAACTTTAGTTTTTTGTCAAACTTTCTAACCCTTTGTTTTCCAAACTCCAAGCTTCTCCGTTCCAACTTTTATTATCTAATCTTTGTTTTGGTTGAAGGTCATCCATCGATCCTCTGAACCCACTGAATCTCTTTTGGGGTCACATGGTTGCTGGAGCCTATACTACTATTAGGCAAAGGCAGAGCACGCCCTGAAAAGGTCACCAGTCTGTTGCAGGACCACAGTGTCACAAACTCACATACACACCGAGTGGCAATTTAAAGTCACTAATGAAGCATGTTTTTGGACGTGGAGGAGAATGTGCAAAGTCTGCACAGAAAGAGATTTAAATCAGGACCTTCTCACTGTGACATGAAAGTGCTAACCACTGCGCCATCGTGTGTCCCTTGTCATAGTTTCACAAGGCAAGAAAGACTCAAGCGGCGGAACCCAGAAGAGCACAAACTCAACCGGTGGTGAAGGTCAGAGAACTCTTCAGAGGTAGAGCACGTTGACTGGTAAAGATCCAAACATTCACTCCTTACATGCAGGACAAATAAGGAGGGTCAAATTTATAATAATAATTATTGCATGTGCACATTTTAGAGCCATTTTTTTCTATTAAAAAGTTACGGTTTCAAAGTTAATTTATTTTCCAGTATGTTTTGGATTTTGGCCCCTTGTGTTTTTGAGTTTGACCCCCCTGCTGGATGGGGTACACGGTGGCCACAGTAAATATTAAAGCCATTCAGTGGACCTCTTGGTGTTCAGGCACAATTTTTCAACGGGTATGTTTTGAGCGGCAAGTCATAGCGAATACTTCTGAAACATACGGGGGGATTAAAGGTAAAGTTGATGAGATGCAGGCGTATCATACAGATTTTCCATTTTCCCCCTGAGACTGTTCACATTTCCGTTGTGCACTCTGTGTGCTTCCAATCAGAGTGCAGTTTATGAGGACATCTCACTTGCGTATTACGCAGGATCCGTGAGTGTAATGTGGTGTAAGAGCATTGTACGACGACATCAGCCATACGTCATAATATGTAATTTACATTATTCCTACAAACACTTCATGATAAACTTACTACATTCAAGACAATGGTACATTTCATTTCAACAATTTTTCTTAAGGTATCGTTATGAGTCTCAAAGGAACTGCAAAACACACCTCAGCTCCCCTTAAGGTGCAGCTGCTCCTCTACGACCTGAACACGCCAACAACTGGTCAACCTCTGTACGTCTGTATGTAACTAAAGTTTTAGAGAATAGTTGTAATATTTGGGCTTTTAGCCAGCTTTTATGTACACTATTTTTGTCTAAAGACTCCATGTACTTATTGTCAATTCCGGTTACAGAACCACGTAAAAACGTGGAAAATTAAATTTTGAAAATAGTTTTATTCACAATAAAAATACAGCAGATGTTTTTTATGCGAGTAGAACTTTCAGTATATGTTTTTTCCATGAGACGCATGTTTGAATGTTTTGTTTTCTTTTTTCGTGCTTACACATTAGAAATATAAAATAAATGTTGAGCCCTGATACTAAAACCTATTAAGATTTCTGAATCCAAAGAATATCAGTTCTAAACTCATGGCATCTATAAATTCTAATGATTATTTTTGTTGGATGTTGTGAAGATGTGGCAGTGTTTGTGTGTGGACAGATTCAATATTCTCCTCATTTTCAAGTATTTTTTGTTGTCCTTGTCTGCGCTTTGTGCACAATGGACAACAAGGACTCTTCATTACAAAACATAGAACTGAATCAGAATTTACTTCCTGCAGCAGAAAAGAGGCAAACATTCATGTTATGTCACTAGTATTGAGATTTCTGAGAGAATTTCAGCTTCAAACTAATATCTCTTTTCTGCTTAGTTTAGGATTTTAACATTTTCAAACTTTTCAGAGTTAACTTTTTCAGAGTCATTCACAGCTGTATATTGCTCCATGCTTCTCTGTTAAGTGCTTTCTACAGTGAGTCGCATTTGGAGAAGCTATGAGAAAGATTCTTCTCCTTTGATTAGAAAATGTATCTATTCATTGTTAAAATTATGATGTCAAGTTTTGACATTAAAGTCCAAAAGAACCCATCCAACCATCTCCTCATGTCTATCTGAGGTTGGACCACAGCCTGGACCTTCTTCTGCTCAGAAACTTCCTCCAGATCTGTCGGTAGACTCCTGGGGTCCGTGGTCCCTCAATATGTCCTGGGTCTTCACTGGGACCACCTCCAGAATACTTGTCCTGATGTGGAGGTGCAGAGACTCTTCTCAGAGTTCTTCATCCTACATCTAATGGACCACACGTCCATCTGAATTCAAGAACTTTCTTCTTCACTACGATCCAGCAACTGCATAACTGCAGGTACTGCAACCACCTGATCCTCACTCATGATCCAAGACTCCACGATGCTTAGGCTTCTCCACCCCTGGAGTCCTGCCATTGAGAAGCTTCTGCCTTTCTCTGTGATTCCAGAGGAGATCCTCTAAGTATTCGTTTCTCATCACGTTTGGCATACACGTGCCTCACTACTTCTACCAGACCCCAGACTTAGCCCCTACATAAAGGACAGACGGAGATCAGCTAATCCTTACATTAAAATAAACCATCAACATCTTTTTAGTTTTTGTATTTTTGTGTGAAATAACTCTAGTAATAGCAGGATAATGGACATAGCAGCAGTGTTAATGTTGACAGAAAATTTTAATTTAGTTTTAGTCAAAATTTATTGACGTTGATTCTGTTAATTTTGGTCAAAATTTAGTCAACTAAATTACAGTAGATATCTAGTCAACAAATATATACAGTAAAAGTAAAGCATTATTATGAAATTTACTAAGTATGAATAACAGAGAGATTTTACTAAATTGTAAAAAAAAAAAAAGATTTACTTCACTTTGCTTCCAAACTTGTAATTTCTGCAAATTCAGCTTCAACAACTTAAAATACATTCAAAAATAAATTATAATTCCATCCTATTTGTGATAAATATCTGGACATAATAAAAACTTGTATTGAAGAGGTAGTCAAGAACCAAAAATGCATTAATAAACCCTCACAAGGGAGTAATCTGTCCTCCTGACCCAGCGGTCTGCAACCTTCAACACCTAACAAGACATTCAGGTTGAATTCTTACCGACAACAACCCAGAGGGAGCCACAAAGTTTAACTTCACCCTTTAAAAAAATGACTTGTATTTAAGTTATTGTTATAATGATAAATGTAAACGAGCTATTGTTGTTCTCCATAAATAAAACATTACTATAAAAAGAAGATAGACTTTTAGTAACTTTTGAAGGGATTTCAAAATAAAAGACACCTTATGTCTTATGTTTAATAATTTTGTTATTAAAACAAAAAGACAGATCTCATCCTGTTACACATGGACATGTGAAGCTACTGGGAAACAAATCCACAAGTTTCAGATCAGAGGTTGAACGCTTGATCTCTACAGTAGTCAAAGAATTTTGCCCCCCAACCTGGTAGACCTGGACTGCACCGGTATCCTAACCTTAATGGTCCGGTACCAATCAGTGTTCTGTCTCAGACATTGATTGGTACCGGTTCTGACTGAAGTATCAGACACGGACGAAGCTAGGGTTGGATTAACAGGTTAGGGTGCCAGCAGCATCCCGAAGTTCGGTCCGTGTCCAACAAAACGGCCGGACCCTTGATTTAATGGGAGCAGCCAGCACGTCAAGAAATGATGACAAGAATAAGAATGTGTTGGTTTTTTTATATTTTATTTTTCTAGGAAAGTTAGGTTACATTACAATTGACCATATTTGCTATTAAAATAAGTATTATTTAATTTTAATTCTCAGGAATTAAATTATAATCACTGAAATTTCTTCTAAGCATATTCAGCCGCGACACAAACCCGACCTTTACACTGGAAGGCAGACACGCTAACCACCGCACTAACATTAGATACAGTTCCCCCCAGCGCGGTAGAGGGTTTGTCAGGCATCTCTAGTGCTTAAGGTATAAAGATTCCCAGAAACTCAAGAGTTTTCCTTAACTCGGGGTTCACAAACTCAGAGTTACAACAAAACCTGGAACTTGAAATGGGCCGCTGGTATCAACAGATCCCATGCAACATTCATTTATTTGCAGCGTTAGCATACAAATATTTATTTATTTTTTTTTAAATAACATAGTCTGATTTGTAATTTTTTTTTTTAAATTATGTCTCTCATAGTGGATGAAAATGTCCATGATTTCTGAGTGGGAGAACTTGCAAAATCCCAGAGTGTTTACATCTGTAATTGCATCACGGTACAAAGAAAACAGAAGTGGACCCAGAATAAACCTTTGAGGTACACCTCCAATGACAGGCAGGTTATCTGAATACTTATCTCCACATTTAAACCTTTGGCAGCTGGGTTTATGTAAAATACTTTCAACTGTAAATAACATTTTCTGTTGCCACAGACTCTATGGTTTAGCATTAATATAAAGTTTATGTAAGGAGCTAAAAAAAAACGTAATAAAATAAAAGTAAAAGATGAAATATGGCATGTTTGGGTTTTACTGTCTCCATCCAAACAAATATAGTCAATGTTCATTGCAGTTTTAGTGTGAACAAGAAAATGTAAATAAAACAACACATGAAGTTATGGCTGTTTAAAAGCTCCCATGATGCTTTTCTGTTGAACGAGGTCGCGCCGGGGGATGTGAGCTGCTGTTCTAGGCTTGCTTCTCAGACTCCTCTGACAGGAAATATCTCTTTGTCTATGAGTCATAAGTGTGAGTAATGACACAAACGTGGGTTCACAGAACACACAAAAAAAAATGGCAATTTAAGTGAGGCAAAGTGAAGGACAGCTTGTTTCTCATTTCTAGTATTGGAAGGGCGACAGGTAGGATGCGCACGCTGAGAGAGCAGGATTGATCAGGGAAGGATGAGTGAAAGCAAACGCTGCATGTGAGCGGGAATGCGGTCCGTCTGAGAAGAGCTCGTGTCTTTTAGCAGCCTGTGCATTCGGGCGGCTGTGCCCACATTTACAAACACGCTCTGGTGAGTGTGAGCGAGCATGCTAGTCTGTTTGTGTTCATTTCAGCACAACCTGCTTCCCACTTACTTTTTTGGTCGCACATTTTCCACTCAACATGATAGAAACGCCTTTGGCCATGAATAGCAGATTTACTCTACTGTACCTTGGGCAAAGCCTTACATGATCAGTTTCCTCTGTCAGGAAGTCTCATGGAAAAACTCTCCTTTCCTTTAGGAAGCAGCAGCTACAGAAGCAGCAATATGTTAAAGAGTAAGAGAGAAAAAAATACTGGAAGAGACAGAAAAACAACTCAAAAAAAAAGGAGAGGGAAAGCAGCAGCAGCAGTCAGGAATGATTTGTGTCCCCTCCAGAATCACAGTCGGGCGGGGAGAACGGGAGTGTGCATTTGTGCGTACACGTGTCCGCCTGCCCGTGTGTGTGTCCGCGGATGTGGGTGCGAGTGTGGAGTGTCTCGTGGAGTGTTGATTGCCTGGCAGTAAGCAGGCTTTAGTGGGTAATTGCAGCGCCACGGTGTAACAGCTCTAAAATGAAGACGCATTTTACTTTTCCATCACTGAGCCTCCAGTGTGGATGCATGCAGCAATGAGTGATGAAGGTTTACATTGTGACTGCACTCTACTCTCCGTATGAGGCTAGATTTATTTTTATTGAGCTACAATCCACAAACAGTAACACCTTGCCCGAATAGCTCACATAATTAGAAGCTGCTCTCCCAGCCAAACTGCAGGGAACGCAGTCGCCTGGAAGTTCACATGGAGGGATGCTCCACAGCCCCCAAAAAGTGACACATATTACTGCTGTTTTCTTTCCTTTTTTTTCTACCTTCCTTGTGTTTTCTCTTCTACTGTGACTGGTTTAAGTCTGCCCTTGGTGAACCTCACTTGTGTTGCCAGGCGACAAGGTTGTCTGGGAGCAGAGCTTTGATGAAAAGTCACAGTGTAATGGCGGTAGCCCTGCCAGCACACGCAACTCTGTCAGAGACAGGTGGACGAATGTGTGCGTGTCTCAAGTCTGCAGCAGAAGCACGCACAAGACCAATGCATTCACTGAAGACGCTCTTCTTTACACTTCCGCTACGCCATGAACTGCAGGAAAATCTCAAGTCCCCCTGTGACAATTTCTTTAATTTTAAAAAACTTTCCCAGTAGTGTTTTAATTATGATTCTGAAGTTTTTAACCAAAATCCCACAACTTAATGTCTAAAAAAAGTCCTTCTTCATGCTGATCGGAAGTCAAATTCTCTTCTAAGGCGCGTGGCTTTTGGAGCTGAGCAGTTCCGCCCCTAATCACCCTGAATATAATACATCCAGGTCTCTGTAGCATAAATTGTAAAAACGTCCATCAATCTGGGTAATGTCCAGCCGTATGGTTCTGATCCGGATGTCAGCTTAGATCTTCATGGACAGAACTTTCTCCAAAATCCTGATTCTTTCTCCTTCCAGGTCACCAAAGACTCTGTCAGCTCATTCTCCGATGCTTGATGACAATCTTAAATGAGGTGAAATGAATAAAAGAGGAAGCTTTTGAACAAGCTGTTAATGGCAAGACTACAATATATGTGCAATCAGAGGCAATGTGGGGTTCAGAGTCTTCGGCACATGGGCGGATAAGGCAGGAATCGAACCTGCACTCAGGAGTCGACTGCCCTACCGCTGCACCACGGCTTCCCCAATTAATAAGAGCCTAATAAAAGCCGACTGATCTTCACTGAAGTTTATCTAATGAAATGATTGTGATCTGAAGAGGTAAATGGACTTAGTGGGTCAGGGAGTCCAGGAAAACCTATTTGTCAGCATTTCCCCATCTGGCTCCACATTTGACCTCCAGAGGGAGCCCCTCACCTGAGTATTGTCCTTGCACTTCCCCTCCAGTATCTCCCTCAGCTGTTTCTCCATCAACCTCATCACCACCAGTATAAAGTCTGCCTGCTGTCACCACCTCAGTGCGAAGTCTTGTACTGCCCTGCATAAGTTTCTGAGCGTTTCTCTTTGTTATCTCTCCTGATTTTGATCTCTGCTGGTCTCCTTGTCATTCTGTCTGCCTCGACCCTTGCCTGGACTCTGACTTGCCTTTGCCTTGCCCCTTTGTTTGTGGTTGTTGTTAAACCTTGGTTGTCCTACAGAAGACTTTGCCAGACAGGGATTGAGTAATGGGGGGATTCCCACGCCTTTGAGTCCTGCAGGTTTTGCCAAAATGCAGCTAGAACATGGTCGTCAACTGCATCCCCTATGTGCAGCTTCTGACGCCATCACGATGCTTACTCCAGCTCCAGACACGCCAGCTCAGACCCAGCCCACGTCCACCACCACTGCAGGACGTGACATCTCTCCAGTCCTTTTGGCATCTGGGCTACGACTCTTTCATTATAACCAGAACACTGTCCCAACTTCCTTACGCAATGTCAGTTCTACCTCTATCAACAGGCTGCTCATTATCCCACTGAGGAGGCCAGGGTTTCATTCCTATGTTCTTTACTGTCTGGTGATGCGTTGGGAGTGGTTGGCCGCCGTGAGGACAGGAGAAACATTGCCGTTTCATTGCTACGCTGGATTTACTGGGCTCCTTCGTTCAGTGTTTCGACATGCTGCTGACCGACAGAGCTGCCGCTTACTCATTAAGATTTCGGACTCTGGTTGCCCAGATCTCCTGGTCTGATGACAGTTTGAAGACCGTTTACCGCCGAGGACTTTCTAGAGAGCTCCAGCGAGAAAGTGCCTGCCGAGATGAAGATTTGGACCTCAATCAGCTCATCGCCTTAACCATCCGTCTGGACAATCTGTTAAAGACAAGAGGACCTAAACCTCATCATTTTGACTCCACCCCCATTCTCCCACGCTCCAATCAAGGTCCTACTAGCGTACCAATGCAACTGGGAACCATCGCCTCACAACTGAAGAGTGCAGAATACGAATGAGAGAACATTTGTGCCTTTACTGCGGCAAACCTGGTCATCTGCGGGCGTCGGGTCCCGACCATCCCCCCGGGCGATCGTGGGGCCCGGTGAGTGATTCTTTTCCTACCTTCAAGATTCCCATCACTCTAAAGCTAAATGTATTAAAACCGGAGCCATCATTGATTCAGGAGCCGCTGGAAGTTTCATTAATTTAGCGTTTGCCCGTACTAATGCCATCACTCTGATTCCGTGCAAATCACTGGTGGCAGTTTCAGCCCTGGGTGACGCCTCCTGGGTTCCGGGAGGATAAAGGCGCTCGCCTTCCGCGGAGGACCGTGGCGCTCGCCCCCCCGGTGTTACACCCTGTGATATTCCAACTGGTTAAAGAAAGCCACTAAACTTTATAAAGTAAGCCATCTCCCTTACATTTCTCTTTCCCTCCACACCACTTTTCTCGTCGTCCGTCCTGCTTGTCTGTGTCTCACATCGCTGAAATGAACCGTTCTGGGAAAATCTACATCTGCTGAAGTTGGAGAAAAGCCTGGAGCCCCAGTCCACCCAAATGAACTCTGACAAACAGACGCATAACGGCGAAAAAACAGTAGCAGTGAAAACGGTAAACCCTTGTGACCGTTCAGAGCAGACCCACTGGGTTAGGGTTAGTTCAGAACCAGACAGCAACATCTCTTTCTGATTGATCATAAGTTAGACCAGTTTTAGCCTGACTATGGCTGGTCAGTTTAACTAAATATTTTATTTTAAATCTGATTTTCATACAACTGCTACAAATTTGAAGGACAATTCAGATGACAAGTATAATGTTTATAATGTATTAAATTACATTTTTGGAAATAAAAATGCAAATAAAACAACATAATTTGATCATTTTTTTACTCACCTGCATTTTTTAACTGATACGAGACAGAGAGTCTCTTCTATCTCTTGTAAAGTCTCCGGTCTGGCTGCCTGTCAGCTTCAGGATTGATTTTAAGATTCTCCTTCTAGTCTTTAAATGTCTGACTAGATTGGAATCTTTTAGTTATCAGATCTCCTCAGTCTGTATAAATCCTCCAGAACTCCCTGATCCTCCGTGGTCTTCATCTGTGGAATAACTTACCTGAGGATCTTTGCTGTGCCGCTCAGTTTAGACCTCTTGCATGTCGGTGTAAACCAGACTATGAAGCAAGGTGGAAAGATATTGAAAACCTTTTGAACAGATAAACGATTAACATCTGCATTTAAAGACAAATTCAATCAAATGACTAAATGTACACTGGATACTTGCCTCACTGTGATGAATAAATATAAACTGAAACTCTCGTTTACTCGGGTGGTTTAGACACAATCCCTAAATTCAAAGCTTGGCAATTAGATCAAACATTTAAAGAGTGGGAACTAAAAGGTATAACGGCAGTCTGCACTCTCCTGAAAAATGGAAAACTAATGAGCTTTCAACAATTAAAAGTAGAATATGATTTAGATGACAGGGAATTATTTAGGTATATACGAGTTAGAGACTACTATATAAAACAAATTAAACCAAATCTAAGAAATGATTCACTATGTCTTATTGGGGTAGTGAAAGTCGTCTATGAGCAAAAGCAAATAAGAGTAATCTCAGCTTTTTACAAAACACTTGAAGATGGCAGACAAGAAGCAACTATTTACATAAAAAAGAAATGAGGAACTGAGATGAATACAGATATAACAGATAACGTATGGTACCGTCTACTGTATGTAAAGCTCATCAAACCACAACACCGTCATCTTGGTGGAGAGAATTTAACTGGAAAACTTTGGTACGATTCTTTACCACACCCAAAATCAGGAGTAGTCAAACTTCAACCCCACAGGAATACTGAGGGGGGGCAGGGAAAGAGAGGCAAATCATTGACATATTTTCTGGGGGTGCAACAAGTGCAACAATGCATTTCTGTAGGTTATATCCCAAATACCTTCCTGGATATAACTAGGAAACATAGTTGACAATGTTCCAAAGGAATATATGTATTTAGTAAAGATTATCTTAGTTGCAATAACAAATCGTTAGTTAGACCCAGAACCTCCTCGACAACAGGACTGGATAAAAGTTGTGGAAGAGATATCAGGATTGGAAAAAAAATGAAATTTAACCTTAAACCAAAAAGATTCAAATACAATGAGCAGTGGAATAAGTGGAAGAAATGTTTGAATGACATCAGCAATTTTTATAAAACTATGTGAAACAGTTGAAATAGTAAATAAGGAAAAGTAACAAACTCTGTACCGCTTTTTTAAAAATATATTTTCTTTTTCCCTGATTTCCATAACTCTCCTTTTATGTGTGTTGTTTTTGTTGTCAATAGGATTGTGTTTGTGGTTGTATGAACTAAAGTTAACAAAGAAAAAACATGTACCTGAGGATCTGAGTTTCTGCATCTGTTAATTAAAGACACAATCAGTGCTCGACACGTTGCTTCACCTTAAAGTAGTCTGCATTTTCTAAAACAGAAATTAAGGTAAAATTATTTTTATGGTTTAAACCGTATGTGAATGGGATCTCTTGTCTTGTTTTATGGATTGTAAAGTCAGATTCTGTGAACCAGGAAGCCTGTTGAAATCAATGATTTGGTCTAACCCAAAGTGTCAACATATGTGACGTGGAGACGGTCTCTGCCCCTGCATCTGTATATGTCATGTAGGGAGCAAGAATATGTGGGATGAGACTTGGGCTGGACAGTAAAATGATAATGATAGATATTGAGATAGAATTTTATCTTGATAGAGGAAGGAGTCTATCACAATAGACTTTTATTTTGATGAGTCAGAAATAGACACTTGCCAGTGGTAGGCATGTTCTCTTCTATGGCGAGTGAAAGTTAGTGAGTTAGTCACGACATTGCGAGTAAATGTTGGCATCTAATTATTTATGCGTATAAATTCTCATTTTGGTAATTTTTTGGAATTCTCTAGTTTGAAACATAAACAAATGTTTCGCGACACAACACCCCCGCGGTCACTTCCGCTAATCTCTCCGTGTAACGTAACCACAATGTAGGATTAGCATGATGCTAATGCTAACCCGCTGCTCTGTGTGCAGCCTGTAAGTAAACATGGACCAGTTTACAGTCGACCTACACTTCACTGACTGGAAAATAATTGGTAGGACAGATGTTGTGATAAACCCCTGTCCCGCGTCTTTCCAGATATGATAGATAACAATAATCTCTGTTTTCAGGATGTTTTTTGTTATGATTTAATCTAAAATATAATCACTTGAAGTCAAAATTAGGAAATTTCAGGTAAATCTCCAAATTTTTATTTTTTCAGTGTGTTAGAATTTGAGTTTACAGTTAAATGACAACAGAGACATGTTCATTCCATTTATAAATTACTTCTATTCAATTACATTTTCTTAAAAGTAATTTAGAAAACAGTTTAAAATAAAACTAAACCGCTTTAGGTATTTCTGTGTAAAATACTGTTAGAATTTGATGTTCTGTTTAGCCCAAAAACATTAGAATTTATTTGTAAAATTAATGTTCTTGTTTAAATGGAATTAAGTAAACAGTTTAGTGGTCTGTTTTATTCATGTTCTCTTTTGAAACTTAAAAGCTTTTGCATTAATTTTCCACTAAGGTCTTTTACATATATATAATATACACCTTTTCTCAGTTATTTAAAAAACAAGTTGCATAACTGGAGTTCATCTGTTATGTTGTGAGTTTGATAGAAAATCAACATTTAAATCTAAACTAAATGCTGATGATTACACATTTCTTTTTTGAGCCGCAGAGTGTTCAAATTTTACAAATTTACTTCTTTGGTTTGTATCGTGGTATATACATTGGTAACGCACAATAAAAAAAAAAAAGATTTACCGAGATAAAAATTCTATATCGCTCCGCCCTAAATGGAACATAAAAAGTATCCTTGAAACCACACTCAGTCTGAGAGGAGAAGAAAATGACAAACACAGAAAAAACAACGCTGGTAAATATGTTATAGAACAAACAGAGAAAAGCTAAAAAGAAAAAAAACTGCAACAGTAAGTGAGCAGTAAACTTGTTTCTCTTTACCAAGGACTGCAGTTCCCTGCATGATTTCAGCCTCTCACACACAGTGAGGTATTGAGAAAAATGTAGTATTTGGTAACTGAAAGTGTTAATAACTAAGTCTGAGTTTGTGGTACAGTGAGGTGGTAAAGATCCTGCAACGTCAGCCTTATTTATTTGTTTAATAAATTGTATAGAAATGTTTGCGTTTTTCTTCCTCAGCTGCAGTCTTCATCAAGTCATGATGAAGACTAAAGTGCAGTGTGTGGGGTTTGCTGTGTCTGTCAGTCTAATTGAGATCATTGTGTTTAATTAGACCCAGAGATTTGTTGAATAATTAGTATTGTTGTCTGTGTGAGTGTGTTGCTGAACACGTGGGAAGTGTTTGCTCTGAGGGTGAAAGCCCCTCCCCCCACCTGCAGGATTGGCTCCACATCATCTTTTCTGGGAAAAGACAAACTGAAATTCTCATCCCACCATCCGTTATGCTCCCGCTCCTGTCAGCCGGGACAAGATTCCCGTCTCCAGGAGCTCTAATTCCCGCTGAAGCCAATGTGGTAAAATGTCATTTTCCTGACTCGGAGCAGCTGCAGCTCCCACCTTTATAACAACGCAACCTCTGTCAGAGCAGTTTTCAACAGTACTCAAGGACAATCGAGTTGTTGTGAGGCTTTTGGAAAGCTAGACTCCCTTCTGGTAAATGAAATGACCTGTGAAAGCTGCTCTGACAAACACCAAGTTGTGATACATAAACAGATGGAACTTTTTACAGACATACCACGCTAACTAGCCAAGTGTGAAACAACTAATTAGAAAAACAAGGATGTAGACGTGGCTGCCACATGTGTGGGTGTGCAGACATTGGGCAATGGGAGATTTTTTTTTTTAAGCCTGTATGTCAACAAATGTGGGACGTTTATGTTCTGTTTTATTGACTTTGGCCGAATCTTTGAAATACCTGCAGTTTGTTCTCGTTGACAGTTTCTATGTGCTGAGATTATTGGTCTACAACAAACTGGGACACTTTGGTCAAGCATTAGACATCAATGAACCGGCTGCAAAGTTCTTGTGTTTCAAATACACATAGAAACAAAAGTAGTTCCATTAATAAATGGGTGGGTTTTTTTTTTTTATCTTCAATGTAATTTTTATTTATTTTTTAATGTAGTTTACGTTAGCTGCAATGCATGGAAACTCCATCCATCCATCTTCTTCCACTCATCCAGGATCAGTTCCCTATAGGAGCATTTAGCAAAGATGCCCAGACTTCCCTCTCCCCAGGCACTTCCTGCAGTTCCCCTGGGGGGACCCCGAGGGGTTTCCATCATGTCCTGGTCTTCCCCGGGACCACCGTCCAGGGGGACATGCCCGTGACACCTCACTAGGGAGGCATCAGGAGACATCCACACCAGATCCCCGATCCACCTCAACTGGTTCCTCTGGATGTGGAGGAGAAGCGGCTCTACTCCGAGCTCTCTCTGGGTGACCGAGCTTCTCCTCCTGTCTCTAAGGGAGTGTCCGGCCACCCTCCTGATGAAACTCATTTCAGCCGCTTGTAGTCGGGATCTCGTTCTTTCGGTCACGACCCAGAGCTCATGACCATAGGTGAGAACTGGAACGAAGATCGACCGGTAAATTCAGAGCTTTGCTTTCTGGATCAGCTCTCTTTTCACCACAACGTAGCGGTGCAGTGACCGTAAAATCGATCTCGTGCTCTGATCTTCCCTCATTTGTGAACAAAACCCCAAGATATTTAAACTCCTCCCCCTGAGGCAGGAGCACTCCACCCTCCCAGAGAGGACAAACTACCTTTCTCCGGTCGAGAACCATGGCCTCAGATTTAGCGGTGCTGACCCTCATCCCAGCCGCTTCACACTCGGCTGCAAACCGCTCCAATGCATGCTGGAGGTCCTGACTCCATGAAGCCAACAGAACATCATCATCTGCAAAGAGCAGAGATGAAATGTGGTCTCCAAACTAGATCACAGGTCTGACTTACTGCTGTCCATGAGAACCAAGCTCCAGAAATGCCTATTTGAAATACTAGTGAAACAGAAGCACCTACTTTATATTTTACGTTACATTTGAGTCATTTCATGAAGCTCAATTATAAATGATTTTATGGGTAGGGTGGGGCAGGAGGCGTGGCTTTCTCTACCTGGTGGCCTTGTCCACCTGCTTCCCATCTTTAACTTATACTCCTTCAAAAGCCTCTCCATGGCTCCTCCTTCCTGCCAGGTTAGTCCCTTTGAATTCAGACCTTTCCTGGTTCCAGTAAAGTTTTTGTTGACCAGTCTGCTTCCTTTTGTTATTTTTTTTTGTCATTGTGAGGCAAATAATCAATCACTGACCATCCATCACGTCTGACTCTGCTCTAGGATCTGTTAAGGATCTGATTCAGGATCTGATTTTTCATCTTAGATGAAGGCACAAAGTGCTTTACAGTCACTTGCTGATGGTAACTTTGTTGCTGCACACCTAAAACCACCAGGAACAAAGTAGGGTTCAGTGTTTGCCAAAGGACACTTGGACATACTGCATCTTGTTTTTGATGTTATGATCCATGTTTTTAAGTTTAAAAATGTTTCTTGTATCAGCTAAAGATTTCTTCTTAGAGTACAATGAAATCGTCTATTTGAAGGTAAATTCTGAATGCAATTGAGATGTATTTACCAGGTATGTAATCCATAAATAATAAAAGTTGTAGTTTCATTTGAAAATTAGGTAAAAAGTTGTTGTTTTTTTTTTTTAGCACTATGAGATGTTTTAAAAGGGAAATGACTTTGTTACTAAACTTTGTCAGTCATTCAAGGCATTGAACATCAGTCTCCCTCCTTTCTGAGCATTTACCAGCTCAGTTATAGAGATTTTAGCATAGAGGCAAAATCAGAAATCACGGATATTTAGAAGCTGCTCAGCAATCCCTTACCTGTAGTGAGTGCAATTCTTGCACTATTTACAGATGAATCTCTATAGATAATAAATATTTAGATATACAAAACGATCAATAAGTTTCTAAGCTTTAACTCCAGCCATATTTTGTGAAAATCAGTTATGAAATGTCTATCCTGACTCAATGCATAACGATGGAGCCTGCATGCACACGTCTCTGTCTAAGGCAGCAAACAGACAAGGGTCAATCCAGTAATATACATCAATGAATGTACAGTATACAGTATATACATTTGTTTCATTCAAATTGTTCATGAGGAACAGATGTTTCCACATTAGCACTGATGACTTTGTACAATGACTAAACATATCTGTAAATGGGAATGTAAACATGAAAAGTGGACAAAATGTCTTTTGGTGTGAACACAGCTGAAGAGATTATTATTGTTATTACAGTCTCAAGAGACTCTGATGTATGTGCTATAGAACGCTTCAGCAGAAGTAGACACATTTTACACAGATTGAGAAGCCGTTACAGATCAGTTAATGACAAAGAGCATGAGATGGATTCTAGAGGACGGCGGAAGGGTCAAAAAGGAGGGAGCACAGGACGCGGAACAGCATTATTGTTGTTTGAGGCGGTGCCGTCTTCTCTCACCTGCATGTGTTTCTCTTGAGGGAAGCTCACTGTTGTGTGTTCCCTGAACAATTTCAAGCACTTGTTTCACAGTGTTTGCTGTGACTCTGTGGGGTTTTCCTCCTCTGGGTGGATTTTATACGGAATCTTACAATCCCTCGTTGGATTTGCTGGGCTTGGTTTTGTCTCTTTGGATCCCAGAAGTGTAGATTAGAAGGCTGAGGGAGTGGAGGGCGCACCTCAGTGAGAATTGGTTAAAGGAGGCCACTTTGGGACCTTCTGTCAGGCGTTAAACAAGCACTAAAAATATGATGTGTTTGTCTAACAACAGAAATCTAAAATGAAGAACTTCTGCTTAAATAGGACATTTTGAAGCTCTTCCCTCTGTGTGTTTGGCCCCAGTCCCACACAGCCCTCCTTGTTGTTCTCTGTTTTCTGCACCGTGTCATCAGCACAGGCAGCAGTGGCAGCGGTTGTGACAGTGCCAGAGGCCACACTTCTCCGCCACATAGTGATCTGGGAGCCTGTTGCCCCCCCCCCCACCCCTCCCCTCTCTCTGTCTGAGCTAATAGACACCTGAGCGAGACATGGGGTCAACCCAGCCACCAAACATGTTGGCCCACTTCCACCTTTTGGAGAGGCAGGTGGGGGGTGGGGTGCTGCACATGTTGGCTATATTTGTGCAGCTTCTCTGCACTGATGTAAAGAAGTCTGGCAATTATTGATTTTTTTTTTTCAAAATTCATGAATAGAAATGAATTTATTTGCGGTTTTACAAATATCCTTCAAATCAAGGTTGAAAACGCTGTTTAAATAAAGTCATGAATTAAAAATGTTGCTCTATTTTAGCTTGAATTAATTTACAGCATTAAAAAAACAAAAATGTGTGGATAAACATGCTTTATACAGACTATGTAATCGGATAATTTTATTTGCATTAGTTGAAAATACAGGATTAGATAAAGTAGCTTTTGTTGTCATGCTTTGGCTTTTGTTGTCATGCTTTGGCTTTTGTTGTTGTGTTGTGGCTTTTGTTGTTGTGTTGTGGCTTTTGTTGTTGTGTTGTGGCTTTTGTTGTTGTTCTTTGGCTTTTGTTGTTGTTCTTTGGCTTTTGTTGTTGTGTTGTGGCTTTTGTTGTCATGCTTTGGCTTTTGTTGTTATGTTGTGGCTTTTGTTGTCGTGTTGTGGCTTTTGTTGTTGTGCCTCGGCTTTTGTTGTTGTTCTTTGGCTTTTGTTGTTGTTCTTTGGCTTTTGTTGTTGTGTTGTGGCTTTTGTTGTCATGCTTTGGCTTTTGATGTTGTGTTGTGGCTTTTGTTGTTGTGCTTTGGCTTTTGTTGTTGTGTTGTGGCTTTTGTTGTCATGCTTTGGCTTTTGTTGTGTTGTGGCTTTTGTTGTTGTGCTTTGGCTTTTGTTGTCGTGCTTTGGCTTTTGTTGTCATGCTTTGGCTTTTGTTGTTGTGTTGTGGCTTTTGTTGTTGTGTTGTGGCTTTTGTTGTTGTTCTTTGGCTTTTGTTGTTGTGTTGTGGCTTTTGTTGTTGTGCTTTGGCTTTTGGTGTTGTGTTGTGGCTTTTGTTGTTGTGTTGTGGCTTTTGTTGTTGTGCTTTGGCTTTTGTTGTTGTGTTGTGGTTTTTGTTGTTGTTCTTTGGCTTTTGTTGTTGTGTTGTGGCTTTTGTCATCAAGCTTCATCTTTTGTCTTCATGTTTCAGCTTTTGTCGTTGTGCTCCACCAATTTTTGTCATATTGTGGCTCTGTCATTGTGCTTTTGCTTTTGTCATCATGCTTCGACTTTTGTAGTTGTACTTCAGCTTTTGTCGTCATGCTGTGGCTTTTGATGTTGTGCTTTAGCCTTTGTCGTCATGCTTCTGCTTTTGTCGTCATGCTGCAGTTTTCGTTGTGTTGAGGCTTTTGTCATTCTGATGCTGCTTTTGTTGTCGTGTTGTGGCTTTTGTTGTCGAGTTTCAGCTTTTGTCTTCATGCTTCTACTTTAGTTGTCATGCTTCGACTTTTATCATTATGTCGTGTCTTTCGCATTTATGTGGGCGGAGCTATCATTAATGAAGTAGAAGTTAGCTGATAAACTCCAGTGTATCATAAAAATATACATATGCAGGATCTTGTCAAAAAGTCAAAACCAGTCATTCTTTATTAGGCCCATCAGTGTTGTTGTTCACCTTTACCTTTACTCCTTATCTCTTCAGGGCTCACCACATAGAAGTCGCTTTCACTCCTTTGCACATTTGTTTTGGCAGAGACATTCCCTTCCTGACACAACCCTATATTTTACCCAGACTTCGGCTGGTTCATAGTTTAGGCTGCAGTTCAAAGGACCCACACTGGATGAAGCTCATTTACTGCCCCCGCCTACAATACTGTAAACCTGGCTGCTCTCATCTATTTTATTACAGTGTGTGGAGCATCAAACGACAAAATACAACAATTGAGGACATGTGTTGTAAATAAGAAAATCCAGTCTTCGAGTCAGGGATGGGAGTTTCATCCAGTTTTTCCGAGCATATCGTGTGCACGCTTGTGGTTTTTTTCTGTTACTGTGCGATCGGTCTGACACCAATGCTGGTTTTAGAGTGGAAGGACACCCAGAAGGGACCTCGAAGGTATCCAGGTGTGGCTCTGATTGCCAAACATGCGTTTTATCATGCAGGTTGATGCCATGATTATCATAGATAGAAGGACTCTGGTTTTCTCAGACTAAATATCCAGTTTGAGAAGAGATTTTTATTTTATTCGGCATTTGTTTATGTGGTTTCTTGGTGACTCAAACACGACTTGATCCATGTGGTGGACCTCAGGGACTAATCACATGAGATTTAGGGAAAACTGCTGTCATCTGCTCTCCAGCAGCAGCTCTGCGGTGGAGACAATCTGGGGATGAAATGCTTGACTAACGGGCATACTGATAAAGATGTGCAGAGAGGCTGTTACAAACTCATTTTCCTCTACCAAATTTGGGTTTGTGGGTGCCTCAGTCTGCACCCAATCTGCTGCAGGTCCTGCTACCTCATCACTCTCTCTCCCGAGCTCTCCAATCCACCTGTGTTTATTTTCTCTCTCGGGGCTAGGCAGATGGAAGTGTTCGGGAATAAAGAGTCCGTATTTACCGTATTATTTACAAGCGTCAGCACTTGGCCCTTTGGCGTTGCCAGCCTCTCTCCTGCTTCCTTGGCTTACCTGGATCATGTGGGATTTATGTGGAGCAACTGTCCAGTTGAATCCATTTAGCAGTGTGATCAAAGATGTGTCAGTGTTGTTTTTCTCTGTGCTGACCCACAGGTTAAAAGTGCATTTTGTGCTCCGCGCATTAGAGATATATCACCCATTGACAGATGAATGGTTTGATATCTCTGTGGATGACCTGAAACCAAACACGTGCACCTCTAGATTTTTCTCCACAGAGAAAAGACGTCATAACAGGTTTGAGACAAGAATGAGACCTGCACTACAAAGATATTAATCTGAAGCTTTTACTGCAGAGATGAAGTGCAGACATTGTGTCAAGGACGCCATTGAGACTTACCTGGACACACTGGTTTGTTTAAAAAAAATGATCTGAGGAGGTTTTATTCTTCATGGCCATTCATAAACTGTATTGTTTTCTTTTATGTTAAACTTTTCATTTAATTTTATTTTCATAACAGACACGGGGTCTGGCATACTTTGACACTCGATACACAACGTAAAATGTGAAAAAAGGACCATTATAAACAACTGTTTTTTTACAAAACTAGGGGCCATTATTCACGCTTCAACAACTTTTTAACCTTTTACGCTATTAATGTAATTCCATTGCATTCTGTCGTGAATATGCAGAAGAAATTCACCTAATTTTGTCACAGATCAGATAATTGTGTGATGCGTATTGATGCAAAGCTGTTGTGATAAGCAGCTTTTCTCTGCATCAGGATCAGCAGATTCAAATTGATTCCCTAAATCAGGGGTCCCAAACTTGTTCTTGTGCGGGCCACATAACTGTTTTCTTCTCTGATGTGGGGCCGGGTTGGTTTGTAGGTTAACAGAAAGGATGTAACATTCACAGCCTAAATGTAAACATTTATGATTTTCCAGGAAGCCACACATAGATAAAGTTTAAACAATACATTTCTGTAATCTTCATAGAAAAGAATATGACTAAAACTTTTTATAAACTAGAAATATAACATCACCTGTGATATAATGCTAGTGTTAATGCTGTGAGCTGAATGTGGCCGCTGAAGATGCGAGTGATGGTTAGCTGAAAAAGCTGAAATTGATAACTAAAAATGCGAAAGCTAACAGCTAAAAACACTGAAGCCCCCCATAGAAAGCTAAAATATTAGTGAAATGCCAAATTACTCTGAGAAAACTGAAAAAAAATCTAAATAAGCCAAAACAGCTAGCATGTATCTGAAATATTAGCTGAATGCCAAATATTAGCCAAAAAAAAGAACTGGTAAAAAGCCTAATTTAGCCAAAACGGCTAGCATAAGGCTAAAATATAAGCTAAACTCCAAAACAGCCTAAAAAACTGAGAAAATGCCAAAATTAGCCAAAACAGCTAGCATGTAGCTGAAATATTGGCTAAATGCCAAATTAGCACAAAAAAACTGGTAAAATGTGTAATTTAGCCAAAACAGCTTGCATAAGGCTAAATTATTAGCTAAAGACCAAATTAGCCTTTTAAAACTGAAAAAAGTCCTTAATTATCCAAACTAGCTAAAATTTGAGCTAAAATACAAATTAGCTTAAAAAACAAAAAAGCCTAAATTAGCCAAAATAGTTAGCATGTAGCTAAAATATAAACCAAACTCTAAATTAGCCCAGAAAAACAAAACAAAAAAGCCTAAATTAGCCAAAACAGCTAGCATGTAGCTGAATTACTAGCTAAACCCCAAAACAGCCTAAAATTTTGTTAACTGCTAAAACAAATAGTTTGACATAGCTAGCATGGAAAGAGCTGAATATTTGAATAGTTGAAAAGCTGAAGAGCTATGGACGTCCAATAAATGAACGGAAGAAAAAAATAACTGAAGAAATAAAGAAATAGTAAATAAAGAAAAAGTGAACTAAACCAATAAATTCTCTCCGCTGCATCATAGTTTTAGACTGCAGAGGGGTGGTCTCAATCTGCATCTCTGATAGTGTTTGGGGGGTCGGGCCAAATGTGGCCGGATCCGGCCGGCGGGCCGTAGTTTGGGGACCCCTGGCCTAAATGATGAAACATCACTGAGGATCATTTCTAAATGATGGTTCACGTCTGTGGCTTTGAACCATGCCCAGTGAAACTGTTCTAGAGCTTAGAGTACCATGATCACTCACCAATCAAAACATCATGAACCCATTTAAGAGCAATTTTGATCTAAAATATATAAATTTTTAAAAATTCATTAAAATCTGTCTTTAAAAACCAGACATGTTGGGTTTTTTTTAAACATACACCAAATAAAGCATTTTCTATGGCATAAAAACGAACTTCTGAGTATAGAAGAATATTTCAGAACTCACAAATATGACCCTAGAAGAAGTCAATATTCCCCCAAACACTCAGAAGCCTCAAAGTTTTCCAGAAGAGTCCAAACTGCATTGGCTTTGACAGCGTAAACACACTGTCACATTAAATGAACGGTAGTGAAGTTTGTCTGCATGAGAACGCTTAATTGTGTGCATGCATGAATGAATGGAAGTGCAGCTCAGCAGGGTCAGAAAACGTGTGGAAAAGCTGTGTAAATGAAAGAGAAATTCATAACCTCTAGAGTCGTGATGTACAGCTGAATAAAGCTTAGGTTTGGTGTGCAGGATCACCTTTGTGTGTGTGTGACAGTCTGAAACTACATGTGTGTAACTATGAAAGATTATGGGAGAAGCAAAAGCTATAAAGCTCTCTTTGATAGGATTAAGCACTAAATTACTAAAACAGAGTCCCCCCCCCATTCCCACTTTCAAGTTCAAACATTTACAAGCATAAAAATAGATCTTTAAAGACGGACACGTCTGTCCCACTAACCAAAAGCATAATCCATACTTATGGTGCCCTTATATATATATATATATTATATATATATATATATATATATATATATATTTTTTTTTTTTTTACCATCAGACATAACCTTTAGACCAGGGGTGTCCAAATCCTGGCCTGGTTTCACAGAAATTTGGCCTCATCTGATCACCTGGATCAGGTGTGCTTAGCCTATAAGGAGCTTCATGGTTCTAAAACATGTTGGGCACCAGCCGTCGGGGCCTGGGACCTCACCAAAAGGATTTTGACTGTTTGTCACCAAAGTTCAGAACATAAAGAAATGTCAGAAAAGATCCGCCAAGAAACTAACAGACCCAATAATCATCATCAGCTCCAGCTTCTTTCTCCTTTTCTTTCCATCCTCGGGATGCATCAACATCTACAGTACATGCGTCAAAGTCAGGCCCGGGGGCCAAATTCGGCCCTCCAGGTATTTCTATTGGGCCCACCAGATCATTTTATTTTATTGATAATTCGATGTTATCTTAAGAATATATCCAATCTTGTACAATTTTGACAAAATATATTGTTAGGAAGAGTAAAATATTAAAAGTTATGTAAAGTTTAAGTTGATTTATTCTGGAATAATATTCCTGCCTTTTTATTATTCATAATTATGTTATAAAGTTACAGTTTTAAAGTTTTAAAAATTGGTATTCTACAAGCTTTTTGAACTATTTTGATATTTACTAAGAAATTTTAAGCTAATATTTCAGCTACATGCTAGCTGTTTTGGCTAACCTAAGTTTTTTTTTTGTTTTTTTTTTTTTTTTTAGACCAATTTGGCATTTAACTAATATTTTACCTGGCTTTCAACTTCAGCTCTTTCAGCTATCAGCTTTAGTGTTTTTAGCTATCAATTTCAGCGTTTTCAGATATCAGCTTTAGTGTTTTTAGCTATCTATTTCAGCATCTTCAGCTATCAGCACTAGCATCTTCAGTGGTCAAATTCAGCTTACAGCATTCACGCTAGCATTATCACAGATAACGTTATAAATCTAGTTCATAATTATGTTAAAAAGTTACAGTTTTAAAGTTTTAAAAATTGTCATCCTACAAGCTTTTAGAACTATTTTGATATTTAAGCAATTTTTAAGAGGCTAATATTTCAGCTACATGCTAGCTTTTTTGGCTAACCTAAGGTTTTTTTTTTTTTTTTTTTTTGGACCAATTTGGCATTTAACTAATATTTTACCTGGCTTTCAACTTCAGCTCTTTCAGCTATCAGCTTTAGTGTTTTTAGCTATCTATTTCAGCATTTTCAGTTATCAGCATTAGCATCTTCAGTGGCCAAATTTAGTTTACAGCATTTACACTAGCATTATCACAGAAAATAATTATGTTAAAAAGTTACAGTTTTAAAGTTTTAAAAATGTAGTTTTAGAGTGTTCAATAAATATTTATCCTGTTTGTGATTTCAGCTCCCTGTGCGATTGATTTCAACTCCCCTGGTCTAGACTCTGAAGTCTCTCTATCTTAAGATCTGCACCAGAGCTCGTCAGGCTGCATGACACAGTAAAGTCATTAAATACTGTTTTATTTGTAAGGTCTTGTTTAAACAAATCTTGCTTTTTATACCTGTAAGATGTATCTGAATTATAAATACTTTCATGAGGAATTGTTTTTTTTAATTTAGAAAAACTGAATTTCGTTTTTCTAACACTTATAAAAAGCTTAGAAATGCTCATCAAAAACAACTCTCCACTTTGAGTCCCCAGATCTTTTGCTATTCACAAACAAATATGCCTGAATTTAAATGCACAACTACAGTAGACTGTCGGACTATATAGAAACATAACTGTTACTCCAGAGGATGCCCATTATCTGCCTGTATGCTCCTGTGGGCTGGCAAATTGAGAGGCTGCTACCATGGAAAGGTCAGTTCCCCAGTCAGAAAGAAGCAGTGGCCCCTGATTATTACACTCTTAGGAGCCTCTCAAGAACAGCAGTAAGTCTCAGTTATTAGTGTCCTGGAGGCTGTCTTAGATTCTCAGATAGAACCCTCTAATGACAGAAAGACTTTTTTTAAGCTTAAAGATTAAATCCTTTGGGTATTTAAGACGTACTGCCGTTCACCAGATCTGCTAATGAAGCACCTCGTAATCTGTTAAAGTGACAGAATCTGGTCATTTACTCGAGCGCAGCTCCAAGAGGCTCAGCCCTAAAACCAGATGTCTTACACCGTTTGCAATAACAGTGGGACATTACTAACAGCAGGTTAGCTGTATCAGCGCATACGTCTACGTCCATCGCGTGGATCTTGCAGTTCTGGAGTTGTCACAGTGGCCTTAGCCAATCAGAGTTCAGAGAGCAAACACACAAGCTGGCCCAAAGATGTTAGATGAACGGGGGAAGCTGAGTAACAGCAGCAGACTGCACCGACTGTTGATCTGGGAGTTGTTAATCGCTGTGTGCTGAGAAAATGAGTAAACTGGCCAGGTTCCCAGGTTTGGGCTGAAGTGATGGCAAGCTACTGAACGATTAAACCAGGAGCCTTAAGACCTCCTCTGACGGGATGGGTGAGGCGGTGATGGTGTCTCCTCCCGTCACCGCCTCCATGCAAAACCCACATGGACTTTCCTTTTGTTTATAGACACCCACACTCGATCCATGGATTCATTCACTGTCCACACCGCCTAACCCTTGTGCTATCTTATGGGGTCCAGATGACCCAAACCTTATATTGACGTGTTATAAATGTGGATGATGGTGGACAGGATTCTATGTCTGCGATGGGCGCCAGCGGAAATCAAAAATCACTGAAAAAAAGAAGTTCAGCGCACTGTCTTCTGGGGTCCAGATGACCCCACGTCCAACATCAACAGTCCTAGGATAGCACAAGGGTTCATTGTTTCTGGGGGGGAGCCTATTCCAGCCTGGAAAGGTTGATGTTTCAGACAAATTGTCCAGTTGGTGATACAAGCACCCCATTTGGCGTGGGCCGGTACAGTGGAGCTCGTAACAGCAGAGCTCACTAGCACACTGTGCTATCCACCGGTCGGCAGACTAGCGTAGCGAGCCATATCCACTGTGTTCCTACTTAGGCCAATGTGGACAAACCCATATGGAGCCCACATGTTCTCCTTCTATACAGGGCCCATCAGGCCTTGCTGGTGGGGGGAGTCCCTCAGGATCCCCTCTCTCAGAGGCCATTTGTAGAGATGGGATCTATACAGTCAGTTGGTACAAAAATATTCAATGTTATCAAAATCATGGACCGTTATTGTAGAAAAGGCAGTCTTTAAACTTGATGTGTACCAACAAAATACTATTATATGTGTGTTATATATACTTTAAATATTTTTAAAGTCTTGGATTTTCTCTCTGGGACATACTATTGTTACAGTATGATTTTAAGAACCGGCTCTATTACAAAGTGGGTTACACCTTTGACGACATAAACATACAAGCACACACACTGACATCCCAAATAGAGAGAATTTAAAGTCAACTGACCAATGAGGTACATGTCCGGACTGTTTAAGGAAAAAAAAAAAAAAATAACCAACAAGGGAGAACATGAAAACTCCAAACAGAATTGAGATTAGAACCAGGTGCTTTTCAGTGTGAGGTGAAAGTGCTAACCACTACTGCACAGCCTACTTTACTCATACGGACTTTGGATTTGGTTCAGACAGCAAAAAAAAGGAAAAAATTCTGTTGGAGTTAGAACTTGCCTTCTGTCCCCCTGTTTAAAGAAATACATTCATTTTATTTTCTATGAAAGAGTAAAGCCTTTCTCTTGAATAATTGTTTTTCATTTTGGTCCATTACACATGTAGCACTAACACCACTCTAATTAGAGGTCTCTTTCTTTAGTTACTGAATACTCAAATCTCTTTTGATCATTGCTGGTGATTTTTAATCTAATAGATTCACCTCCTACTTCATGAATGCAACAATACCTGCACAGATATATGCTACACATTCAACTCCTGAATGGTGAATGGCATATATTTATATAATTGTTGTTCTACTTTGTTTAAGGCCCAAAATGCTTTGCAGTCACATTTATTCACTCTCACATTCATACAGTAAGCCGTCCTTGTCCACGTTAACGGCCAACATATGGAAGTGTACAGAGAACCAGACGGGAACATTTAAGACTCCAGAACAGCTACTCTGAATAAATGATTGTTTGTAACAAGTCTTGAGACAGATTCCACTGGTGTTTGATTTATTTAAAGTTAAGAATGAAGCAGAACAGGTCAGCACTTCTTACCATGCTGAAGGGACTACAGCAATGACAGAACACTATTTTCAGGACATGTCAGGATTGTGATAGTTGACTTTTTTCTGTGGTTTTTCTTGCTGTTCATGATATGAGTTGTTCACCTCAGGTTTAAATTGTCAAGCATCCACAGCTGTTTTCATTTTGGTGTATCTAAATCTCTGGTTTTCAGTTCTTCATTGTCATGTCGTCTGCTTGCTCTCTTGGTTTTGTCTGGATGTGGTTTTTTTAATGTTTACGTTTCTTTCTCTTGTATTAGATGCTCTATAACACCAGTACTTGGTTTAATAAAATAGTATCATTCACTGAATGAAACAGTAATAGAAGAAAACATCCGTAGTCTTTTATTTAGTCCCCTCATTTTTCAAAACAAGCAAATATGTCTTATTCTAAATATTTTCATTATTGTAAACACTCTAAGAAGTGTGGGATTTTATTTTCATTAAAGCTTATCATATATATATATATATATATATATATATATATATATATATATATATATATATTTATTTAGAAAATCAATCTTTCATAATGATTTTAATTTTATCTATATTTTATACAATCTTTAATTATTTGCTTTTCATTTACTTGTTTTTCAGAAACATTTTGATTTCCAATTACTTTATACGATTCTTTTTTCATGGTTTTCTAATAAGTTTATTGTTCAAGTCCTAAAGAATGCAGAGACAGAAGTGAAGCATTGTGGAACCATCCAATGGCTGTGTGAGTTGATGATCATGGCTGCAGAGAAATAAAGTTTTCCAGAACTGCATTTCACAATAAACTAATGTAACCTCTTGGATTTTTCTTCACCTTTGACAGAACAGAACCTGAGGAGACGTCCTAGGATGGACGAGAATCACGTCTCAGTAGAAGCAGTTGTTGAAATTAACATTCAAAGAAGTAATCTGATCTGAAATACTTTAGGGCAAGAGTAGTCTGTTAGGTTTTTTCTTTTTTTTTATAGTTCCTCCAGTTGTCGAGAACCCCGGCTCAAACGACACAGAGGCCGTACAGAGAAACTCTAAGGACATCTCAAAGAGGTTTGGCTAGATGGTCCTTTGGTTGTCCCTGCATTTCCTGGGACATGGCAAGCGATCAAAGTACCTCCTGGATGACATCAGACGTCATTTTCTCAAAGCGAAATGCGCTCAATATTTTACCCTATGAGCTCGATGCATTGATACATCAGCGTTGCCGAACACATCACCGATCGGTTTGAGTTTCATGTCACAGTAATATCTCCATGGATCTCTGTCTCAATCTTACAACACTTCTTCAAATGAGTGATTCCCAGCCAACAAAAATGTGATGTACTTTAAACTGCAATGAAGGCATAGTTGGACCCAATAACAAAACCAGTACTCACAATAAAGCTAAATACAGATTTATTGAAGAACTCGGAAGTGTGGATCAGCTTCAGATGAGGAAGGAGGAGGAAGTTAAAGAGAGTACTGCATTTGCACGCTGGAGGATGTAGCAAGGAGGGGTGTCCATGCAGGAAGGGGTGAAGAAATGTCACAGGGTGAATTTTTCTGGTCCCCCATATGTGCAGAGGAGCCAACGCCCCACCGGTCGCTGAGGAGCTGGAGGGTCAATGCAAGGCAATCAGACAATGTGGGAACATATCAGGCAGGTGGGGCAGTTTAGAAAGGATAGACAGGTGAAGGGGCCTCAACATTGATGTAGATTACTGGATTGGCTGTTACAGACAGAGACTCCATTGTTACAAAACTCAGCTGTTTCAGTGGAAGACATGCAGCCATCAACCACAAAAATCATCTTTTAACTTATTTTCACAAAATATGGCTCGAATTAAAGCTTAGAAGATGATTGATGTTGTGGTATTTCTACATTTTTATTATTTCTAAAAACTGATAGCAACATGTATCCTCGGACACACTTAAAACACATGTGGACGATGCATTAATCTGAATCTTAGCTGCACATATTACATGTGGCCAACAGGAATTTCCATCAGTTTTGTGCTGGTCGCACGTAAACATGTGGTAAAAACAGCCAGCCAATGAAACGGCACCACTGTAGCATTGGAACATTTTATAAAGTGTTTTTTAAAATTAATTTTCAAATGCAATAAATAAGTAAATTATTACTCACACGATTCAAACATTTTAAACCGGAGGAGTTAGCAGAAGAGGAGCTGCTGATGGTGACAAATGTCAGAGCTGCTTCTCAGATCTGGAACACCATACCTACCAAATTAAAAGCCCTTCCAGATCTAAAACTATTTACTTGTAAAGTAAAACGAGGGCTCAAATTCTATCAAGCCAGATCCATACTTTCTGTTGCGGTCGTTTTGGATTATATGTACTTTGTGTGTTTGTGTCTCTGTTGTTTGTTGCTTTATTATTTACTCTCAGGAACCTGATCTGCAAATTAGCTGTTAGCTAGATGACCTGTGGAGATATTTAACCAGTTGCAATTGAAGGTTTTTTTTTTTTTTTTGGTTCTGTCCCTTTATAATAAATAAATAAATAAATAATCCGCCTTGTTTTAAAACATCAAACATTAAAATAAATGAGCATGCTACTTGCTAGCTCCCACTTTAGCACAATAAACTTCAGGGTCCCCGGCATGATTTATCTCCATCACGATGTGATTCCTGTCCTAACATGAATCCTCTGATCGGATTATTTTGTTGTCAAGGTTTCTGAAGTTTATTGCAAAACATTTTGAGGTTCTTTTCGTACTAATTCGGACCTCCTCCGTTCTTCTCTCAGGAAGACTCAGTGCATATTAACGGCGAATGTCATGTGATTTCCAATCCAGTAATAAATATATGAATGGGTCTAAAGCTGCAATACGACAGAGGCAGAAGGTGAAATGTTCTCTTTGGGGTCATTTTTATATTTTAAACAGCTGTTGGTGCGGCTGATGCTGGGAGGAGTCCATCCAGACTTGGTTTTTCAGCACTACAGACTTGATCAACTATGATTCTATCAAAGACGGAACTGCTCGCCAACCACGGGTCGTTTAAGGGTGGCCAATCATCCAATTTTCTGGATCAAGCAGGTGGCACCTCATTGGGAAAGCTCATTAAGGAAGCGTTCAATCTTGGCCCTCGGCTGCCTCTGAAAATGAAAGCACGTCTCCCGTTTGGCTTGTTCAAATGTTTCAAATAAAATCAGACTGGGAGAGGGAAAGGCTTTTCCACTGACAATGAATAATTACATTTTTGAATCTTTGCCAGTCAACATTTACTTTCAATTTATTTTGGAAAGCCTAAGATGAACTAGTTATTGTGGAGATGGTGAGGGGCCGTGGGCTTTGGACACGCTCTTCTTGTTTAGGGTGATACTGTTTCATTCCGTTTCTTCACTATTTTCTCTTTATGATGCATGAAAATTCCAGCGGACCAGTGCATGAAGAGACAAAGACCCTTCACGAGGCCTTTTTCTGGGCAGTAACTCTGAGAGCGCTTGTCTTTTCTTTAGTAAACACGGCAGCTGGAGGAATCGCAGCATGACATTTTGTTTTCATCCTGAAAATAATCCATAAACGTAAAGGTCAAGCTTTTGTTTTATGACGATTGCTCAGTAACGTGGAAAATAGAGGTCTGCTGGGGAGAGAGCGGGAAACGCTTTTCAAGTGCGTTGAGATGGGGGGGGGGGGTCAAACAGGAGGAATGACCTTGGCCTTTCTTCATCTGTCACAGGTCTCTGTTCGTCTGATTTTCTGGAGTTATATTATGAGCAACAAACATAATGATTAAAGCGCCCCCTCCCCTCGCCGCCCCCTTTGATCAGCCCTCTAAACACCCCTGCTGCAAATTCATAAAACATTTTTTTCCAAAATTATCTCCATGGCAACTATTTTTATTTTTGTTCGCCTGGTGATGACGAACAAGTCTATCTCGTTTTTAGAAACATTGGCAAAAGTAAAGTTTTGGATTTCTTTGACACCAGAGGTTTTTGTTGACCACACCCACATTCCTAATATATCTTTATGTTGTATTGTTTGGTTCAGCTTTACTCATGTTTATTTTCAGCATATTCAGATAAAATATATGCGAGCAACAGGTGAACGCCTCTTCTGCTAGCTCGCCACACCAACATTTACAGCAGTTACAAAAACTTTCTCAATGATGCTCAGGGAGTTAATTCATGGAAATCCCGTCGCAGTTTAATTTGCAGAAGGTAATAAAAGTGTTTTTTTTAAATTCTCGCGATGGTGGCCTCTTCTGGAGGTTAAAGGTCAACAAAACTTTGGTTATGTTTGTAGACTGAAGCTGTGAACTATTGTGGAGATCACTCAAACAAAAGTTTTCTTTTCTTTTATTTTGGAAATATGTTAAATTAGACAAATTTCACACTGCGTCCTAGGTCCTGGCCTTGGCCATCCCATAATAATTTCCTTTAGATATCCCTGACACGGTTATGTTAAGCCTTATTTCCACTGAGCGGTCCGATCCGATAAGGAGTAGGACGGGACGGTCCAGTAACTTCTGGTGAACGTTTCACTCCCACTGATTGTTTCCTTATTCATGGCGCATAGACTGCTAGCATACTGCTAGCTCACTCTGTATCACACGATCACCAAGGAACCTTTTCAGTTCCACCTTGCTGTTGCTTGCAGACGTTTTGACATATAAGAGTAAACAAGAAACCGCAAAAACCCAAATGCTTTCAAACGTTGAATACGTTAGCTTAAACGAGCGCTGCACTGATGTCGTCATCACATCAACAACTGGCAACAGAGGCTCCGCCCCAACTGTCCCGTTACACTTTTCAATGGACATACAACCAATTTGGGCCTGGACCAGACTGAACTGGACCTTTGAGGGTTTCCATTACAAAATGGACCCCTTACATAGGACCCCCGTCAGTCGTAGATCCATGGAAAAATGGAGAGGGCGGTTCTTCTGTCATCACACGATGTAACGTGTCAAAGTTGAGGCCTGGGGGCCGGATCCGGCCCTCCAGGTAATTCTATCCGGCCCTCCAGATCATTTTACATTATTGTTCTTAATGACCCGATGTTATCTTGCAAAAATTTCTAACTTGTATAATTTTGAAAATACTTTTTTTTTTTTAGAGAGTAAATTATTGAAAGTTATGTAAAGTTTAAGTTGATTTATTCTGGAATAATATTCCTTGCATTTTTATTATTCATAATTATGTTAAAAAGTTACAGTTTTAATGTTTTAAAAATTGTCATTCTGCTAGCCAGGTGGCTATTGGATTATTTTTCATTTATTAGGATTTTTAGGCTATTTTGGAGTTTGGCTAATACTTCAGCTACATGCTAGCTGTTTTGGTAAACGGCGTATACTTGTAAAGCGCTTTTCTATCTTCCTTTGAAGGCCCAAAGCACTTCACTGTCACAGACCCATTGACCCATTCACACACTGACGGTGGCTCTGCTGCCAAACACTGGCGCCAGCCTTCCACCAGAGGCAATTCAGGGTTCAGTGTCTTGCCCAAAGACACATGGATGGGCAAGGCAGGAATCAAACCTGCAATCGATCAGGAGTCGACCGCCGTACCGCTGCACCACGCCTTCATTTGTTTTGCCTAATTAAGGCTTTTAAAAATTTGAGGGTTAGTCTAATATTTAGTTAGCTGTTTCGGCTAATTGAGGTTTTTTTCTGTTTTCTATATTGAAGTTTAGCTTTTTTCAGCTACATGCTAGCTGTTTTGGCTAACTTAAATGATCTTTTAGTTATGCTAATTTGGCATTTAGCTAATATTTTAGCTGGTTATCAGCTTCAGTGTTTTCGGTTATTAATTTCAGCATCTTCAGCTATCAGCAGCCAAATTCAGCTTCCAGCATTCACACTAGCATTATCACAGGTGATGCTATAGATCTAATTTCATTTCATTTGATTCATTTCCAGAGGAAAAACAAAAACACAATACATTAAAAGAACACAAAGAATCGTATGCTTAGGAAATGAAAGCGAGCAGTATGGAGAAAACGTGTTAAAAAGTTACAGTTTTAAAGTTTTAAAAATATCGTTTTAGAGTGTGTAATAAATGTTTATCCTGTTCGGCCCGCGACCTCAGGTGCGTTTTGGATTTCGGCCCCTTGTGGGGTTAAGTCTGACATTGCTGATGTGACCCACTGATTGGCGGGAAAGGTTTTACAACAACAAGCGTCCGACCAGCGCTTTTCCCGACTCAAGATCCAAAACTTTTCTCCTCTTTTTGTCTGGATTCTTCTTCATTGTTGTTGCAAAAACTGCAGTTGTGATGAATATCGGAAAATTTGGAAATGTACATATTTCTTGAGTAAATGTTATGAATGATTTATTTGACTTTATTATTAATGTAAATTTTTTAGGTAATGTTAATATTTTAATCCAATTATTATTTCTAAATATATTATTCCAACAAAGTTAACCTGTAGATACTGTGTTTCTTTTTACACAAAATGCGTCACAAATATGTTATTTTGGCCCCACTTAGTTTTTAATGGTTTCTTCCGCTGTGATGTCATAATTTTTTTTAAAGGGAGTGTCATTCACCATGTCACTTCCTGCTAGTTCTGTGCAAATTTTTGTGAGTTTTTGAGTTTCTGGCAAGGAGTCCATGTTTTTTTTTTTTTTTTTTGCTCAAAGGTGAAAAAGGAAAAAAAGATTGTGAAAACAATCTTCTCCCTCAGTCTAGATCTGCTGCAGGACAAAACAAGCTGATGATAAATAAATTAGTGGTAAAAAAAAAAAAAAAATCAAGTTTTTTTTAAAGAACTGAAGGAGACTGATCACTATAAGAAAACATTAAAGAAAAAAAGTATTTTGCAACCATACTTGCTGAAAGAACTAATAACTACAAAGTTTCTTATTACACTTCTGAGCAGTTATTGAGGATGTGACCTGGAGCCGGATTCACTTCTCACTGACTGGAACTCTTTGATTCATTGCACACTTCCAGGTGATAAAGCGCAGTGTTGTTTTCCATGTTATTTATACAGTTATAGATGAAATATAAATACATAAAATATATATCAATATAAGCATACACCCTGTAAACAATGTATTTACCAGTTTTTGTAATGTAGCTGATGAGTTTTGGATCCCACAGCTGCGGGTGCATCCACCGGACTGCTGTGCAGAGAGAGCTTCACCGGCCCGGCATGCGGGGATGAGGGAGACCTAATCCTGCCAGACAACAGCGACCGGCTGCTATCCCGGCCTGTCACAACCGTTCTGAGCTGTCACCTCTGAGGCCGTCACTTTGTGGGCTGACACTCTGCACCCAGCAGCAGAACAAGAGGAGAAAGGAGCAGAGAACGGGGGTCTAAAGGGGAGAATTTAAATGCCAGTTTGTTCTTTACACGCCACACAGGGGACTGCGCCGCGCCGGGGTGATTTATGATAGTGGATAGAAGACACTAAGACATGTTACTCCTCATTTTCTCCTTTTGAGGAGATAAAACGCTGTACTCCTTTGTGCATCATGTACCTCAGTGCACCTTCAGAAAGAAATATATACTAGAAGAGTTGCATTACCCGTGATGATGCTTTGTAGCAGCTGAAGATGCTGAAACTTTTTGCTGTAAACGGTCATTCAACTTACTTTAATTTCTGAAATTAAGGAAATGCAAAAGCTATTTGGAAAATGTTAAATTTGCCTAAAGAATGGAAATTTCTATGAACTACAAAAGAGCGCTGTAGTTGACCTAAATTGCTTAAAAATCCCTTAGACATGTCAAATTTGCAAAAATATTTAGTGTGTTGCTTGAATATGAGTTAAATTCTAAATTATCCCAAAAAAATCTTAGTAGATGCCAAATTAGACCAAAAAAAAAAAACCTCAGTAAACGAAATTAGTCAAAAACATTAGCATGTTGCTAAAATATAAGCTAAACTCTAAATTAGCCTAAAAAAACAGCAGAAGATAACAAATTAGTCATAAACGTATTAGGTTTTTTAAATTACTATAAGATATTAAAACACAGTCCATGAATATATTTAAAGGTTTGTTGCTAATCCACTTAAAATTTTGAAATTGGAAGACTTTCTCATTTATTTGAGGCATATTTTGCTCTATATTTCAAAAACTATAAAGTTTATAAATACCAAAAATAGAACGTTTTGATACCAAGATAGCTGAAATCACTGAAAGTGAGATTGAGTTTTTACTTGCTGAAAAATGTCGGCAAAGGAGCAGGAGGATCATTATTAAGTGAACGCTGTAAATGTTACGGTGTCAGGCAAAAAGAGAACCCAGGAGCAGGAAGAACTCAAACCCAGAAGGTAGAAGAAGAAGAAAACGATTTAATAACCAAAACAACTCCAGAGTACTTGTAAAACATGTGCGACAAAATAAGACTCAGAGACACTGAAAGACCAAAAGACCATGACTTAAATACCAGAAATACTAATGACAAACGTAATGCAGCTGTGGCAACCAGATGAGAGCAAAGGAGGAGGGGCAAACACTGCTGACCACAACAGTAAAGCATTCATAACAAAACTGCTCCTGATCTCTTATGTATTCCATCGTTAGCAGTTTTCATTAAAGAGCCACGATAGAGAGAAAGAGCCCCATGTTGCTCCGGAGCCTCAGGTTGCAGACCCCGGGTTTAAGACAGACCCCCGGGTAAAGACAGACCCCCGGGTAAAGACAGACCCCAAGTTTAAGACATATGGAGAGAAAATAGACTCACTCTGATTTTTGCGTGCGTAATTCTTGATTTGTGCGTAAATTAGGATCTGTGCGAGCGTATATATGATTTGTGCGTGCATAATTCTTGATTTGTAACTAATATAATACATTTTTTGCAAAAGTAAAAAAATTACAAAAATTTAAAAAATACAAAATGCAATTTACACATGCACAAATTAAAATTACAACAGCTTTAAACTAATTACTCAAAAAAATCTTTTTAAAATATGCACGGATCACCTCTCACGCACACACGCAGCCTAAGTTACGCACAGATCTACCGTGAGACTCTTTTCGCGTTTCACAAATTCGTCCGTGAGTGATGCGTTCAAGTACTATCAGGATGCTCGTTCCCCATAGTTTTCTTGTCAGCCGTTTTAAACTTTGATTGTGTATAACATCCAGTTAAACTAGACATTTTCCCACTTTCTTAAAAATATATCCCCAATAATTAATATAAAAGTCTAAATAAGCGTTTTTAAAACACTTATACTTTTAAAAATAATATTTCTAGAAAATGGCACTTCGAGCTCCAGCGGCTTCTCTGACAATGCTCCTCATCAACGCGGGGGTGGTGGGGGGTTTCTCTGGTCTGATCCCCCCCCCCCGCGGATCCTGGGCGGGGGAGAACGGCGGAGGAACGCGGTATTGAGATCTGTCCATGTGATCCCGTGATCTTAACCGGCCCGGTGGGCTGATCGAGCCCCTCTGCCCGGCGGTTGTGTAGAAGGGTCTCATGGTGCAATCACCGCGTTCTGCTGCCGGTCCCCCGCGAGGTTCCGTGGGAGGATCAGACCAGAGCGCCCGCGGAACCCCCCCGCCCCCAGCGCGCTTTCCGCTGCCATTTATGAAGAACATGCACAGAGTTCTGGTCGGAAAACGCGGCGATTACAAGCAGTACCGGCCCGCTTGGAACTGAAAGAGTTTAGAGGGCTCGCTTCCTATCCCTGTGGCTGGTGACCAGCCCTCGGGACGGAGCCTCGTGCTGGAGGCGCTGTCAGACGAGCCGCTGCAGCTCAAAGCCTCTTTTCTAGAAATAGTCTTATTTTTAAAAGTATAAGTGATTTAAAAACGCTTATTTAGACTTTTATATTAATTATTGGGAATATATTTTTAAGACAGTGGGAAAATGTCTAGTTTAACCGGATGTTATTCACAATCGAAGTTTAAAACGGCTGACAAGAAAACTATGGTGAACGAACATCCTGATAGTACTTGAACGCATCCCTCACGGACGAATTTGTGAGACGTGAAAAGAGTCTCACGGTAGATTTGTGCGTAACTTCGGCTGTGTGCGTGCGTAAGAGGTGATCCGTGCGTATGTTAAAAATATATTTTTGAGTAATTAGTTTCAGGCTGTTGTAATTTTAATGTGTGCATGTGTAAATTGCATTTTGTATTTTTTTAAATTTTTTTTATTTTATACTTTTGCAAAAAATGTATTATATTAGTTACAAATCAAGAATTATGCACGCACAAATCCAAATGTATGCACAAATGAAGAATCACGCATGCACAAATCCAAAGTTATAAACTAATCAAGAATTACGCACGCACAAATCAGTGAGTCTATTTTCTCTCCATAAAGACAGACCCCCGGTTTAAGACAGACTCCTGGTTCAGGACATTGATACGTTCTGCTTTGTGTGGCTGAAACCATTTTGGCAGAATTCTGTCATGGGAGATGTTGGGAAGTCTGTTACCTGAAGTCAGTCTTGCCAAAACGCTCAGGTGAACCCCCAGAAACTCCTGTAAAAGTCGTTTATATCACTTTTTAACACTAAAAGCTGAACCAAGTACAGTGGAAGACTTTTTAAATTCTCACTGGGGTTGAATCTCCGTCGGTCAGAGTCGGTTCTGTACATAAATAGAAAGGCAAAAGAAGAGGATGGGGTGAGAATGAAGAGAGAAAAATAGATCAATATTTAATTATCTCCCCAGAAGATATGTTCGGGCACTAATCAGCAGTGACTGCAAAAGATGACACCTGGAATAGCAAGCAGCAGAGCTGAGCCGTCCTCTGCTTTTGCCTCCCAGGACAGTCTCTCCCTTTCAAGACTCTGTCAGTCTGTGTTCCTGGTTTATTCAGTCAAATTCGACTCTCTAAACCGTCTTTTTTTTCTTTTTATTAGCCCCACTCTTTCTCTCGTTAGCCTCTCTTCCATCATCATTTCCTGTCCCAGCATTCATCTCCTGTGCTGGCTGCTTTCCCTTTTCTCCTTCTCTTTCTCCCCTCAGTCTCTTCAAGCAGCTTCTTTCCTTTCTTACTTTCAATCTTTTGCTCACTAACTACTTGTCCAGCATGACAGACCAGCAGAGATTGGACTTGTAGCAGAGAGCAGAGTTTCACTTAGCAAAATCACTGTACTTGCAGAAAGTGTCATTCACAGCAGGCATTCCAGCTGTGCGAGGAATTGGTAATCTTGCTCCGCTTGCTCTTTCTCCACGGCAAAGCTCACCCAGAGCTTATGCACACATCCAGCCTCCCGCTGCCGCTATATGGCTATTTAATTTAAAATAAACCGTTAGGCTTCCTGAAGATAAAAACTGTAGAGGAGCGCTGAGGTGATTTCTCTGCTGAAGTTATTCTTTGATTTGCAAGCCCTTCACATTTTCGTTCCACAACACGCAGCCGCCATCCGCAATTCAAATTCATCTCTCATTCAGGGGAGAACAGGACCTGGAGCGAAATGAGCTTAATTTGTAACTTGAACAAATTTCTACATTTTGGATCTTATCACTTCAGTTACTGGGTAACTGCTCTCATTTCTGTGCCAGCTTCTGCCTGACAGGGAGGTTTTTAAAATGCCAGACATGTGCAGTGGTTCCACTTTGATAATATAACTGGAGCTCATCTTTGGGCGAGATCAGACCAGACACGATGTGTGGAAGCGTGAGTTTACGGCAGGCCCCACCCCGGGCTGATCGGCGCCCTGAGCCCGACCCCGCACCCGTGGCAACCCCCTCACAACACCACCATCCAGCACAGAAACAATAACAATGTTACAATAAGTATATGCAGTGTGACTCACAAAACCTTAATAAAAGAAATACTTATAATATTAACCTCCAGACGAGAGAGCTGACCGCTACACCACAGTGTAGCCAAACTTGAAAAGAACAGTAGCTGACAGGAATCTCTATTGTTAAAGGGTAAAAGATCTTTGTTGTTGAACTTTTGGTCCTCTTTGCTCACAATAACACAAGTATTTGTGTATTGATTTAAACACACTTTAGAATAAAATGACATTTTCCAGAGAAAAATTAAGCAGGTTAATCCTCAGAGCTCCACATCAATTTCCAGAGTCTCTCTTTCTCTCACTCTGTCCGCTCTGCAGCCCCGCGCAATTACCGCATTCCCCCGCCACGAGCGCGCTTGTCTTCGGCTATCTTCCGTCCAGTCACGTGTGCGTTCCCCCCACCCCCACCACGCGTGCACACACGTACATGCCAGAGTGACCGTTTACACGCGTCTTGAAGAGAATAAAGTCAGAAGACGAAAGAGATGATGAAAAAAAAAAAAAGTCACATCATCCATAACTGTTGTTGATCGGTCAAAGTTGCGATGAAAATAAAAAGTTGCCAGATGCGCAACAGATCGCGGGGTTTGCTTGATTTTGCATTTATAGTTGCGATCGCAACATCGCGAAATCCTGGAGGCTGTTTAAAGTAATCACTATGGACCCTTTTCCTGTGATGGCAGACAAAATGGTGACATTGCCGCTACTAAAGCAGGGGGTCAAACTCAATCCAAAACACCCCTGAGGTCGCGGGCCGAACAGGATAAACATTTATTGAACACTCTAAAACTACATTTTTAAAACTTTAAATCTTAACTTTGTAATATAATTATGAACTGAGATAATGCTAGTGTGAATGCTGTAAGCTAAATTTGGCTGCTGGAGATGCTAGTGCTGAAAGCTGAACATGCTGAAGCTGATAGTCAAGTAAAATATTAGCAAAATGCCAAATTATCCTAAAAAACTGGGAAAAAAATAAACTAGCCAAAACAGCTAGCATGTAGCTGAAATATTAGCTAAACTCCAAAGTAATCTAAAAAAATCTTAGTATATACCAAAATAGTAAAACTGACTAGTGATGACATCACACCACGGTAACGCCAATCAAACAACTTATTGTTGAGATTTGAGCGGGCCGTTATTATTTTTGGCATTAACAGCTCTTTCCCTTATATCTGCTCTCCTCGGTGTTTATGTCACTGAGCAGAAAGTGAGAGCTGCAGATACTGGCTGGACTTTCTCTAAAAGGAAGTTCAACACTGCCAGGATGTATTTTGAAAAAATTACGTGAGAATAACCAGGTTCTTTTCTTTATAGCACAAACATCATTTTTATTTCTTAAACAATATTATTCTAACTATTTATAATTTTCCAGATGTCATTCGTACATATTTTAAGTGAGACGAGCACAAAAACTGATAGAAATCCATGTCGATCACACATGACATCTATGGCCAATTACACATTGCAGCAGTGTCAGGTGAGGCTGTTTGGTTTGGTAGGACATTTATAAAATAAATATTGAACAATTCCCCTTTACATTTGGTAATGCTACCTTTATTACTCTATACCTAAAATGGTGCTAAACAGCGTTCAGCTGTCAGCTTTGCTGGTCTAATACACATTTCTGCTGCACATATTCATTGCTTTTATTGATCAAATTTAGAATTCTGACACTTTTCATATTTTAAGTATGTGAAACTCTAAATCCTGTCAAACTTTTTCGGGCTCTGAGAAAAGTCAGCAAGGACACGGAGAAGTCAGCCACCTTTAAGCAGATTGATTATGCTGTTGATTAAAATTCTCTTTATCTTGTTTACCACTTTGGAGGTCCACAGGCTTCTAATACAGATAACAATCCAGATCAGCGCAGACGCTGTACCTTGTTAGTGTTCTTCCAGACGGCCCGGCTAACTTTCTGTGCCGCTCTCCTCTCTGAGGAAGATAAATGGGAGCCAGCAGCTCCACCCATATCATCATGCCTTCTACCCAAGGACCGGCTCTTTAGGCAGCACTGCTGCTGTCCGTTTCAATAGATCTGTCAGCATCATATTTCACCTTTTTATGGAAGCCGCACTCCGTGGAGTGAAAGGATTGTATTATCAGACTCTATTATTGAGTTATATTTCTCTTACTGGCTTGTACCCTTAAATTTATGCTTTTATATCAAATGACAGTCTTGTGCACAAAGCGTCAGTACCACACATCCTTTCCTGATCATTTAAGGCGTCAAGGCGGTGAAAAAGTACTGCGGTTTTTCCTACAGGTGTGTAGAAATATAGTATTCAGCTTTTACCTTTTCCAAGAGGTGATCAGGCCAGGATGACAATCCAGTGACTTTCCAGATATTTTCTTCCAAATAAACCAAAGAAAAATTCTTCAGAAAAATAAGCAATGAGGCTTTTTTGTCCATAACTCTAGAAAAAGAACTCCTTGAAGGTTTCTACATTTAGTTGTAGCTCTATATTTTTTTGTGAAGTAACATCTAACGCTTTTTCAAATTGATCCTCCATGTCTCAAAATCAAGAGAGCAGACATTCATAGAAATACACACTATAGATCCGCGGTCTGGACGAATACTCGATTCTGATGGTCCATTATCACTTTCTAAAGGACACATAAAAGTAAGTTACGGTCAAAAAGATGTGAGTGATATCATGTTTTTGTTTTATAAGAGAATATATGAAGGAAAGGATGAGACAGAAGGATTAATTAGACAAATTGAACCAAAAAAGACAAAAACAAATGTTAAGAAGTGATCCTTCTTATCCCTTTCCTCTGCTGTGGTAGAGTGAGGTCAGTGCCATTACCATGACGACACATCGCGTCTGATGACAGTATAAGAGAACTGGACTGAGTTAGTGTGAAATCACCCATGGAAATGCCTTACCTCCGGCTCCAGCAAAATGAAACCAATTCAGCCTCCATGTGAAGTTCTATGGCGGTCAATGTCGCCAATCAGGAGTGAGCTTATAGGAAGGGGGTTCAATAGAATCGGTCAATCAATCATTTGAGGTGGGGGCTGGTGGGCACCACATGCTTTCACTGAGGCATCTGATTGGTCAGTTTATAACATGAATAACTTGCAATAAAGAAAAATGATGAAAAAAAAAGGATTATCAAGAACACCTTAAAAAAAGGTACCAGAGCGAGAATGGTTATTCTGACTAACAGAATGACTGAGTAACAGCTGTTTACTGCTTTTGGCTTCCTGGAGCCAGCAGGTACCCTCTGGACCTTTTACCTATTTGGAGAGTGAGGGGGGGTCTCTCAGTCCAATTCTCTCATACACTCAATGGTTGCATCGTGTGTCAAAAAGTCCGATTATTGCCAAAAAAAAAAAGTAAACCTATAAAAACATACAAGATTCAAGGACAAAAACTGATTTGTCATTGTTTTATTTTGTAGGTGACAATAGAGGTAGTGATAACGCCAGACAAGGTTTCCATTATTGAAAATAATAAAAGGAAGGAAGCTTCAAGAGTATGCCATAGTCCGTGTGAATGCTCTGATCTGATTGGCTGCTGGGGGTGGATCCACACCTAATAAAGAAGTGCCGGTCGCATATCAAAATGATCTGTATCATTTCACAGGGTTCTTTAAAACAACATATTTCTTCATCTTCTGGATAAAATCCAGCAGTAAGAGGTGAGCTTTCTCTCTGTGCTGATGCTGAATTTAAACTTTCATAATGATCAGTATTTAAATCGATTTCATTGCTGCTTCAGCGACGTGTTGTTGTGTTAACGTAGTCCGCTTTTTTATAAAAAAGTAATCTAAACCAAAAAACAAACAAGAATTTAAAATTGTTTGATATGTTATTTATTTTGTTAGTGCTCCTGGTTTAATGCTGCAAGCAGAGCGCATTATCAGGAATTAACGCCTGATCAGCCAACACAAAGTCATTAATTTGTTTTTTAACTACCGCGTCAACGTTGACAGCAATTTAAACAGATTTCTGTCAGATTGAACGGATGATTTTGCACCTGTGCAGAAAAGCGCATTTCGTGTTTGTCTGCTCTCAAAGTTTTCAGAGCCGAGCCCCTCGGCAGCCTCTCCTCATTTTCTTCACTGTAGTGAACGAGGGAACGAGATAAGAGCTTTTTGAGGCAAATGGACCTTATCAAGTGGACAGAAAGGTTGTTCAAGGTTGATCTCTGGTAGGCAGCTCTGACATCGGACAGCAAGCCAATCAAGCTGTCTCGCAGATCCCCAAAAAGCCTCCACGCACACACTCGCACAACTGGAGCCAAAGAGCAACTCAAGAGACGGAATTACCATACCAGACTTCTCTTTCAATATTTCATGTTACTGCATATTTCTTCTGACACTCAGACAACCATCTGCGGCCTGATGGTGGGTGTAAAATTGGTCTGCAATGACGGAAGAGGAAGAGTGTGGATGGAAGCCTCTGTCGTCTACACGGAGCCTCTGGAGGGAGAGAAGAGAGAAAGAAACCTTTGGCCCCAAAGGGAAGTCCCAGTGCAGCTGCTGCCTGCCCGACTTCCTCCCTGACTTTCAGCACACACGCTTTACCTTGAAAATCGCTCGTGGACTTCCAGGTGTGTGTGTGGCAGGAGGGCATAAGCAACGACCACTCAGATATAGGCGATTTCATGCCTCGATTTGGACCATAATGAGGAAGATGACTGGCACGCTGCGTCTTCGATGGTGGGCGACAACATGTTTAATTAATACTGACACCACACTCGTACAGAACAGTGTATTAAGGTGTGTGCACCACTGTAGGTGAAGAACAGCTACGGCTGCACTGTGTGCAGAGAAGCCGCTTTGCAGACTATTTAATGGTCCCTCATTTGCCACATAGTGAGGACAATCTTCCTCAATGTCACCTACACAGTCTTAAGAAGCCCTCAATTAACTTATTAGCAATTCTGCAGAGCTTAACATGGGTGCTAATGAAGGGAGTTGGGGAAGGAAATTAACTTAGGAAATAGGAATGAGGCACGCTGCAGCTTGCAGTCGTGTTTCTGATGGGGTCAAAGTAATAAGTTACATTTTTATATTATTATTATTATTATGTCTTGCTTTCACATTACAGGCTAAACTAATCTGATTTTTTGTAACATTGGATGTTAATGTAGGTGAGTTTTCCAGCAAAAATGCACCACGATGAAATTTAGCTCCTAATGGAAGTAAGGGACCCTGAATTTTCTATTTTTTTTCTCTCATATTTTTCAAACGAGATAAACCAGGTGAACAGATGTGAGGAATTATTACACCCAAACACGTGCAAACAAATATACATTCTTTGGCCTGTAGGCACAACTATGGGATGTGTAGATGTGGGACCATTTATGTACAAAATAACAGAGCACTTTGTGTTAATTTGTCATAGAAGTTAATTTTGTTTTTCATCAAGGTGAAGAAAAGAATATTGAACACTCTAAAACAACATTTTTTAAAACTTTAAAACTGTAACTTTTTAACATAATTATGAACTAGATATATAGCATTACCTGTAATAATGCTTGTGTGAATGCTGTAAGCTGAATTTGGCTAGATAGCTGAAGATGCTGAAATTGATAGCTAAAAAACACTGAAGCTGAAAATCCTAAAGCTGCTAGCCAGCTAAAATATTAGCTAAATGCCAAATTAGCCAACAAAACTAAAGAAAAAACTTAGCCAAAAAAAGCTAGTCTGTTTCTGAAAAGGAGCCTAAAAAACATTTAAAAAAAAGCCTAAATTAGCCAAACCAGCTAGCATGTCGCTGATATACTAGCTAAACTCAAAAACTGCCTAAAAAAACAAACCAAAAAAAACCCCCAAATTCCACAAAACAGCAAGCGTGTAAAAATTAGCTCAACAATAAATCGTAAAATAACGTAAAAATAAGGCCACAATTAACCAAAATAGCTAGCATGTAGCTGAAATATTAGCTCAACTCTAAAATAGCCTAAAAAGCTAGCAGAATGCAAATTTTTAAAACAATCACTTATTAACATAATTATGAATAATAAAAATGCAGGAATATTATTCCAGAATAAATCAACTTAAACCTTAAGTAACTTTCAATATTTTACTCTCCATAAAAATATGTTTTGTAAAAATTATACAAGTTAGAAATAATCGCAAGATAATATTGGGTCATTAATGACAATAAAATAAAATTACGCGCAGGGCCGGATTCGGCCCCTGGGCCTTGACTTTGACACATGTGTGTTAGTTAGGTGGTGCACCACAAATAAACTGACTTACGTTTAGATGCTGAAAGTTTTTCTGCTTTCATTTTGTGTTTGAACATTTGTTGTTTTTTCTCACATTCATGTGTGTTTTTTCGAGTCAGTCATTTTCCTGATGATTTCAAGGTAACAAACAGTGTTTTTCTAAGTTGTGCTTTTCCCTGAAAGACATCAACCAACTGGTGCAATTGGCACTAAAATAGAACCAAAAACCACAGCTTTTGAAGGAAAGAAAGCATGTTTTTGTCCAGATTTGGTGTGGTTGTTTTCAAGCGTCTCATGAGTCAAAAAGTTGGCCCACCCCTGGACCCGTGTGGCGTAAGGACACCATACGACAGCATCACCCGTACATCTTTACTGCATGCAACTTACATTTGTCTCATGAAGACTTCATCTTACACTCACCACTTGCACAGCAATGGTACATTCCATTTTCATGACGTCCCTTAAGGTGGTTGTACACGTCTAAAGGGAACTGCAAAACACACCCGTCCTCACTATGGCCCTCTATCAATATATATAGACAACCCAAAAACCTGCAACTCCTGTATGGGTGCAAATGACCAAGGCAAATGTGAGTTCATTGGCAAAATACTAGCCTAACTATACATGTGGGATTTTCTCATCTTCAAAATTACTTTTTTTTTTTTTGTTCTTTGTTTCAAACACAAAATGAAAATAAAATAAGAATTTGAAAAATACAAATATAAGAATTTAAAAGTACAAAAATACAAAATAAGCATAAGAATCTAAAAATACAAATATAAGAAATGAAAAAAATACAAATATACAAGTAAAGCAAACAATGTGCTTGAAAAGGAGTGGGTAGAAGAAAATTCTGTGGTCCCACCCCTTTCTACAACATTTTTTTGTTACCTTGTCTATTTACAGTTTTTTTTCTTCTTCAAAACACTTCATATTTCTTTTGACTAAAACGTATTTACAATGACATTTGTACATGTTTATACTGATCATGTCAGTCCTCGTAAAGATTTCAGCAGTGACAGCTTGTACGTTTTTTTAAATATATGTAAACTTTTGCTTTGTTTTAAACCTTCGTTCAACCCATTCCATAAATCCACACCACAAAATGAAAGACACATTTTCTTTTTTGTTGTACGAGTTCATTGTTTTTTGAAATTCAGCTGTTTTCTTAAATAATAAAAACCTCCATCTCTGTCCTTGAACATCTGTTGTATGTTTAATGGAAGTCAGTTGTTTCTGGCTTTAAACATAATGAGTGCAGTTTTAAGTTTCACTAGTTCCCATAGTTTTAATAAACCAGACTTTAAAAACAGTGTATGTGTCCCATAATCCACACCATGAACTATTCCAATAGCTTTTTTTGTAATATGTACAGAGATTGTAAACTTTACAACTCCTTACGATGAAGTCCTACATATATAGTGAGCATTGTGTCCAAATTTCCTTTAAAATGCAGAGCACTGTATAGTCCAGCACTTTTAGTGGTTAGGGTGGGAATTCTGACATAACTTCACTTTATTTCTGCGTGTAACTCCCAAACATTAAAATAATATAACAGTGTGATATTTTTATATAAAATGTAATTTTTCTTTGCAGTACATGCAAGTTTCTTTCAAAATAAAATGCGAATAAGATCATCCTGCAGCAGCAAAGCTTTGAGATCCAAATGCTGGAAAGTTAAGTCAAACATGGCATTTCCTATCAATATGATCCAGCATTGCCTTTTTCCTCCTTGTACTATGACATATAATCATGACAGCATTGGTGTGGAATCTACATTTGTAGTTGTTTACAGCAAATCAGACCGATCAAACCTTTTACAGTCATTTTGCTCCGTTATTGACACACTAAAAATCTCAATTTAATTTGGAAAAAAATGAAACTAAAGTACAAAACACAGATATTTGTTAGTATTTTAATTCAAAGCCGTAGATCCCCAAAGGATGACCAAAATTTGGCGCGGAGCTTTAGGTTGCAGACACCTGGAATATGAGGATTAGATGGGGGGAGTTACCAAACACTATTTGTTGAGTTTATACTTGTTGCAATGTCAATATATGCACTTTTGTCTTTGGAGGTGTTATATATTTTTTTAAATTCTTAAAGATTTTCAAGTTTGAAGTGACTAATAATAACAAATGGTACCTAACAATGAAATATTAAACACTTTCATCACATTTCCTCGGTTGTCTGCATGCTTTTAGGCTTGCTTGATCGGTTTCTCATTCACACCTATTTGGTTTCCACACCGACTGCTAGGTCTTGGTTTTCCTTTTGTTTCACATTCCTCTTACACTTCAGTCTCTCTGTCACACAGCAGTCCACCGAGATCCCAAAAAGGTGGAGAAGGAGATCCTGCTGGGCACATCTATGAAAGTGATAACAACTGAGAAGTCACAGAATCGCAGCTGTGAAACTGCCGCATAAGTCTTCATTTCTAAAGGTTGGAAGTTGTGGCGCTGCAGCCATGAACACGTTTATCTCCATTTCACTGGATTTTCATCTTTTGGGCAACCATAAAAAAACAAAATTCATTTGTAAAAATTTTTTCTTGATTTTTGTAAAACTGAGAATGAAATTCTTCATTCTTTAGAGAGGTGTACGACCGAGTGTTGGAGCCAACTTCAAAATGAAAATAATACATTCAAACATATAGTTAGTTGTATAGACCTCCATCTAAATCCACCAATGAGGAGATAATAGTTTTATCATCTATAACAGAAGTCTGCTATCTTTAGCATTAAAAGAGCTGTTTAATTCTTACAGACCAGAACCCAACAAGAGTCACAAAGTCCTCATAATTTAAAAAAATGACAGCAGCACACACTAGTTCCTTTCAAAATAAAACCCATTCTGTGTCAATAAAGGTCTTCCTGCTGCAGCAGCTTCACTTAAATTACGAATGCAGGACAGTCAAATAGGATACCAAAATACAAATACTTTTAGAGAATTTTACTCTATAAAAACTTGGGGAAAGATTACACTCCTGTTTTACTTCACAGCTGTACTTGATAGGCTCAGACAGTTCATCATTGATTATTAGTCGTGCCTGTACATCTGTTTATAATGCCTTTATTATTTTACAACTTCATTCTTTTAAATGTATTATTATTTTATTTGTTGGCCATAGCACTCCGTTGTAGATTGAGTTTGCTTTTTAACACACTGTAATTATCAGCCTTCAGAATCAACTAGAATGATGTTGATTATGCTAAAAAGATTTAAAAAAATGACAGTAAATCAAAGAGCATAAAGACTGAAGCTCCGGCGTGAAAGGGTTAACCAGGGCAGCATCCAGCTGTAACTCCCCGTGTTCACACCTGACAGCTCTCTGCTGCCTCTGAATCTATCACCTGCTATGTTTAGCTTATGCTGCAACATTAGCTTTTATACAAACTCAGTCAGAGCAAACTAAGCGAAGGAAGACGGAACTAAAAGAATGATCGCCATAAACATCACATTTACTGGTTAATGTCAAACCGTGAGCTGTGCCCCCCCCTCCCCCATGCAAACATGCCTCCCTTTACTTGATGCTCAGAGTTCTGCTTCCTCGGTTTTGAGCGGCAGAAATAAGCCGCTTAGTTCTTAACATTCAAGTCAAGACCCATTTAAAGCCAGAACTGACAGGACATGCTGGAGCTCGGGGGTGTTTTCACAGCTGTTTTATTTACTTTCTTCACAGTGAAGTTTCATGCAAAATTCATTTTTTCTTAGTGACAAAGCGACGTCTGAATGCACAGAGGCCTGCAGATCTGAGAAAAGAGGAGCTTTTCCTCTCCGTTTCAAGACTGACCATGTAACGTGTGTTAAAGCAAGACATTTAGTTTTATTATCATATATTAATTTACATTAGAAACTTTATGGCAGCTTTTTACATGTCGCCATAAAAGGCTGAAATTAAGGCTGGATTCCAAGAAAAGCCTTAAAAAAATCTGAAAAAAAGATTACAGGTTCAGATTTCAGATATTTTGTTGAGATTATGTTCAGACTTCAATATTTAGCTCAAAAAAGCATCCATCCATCCATCAAATCTGCATCCTAACAAACAAAAACAAAAAATACTTCAAATTACAAAAACAAACTGCAAACTGGACTAAAAAAAAACGGAAAAATGCCTAAATTAGTAAAAAAAAAACAGCTAGCATGTCACTGAAATATTAACTACATTTCAAAATAGTCTCAAAAAAAATCTTTGTAAATGCCAAAATAGTCCAAAAAGCAAAAAGAATGTAAATTTTTCAAACGTTAAAAACTGTAACTTTTTAACGTAATTATGCATAATAAAGAGGCAGGAAATTATTCCAGAATAAATCAACATAGTCAATATTTTACTCTCCATATAAATGTATTTTGTTCAAATTACATAACTTAGAAAGAAGTGCAAGATAACATCGGGCCATTGATAATAATAAAATATAATGATCTGGAGGGCCGGATCCGGCCCCCGGGCCTTGACACATGTGATGTAAGCGTTCTCAGTCATCTTCATTCAAACTCAGTAAGCCCCTCCCTCCTTCATTGTTTTGCTGCATCTTTAATTTTCCATCAAGTCTTCCTCCTCTGCTGCATGTCCTCCTCCCTCCCTCGTTCTCTCCCCCTGTAGGCAGTAACCATCTTGCACAAAGTGATGCAATGGTTGTAATTGGCTCTCCTCTGTCACTAATCAGATCACAGTTGGGGCTGGGAGGGCTTTGGCGATTACCCATAACCCCCAACCTCACAGATCCTTTGAGAGCTAAAGACAAACAGAAAATAAAAGGTTCTGTTTTCGTGTCATCAGTGTCAGAGTGGCCTTTTGTACTTTTATTAAACATTAGATTAAAGGAATCACTTTTAGATTTAGGTTAGAAAGATTAGACTGAACTTTAAAAGTAGCAAACTACACCATTATTAAAACATGTACCATCAAATACCTTTCTCTTTCTTCCCTGCCTCCATTCCCTCGCTGAGCCTCGTCTTTTTGTAGAGAAATAAAGGCTGATTTGATCTTTGAGCCTGTGAGCAATTGACTTGAGATTGCTTTGGGCTTCTCAGACACTCCATCGACCCTCCATTCTCAGTAAGGGGTCACACTTGATGTGGTCCTTTATTAGCTCAAATTAGACCTCTGTGTCTCCAGGAAAGGAACATCCATCTCCTTATTCATTTGTTCTTCTTGTCCCATTTATTTACTTAGTTGGCTGGGCAGTGGGGCTGTTTGGTCAGAGAGCATTAGTTGCCCCAGGCAGGGACACAAATAACATCTTATGCACATTAGATACAAATCACCAATGGGGAGTGAAGGTCAGAAAACAGGAAATAGGTGAGGCTAAAGCATGAAAGGATGAGGAATGGGCAGCAGAACACGGCGCTTAAACAGAGGCTTTTGTGTTTCTTCACTTCCCGGTTCTTTGAGATTTTTCACACTTTGACAAAACTCATTTTAGCTCCAGTGCGGGATATTTAATTTCTGATCGGGGATCAGTCGGAAAACTCTTGACAATCCCTTCAAGGATGAGTGGTTCTCCATTATTTGAGAATTGACTGCGGAAAAGACAGCAGCAGTGCTGAATGAGGTAATTCCAAAACAGTAAAAGCATATCAGGTTTTACATGGGAAGGTTGTGCATTGAAAATTTGACTGAGCCAGAGAAAGAAAGGAGTGTCACAGCCGCAAAGCATGCTCGCTAAATGGGAGAGTGGCCTCTGTCAGAGTGATGAGTTTGTTCTAAATACTTAATGATGCTTGATAATGTAGCCTTCAACAAAGAGAGTCTAGCACATTCAGTGTGTGTGCTGTGCATTAAGTTTTCATCTGTGAGGACATTAGCACCCCTAACAATTGTCAGATGATTGCAGGGAACCTGAGTTCTATATTTTCACTTGAAAGAAAGCAGAAGAAAGTGTTAGATTTCTGCAATACCTGTTAAAGAGGCTTTAGTGTTGAATTATACATGTGGTATCTTCTCCAAGACTGTTCACACATCTATTAGAAACTTCAATATTTGAGCTAATGTCTCAAATCAAATCAAGACTTTTTAACTTGTCATCCTCCTACCAAAGATGAGACTAGTTATAATTCAGTGACTACGTTCATATTTTTATAGAGGTTTATTAAAAAGTTTAAGAAGAAGAAAGAAAAAAAGGAAAAGTAAAGCTACCGAAAATAACAACTTCCGGTTTTTGCACGTAACTTCCGGTTTCCCGAACGACTTCCGGTTTTAAGTTATCAGAGCAGGCGAAACCCAGCATGTGGTCTAACATATCTGTCGCCATCCACACTGAAGCTCTGTCAAGGCAATCCATCAAGTTTGTTATTCTGTTTATATATACTCAGGGTGACATATTTTTGTATTATTTGTTTCGAATTCTTAAGTTAAAGTGTCGATAAAATACTTTTATTTGTGCGTATTTTAAGCTGTTTTTTAGGGAGCGTCATGTATTTTTTAAAATATATTTATTTATTGGTCAGTTTTCACCATCAAGAATAGAATAACTTTTTATTGTACATTATACAACAAAATTAAGAGCAGTCCTCCTCCAGCGTGATTGTAAATGAATAAAAATAAAATACAGTACCTGACCAAATGGATAAGTTCAAGCACACATCCAAACAACCATACAAAGAAGTTAGTACACTATCTTAAAAAGACACTCAATTCCCAGCAGCATTTACAAATGTAATGGCTCTGGGATTTAATCGATAAGAAAATAAAAGCTTAGAATGTTCCTTGTGGTCCTGGTCTTCTTCAATGGTTTATCTGCAAGTTCAAATAACAAACCGGCTCTTTTAAAGTGTTATGTATCAGTTATTACATTAATGCTAAATGAAAAACAGCAATAACTATGAAGAAAAATTAATTGATATCTAGTCTGTTACCAAAAGAATTTAAGTTGGGAAATGAAGGAATTGACAAAGAGACCACCGGGCCACTAGGGGGCGCAAGAAGTACTAGGAAGAGAATAAAAAGTTACTTCCAGGAAGTGTGGTTTGCTGATTCTTTGATTATCTGTTTCAGGTTGACAGTAGAAGATTTTCCTCACAGATGATGGAAGAGCATCATCCCTGTTTAGGTTCAGATGACAGAAGTCTGGATCTAGATGTCCTCCTCCTCTCTTCTGATGACATCCTCCTCTCTCTCCGGTAAACAGTTCAGGAACGCGGTAACACAATCCAAAGAACAGATGAAAGGCTCACGTTCAATGAAGAACTGAGGCAACAGCAGAAACAGGTTTGAGCCGGTCAGACGAATCCAACTCTAAATAATAATCTAATCTAAAACCAGATGAAGATCAAGATCAGCCTTTATGTCTCAGAGCAATATTAAAGCATAAAGCAGGATCAATGACAGAAGCATGTGAGTGACGCCAGGCGGATCCTGGCAGGAGAAAAACAAATGAAAGCATGGGACCAAACTTTACATTCAGGTTACCAGAAAATATACAGAAATAAATATAATCAACAGGAATTTAAAAAACATGATTTTCAAAATTGATTGATTTGAATTGTTAATTATTTAAATTAATTTATCGATTAATTTCCTAGCATTAAAAATAATCAAATGCTGCCAAAAATTGCAAGAACTCAAACACATCATGCTCATTTCTGATATAAAGTCATACACGGATTAGACAACAACGAAAAAAATAATGAAAATGTAAGAAAACAATTCCATCTTCTTGACAGTGTAATTACTCATAGTCATGAATAGACTTTTTGCAATAATACATGCAGTACACACATGTCACATTAGAGTCATTAAATATAATGACTATCAATTAAAGTCAAGTAGAGTTTGATCTGTTGTTTGAAAGGGAGTGGGAGCTGGAAATCTTATCATATTACCGTGTTTTAGGTTATTTTTTTGCATATTTCATCTTACTAATCCAAACTCTACACTCACCGGTCTAATCAACCAATCACATGGCAGCACCTCGGTACATTTAGGCATGTAGACATGGTCATGACGGTGTGCTGCAGTTTGAACTGATCATCAGAATGAAGGAAGAAAAGTGATTGAAGTGACTGAGTGAGGCACGGTTGTTGGTGTCAGACACTAGTTCAAAACCTGCAGATCTACTGGGATTTTCACCAACAACCATCTTTCTAGGGTTTACTAAACTCCATAATAGCCTAAATTAAAGAAAAGCCTTAATTAGCCCAAACAGCTAGCATGTAGCTGAAATATTAGCTAAACTCCAAAATAACCTAAAAAATCTTAGTAAATGCCAAAATAGTCTAAAAAGCTGGAAGAATAGTTTTGAAACTTTAAAACTGTGACTTTTTAACAAAATTATGAAAAACAAAAATGCAACTGAAATCAACTTAAACCTTAAATAACTTTCAATATTTTACTCTCTATAAAGAAATAAATGTTGTCATCTGGACATTAATAACAATAAACAATAAAATAAAATGATCTGGAGGGTCGGATAGAATTACCCGAAGGGCCGGATCCGGCCCCCGGGCCTTGACTTGTGTAATAGAACCTTTGGGGTGTGTTGGAACGGATCATGGATGTTCTGTCAACAAATCTGCAGCAACTTTGTGATGCTATCGTGTCAACATACTCTCTGAGGAATGTTTCCAGAACCTTTTTGGATCGAACTGGGATTAAGACAGTTCTGAGGCCAAAATGAGTCCAACCCGGTTCTAGCATGAAGCCATAGCGTTAAGCGGAGCAGGACCCTCCCACTTGCCCATGCCTACATCCGTCTGACCTGAGGTCCCAGTGATAAACTCTTCCCTGTGATCAGAAGAATAAGAGCGCCGTGTTAAAACCAAAACGTCTTCTGACAGACGTCAGTCTGGAAGTGAGTCTGTCGGCGCAGCGGGGGTGAACTCATGCCCTACCGTTCCTCCATGAATTGTGATTACTTCAGTTTCTGTGTTTTCTTCTTGAACTTTGCCTCCTTTAATGGACTTCATTTAAATATGTGTGTAGTGGAGTGAGTGACAGCTGGAGGAGAGTACAGGATGGAAATGCAGCTCCTGCTTCTCTCAGTGGCCGACCGTGAATCATGGCTCCCACTTAAATCAAGCCATGGGGTAAGAAGCTGGACCCTCTCAGCTATCATGGCAGCAGAAATCCGCTCTGCTACTTCTCTCCGTCCGGAGACTGGGGGCGGTGCGCTGGCCTTTAAAAAGGCAAACTTGTAATCTGATAATTAACAATCTGCTAAAATTCTCAAAAGGAAAACAGTCACGAGAGATGTCTGCCTCATGCCCGTGAGTAGGGTGACCTTTCGCTGAGGCTGCAATGGCAGGCGAGGCGACTCACTTAGAAGCATTTAATTAGCTCTGCTCACGGCATCTTCTCCTCCTCCACCATGAATGGAAGGGAGGGATGGAAGCAGGAGACGAAGGATGAGGGGAGATCTAGAAAAAAAAAACACTTGTCCACATCCTTGTTGCATAGTAACCAATAAAGGTGACACAGGGTGGGGGTGGGGGGGCATGCATGGTAAAGCAGAGCAGTAATTGCTCGCTTATCTGGATTTGCAATACGTTTCTTTTTCTCGTGGCGAATGTTGCTTTGCAGGGCGTTGTCAGATGCATCCTGGAGATGAGCCTTTAAGGCCATGAAGTGCGCTTCAGAGTGTAATTGGAAAAAAAAGGATGATAACTATCAGCGTGGAATCATTCATTCAGCCCTCCTTTCTTTCTGTGTTTGTTCTGTGGCTCTTCAGAGCCGGGCTCGCCTGCCTGCACACACAAACTTCTGCAGCCGCACGGGAACATATCAGCCCTTTGGCATCTTCTGCAGCTTCACAGTATGTCAGCACTCATTTGCTGCAAACAGGGCTAAGCTGTTCAGGAAAAAGGACATTGACCTCTTTAATGCTCAAAAATCAGCTTTTATTATTCTGTAATAATTAGGGCGATTGTTTTAATAGTCGACTAATCACTGATTATTTTTACCGATTAGTCGACTAATCGGGTCATGCGCACAGTGGATATAAACAAACATCTTAACTATCATTAGCTTTAAACTAACTAAAGATAAAGACAATTAAAATTATAGTTTATTAAACTTTAAATTAATCACACAGCCTCTGTCCTTCATTAGTTTCTGGGATTAAAACTGCTGAAAGTAGTTGTTGAAGATGCTAAAGCTTTTTACTGAAAACAGTGACACAATTGACTTTACTTACTGCAGGGATTTACTGAAAATGCAAAAGTTATTTTTGCTAGAAGACTGGAAATGTTGTGAAAAATCTCTGAAAGAGAAAAACTGAAGTTGACCAACATTTCTTAAAATGTTGTAGTGAAATTGATTAAAACTTCCTAATACTTGCAAACTTTGCAAAAATATTAAATGTGTTGCTTAAATATGAACTAAACTCCAAACTAGAAAAGTGCATTACCTCCGATAATGCATGTGTGAATGCATTTTGCGGAATGTGGTTGCTGAAGATGCCGAAGATTCTTGCTAAACTGCAAAATGGCTTAAAAAAAATAAAATAATGCTTAAATTAGCTGAAATATTAGCTAAACTGCAAAATGGCTTAAAAAAACTGAAATAATGCTTAAATTAGCTGAAATATTAGCTAAACTGCAAAATGGCTTAAAAAAACTGAAATAATGCTTAAATTAGCTTAAATATTAGCTAAACTGCAAAATGGCTTAAAAAAACTAAAATAATGCTTAAATTAGCTTAAATATTAGCTAAACTGCAAAATGGCTTAAAAAAACTAAAATAATGCTTAAATTAGCTGAAATATTAGCTAAACTGCAAAATGGCTTAAAAAAACTGAAATAATGCTTAAATTAGCTTAAATATTAGCTAAACTGCAAAATGGCTTAAAAAAACTGAAATAATGCTTAAATTAGCTTAAATATTGGCTAAACTGCAAAATGGCTTAAAAAAACTGAAATAATGCTTAAATTAGCTTAAATATTAGCTAAACTGCAAAATGGCTTAAAAAACTGAAATAATGCTTAAATTAGCTTAAATATTAGCTAAACTGCAAAATGGCTTAAAAAACTGAAATAATGCTTAAAATTAGCTTAAATATTAGCTAAACTGCAAAATGGCTTAAAAAACTGAAATAATGCTTAAATTAGCTTAAATATTGGTTAAACTGCAAAATGGCTTAAAAAACTGAAATAATGCTTAAATTAGCTAAAATATTAGCTAACTGCAAAATGGCTTAAAAAAACTGAAATAATGCTTAAATTAGCTTAAATATTGCTTAAACTGCAAAATGGCTTAAAAAAACTGAAATAATGCTTAAATTAGCTTAAATATTGCTTAAACTGCAAAATGGCTTAAGAAAACTGAAATAATGCTTAAATTAGCTGAAATATTGGCTAAACTGCAAAATGGCTTAAAAAACTGAAATAATGCTTAAATTAGCTGAAATATTAGCTAAACTGCAAAATGGCTTAAAAAAAACTGAAATAATGCTTAAATTAGCTGAAATATTAGCTAAACTGCAAAATGGCTTAAAAAAACTGAAATAATGCTTAAATTAGCTGAAATATTGGCTAAACTGCAAAATGGCTTAAAAAACTGAAATAATGCTTAAATTAGCTTAAATATTGGTTAAACTGCAAAATGGCTTAAAAAACTGAAATAATGCTTAAATTAGCTAAAATATTAGCTAACTGCAAAATGGCTTAAAAAAACTGAAATAATGCTTAAATTAGCTTAAATATTGCTTAAACTGCAAAATGGCTTAAAAAAACTGAAATAATGCTTAAATTAGCATAAATATTAGCTAAACTGCAAAATGGCTTAAAAAACTGAAATAATGCTTAAATTAGCTTAAATATTAGCTAAACTGCAAAATGGCTTAAAAAACTGAAATAATGCTTTAAAATTAGCTTAAATATTAGCTAAACTGCAAAATGGCTTAAAAAACTGAAATAATGCTTAAATTAGCTGAAATATTAGCTAAACTGCAAAATGGCTTAAAAAAACTGAAATAATGCTTAAATTAGCTGAAATATTAGCTAAACTGCAAAATGGCTTAAAAAAACTGAAATGATGCTTAAATTAGCTGAAATATTAGCTAAACTGCAAAATGGCTTAAAAAAACTGAAATAATGCTTAAATTAGCTTAAATATTGGCTAAACTGCAAAATGGCTTAAAAAAACTGAAATAATGCTTAAATTAGCTTAAATATTGGTTAAACTGCAAAATGGCTTAAAAAAACTGAAATAATGCTTAAATTAGCTAAAATATTAGCTAAACTGCAAAATGGCTTAAAAAAACTGAAATAATGCTTAAATTAGCTTAAATATTGCTTAAACTGCAAAATGGCTTAAAAAAACTGAAATAATGCTTAAATTAGCTGAAATATTGCTTAAACTGCAAAATGGCTTAAAAAAACTGAAATAATGCTTAAATTAGCTTAAATTTTGGCTAAACTGCAAAATGGCTTAAAAAAACTGAAATAATGCTTAAATTAGCTTAAATATTAGCTAAACTGCAAAATGGCTTAAAAAAAACTGAAATAATGCTTAAATTAGCTTAAATATTGCTTAAACTGCAAAATGGCTTAAAAAAACTGAAATAATGCTTAAATTAGCTGAAATATTGCTTAAACTGCAAAATGGCTTAAAAAAACTGAAATAATGCTTAAATTAGCTTAAATATTAGCTAAACTGCAAAATGGCTTAAAAAAACTGAAATAATGCTTAAATTAGCTTAAATATTGCTTAAACTGCAAAATGGATTAAAAAAACTGAAATAATGCTTAAAATTAGCTTAAATATTAGCTAAACTGCAAAATGGCTTAAAAAACTGAAATAATGCTTAAATTAGCTGAAATATTAGCTAAACTGCAAAATGGCTTAAAAAAACTGAAATAATGCTTAAATTAGCTTAAATATTGGCTAAACTGCAAAATGGCTTAAAAAAACTGAAATAATGCTTAAATTAGCTTAAATATTGGTTAAACTGCAAAATGGCTTAAAAAAACTGAAATAATGCTTAAATTAGCTAAAATATTAGCTAAACTGCAAAATGGCTTAAAAAACTGAAATAATGCTTAAATTAGCTAAAACAGCTACCATGTAGCTAAAATATTAGCTAAACTGTTAAGTAACCCAAAAAAACTGAGAATCGGCCTAAATCAGCCTAAATTTCCCAAAAAAGCTCAAATGTTGCTAAAATATAACCTAAATCCACAATGACCTTAAAAAACCTAGAAATATGTATAATTCAAGCTTATCCAAGGTGTCAAATGAGCTCTGAAAGCTGCAGGGTCTGTATATTGCATCTATTTTAATGGTAAAAGCCTGCAGGCAGCCAGAACGGGACAGAAAGCTTCAAAACCCCCTCTAAAACTCTTTTCCAATGTATTTTAATAGGCTGCCTGGAGCCAACCGCCGAGAATTCCGTGAGTGGGGGCTGCTTTTCCCCCTTTTTCTCTGTCCTGAGTGGACCAAACCGACGAAAAGGTTCTGGTCGTCATAGCAGCGGCTCCTCAGCAGAGGCACGAGGAGGGGCTTTCACCCCTTTTTATGCCTGTGGCTGAGACCAACAGACGTCAGTTGCCCCATAGACACCCATTCAAAACTGATTCTCGCTCAAAGGGGACATTTCGACTGTTACCTGGGATATCTTAAAAACCGTAAGGAGCTTCAAAAAAAAAAGTACAAGTTCAAAAGTCCTGAAGAGGCTGAAGAGTTTAAAAGTTGAACGGCTTCTGTAGCTCAAAGTTTACTTGAATTCTATTACTTTAAAAAGTTCAAATTTTGAATGGAAAAAAGGTGTACTTGAAGATTCCGCAGCTTGTTCAATGGGCTTAAAAAAGTGGAAGTTGGTTGAATACTTTAAAAAGTTCAAAAGGTTTAATGCTTAAACTTTCGAGCAGCAATCTACTTAAAGAGCTGAACACTTTAATGCTTAAATGACCTGAATTGCTTAAAGGGTTGAAGAGTTAAAGAGCTTCAAAAAACGTACGGAAGAAAAATAATAATAATAAAGAAATAAAGAGAAACAGGAACACTATAGTGTGAATGCATTCAATGCATTCACACAATTAACCCAAAAAACCTTAACAGATGTCAAATTAGTCAAAGCTAGCTCGTTGCTTAAATAGTAGCCTCCAAAATAGTGTAAAATTCCCCAGTAAACTAAATTAGTAGTAAAATGTTAGCATGTTGCTAAAATGCAAGCTAAACTCTAAAATTGCCCAAAAATCGTCAATAAACTAAATTAGCCAAAAAAAAGTTTGCTTGTTGCTAAAATAGCAGCTACAATGTAATTTAGCCTAAAAAACAGTAGATAACAATTTAGCCAAGCACGTTAGCATGTTGCTAAGATATTAGCTAAACCCTCAATTCACATTAAAACCTCAGTAGATGCCAAATTAGCAAAAAAAACAAAAAACAAAACTTAAGCATGTAGCTTAAATAGATGCTAAACTCTAAAATAACCTAAAAATCCTCAGTAACCTAAACTAACCAAAAATGTAAGAAGCTAAACTCTAAATTAGCCTTAAAAAAAAAACCTCAGTAGATAACGAATTAGCCAAACACTTTAGCATGTTGCTAAAATATTTGCTAAACTTTAAATTTTTTGAAAATGACAATAAAAGATAAAAACATCGATCATGAATATATTTAAAGACTTGTTGCTAATTGAACTAAAATTTTGAAGAATGAAGACTTTCTCATTCATTTCCTATGGGGATATTTAACACAATATTTCAAAAACTATCAAGTTTATAAATACCAAAAATACAAGCAGTAATGTCCTGAACAAGCTGAATGTTTTGACACGGAAATCTCTGAAAGTGTGATTGAGTTATTACGTGCTGAAAAATGTATGTAAAGGAGCAGGAGGATCACTATAGTGTGAATGATTATTAAACATTCACACAGTTAAAGTTAGCATCTGAAATAAGGAAATATTTTTCATAAAAGAAACAGTTTTGGTCTCACTGACTAAAAAAGTGTGGTTTTTTTGGTGCTGAACACTCATAGCTTTCTTCAACTTTACAGTCTGACTCCATATAATATAAAGTAACGACTAATCGACTGTTTTAATATTCGATGAATCGACTAATCTTGCAGCCCCAGTGATAATGCACATGTTCTTGCTATAACGACAGCGTTTCCTCTGCAGGGATTCTCCTTTTTCGCTTGATACAACATAATATAGACGTACATTATTTACACGGGGCCCACCGTCACGGCGCCAGCTGCACACTCAAGCTCCGCTATGATTTATTGCTGAGGAAAATAAATAATTTGGAGATCCAGAAACAAAACAGCCAGAGGAAACCGGAGTCAATTCAACAAAGTCGATAAAGGATCATTATTCCACCTCATTTCAAGCACATATAGACAAACGGTGAGTGAGATATCAGTGGCGGGGCGCCGCGAAGCTGCCAGATCTAATGCACTTACAGGGTTAATCACTGCATTTGTATGCAAATATGAATTTAAATGTGTGCGTGTGAGTGGTGGGAGGGGATGAAGGAAGCAGGCTCCGGCAGTTGGTGACATTCAGAACCAGTGTAACCTCTGCGGATCGCCTCCCTGACGCTATTTGTGAATGTTAATTGCTTTTCGGCTGCCTCCGCCTCCGCGGCCCCCACCTGTCCCCGCCTTCCTCTGCATGCTCCTCCAGCCAAAGATTGTTCCAGAACATCCTTGTGGGAAAAGAGAGTCCTGCATCACATCAAAGGGGATTCTTTTCAAATAAAGTTGTCACCAAAAAAAATAAAACCTTTATAGATGTTATTCCACCATTTCCTTTCCATCTCTGACTCTGGGATGTAGTGTTTATATTATATTCAACTGAGCAGAGATCAAATCAGATTGTAATTGATCAGAAATTGTCCAAAAAGTTAACTTTTATGAATTAATTTTGCACATTTTTGCACGCTTATCTGCAACAACACAAAAGAAGACAGAAATCTTTCCATTTCTGACTCACAACTTTGATACGAGGTAATCCAAACAAATGGTAAATTGAAAGCTGATCTGTTAAGATATTCAAATCGACCTTTTTAAAGGTCTTTAGAAGGAAATTTACCCAAATCAAACGGTTCCCTACCACCTCACCCGCAGTGACAGGAAAGGATTTACTTTTACTCTCAGACTTTTCGTTATCCTCTTTTACATTTTCGTGCAAAGGAGGAAGAATTTAGGGATCATGTGAAATCAAGTTCATCATACCTGATGATGTGACAACCACATGGATTCAAAGCTTTACCATGATGAGCACTGACCAAAAAACGCCAAGAAAAGATAAAATAAGGCTAACCAAAATCAAGTCAAACTTGAAATCTGTTTTTTCTTTGTATTCTAAGATTAACTTGAGAAATCTTGTCTACTTGGTAAAAGTTAAGCAGAATAAAGTTAGATTTACAAACATACTGTTAGAGTTTTGATTGTGTTCTGACTTACATTTCTTCTCTGAATTCTGAATTAGACTTCAGAAACTCTGACTTCTTTTGAATGGTTTATATCAAGCAATAAAAAATACAGATTACTATTTAGGATATAAATTGATTTCTTTGCCACAGCTCTGAAGACCTTCATGTAAGGTAACCATTTCTAAAACTGGAGACTACAAATGTACTTATCTTCTTTCTCAGTTGTGAAGCAGGGCTCCCACTTCTTCTTCTTCTACTCTGGTTAGAGCCTGTTTGTGCTGTTCTCTAAAGAGAGCAGTTCAAACCGTTAAAGGATTCTGTTTGACTGTCGAGTTTCACTTTTTTCTGGTCATTTTGAGCATTTAATCAACAATTGAGATGCTTTAGAGCAGGAGTGGGCAAACTACGGCCCGGGGGCCACATGAGGCCCGTTAAACGGTTGAATCTGGCCCGCCAAACTAGAATTCTAATTATTCCTAATTATCGCTTTTTTAAACTAACTTTGACAAAATGTACTTTTATGGAGAGTAAAATAATGAAAGTTATTTAAGGTTTAAATTAATTTATTCTGAAATAATATTCCTGACTTTTTATTATTCATAATTATGTGAAAAGGTTACAGTTTTAAAGTTTTAAAAATTGGCATTCTGATAGTTTTTTGGACTATTTTAACATTCACTAAGATTTTTTACTCTCCATAAAAATATATTTTGTTCAAATTATACATGTTAGAAATAAGCGCAATATAGCATCGGGTCATTAATAACAACAGGATCAGGAGGGCCGGATCCGGCCCCCGGGCCTTAACTTTGACACATGCTCTATATGTTTAAAACATTACATTACATGATCAGTTGTTATGTTTTATATCTAAAGGGAAACGATCCTTTAATCAGAGGTCTAACAAACGTGTTCTGTATGGTTTTGAGTATTTCATGGAGTATAAACAGAATCTTCCAGTTGATGTAGTATTCTGTCTGACAGTCTAGACTCTGTCTGTGTTTCCTTAAAAACCCTTTTGTTTGTTTCTCTTGATTTCAGCTTGCAAACATAACTGTCAGTCGTCTCCGTCAGTCACCAGTTTCTTCGATGAGCATCTTCAAAATATTCAGCTTCTCCTCGGTCCCTGATTTGCCAGAGAAGTTTGTTTTTAGGGGTTGAAAAGCAGCTTTCGGCTCCCGCTGTGGTTCTATGAGGTTCTAGAGAGATTTGCGGTCTCTGAAAAGACCGCCTGAAGATTGTTCTTCGTAAACAACTGAAGTAAATCCAGATTATTAGAACTCTTCTCTGCAGTCGATGAGACTAAGCTCAGTCTTCAGCTCACTCCTGCCGAGCACCAGAAACAGCTTCAGTCCTGCTCTCTGCACAGTTGTGAGACACGGTGATACTAACAAGGTGGTCTAAGAAGAAAAACTCTGCATCAGTGGGTTGTACTGCAGGCCGACATGGTCAAAGAGAGAGAACAAAATGATATTGAATTCTGATGAGGGAGATCTAATCTAATATCTCTAAAACTCCAGTAACTCTTCACACGCCCACCATTTACTTTAGCCACTCAGGGATGAAGGCTGTATTACTAATGAAACAATGTCATTTTGCTCCAACAGTAAAAGTGGGCGGGTTTGAGCGCTGTCCCACAATGACAATTATAGATAGACCGATTACAGCACACGTCAAAGTTAAGGCCCGGGGGCCGGATCCGGCCCTCCAGATCTTTCTATTTTTTTCTTATTAATGACCCGATGTTATCTTGTACTCATTTCAAACTTGTATGATTTAAACAAAATGTATTTTAATGGATGGTAAAGTATTGAAAGTTATTTAAGGTTTAAGTTGATTTATTCTGGAATAATATTCCTGCCTTTTTATTATTCATATTTTTATTAAAACGTTATAATTTAAAGTTGTAAAACTCAGCATTCTGAAAGCTTTTTGGACTATTTTGACATTTACTAAGATTTTTTTAGGCTGTTTTGAGATTTTAGCTAATATTTCAGCTACTTGCTAGCTGTTTTGACTAACCTATGTTTTTTAGGCTAATTTGGCATTTAGCTAATATTTTAGCTAGCTAGCATCTTCAGCTATCAGCTCTATTAATTTTACATTCTTCTTACAGCATTCACACTAGCATTATCACAGGTAATGCTATATATTTAGTTCATAATTAGGTTAAAAAAATTACGATTTTAAAAATGTAGTTTTAGAGTGTTTAATAAATGTTTATCTTTAACCGCGACTGAAGGTTTGTTCTGGATTTTGGCCCCTTGTGTGATTGAGTTTGACACCCCTGAATTAGAACTTCTCATCTAATCACATGCAGTTCAAAAGTTTGCATACTACTCTGACACACAAATGAAAAGATTATTGGGTTTTGAAAAATATAATGTCCGACTAAAAGTCAAATTCTAGTTTGGTTTTGTTATTAGCTGTAACATATCATGTTAGCGACCCCCCCCCCCAGTACCCCCGACTGAACACCTGTGTGTTTAAAAGGCATTTAAAGGTCAAGTTAATATGTGTTCTGTGTTTAACTGCATTAGGTTGAATAATAATGCGAGATAGCATTATCACAACACACTGACATCATCACAATGACACACTCAGTGATCCCAGGAGGAGCTAGTAATGATGAAGGCTTCATCCCAGTCTTAGTCATGCTTGTGACTGCATGAACAGTATTGGCAGCATCACTGTGGTTTTTGTAAGACAGACGTGTTTCTCTCCTGATTTCACACACATTCACAGACAAAGTACAGCAGTGGATTTAACAGCAGAGGTGTTCTTTCAAGTGAAGTTAACGCCAGTCACTCCTTTAGCAGTGAGTTAGCACAGCTGGCTGCCCATGCTAATGCGCTAAAGTGGTTATTCGTTCAGTATCTTCAGGGTTTAAGCTTCAGGTGGTTTTTATGTTCATGCCTAACTAATGATGTGAGAAGCTGCCAACGATTCTGAGGAAGACCCACTTCTGCTCTCACAAGTTCCTGTGGCTCGGCTTTGAGGAGACAACCTGGAGGTCGCAGAAAGAGGACGATGACAGCACGTAATTAAGAGATATGTGAAGTTTCACCAGTGAAACTAACAGACTCAGCAGAGCTCTGAAAGAAGCCAGGAAGCTGCTCTTTAGTTTTAAGGACTTCAGAATAAATGTACGATAAGTTCCTGTAACCCTGGTGCTCTCAAGATGACCCCAGCCGTATACTGATGTCTGAAATGTCGACGTAGTTCTGCTTGTACTTCAATCTATCCTGTGCTGATGCTTAATTTGTGACCTCATATCCTGCACTTCCTCATGTGTCTTTCTGGGCGATTAGCGCCGCCTGATCTGAGCGCCTGCTGCCCACCAGTTTCCCTATTTTCGTCTATTTTCTAAGGAAAACTTCTGTTATTTTAAATACTATTTATACATGGATGTAGAGCTCCAGGAGATGACGTCATACAGGCTCCTCCCCGTCAAGGCGCTGACTGCAGCGGTGAACGAGGCTAACCATGGTTGATAACTGTTGCGTCTCAGATTGTGGGGAAAGGTACAATGTTCCTCCCTTATTCTCGGGGGGTTGGGGAATCCTAAAATACCCCCCACGGCTGAAGGATGTCTGTTACCATCCATCCCCCGTGTGGGATGATGGGAAGTTTATTGTCTGGATAACATAGATCTGGGATGTTTTCTTCTGCAGAGATACCTTTAAAAAGAACGCCAAGAACATTCGGTAATATTTGATCTTTTTAATTTTTTAAAAATAAAGCTCAATGTCATGTGTATTAAAGTGAGAAGAATACTGTGATGGCTTGAAAGTTTCAGTTTCTCAAGGTGGTGCTCTATAGTTTCTATTTTGATCATTTCATTATTGCTAATTTTAGATCTTTAAATAAATAATTGTTGCAACATAATCCAGCTAAAACTATCATGATTTCTCTCTGGACCAGGGGTGGGCAAACTACGGCCCGGGGGCCACATGCGGCCCCTTAAGCTACTTAATCTGGCCCTCCAAATGAAAATACAATGAATGAAAAATCCTAATTATTGTTTTATTTTCATTGTATTTCTGGTTTCTTCTCATGAATGGTGTTGTTTCTCTGGTGTTCGTGTGATTTTCTCTGAGTCAGATGGTGATTTTTCGGATTTCTTTGAGTTCACATTTTCCTCTGAAGAACATCAACTCATTGGATCACCAAAAAGAGAACAAAAATCTAAATTTAGAAGTTAAAATTCCCCAATTTTCTGTTTTTAAATGAATATATGTGACTTTTAATCCAAATTAAAGCATGTTTTTCTCTAAATTCCATATTAACATATTATATTTATATTTCAACTCTAATCACTATTCCATCTTTTCTTTCGGCCTTAAGTTCATTACCAAATCACTCCTTCCATCTGCTCCTTGTCCGGCCCTTAAGCCAAATTTTAGAACCCTTTCTGGCCCACAAATTCAAAAAGTTTGCCCACCCCTGCTCTAGACAGTAGAGGGCCAAAATTCTTTTTCGCCTAAACCAGGGGTCTGCAACCTGCTGCTCTGTTGAGGCTCTCTGACTGACGACAAATAAAAACCTGTTTAATTTTAAAAAGTAAAATATTTCTTGGATTACTGGCATCTTCAAGCAAAACAAATCATTTCATATTTTTACAAATAGTTGAAGGACAGTAAATAAGACAAGTCAAACTAAAACATTTTGACCAATTTTGTTTACCACAGAAAATCCATTACAGATCACTAAGCACAACCGAATTTAATCCAAACCAGATTTGATTTATTTTTGAACAAAATCAAGGATTTTCAGTCTGCCCTGTGGTTAGAAAAACACAATAAGTACTTTGCTCTGATTTAATTATGGTTATATTTGGAAATTTTCACAAACTGTCAACAAGCTGCGTTTTTGTTTTTTAATCAACATTACACTACATTTGCTGTGAAGATGATCCCGTGTGATACAGGGTGTCTTTTATTTTGAAACTAAGCCTCCGCTAAAACTTATCAATTATTTCAGTTTTATTTTCAAGTTTATGCTTTATTTATGACCCCAAACAACAAGTTAATTTATATTTATAATATTTTCTTATTTCTCCTATCTTGTCTAGTTTTCTAAAGTAAGACTCCTGATTTGCTCAGAAATCATTTGGCTCTGTAAATGTTGGGGTTTGCAGACCCCTGGTTGGGGTACCATGCAGCTCAGCACCGGCCCCGTGCAAACACGTTAAAGTTTAACCTCAAACCCAGCACCGCTGTCCCACAGTGACTGAATAGATATGCATCAGTCATTACGATATCATGAGAATCTGGGGCCATGGACTACATTTCATATCAAATTATGAGACACGAAATTGAGATAAAACAGTCAGATGACAGATAACATCTGCATGCTGTAAATGTTAGATTTATATTGTTGAGTTCAAACCTGCAGTGATTAAAGGAGCAAAGTTTAGTAATAATTTCAAGCATAAATAGAGCTGCAGGCTCGTCTTAATTTACCACGACGGGATAAAGATTTGATGGTCAGAACTAGGACTGTGTATTAATAATAATTTCTACAATCAATTTGATTCATTTCACAATTTTTTATTCTTTCAATCCACTCAATTTATTTATTTTGAGTTGACATGTTTTACACATTTAGACACATTTGTTTTAGAATACATTAATAATCGATGTATGTTTTGCATATATTTATATTAATCCAGTTCACATTTTGTAAAAATGATCAGTGAATTGATGAGATTTAAATAGCATATGATCAAATCATGTCGAGATCATTACTGTTTGGAAACATTGTTCTGCTCCTCCTGGAGGGCGTTTCAGCTTGACCACTAGGTGGCGATCGTGCTATAGCATTACACCTTATTCAAGAAGAAGAAATCATGAGCAAAAAACAATGTTTTAGGCCACAAATGATTACTTTTAAACAAATGTTTGAAAAATTCATGCCATTGATTTTATGAAGATTTTATTTGAATCGGTAATGTTTGTTTAGGTCAACTGGACGTTAGCATGGGGGAATCCATTAAACTTAAGCATTAAGCTAGTGGACTTTAGCTCTTATGTGCTAAATCGGTTTCTATTTTTATGGATCAATTATTAGTTTATTAAGCTTGGATCGATTCAAATCGATTAATCGTCGATTTGTCAGAAGAATGATTCTCTTTTCATTCAGTTTTGTTTGGAATTTCTGGGATTCAACTGTAATTTTTTGTGGTTTTCCTCTTCAACATCTCATGAAGCTACATTCTTCTTAGTTGATAATCATCCACAGTATATTTAAGGGTCTATTTGTTTTGTTTCTCTGTTGTTTTGTGGATTTGATTGTTTTGTTGTTTGTTGAGTCAAGTGAATGTTTTGTAGCCCGGTCTCTTGCATGTTTGGGTCCCGTGTCCCCCCCTTTACCACAGAATGACCTGAACAATCTGGCCCCTGCAGGACATTCTGTCTGCGCTCGACCACTGCAGTCCACATCACATCTTTATCACGTCACGGCAAATTAAGGTTAGCCTGCAGGCCTATTTGTGTTAAGCCACGCCATGTCATTCTCCTGCCAAGATTGTGTCTGCCGTTCTGAGGAGGTCACCTGGCACACTCCACGTCTCGCCTGTCTCTGAGGGTTGCCACGGAGATTTCTCCCTCACATGGACATCACTGATGAAGGTTGGCGGGCTGCTCCTCTTCTTCTCACTTATCCTTGAGAGGTTGGTTGGGGACTGGATATGCATATTTCGGCTGTGGGCGGAGTCAGCCCCCAACTTCCCTGTTTGGTAACTCTCGTTCTCTCTCAAGGGGTCCAGATGACCCCACTCTTATTTTGATGTGACCCCTCCCTTGACAAAAAATGGACAGGATTTAATGTCTGCCACAGACACCAGTGAAGATCAAAAATCCTTTAAAAAAATGTAATGCGCTGTTTTGAGGGGTCCAGATGACCCCAGTTTTAAAGTAAACCTGCCTAAGATAGCACAAGAGTTAAGACCGGAGCTCCTGTGTTTATGTTCTTTGATTTACTGTAACTTTTCAACCGTTAATGCCTGGTTCACATAGAACGGAGGCCGCTTCCATTCGGCGCTCTTATTAACCTAAAGCAGGGGTGTCAAACTCAATCACACAAGGGGCCAAAATCCACAACACACCGTATGTCCCGGGACAAACAGGATAAACATATAATGAACACTTTAAAACTACATTTATAAAACTTTATATCTGTAATATTTTAACACAATTCTGAACTAGATATATAGCATTACCTGTGATAATGCTAGTGTGAATGCTGTTAGCTGAATTTGGTGAAGATGCTGAAAATAATAGCTAAAAACGCTGAAGCTGATAATCAGTTGAAATATGTGCTAATTAACCTAAATAACAAAAAAAAAAAATCACCGAGGTTAGCCAAAACAGCTAACGTGTAGCTGAAATTAGCTAAACACAAAATCAGTCCAAAATATCTGAGTAAATGCCAAAAATAGTCAAAAAATCTAGCAAAATGCCTATTTTCAAAACTTTAAAAGTGTAACTTTTTAACATAATTAAGAATAATAAAGTCTGGAATAATATTCCAGAATAAATCAACTTAAATCATAAATAACTTTCAGTATTTTACTCTCCATAAAAATCTATTTTGTCAAAATTATACAAGTTAGAAATGAGCACAGGATAACATCGGGTCATTAATAATAATAAATTAAAATGCTCTGGAGGGCCTGATAGAATCACCCGGAGGGCCGGATCCGGCCCCCGGGCCTTGAATTTGACACGTGTGACTTATGGTGTGGCTCACCCCTGGTGCGGGGCGCCGCGATCCTCGCAGACGGCTTGTGCTGTGCCGCAGATCGTTTCGGTGTCTGGTCTATTTTGTGCGCGAGCAGTGAGTGATCTGCGTCAACTCTGAAGAGGTTACATCAAGATACATGAGAAAATCCGGTTTATTTTCCAAATATAACCAAGTTTTCACAAAAAAACAGCCACTGACAAATGGGATCATGTTTCTGTATCCAAACAGACTGTATAGATGAAAATACACCCACAATCACAACACACGCAGATCAACATTCTGGGCCGACTCCGCAGCGGGGGTTGGGCTGGGTTTGGATAAATCACTTACTTGCTTCTTTTTTTTTTTTTTTTTTTTTTTTAACTTGTCCTGTCCAACAGCTGAGCAAGCAGATACGGGCTGAGAGCCTCTTGCGTTGGACAGATTTTATTGTCCCAACAGGGGTTTATACTTAATAAACCCCTGTTGTATTTCATGCTAAACTTTATTTTAATTATGTTGTATCTTTTTCTTTTTTTTCGTTGGACCAGACGGAAACAAAGGGGGGGGGGGGGTAAAAGAGTGGGGTTAAGAGAACAAAGAGGGTAACACAGAGTAGTAACATCCTATAACAACCAGGTCTAAATAACAATCTGGAATGGGCGGGGCCTGTCTACACACACACTCAGTTACACACATACCTTTTGGCTAAAATAATCTTTACCTTTAAAGTTGTCAAAAATGTACACAATACCACTGCAGCTCACACACAATCATAGAAGCTGATACAAATAAAGTCTTTCATTCCATCACACATTCTGTTAGTGCGAGGTGAGCTGACACCTGTGCTCAGGTGAGTGTTTATGTTTTGCTGATGTGAATGTTGATGGAATGTATAGAAGGAGAGAGAGCCCGACCATCCCCACGCCCAGGCCCCCCACCGGGGCGGCAGCAGCAGCACGGGCCTCCCATCACTTACTTGCTTCTTCTTAGCAGAAACATGGGGTCATATTTTTAGGTTATTAACTTACCCATGATGGCAAAAACAAAGCGGCTTCCGGGTCCAGTGTGAAGCTAGCGTAACACAATCAATGTAATCCCAGGAGATTCTGAAGAGACAATTACATAGAATTACATTGACTGAGTGAACGGTTGAAAAGTTACAGTAGGTTACAGATTGTGTTTAGGTGTCACCGAGGTGTTACAGGGTTAACATTAATCTACAGCAGCAAAACAGACCATTTAGTTTGTTGTTTGATAATTAACTGTAACTGTGCTCTGACGGAGCTGGTGGCCATACGAGCACAAGTGCAACATGTTTTCTGGAATCCAGGGCAGCGGTTGTAGATCTGAAGCTTCCTGCAACTGGGCAATTTGCACAGCTCCAAATTACAACAAACACATTTATTTACCCCGCATTTCAAGCCAGAGGTTTTTAAAATGTTTGTCCAAAGAAGAAAAAAAGATGATCATTATGTAAATTGAGTACAAAATGAGCAAGCTCAGGCATTATTTTCCCCACCATATGCATCCAAAAGCTCCCAGATCTGGACCAGCATCCCCTGCAGGTGTTTGAATCCCCCCCCCTCCCCCCGTTCCCTCTGAATATGGAGGAAATCCCGACACTCATAAGCCTCTTTAATCAGCGTGAGAGATTGCCCACATATCTGTTAGTTCTGTCACTAATGGCGATTCCTCCTCATTAAAGAATGCCATCGCTGCGACCGTGATCAATTCCTCTATCATTTAGGACCAGATCAATCTCACACCACCTCTTCCTTTTTAAGCCTCAATATCTGCGTTTTATCATCATGCATTACAGCGGATAATTAGTTGCATAGCTGTCACGATGGAGCTGAGCGGCCAGGATGGACCGCAGCACAGACACGTCTCGATTTTAATGAAACAAAGCTAAAATGAACTCTATGTGCAGAAAAGAAAAGTCTTTTTTCCTTTCCAATCACAGATTGTGTTCATTAATTTAGTTCTCCAGCAGGTGAGTCACCTGACCTGTGCTGGCGTGTCAGCAGCAGCCATTATAGACAAACAAAAAACCCAAAAATCCAATGATTCACATGAGTAAATAGCGCTTTATTCATTATAAACTAGAAAAAAATACACACAAGGCCATTTTGACAAAGATTTAAACAATCTTCTCTGTGGAATAAAAGCATAAATAATTACTTCCAGATTAGATTTTGTTACAAACTCTTCAGTTCAGCTCAATTCCTTCCATAGAAACAGGTTCTAACTCTCTTCATTAGCCTCAATTTATCAAGTTTTCTGAATAAACTGCATCCACTGCTGCTGGGATTGACAATCTCACTTGGGAAAACAAACGGCTTTATTGATAAAAACAGGAATTTTAGGGATCAGGAAATAAAACAAAAAAAAAAAACCCAAAAGAGTTGTTCTAAGAATTCAGGAAACACAATAATATTTCATGAAATTAAAGTTGGGACTCCCAGTCCTGCAGGGCTCTGTTCTGCCACTTTTCTTTTTCAATTTTTTGCAGTTTTGTTCTTTTGTTTTCTGTAAAGCTTATAGCCTTTATGTGTAGTGTAGGGGTACACGGTGGTACAGCGGTTAGCACTTAAGATCCCCCTCCAATGAAAATCATGTTTATTGAGTTTCTAACATGTATGTGTGGCATTTTTCTTCTGAAAGAGAAAAAATATAATAAGAAATCCGTTTTTTTTTTTTTTTGCATTTCTGAGTATTTCTTCTTTTAAATCTGTCAGTCAAACGTTCGCTGAAAAATTCTGTTTGAATTCCTGAGTTTTGCTCACGTCCCGATAGCTGACCCGGACATAGCATGGAGGCCGGAGAAGATAATATAAAGTCCCACCTCTGTACTGTAAAGGATTGTAATTCAGTGAAAGGTCATTCTGATGTTAGCTTTCATTATTTTCCCAAAGAATCTGAGGAAAACAAGGATTAGATTTATTGGTCACAGCAACATCAATAATTATTCAATCATCTTTGGAAAAAAGAGACATTTTTCAACTGGACTTCTCCTAAGAAGAAGCAAGTAGTTAGTAGGTCTGCACTTCTCCTCTTTGATTCTTTAATACTTTCCCTTCTCATAACTCTTATCAGTGGGACCTCAACACCCAGCCAATGTCATCCTCACCAATAATAAGCAATACACACAACACAGTTTGTATGTTTGATTTTAAGGGGAACTCCAGATAGATTTGGTATTTTCAACACTATTATTAAGCATTCTTTTCTCTCAGTTTTTGTAGATTTGGTCTAAAGATGTAAATGTAATCAGAAACTACATGTGTTAGCATTTTATTTGTTTAAAGATGTTTTGTTTTAATGACCAAATGTTTGGATGTTGCATGTATAAATATTGTATTAATTCAGCTTTTATATTGTTGTTTTTACTGTTTTTTTTTTACTTTTTACTGATCCAAATAAGGATCTGAACCATGACCCTAAAACCATGACACTCTGAAGGGAAAAGCTTGAAACTTTGCATTATTTTAGGACGAAAAACATTTTTTTTTTTGTAATTATTATTAATATTATTATTGAAAAATTATTCAGTTTGCTATAATGTCTGAAGTTGTCCTTGTTTGCTGTTGTTAAAGTGTCTTAATGTGAATGCAAAAGTAAATATTACTGAAATGAACCCAAAATATATAAAGTGGATCTTTGTATGAAGGCTATTTTTAAAATTTTAATTGATTACCCCTAATATAAACTTATCACCTTCACCAATCACACCTCAATCACACAAGGGCAAAAACACACCTTATGTTGCAGGTCGAGCAGGATAAACATTTATTGAACGCTGTAAAACTACAGTTTAAACTTTAAAACCGTAACATTATTATGAACTAGATTTCTAGCATTACCTGTGATAATGCTAGTGTGAATGCTGTAAGCTGAATTCGGCTGCAGAAGATGCTGAAATTGATAGCTAAAAACACTGAAGCTGATAGCTGAAAATGTTGAAGCTGCAATATTTAGCTTTTTAATTTTAGCTTTAGCTAAAGTATTGGCTAAATGCCAACTTAGCATTTAAAAACTAAAACAAAAACCATTGAAGTCAGCTAAAACAGCTAGAATGTAACTGAAAAAAGGCTAAGCTTTAAAATAACCTGAAAATTTGAAAAAAAAGCCAAAATTAGACAAAATTTCAATTGTGTAAAAAATGACTTAATTCAAAAAAAGCCTAAAAAACTGCAAAAAGGAAGTCTAATTTAGCCAAAACAGCTAGCATGTAGCTGAAAAATTAGCTAAACTCCAAATAGTCCAACTGTTGCTTCACTAGTAATGGGAGTATTAGGATTTCCATGTCTTTATTATTTACCCAAATTTGACTAATCTAGCCCCATTTCCATGTTTTCAGACTTTTTTTTTTTTAACTCTACAGCCTTGATGGCAAATGAAGTCCTGTGACTAATTATGTCCCGCTTTTAGTAAGTGAACCGTCCGCAGTACATAACCAGCTAAGATTTGCAGAGTGTCTTCAGTGACATTTATGTCAGCTGTAAAGGAGATGCTTCCTTCAAGACTGGAGGCTCAAGTCCTGCCTTTAGAAAAGAAGTGAATCAAAGTGTTACTGGGAGAGCTTTGAGAGAGGCCATTTGGGAGCTATTGTTTCTTCAGCGTTTAGCTCTTTTATAAGGTCAAAACAGCTATGAAAGCTTTAGAGACACATAACACACATTTATAAGTGAGTCTAAAGTCTTACACTCGGCTGCCTTTCACAGGCCAACAACAAAGCAAATCCTCAAAGCTTTTTTTAGTGTGGGAGCAGAGCACATTTCTGAGGTGTGCTGGCAACTTTATTTGGTATGATATTACACCTAGAGTTCTATTATAGAGTAATCAATAGAGCATTCTTGTCTTTCCACATTACCCCGCAGAATATATTAGCTGGCTCCACATTGAAAGAACAAAGAAAAGAGATTCCACCTTTAAGTGTACATCCCCCCCGACTAATGGAGTTCATTAAATTCATGAAAGGATTACAGAGGTGAGCCTCTGCTATCAGCTGAATGGGGAATTTTTCTCTTTATATTTTAAAGGATAGTTTCAGTCTAAAGCTGAATTTCAGTTTACAGGAGCCAGTTTGCTTCCTAGCCTGCCCCCCCCCTCCCTCTCACTGCAGCATAGTGAGCATGTGAAGGAAGAGTACATGAGGGAGGTATTATTTATTAATTGTCAGTCTCCCCAAAGCTCTGTAAAACATCCTGTTGAGCTCCCTGAGGTGAGCGCTCGGCTTCAAAGCAATTAAAACCAAGTCAATGTGAGGAGGATGAGAGCAGAGGAAAAATGAATTGAGGAGGACAAGGGGGGTGAGGGTGGTGTGACCAACCGTCAGGAGCATATTGTAGATCGGGTTCTTTAATACCTGGAAGAAGGGAGGCTTGGATAGGAATCACTGTCTCGGCTCTGGCGTCCACATCACATTTGTACCGGAAGTCTCACAGTTAGCTGCCAGTTAGTCTGCAAAGCAAAACGAAGCTGCTTAAGAACAAACTGTTGCTAAGCCAGAACACATTTGGATTTTATTTGAATGTCCCACTCCGATCACCTTTCTCTGAAAATCCCTGTCCCTGAGGATGGCTGCCGCTCATTCTCTTGGCTGCATGGCCTAATCCAGAGGAGGGTTGCCGGGACCGCCCTCTTCATGGTTTCTGAGAGTTGCCGGGACTGCTCCTCTTCTTGCCTGTTCTTCTGGGGGGGTTCGGACACCCCTCCTAACCGTCTGGCTGCTGGAACCCTGAGTGTTTTCTGGGCTTGTTTTTGTTTCTACATGTCCCTTCCTGCCAAATGTTTTTTTGGGGCATCTGGAATCTGCCCTTTTGAGGAGGGATACGGTGAGAATCTTTGGTTTGGGTTCTGTCAGGTTTTGGTCATGTTCTGTTTTGAATTGTCTCCCAGCAAGCCACCATATCAAGTCATGTCAAGCTCCGTCCACCAAATCCATTCCTGGGGGGACTGTTGGGGCTTTCCTTCAAGCTTCCTGTTCCTGTGGAGGGTCACTGAGACCGCTCCTTTATGTTTGCTGTCCCTGAAGATGGTCGCCACTGTCCCCCCTTGACTGTATCGTCTGCTCCAGAGGAGGTGTGGCTGGGACTGGGACTTATGATACCTGTTCCTGGGGAGAGTTGCCGGGACTGCTCCTCTTCTTGCCTGTTCTCGTGGAGAGGTTCGGATACCCCTCCTAACCGTCTGGCTTCAGGAACTCTGAGTGTTTTCTGGACTTGTTTTTGTGTCTTCATGTCCCCTCCTGCCAAATGTTTTGTTTTTGGGCATCTGGGATCTGCCCTTTTGGGGAGAGGTACTGTCAAGATTGTGGAATTTGGTCTGGGTTTTGTTAGTTATGTTATGGGTTTTGGTCATGTTCTGTTTGGAATTGTCCCGCGGTCACATCAGTTCCAGGTTTGTCATAACCCACAGCTGTCTTCATTTCATTTAATTACCACCAGTCTCTTTAAGTGTCTGTTTTCAGTTCGTCATTGTCAGGTCATCTGTTCAGTTATGACAACATTTCATTGCTTGCATGGTTTTCGTGATGTTTCCGTTTATTTATTAAACGTTTTACTTTTCTATCTCTTTTTCTGGTCTCCTGAATTTGGGTCCTACACCACCTATTCCTCACACTCATTTCATTATGATTCTACCGTTTTTAGTCAAAATAAAAAAAAAACTGTCTTTTTTTAAGACATCCTGCTACTCTGCAGCAGGAGCTCATTAGAAATTCACCTCTCAGTTGTGGGTGGGACCGTTGGTGCGGAGTGAGCCTGTTCCTTTGTCCCATCATCTCTTTGTCTGCACTTTCTCCTGCTGGCTTAATGTTGTTAAAACACAAGAAGACAATGCTCATTGGAGTGGGCCCTCAAGACCCAAGTTAATAATTGAGTTAACTCTCTATGTAATCTCAAGGGTTTAGTTAAGCAGAAATAACTACTATGGTATTTCAACCAGTGCTCTAAGTGGACAACAAGAAGTGACCATACTCTTTTATTGAAGTCGAAATATAAAATGCAGAAAATCTTGAATGTAAATATTGATCATTTTTTTCTATTTGTGGGAATAGAAAGATCTAGATTGTTACTTTAATTTTGCCTTTATTTTCTTAGAAAAATAAAAATCACAATTTACGTTTTTAAGTCGCCGGTACTAGTACTCCTGGGATGTAGAAGTGGCGATACTCTAAAGATTTTTTTTAGAAGTGCTAGTTACCAGAGAGGACTGGCCCTTTTAAAGAACTGATTATAACCTCAAATATGAAGTCAACGCCTGTGGAGACGAGAACTAATGTGGTTAAAGGGAATGTTATAGAGTCCTCGGCAGTGAAAAAAGAAGCATATGATTTATGTGTTTAGTGCGTGGTCTTATAAAAGACAAAGTGCCTTCCTCACACTAACACAAACCATCGTCTGACTTGAATCAACCCTGTGATCATGTGACATATTAGATGGTATTATATGAAACCCTGTTTCTTTATCTTGTATTTGCAGCAATCATGACTTCATCAAACCCCTACAGTGCACCATTATTCATACATCCTGAATCAATCCCAGTATTTGATCTTCTGGAAATTTTGCACCACAAAAGTACAATAAAAACTCATGTTTTAGCATTTACATTTATTTCCGTTTTAAAGTTGGCTTATTTGAGTGATTTGTTGAACGAGTCATCCATCGGTTTCCTAGGGAACTGACTTCAGCTCCCTTTTCCTTTCAAACCAGGCTCGAAGAGTATCTTAGAGTATGCGCTTTGGCATAAACAAAGGACAAAAGAACAGGATGCTTTTAACGGTTTCATTAGTGAAGTGCTAGTTTACCCTGAAAGCTCTGGATCACAGTGGATCTTAAACAGTGAGGAACTCCTCCACCTGTTTATCTAGAAATATGTGGAAATGACGACAGGAGTGAAGATGAATCGTTTTCCCCAGATTGCACTGAAATACTTTAGTTTATGATGCGCCTTTGAGTTAAGTTTGGTTTTCAGCTTGAAATTGAAAGGTGAGTTCTCATTTTCTGTCAACAACCTGCACACTTCAAGGGGCTGTTTGGAGAAACTAAATTGGCAGGTGTGAATGTAGGGCACGAGGATTATCCACTTTATCACGATGTTTACCCTGTAATGCACTGGGGCTTCCTGCTGGGTGTTCCCCCTCCTCCCTGCATCCCGCTGGGACGTGCTTCCTCCCCAAACAGGATGTGGAATGCACAAGCAGTATCACTCTCATGCGAGAACATACTAACACGCTTCCAATGACATCTGATGCAGATCTTTGGGATCGCATTGAAAACAAGGTTAGAGTGAAATCTGCAGCTTCCTGCTTGAGTGGTCCTTAATAAAGGTGGACCTTACCACAGCTCGCATAAAACCTGAAAGGTTTCGAAGGCCCGTTTCCTGTTATGAGCTTGTAAATCTTTAGTATCCTCCTCTGACCGCCATGACAACTGTCTTTAGAAGACTTCTTTATTCCTCGCACAGCCTCGTAACCCTTCAGTAATTGCTCACATTCGTGCATTCTCCTCATGTTTCGTCTGCTTTTGTTTTCTACTTTACTTTTTGTCACCAACAATCCACACCTGCACTCGTTTCCTCTACATGTGTCAAAGTCAAGGCCCAGGGGCCGGATCTGGCCCTCTAGGTAATTCTATCCGGCCCTCCAGATCATTTTATTTTATTGTTATCAATGACCCGATATTATATTGCGCTCATTTCTAACTTGTATAATTTTGACAAAATACATTTTCATGGAGAGTAAAATATTGAAAGTTATTTAAGGTTTTTTTCTGGAATAATATTCCTGCATTTTTATTATTCATAATTATGTTAAAAAGTTACGGTTTTAAACATTGGTATTCTGCTAGATTTTTGTATGGTTTTGGCATTTACTAAGATTTTTTTAGGCTCTTTTGAAGTTTAGCTATTATTTCAGCTACTGTGTTTTTGAGTTAAGATGATATTTATACTCGAGCTGGTTTGGCTAATTTAGGTTTTTGATTTTCAATTTTGAAGTTTAGCTATTACATAACAGTTTTAAAGTTTTAAAAATGTAGTTTCAGAGTGTTCAATAAAAGTTTATCCTGTTCAGCCTGCTCCTAAGGTGTGTTTTGTATTTTGGGATTGAGTTTGACTCTGCTGCTGTAGCTGCTTTACTGAGTTTACAAGAATAGCCAACACATTCTCATCCCCAAATTCCTGGGCATTTTTTTTTATGCTGGCTGTTTGTAAAATTAGGGTCTACAACCCCGGTACCTGATGCAGAATGGTCCTCGGGACGTGTCCAGTACCTGGTTTGCATCTGGTTCACGCCCGGTACTGCGTCTGGCACTAGTCCGGGTACAGTACCGTATCTGGTCTTGTGTTGGGTTAGGGTACCTGCTTTGGAGACCCGTGCGCTGTGTCGCGCTACTTGACTGGCTCGCGACCCGGAGGTTGCCTGTGATTTAACGGGAACAGCCAGTGACCCGGCGGGTCCTGAACCAAATATCAATACGTGTCGACTTGGAGATGAGAATGTGTTGGAATAAGTTGAACCTCTGGAGTAACAGAGCAGGACAATCCCTCTGGTAACGTCTACAGTTTTGCTTTTCTTGCAAACTGAGTGAGAATTGCTTTGGAAAGCCAGAAACTTCCTGTCTTTGCTCCAGTTCACGCTCACTCTGGGTCAGCAGTTCCTGTTTCTATTGTCTGAGCTCCTTGAATGTTTGAGAATGTCTCTTTCTCAAACCTTAACAACATCCAGGCCTTCAGAGCAGCAAACTCTAAAGGCTTCATTCCAACCAGTCCGTTACTTTCTTAATGTGTCAAAGTCCAAAACAGTCTGACCTTCATGTCCTCTGGGAGGCTTTCCTCCTGACAACTACCAGCTGTTAGTCAGAACGTTTGAGACAAGTCTGTTTAGTACCACCATGAACTAGATAAATTACATTTTCTGAGACTGTGCAGGTGTTAGCTAACCACTGGAGATGCTACATTATGCTTTTATGCATAAAGAGTAAAAATAAGGCTAAAGCAATCAAGTAACCTGATAAATACTAAATAAAAAAAAAATTTTAAGTTACACAAAATGGATGGAAAAAAGGGAACGGTTTTCTTCTCAATGTAAAAATTACCTGCAGAACCTGAGATACACATCAGTTAAGCATCAGTTAATAGCCTGTTTAGTCAACAGTGTCAACATTTAAACTAGAATTCTGCCAACCTCCTTAACCTGTTCTTGCATTTTCTTTACTGTAGTGAACAATGGGTTGAAGCCCCCTCCGTCAGTGAACGGTCTATTTCACATTTCTGTCATGTTTAAGGCGCACCGAACTATAAGGCGCATTAAGCGAGACTAAAGAGTCAGAGATAAATCTGTCACTGAGTCAGACTTTATTAACACAGTAACTCTAACTGAGTTGTGTTCACAGCAACTCTAATTCTTACTTGTAACACATAGAACCAGGGGAGTCCAAATCCAGGCCTCGAGGGCCAATGTCCTACCTGTTTTCCAACCAACCTGCAATTGAAGCTTCTTCACTGGCAGCGTTAGCCAAGACAGAAGCATTAGCCATGTTGGAAGTGTTAGCCATATTGGAAGTATTAGCCAAGACAGAAGTGTTAGCGTTGTTATAAGCGTTAGCCATGTTAGAGCGTTAGCCACGTTATAAGTGTTAGCCATATTGGAAGTATTAGCCAAGACAGAAGCATTAGCTCTGTTCTAAGCATTAGCCATATTATAAGCGTCAGTCAAGTTGGAAGCGTTAGCCGCATGATAAGCATTAGCCATGTAGGAAATGTTAGGCACGATATAAGCTTTAGCCAAGTTGGAAGCGTTAGCTATGTTGGAAACGTTAGTCATGTTATAAGCGTTAGCCATATTAGTCATGTTAGAAGCATTAGCTATGTTGGAAGTTTTAGCAACGTTATAAGTGTTAGCCACATTAGCCATGTTTGAATATTAATAAAACCTGTAACTTCCGACCTTATTTAAAACACATAAAAAAAACAAACTGATGCTGCTAAAAAAAAAAGTTACTGTGACTATCTAAATCATAATTCCTAACTCTCTGAGTGATGTGAAAAAAGAAAACAGTCCGACTTCATTACGTTAGTGACGTTGACATTTTGACAGATGTTCCTCCCCCAATCCCTTTGACCAGAATTAATCCATTTATAAGACATTCCAGATTGTAAAGTGTGCTGTTGTGTTTAGAAAAAAAATAAGGCCTTTACGTCTACCTTAAAGTGCAGAAAATATTATGAATCAAATAAAGTTCTACGTCAATCCTTTCGCAGAATAGCATTACCTCTTCTCTGGATCACACCAAGATGGAATACAGGAATGCTCACTGGTCATTTATGGTCACGTGACACAACATACCGTAAATTTTAGAGTATAAGTCACAGATTTTTGCATAGCTTGGCTGGGGATGCAACTCATACTCAGGTGTAACATATGTGTTTTTTTACCCTCTTTACTGTGTGACTTATACTTTGAAACAACTTATAGTCCACAGAATATGTGTAAGCAAGTTTTTCAAATCTCAAACAGCACACAGGAGTGACGTACCAGCAGACTGTAAAGAGCAGAGGGGTCTTGTTGTGTTTCATTTTCTATCAGCGATTTGTGAAAAGTGGCGTCCAGCCTGTGCAGGTTATACACACTGGAGATAAGTCAGAAGCACGCCGCTATCAGTGACGCCAGGGTCAGAAGATACCATCTGCGGGGTTTGTGATTCAGAACACACTTGCTGCTGAGGTTTACTCAGCCCCCCACACTCCCTTAAATAAGTGAGCCCTGGCCATTGCAGATGTAATAGCATTGATTTTGTGTCAGTCCCGCTAGCCGCAGTAATTTGATTTGGTATCAGCAACTACTAAATGAGACTTCTCCAGGCGCTGGTGGAGAGAATGGAAAAGGTGAGGACAGGTTGACAGGATTCTAATTCTGAATAGCTTCATGTTTGCAGGCAGTTTATGATTTTTCATCCCTGGTGAAGCCGAGAGCGCAGCTGTCTTTGCATCAGCCTTGATTTTACAGCGCCGCATCAATGAGGTGTTTGATTCATTTGTTTCAAGTTGCATGACAGAGCTAAAACGCCCGGGCCACATCCCACTTGTTTTCTTGGGCAGAAGTTAAATTTTCTTGAAGCAATAATTCATCGCGGCTGATTCTGCTCTAATGAGGATTCCGACCCCCTGCGGCGGTGAGTGCTTCGCCAGAGTCAGCAATGAGCTTAATGAAATTAAGGCCTCAGCCGTCTAAGCGAGCCTCTTCAACCCTGTAGAGCTGCTTCTCCAGTGTCCACAGACGCAGATGAGCAGAGCTTAAGTGCTGCAGACTCCCTCCGTGTGGTTGGTAATGCTGCCACAAACCATTATTTTAGTAGTTGACAAACACCGATTTTTTTTTCCCGATTAGTCGACTAACTGGGTCATGCACAAAGTGAATGTAAAGCACATCTTAACCAACACTAGCTTTAAAATAACTAAAAACTAGATATGCTAATGTGAATGCTGTAAGCTGAATTTGGCCGCTGAAGATGCTAGTGCTGATAGCTGAAAACGCGGAAGCTGATAGCCAGCTAAAATATCAGTCAAATGCCAAATAATTAGCCTGAAAAATTGAATAAAAAGTTAGCCAAAACAGTTAGCATGTAGCTGAAATAGTAGCTAAGCTTTAAGATAGCCTAAAAACAACAAAAAAATTTTTAAGTTAGCTAAAATCATACAGCTGAAATATTAGCTACATTCCAGAACAGCTTAAAAACTCTAAAAAAAGCATAAGTTAATCAAAACAGTTAGCATGTAGCTGAAATATTAGCTAAATTCCAAAATAGACTAAATTAGCCAAAATATGTAGCATGTAATGTAGTATTAGCTAAACTAGAAATTAGCCTAAAAAAACGAAAAACAATCCTAAATTAGCTATAACAGTTAGCACGTAGCTGAAATTTTAGCTAAACTCCAAAATAGCCAAAAAAAAACTAAAAAAGTCTAAATCAGCCAAAATAGCTAGCATGTAATGAAGTATTAACTAATCTAGAAATTAGCCTAAAAAACTGAAAAAAAAACCCTAGGTTAGCTATAACAGTTAGCACGTAGCTGAAATTTTAGCTAAACTCCAAAACAGCCTAAAAAAAACCGTAATAAATGTCAAAATAGTCCAAAAAGTTTCAGAATGACATTTTAACATTCAACTTCACTACACCCTGACTCCATATAGTATAAAGTAACGACTAATCAACTATTTAAATAGTCATAGACATTTTTAGTAGTGGATTAGTCGATGAATCGCTGCAGCCCTAGTGGCTTTTCTCACTTTAAAACCAAACTCTGAAAATCTCCATCAAGAAATGCAGAAAAGCTATTTTCCTTTATTGCAATAAAACATGACATTTGGACTAACACTGAATCTTTAGCACATATGTTCTGGTGCGTGTGCATTATAACATGTGCTGTTATCTGCATTGTGATTCACCACAAACCCTGACATGGACTCTGCTTTATTGTCACATCCCTGTTAAATTCCCCACCTCCTTGCTCAGGGTTGCAGCTCCAACCAGCAGCTCAATACTGCCACCAAGTGGTGCTCATCCGCCCTCACCCACAGTGGCAGGAGGTTAACAGCTCCAGATGCTGGCAGTCAGAGCACAGCGAGGCGACGGGATTGCAGATGCAGGTGCCACAGCAGGTCCAGAAAGACAAGCTCGCGTCAAATTATCACAGAGCCTGGCGTGCCCAGTTTTTGATGAGCAGACATCAAACCAATAATCTGTTCATTAGTCCTGCATGAGCAAATCTAAGAGTGATCTGCTCCTGAAAAAAATCAATACTGCATGTAGTTACTCACTGAGCCAGATCCCTTTCTTGATCCATGCTAGTGTTTTATGTGTCTCTACTGCAGCTGGTAAAAGGAATACCTCCCAATTACCAAAGAACAAATGGCCCCCGTGCGCAGCCCGCCGGGTTTGTAGTAGCTCATCTCTTTAAAAACAGCCCGCGCGCGAATTGTTTGTGCGGGGGCAATACATTTTAGCTGGAATGTGCTTCGTCTACCCGGCCCCAGATCCGTCTTTTCCTTCCAATCAAGGTCACAGTGTGAGACTGCTAACAATGTGTGAGGCTCCCCCCCCCCGCCTCCATTACTATGCAATTAGCTGCGGTGCTATTCAATTTCCCTCATTTCAGACTTCCCAGATCAATATCACTCAGGCTGCTGCCTAAATGGCTGTGCTGCTGGAAGGGTTTTTCTCCAGCTTAAGGGGAGGTATCAGTCACCCGGCTAACAGAGACATTCAATGCCGTAGTGGGAGATGCTCACACATATTCTGGAGAGCAGTGCTGCTGGAGTGCATCAGGGTTGTCAGCTTTACACCGGCTTCAGTTATCGTCACGGTTTGTGTCCGAATTCCCACCCTTATCCATAACTCTGCAACCTTTAACAGGAAAACAGTCATTTGGACTCGTTATCGACCAAAACCAGGAAGGAACCGCATAGACTTACTTTAGTTAGAAATTTGGATTTGCATTCAAGACCCTCTTTTTTTTTAAATAAATATAAATTATGTCTATATCTGGCTCAAACAAAGGCAAAGATGTAAAAAGAACCTAGCAGCTCTCAAAATGTGATTTTTTTTTCATTTTTTTACACTTTACAGAAGCTCTAATAACTTCTTTTCAAAATAAAAGATGCTCTGTGCCAAATAGGATCATTTCAGTGCAGTTAGTAACCAATGTTGTGCAGCATAAGATAATATGTGCGTTTAAATCAATCAAGTTTTTACTTTTTTTTTTTTGCTTTGCATATAAAATAAAAACGAGATGTCCTCCGGTCACCAGCAATGTAAAAACAACAGTTTATCATCTATGTCAGGGGTGTCACGCTCAATCGCACAGGGGGCCGACATCCAAAACACACCTTGGGTCACGGGCCACACAGGATACAAATGTATTAAACTACATTTGTGAAACCTTAAAACTATGACTTTGGAACATAATTATGAAATATATATATAGCATTACCTGTGATCATGCTAGTGTGAATGATGTAAGATTAATTTGGTTGCTGAAGATGCTAAAATTGACAGTTTAAAACGCTGAAGCTGATAGCCAACGAAAATATTAGCTAAATGCCAAATTAGCATAAATAAAAACAAAAAAAAAGAAACTTGGGTTAGTCTTAACAGCTAGTATGTAGCTGAAATATTAGCTAAACTCCAAAAATAGCTAAAACAATCTTAGTAAATGTTATAATTGTCCAAAAATCTAGCAGAATGACAATTTTTAAAACTTTAATTTTTTAACATAATTATGAATAATAAAAATACAGGAATATTATTCCAGAATAAATCAACTTAAACCTTAAATAACTTTCAATATTTTACTCTTAATAAATATATATATATTTTAAATTATACAAGTTAGAAATGAGCACAAGATAACATCGGGTCATTAATAACAATAAAATAAAATGATCCGGAGGGCCGGATAGAATTACTCAGAGGGCCGGATCCTTGACTTTGACACATGTGATCTATGTTAACCTCAGACATCCATTTATAATGAATTTATAATGAACTAGTCTAAATTAAATAAATGTTACTTAAGTAATATTTAGCTTAATAAATTGCCATTTTATTCATTTTTTTAATTTGTTTTTGTTCTTTTTCTCCTCTTTGTCCTCAGCATTCTTCCACTGCTGGGTTTTGTTCTTTTAGTTTAAGGTTGGATCTTGGTAGTCTTAGTTTTCAGGCTTTGTTTATTTGTTTTCTTTAGGTAGTTTTGGTTAAACAGACATTATCAGAGATCTTCTAACTCAGACGGTCGACATGTCTGGATCAACAGTCTCCATGAATTATTTTATGTTTGGTTAAGGATCCACAATGGAGAGATAAATGAATTTCTGGGAAATTCAGACTAGGTTTGAAACACGTCACTGAGCTGACAAATCACACGGCTGATGATCTGCTATGTGTGCTTCCATGATCAATAGGCCAAGTTATGAACCCAAATCACCTCTGCAGTTCATCAGATCATTGTTGGCCAACACCGCATGAGAGCGCTCAGCAGTATCACAGCACCCAGATATGAGAGCCGGCCGGATCAATGTCGTCTCATCGAACTGAAAGTGAGGCCAAAGCAATCACGGACCCAGACCGGCTTCTGCTGGGAGGCTAATTAGACGTGGCATTGACTGGAAGGCTCATTCAGGGTTGGTTATTAATGTCTAGAACAGACAGGCAGAGGGCGGTGGATCACGGTCACAGAAGAGCTGCAGAAAGTGTCCCAGAAGTTTGACACCCTTAAAAATAATATTTCAAGATTCTGGAGGCAGAACAAGCAGGAACTAGAAAAGTAGCATTAGCAGCGATGATGCTGAAAAAATGAGACATGAGACGTCTATCAAACATTCCTCACGGACGATTCCGACCTCCACGAGCGCTTTCTGCTCCTGCGGGCGCAACGCCGTCTACTTCGAGTGATGCGTGCGTGCAAGCAGAATCTCAGTGAGCGCAACCACGCACACGCAGACTCTGGCTCTGCTCGTGGAGAAGAGAGAAACTTTCTGAGTTTTGACAATTGGGGGCGGAGACGATGGCTTTCTTCTGATTGGTCGATTAAAAAAGCTCCTTCCAACTACTTTGTTGATTTTCTTGTTTCTGTTTCAATATAGTTTACTGGCAAACAAGCTCGTCCGCAAGGAATGTGTGATACGTGTGTGGAGATGTCGTATTCCTGCTTGGAGTTTTGACCAAAAAAAATGCCATATGATTATATAAGAAATGTGGGCGTGGTCAACAAAAATCCTCAAGGAACTCCAATAATTTAGTTTTTCCAATTCTTCCAAAGAATACATCAACTTGTTTGGGAGCCCCAAGCGACCAAAACATAAAAGGATTGCTATGGAGATAAAACCAACAGACTTTCAGAATAAAAGTTACATCTTTTACTGTTCATATGGAACAGATTCTTGTTAAAAAAAACAAAAACAAAGCTCCTTTCCATTCAGTGTTATTCTTTAATCACAACAAACGTTCACAGCAACATAAATCTACTGCTGCATTTAATACTGATATTATTCAGGAGCCACAAAAAAATAAAAAATAAAAAAAAAGAAAACCTTCTGGTGGAAAGAAAAGCAAACACAGTCCATCAGAACAGATAAACACCTGCGACGTGAGGAGCCTCATTCAGCCACAAACCAGCAGTTAACCACCAGTCTGAATTCATGTCTCCACGGGCTCCAAGAAACCCGCATGTCTGCAGTAATGGCTCCGAAAAGAAGAAGAAGGAGTCAGGCGTGCCGTAGAAAACAGAAAAGCTCAGTCAATAGAGGAAAAAAGAAAAATGTATTCTCAGGCTTTTTGAAGCTCCTGCCGAAAAGAAAAGAAAACCTTTCTGACTTTTTCAGCTTTTGGTTCTTTTGATTAGTCTAAACTTGTTTCAGAATCCAAATATGGAAGGAGTGCTGTCAGAGAGTGGGCTCCCCATCCGACAGCAGCGTTTTCCACATGTACAGCAGCTGCTGACAACACCAGCGCATTATCCACCAGACAGCTACTGATACTCTGGTAAACAAGACACACAACATTGTTCAAAGTCGCCTCTAATAGCAGCTGTCTGCACGGCCGCCGCGGCTCGCTCTTTTGTCTGTAAAATAATCGCAGTTGTCATTACACTCGAGGCAGCAAAACACAAAAAGACTTTTTATCTGACACAATAATTGGTCATCAGTCCACTGGAATGCATTTCAGAACAATATGATTAGCCAAAGTAAACAAAGCAGTCGGCGACAATAGCTTAGTCTGGTTTCCATTCCTGTTAATAGCTATAACACCACCTCTTTTACAAAAACCATCAATCTGCAGCAAACTACACTGACTTCACTGAGAAAATACAATTTTATGGATTTCTTTTGTTTATACTTTGAATATACAGTGATGTTCTGCAGAAACAGAATGGAAATGAAGAGGCTGACAGTGTTGGTGCAGGAGTCGTCCACTGGGGGGCAGCATTGTGTTCAGTGCACAGTCTCAGGGTTTAAGAGTCTCTCAGGTTCCAGTCTCATGCTGGCCTCCAGTGAACCAGCCACGCCCGTAAAGATGACCTCCAGGAGTGTTGCTGCTCCACATTTCAGAACCGCTCTGCATTCAGAGGCTCCTGCAGGGATGAGGAGACGGTGGTGAGGCCGCAGCACAAAGATGCTGGTGAGTGCATGCAGGAGAACATCTGCTGAAAACATGTCTGTCACCTTCTGTACCAGCTGATAAGGATGTAATGATAAAAGATAAAAGAAAAAAAATTAATTCATGTTCATCGTTGTGGAAAATGAAAAAAATCGGTTTGTCTCTGGCCTAAATATACAAATGCAGAGCAGAGGACATTTTATCATGCAGGCTCGCTGAGTATGTGCGCACCTGTGAGTGTGTGAGCACCTGTGAGTGTGTGAGCACCTGTGAGTGTGTGCGCACCTGTGAGTGTGCGCACCTGTGAGTGTGTGAGCACCTGTGAGTGTGCGCACCTGTGAGTGTGTGAGCACCTGTGAGTGTGCGCACCTGTGAGTGTGTGAGCACCTGTGAGTGTGTGAGCACCTGTGAGTGTGCGCACCTGTAAGTGTGTGAGCACCTGTGAGTGTGTGAGCACCTGTGAGTGTGTGTTTGTGCCTGTGAGTGTGTGTGCCTGCAATTGAACACACCCCGTGAGTGTGCGCGCACACTCTCTCAGGTGCACCTGTGAGCATTTGCGCACCTGTGAGTGTGTTTGTGTCCAAGGGTCTGCATGACTGCGATTGTCCACACGCCTGTGAGTTTGTGCACATCTGTGAGCGTTTACACGCGTCTGAAAACGTGTGCGCGCCTGTGAGTTTGTGCCTGTGAGTGTGCGTGCCTGCAAATGTGCACATGACTGCAATTGTGCACACACCTGTGAGTGTGCTAGAGGCTGACATTTTTCCGGGATTCCCACGGGTCACGGGATTCCCGCGGGATTCCCGTGGGATGGGAGTCATCTCTGCCATTAATCACGGGACCGGGACAGGACGGGATTAAATTCTGACGGGAGCGGGACGGGACCGGGAGCTCAAAAAAAAAAAAAAAAAAAAAAGGTGGAGCCATGTTGTAGTTTGTGACAGCATGACTACAATGTAAATCAGTTACAATATAACAACATTACCCAGAAGGCATCAGTGCTCATGGTTTTCCTGGCTGAATGCGAAGTGATGGCGGCGATAGGGAGAGCTTCAACGAGCGGCAAATCCAATTCAGAAGAAATTAAAAATGACATCCAGCGACGGGTACGATCGAAAGACACATCTATTAAGTTTAGTGAGCTTGTAGGAAAATCCGATGTTTTAAAAAAATTCACGAAAGTCGAGTGCGATGGCGTTGCAACACCGTATGCAGCTTGCAAAAAATGCTTCACTGTTGTGAAATACGGCAGTGATTCCGGGACGAGCGGTCTAAAGAGACACAATTGCAAGGGAACTTTTGGGTCAAATCAACCAAGCATCTCTTCGTTTGTCAAGCGGAAATTGCCTTCTGGTGTAAAGTCTCATTTGGCTGACAAAATTGCACGTATGTGCAGCCAGGACCTCAGGCCCTTCGCGATTGTGGAGGGAAAGGGTTTCAGTAAGGTAGCACAAGAGATGCTTGACATCGGCGCGAAATACGGGAGTAGCATACAGGTGGAAGACATTTTGCCCAGTGCACGGACAGTTTCCCGTCATGTGGAAGGAGAATATGACAAAGTCAAGCGGCTGGTTCTGGAGGAGCTTCAGCAGGTATGTCCTGTTTGTTTGTTTGTTTGTTTGTTTATTTGTTTTGACTAAAAAATTTCTTTTCATGCAGATTACAGACTATGCTGTGACCACAGACCTCTGGACAGAGGAAAGAACCAACACACACTACATCACTGTTACTGTTCACTACATTCTCGACTGGAAAATAGTGAACCGGATTTTGGCCACAAGAGAGATGGAAGGAGTTAAATCGAGTGAACACATCAGAAGGACTGTGGAGGGAATCCTGCAGGTATATCACTGTGTCTATGTCTGATATCAGATCATCTTTATGTGCCGGTATTATTACCAACTAAAGACAGGGAACATATGAGACTTTTTGGCAACAGTAGCAACAACATATAACTTGTTTACAGAAGAGACATGTCATTTATACTACAGAAGCCAAATGTGTGTTATTATACATTTGTGTATGTTGCAGGGAGCAACACAAATGATTTTTAGGCACATTAAAGACTCACTCCAATGAAAATTGTTTTTGGTGTTTTTAACATGTTCTTTAAGCATTTTATTAATTTTGGAGGACACATAAAATTGTTTAAGATTGAAATAGCATATTTCTTTATTCAAATCGAATTCAATCGGGTTCAAATAAAATCTCACTCAGGTTAGTGAAGCATTTATTGCCATGGGCAGGCCAAAATCTTTCTTCTCCATTTCATTAAGAATCATTCACACACAGACAAATAGATCTATGAACGTTTTTGTTGTCCTCGTCTGAGCTGAAATCTGGATCAGAACTGTACAGCTGAATAGCTACAAAATTGCCTGCATTTTTTGCTACACTAATGCTAGATTGGGCTTGTGAGGCTCTTGTTGCTAGCAGAAGAGACTGTAAACAAAGGAATGCTTGGAAATTAGCCACACTAGGCTAACTTCTGCTCCAACTGTCAGAATCCAGAAGTAAATTTCTAATGAGCTCCGCTTCTCTGCTGAAACTGTGTCCTAAAAAACAAAACATGTTTTTTGATTTTGGCTTAAAACTAAATAATCATAACTAAAGACAACTGGGGATAATTTGAAAATAGAAAAAGGTATTTAGAGTTTGTATTTAGAATAAATAACTTAATTTAAAAAATGTGTTTAAAAACAATTTTCTTTTTAAAATCTTTACAAATCTTGTATTTTATTTGTATATTTCTTCTTATTTCACACAGGAATTTGGCGCCCTGAGCAACAACAATGTTTTTGTTACTGATAATGGCTCAAATGTGGTTGCAGCCTTCAAAGATTATGTCCGACTCTCCTGTGCTGGCCATAATATCAATTTAGTACTAAAACATGTATTTGACCACTTGAACGAGGACAATCCAGTGCACAGCAGAATCATCAAGCTGTTTAAGGAGACAAAGACCCTCGTCACACACTTTAAAAGAGCAGGGTAAGATACCATTAAATGTGGTCATTTATTTTTGGAAAAGCTGCTTGATAATGAAATATATAAGGAACTAATTTAAAGATCCTGTAACAACTATTTCTCCTGTGTCCTCTTTATGTTTTAGATTACAAAAAGAACTGGACCAGTCACTGAAGCAAGCTGTCGAGACAAGGTGGAACACCAGGCTAGCAATGCTACAGTCTGTCAATGATGCTTTAAGATCTGGGAAGCTGCATGACATCCTGCTTCGTAGAAATGAACTTCGTTACCTCAACAACATAGACTCTGAACTTCTTGAAAATCTCATCCATCTCTTGAAACTTTTGATGAGGCTACAAGGCATCTTTCAACTGATCAGACACCTACCTTCACCTTGTCCTACCAACTAAGGCTACCCTACTGAGAGGTTTGTTGATCCAAGATGGAGACAGCAAGATTGTGGCAGAGGTAATAAAAAACATTTCTTATTCTTATTTACTTGGTGGACACAGCTGGTTGTTCAAGTAGCAAACATGAGCTTGGTCCTATTCTATAGACTGTGGATGTGGGCCTCATGTTTTTCAAGAGAAATAATGTACTTTATAGATACTAATGTAATGTTGTTAATTACTTTAATTATTTGCGGAATATAAACTTCACCACACCTTAAGCCCAGTCTGTGTGTCTTTGAAGCTCTTTTTCTTGTAATGATGATATTGAATATGTTGTCATGATATCATTATATGTATGTTATCTGATGTCACTCATCCTCCCCTAGCTGAAAGAGAAGTTAGCCCAGGCAGTGGAGATTAAGTTCAAGGTCCACCTGTACCATAAGGTAGCCACAGCACTCTCTCCTAGCCTGAGAACTTTCTTAAAGAAAACTCTCAACGGCGAGGAATATGAGGAGGTCATCAGCACTCTGACGACATTCACAGAAACACAGGGAAAGAGAAGACAGTGACAGGCCTGTGGAGAAAGAGGGTGAATAACACTAGCATCACAGAGCACTCACAGAGCATTTCTAAATCTAATCACAAAAAGAGTTTTCATTCATTTAGAGGTACACATAATCATTCATAGGCGCCTGTATTACATAATAGGTAGTGATATATAGGTATGTTAGAGTAAAAAAGTACTTTAGCTACAAAATCTAAAAAGTATATATTGTAAATTAAGGAAGCTGAAAACGGCCTGCCCTACTTATTTTTCATATTGTTTTTGTCGTTGTGGTGAGATAATATCTTGTTATAACGAGAAAACGAACTTTGTTTTCTTGTTATAAGGTGATCATCAAGAACGGAAAATGTATTGTCCCTCTTCCTTTCCTGCACAGAGATGCGGACTTTGCGGAGACTCACTTGATTAAAGTCTCTTCGGTTTGTCATTCACAAAAAAACAGTAGAAAAAACACTCAACAAATGTTTTTTTGTCTATTTTTTTATTTATTAATGGATCTACACTCCTCAAACCTCTTTAAGTCCATCTCATCCACCCTCCCTTTATTTTACTAAAACCCCCGAAACATGTTGATTGATAGAACCCAGGGTTGACCAGTGTGCCTGCATGGTGCGTTCACTGAACTCTGGACTGACCCAAACAGCCACTCGGCCCATCAGTCCACTACTGTCATTTTTATAAAATCATCACAAAACAAAGCAGTTTTTCAGAAAAAATGTCAACACTATTAAATCAATCAATTACAGTTCTGATGTTTGACATTTTCTCTGATAAACTGCTTTGTTTTTCTGCTGATGAGCTGAGCTCAGTGAACGCACCCTGCAGACATGCTCAACAGCCCTGGGTTCTATCAACCAACCTGCTGTCGGGAGTTTAGGGAAATGAAAAGAGTGGGGCTGTTAGCATGAGACAGAATTAAGACGTTTAAGGAGCATAGATCCACTAATAAATAAAATATAGACTCAAAACAATGTGTTTTCTCTTCCTGTTTTGTTGTTAACCACAAAATAAAGAGAGTTAAATCAAGTACAGTCTGTGTACATGCGGTATAGGGAGAGAGGTTCTTCATTATCAAGTTATAACGATAAAACAAACTCTATTTTCTTGTTATAACAAGGTAGTGGATCTCGTTATAATGAGAAAACAATCCAAAAAAAAGGTAGGGGAGGCTGTTTCGGCTTCCGTATTAAATGGCAACATCTTACAACAATTTGTCTTTTGTCTGAAGGTGCAAGCCCGATGCAAGGAGTGTCAGAAGTGCACAACTTCTTTTCGAGTTGTGTTGATGAGGAGAGCGAGGACACAAGGGATGAGGAGTCACAGGGGCGACAGTCGGTGGTCCAATACCTGAATGACACCAAATTAACACGTCTTCTGTCTCTTCTTGACTTCTGGAGGGAAATGTCAGGTGGTCTTGAAAAAGTCGCCAAGAGACTGCTGGCCATACCTGCAACAAGCACGTCATCAGAACGTTGCTTCAGTGTTGCTGGCAGGCTCATAGAGGAGAGGCGTTCCACACTTGCACCGGAAAATGTGGATGCACTACTATTTCTCCACAGCAACTCATGAACTGAAGTTGTTGCAGCTGTGTTGTTGTTTGCTGTTGCTTTTTCTTTCTTCTTCTAAAACAGGCAGAGGTGCAGAGTTTCTTGAAAAAAATATTTAATTTTTTCCCTTTGGGCTCCAAAGGAGTTTCACTCTTGATGTTGAACTTTGCAATAAATAATTGAAGTGTAACTTTACGTTTGTGTTTATTTATTTATGATGCTCTTTTTTTTTCTCTTTCTGTTTATTCCCTGGTGGGGTTCAATGGTGCTGGAGAAACTTGGGTGGCTACTGGTTGGAAGTGGGTTTGTTTCCAGCTCATCACAGTGCTTCATGCAGTGACAGAGACAATATTCTGCACACACCAATTTCCAGTATCCAATCAACATGCCAGGATCTTTGGACAGTAAGAAAAACAGGGATGCCCACTGCTTAGTTAATCCACGCATAAACGTCAGATTATGACCTCCACGCAGAAAGATTATCATTCCCAGCTGGAGAATCAGGCAGGTGACCTGGAGCCTGACTCACCACAACACTACAGTGCTTGAAAATGTAGAAACAGAATAAGCTACTGCTCTAAAACATGTTGGAAGCAGATGCGATTAAATTTAATGTTTTACATTATGACTAAATAAAGACAAAAAAAAATAGGGACCGGGACAGGAACGGGATCATTTTGAACGGGAGTGGGACAGGAGTGGGAGTCAGATGGCTGGGAGCGGGATAGGAAAGGATCATTTTTTTAACTTTGGTCCGGGAGCGGGATGGGACAGGATTATTCTTTGTGGGAGCGGGACGGGACAGGAGTGAAAATCCACTCCCGTGTCATCCTCTAGAGTGTGCTCATACCTGAGAGAGTGTGCGCACCTGTGAGTGTGAGTGTGCCCATGGGTCTGCGTGCCTTCGATTGTCCACACACCTGTGAGTTTGTGCACATCTGTGAGCGTTTACGCGTATCTGAAAGCGTGCGCGCGCCTGTGAGTTTGTGCCTGTGAGTGTGCATGCCTGCAATGGTGCACATGCCTGTGATCGCGCCTGAGAGTGAGAGTGTGCACACCTGGGAGTGTGCCTGACTTCTTCCAGGGAGCCGTGCTCTTTTTTATCCACTCTGCCTATATTTCTCTTCAAGCTACACGTGAACGCTCTTTTGCGTTGAGTGTGAGTGTGCGTGCAGGAGCTGGGGGGGGGGGCTGCACCGAGCGGGCGCAGAAGCAGAACTGTCCGTCACATGGTGCACAACCTGAGCCGAGTATGAAAGGATTTGTGATCATTTCAGTATTATATATATATAATAGTTTGCTTGTATTGAATTCTTTCTGACAGTTTGATGTAAGAGGCAAAAAGAAAATATATTTGACCTTAAAATACCTTTAATTCATTATGATGAGAAAATGACTTTAAAACTGTGAATGAAATGGAATCGTGGCTTTGCTGAATCATTACATCCCTACCAGAAAAGCATTTTCCAGAGAAAGTACATTAAACCAACATATTCGGGGTCACCACAGTCAATCGCCCCCAGGATTTGCTGGTGTGGTTTGAAGGGAGAGCCGAAATAGAAGACGCTTTTTTTTAAGGCAGTGGGAGTCCTCTCACCTGGTTATAGATGGACATCAAATACTCCTTCCTCCACCGTCTCCAAGTCCTCCTCGGCAATAACTGGGAGAGAGGCATCAACGTGCAGTCACATGTAAATGCACTCACTCTCTGAACAACAGGTTTCCTGCTTCTATTCACATTTGACAGCAGAACTATCTGCACATTTCATTTTCCAGTATTACGAAGGAGCAGCCAGACGCCGCGCTGTGGTTGGTCCGCCGCATTTCCACTTTACTCTGAAAATGTGCTTCCAGCATCGCTTTCTGCTTCAGTCAATGGAAAACCATCAAAAAAGCAGCTACAGGTAGCAAACGGTTGCTATAGCAACACAGTGATGGTTTCTGCATGTTCCGAGACATAATAATGTAAATATTGATGTGGGGCTATAACAGTCTGTGTGGGGGGGGGCTTCTCACCTGTGCCCTGCAGGCTGGGAGGAGTGTTGGCAGGCGGGGGGAAGCTGTAGGAGCGGGCCTGCAGAGCCGGCGGCGCCTCATGGCTGATGCTCTTCGTCCTCTTCCTGCACTCCACAGCCAGACGGCTCCGGCAGGACTTGTGGCAGTTCACCCCGCAGGCTGTCGGGTGGGGGAGAGACGACCGGGCCGGTAGCGCACGGGAGAGAGAAGACGGGGCAAGAGGGTGACAGGAGAAGAGAGGGTCAGACAGAAGCAGCGCTGACAGGGGGGGAGCTGGAGGGGGGACGGCGCTCTGGAGACGCTGCATGCAGACGCGTGGAGGGTGGCACACGGTCAGGCCAACAACAACCTGCTCAGCCCGGGGGGGGGGTCTGAGAGGACCACAGCAAGACAACAGTAAATGTTTGTGTACATTTTCCTTCCATCTTAATATTTCTATCAGAAATGATCAAAATATGCAGGAAGCTCATTTAAAGTCATCCTTTCATCTATTTTCAAAATGTTCCCGGTGATTTTTAGTTTTGATTAAGATGGTTTTGTCCTAAATTAACAAAAAAAGGACATAGTTTCTGTAGAGTAGCAAGAGTTCTACGAGACCCCATAATGCAGGGGTCTGCAACCTGCAGCTCCAGAGCCACGTCTGGCTCTTCTACCCTCCACTGTGGCTCTCTGGTCAAAGAAAAATACAAACCTCTTAGTTTAAAAAAAGTAAAATAACATCACTACGTTAACAGAGAACGAAAAAGAACAGAGAAATCCCAGTGTTTAAAGTGTGCCTCATGGTTCAAAAAATACAGTTAATTAGCTGTGTTTTAGAAAGTTAGATTTATGAATTTATGGCTGAGAAATACCACCAACGTTTAAAAATAAAATGTTTCTTTTCTTTTATCGCTGACCAATAGATTTACTCCACTGAGATGATTCTGTATGACACAGGAAGTCTTTTACTTTGAAAGGCAGTCTTGCGAACCTCTGTTAAAAGTAATAAACTGTTTCATATATGGGGAGAAAAACTCTCTTCTCTTTTAATTTGTTTTATTAATGCCAAAAAATAATTGTTTATTTATATTTGTCACAAAAACAATAACATCAATACGAAATCGTATTTTTTTCTAAATCAGGATTTTCTCAAACTCAAGCCAAAATCCAAAACACACCTTAAGTTGCGGGTCGAACAGGATAAACATTTATTGAACACAATAAAACTACATTTTGTAAACTTTAAAACCAGAACCTTTTGACATAATTATGAACTAGATACATATATAGGATTACCTGCAATAATGCTAGTGTGAATGCTGTAAGCTGAATTTGGCTGCTGAAGACGCTAGTGCTGATAGATGAAGATGCTAAAGAGGATAGCCAGCTAAAATATTAGCAAAATGCCAAATTTGCCTAAAAACAAATTAGGTTATCCAAAACAAATAACATGTAGCTCTGAAAAAATAGATAAACTTCAAAATAGCCTAAAAAACTGAAAAAGCCTAAATTAGCAACAAAAAAAAAAAACAGCTAGCATGTAGCAAAACATTAGCTAAACTCCAAAACAGCCCAAAAAAAACTTTTTAAAAAATCCTAAATTAGTCAAAACAGCTAGCATGTAGCTGAAATATTAGCTAAACACCAAAATAGCCTCAAACATCTTAGTAAATATCAAAATAGTCCAAAAGTTAGCAGAATACAAATTTTTAGAACTTTATAACCGTAATTTTTTAACAAATTCTGAAATTTAAGAAATGCAGGAATATTATTCCAGAATAAATCAACTTAAACCTTAAATAACTTTCAATATTTTACTCTCCATAAAAATATATTTTGTGAAAATTATGCAAGTTAGAAAAGATGCCGACCCCTTCCCATAATGCATCTGTTTACAGTCTCTCCTACTAGCTTACAGCTCCCCACATCCTCAATCTAACATCACCGCTGCAACAACAAATAAAGGAGCCGGATAGTTTTGAACTTCAGACTTCAGGTAACAACTTCTAGCTTTTTCTAACTGCGTTTTTTCTCCTGATTTACTATAATTTCAACAAAGAAATATTCAGAAATGCAAATTTAAGCTTAATTTCCTTTGTATATTTCCTCCATCATGACATTTGCCACAAACATGTCAAACACAAATTCCATTTGATTGGATGTTTAATGTCTATAAAACTTTTCTTTTTGACTCTTTGAAGCATCACAACGAAGCAGCAGAGTCTCTGACCAAAAATACTCCCACGCAAACATTAAAGTTCAGCCAGATAAGTAAAAGCTCTGTTCTGCTGCATATTCTGGTATGGGATAATGCCCGACGAGATGTACATTATCAGACAATAGTGGACAACATCGTCAGACCTTATCCCTTACTTACTTCAGGACTAACAGTCTCCTTGAGCTGTCTGCCACATTTGGGGGTTTAAAGAAAGTAAAAATGGCTGTGTCTCGTCTGTGTTACCTTGTGACGCCCACAGCATTCCCAACGGAAAAAACCTGCTCCACAGGTCCATCTAAGATACATGTGTCTGAAACATCATTATTTTTGGTCAAACTTGTCCAATTTGACTCAGTTATCCTTCCTTTCCTGCTTGATTGCGTTTTTCCGTCCTGTAAAGTGATTTTCCCGCTCTTTCCGAGCATGCAGCTGACGGAGCTGATGCTCAGAGCTCTGGGCTTTAGCTGATTCATTGCAGTGACTTCCCCGGAGCTGCGCTGGCCTGCCTGAGAGTGGTAATGGGGATGAATGGCTGCGGGGCTCTCTCATTGACTTCCTCTGGTCTCATTAATGAAACAAGCCTGAACACTTCCAGCCACACTGCAGTCCTCTGGAGTGGAGAGGACATAAAATGGAGACATTACTGTTACAGAATTATTTGCCATCAGATTCCTGGTTTGTTTTTTCATTAAGAGATTTTACCTCTATTTTGGAATCAGAATACATTTATACTAATGGCCAAATTAGTATAATCAGACTGGGCTTTCTCCAAGCTGCATATTGTGAAGGCTACAGGTAATGGACCTCCAAGGACCAGAGGAACACTAATTACTCTGGCTGCTATGCAACTGGACTGCTTGACAATAGCTCGCTGCTATTTAATGAGCACTGCTAAGCCTTCCTGAGAGCCTGGATGAATGAGGAGCCACAACTGCTAATTCAAGGGCTTGTTTTTCAGAAGATGTTGACAGAAATGTCTTCAAATAGCATCGCATGAGCCAGGAAAGAGTTTTGATTTATAGAGATGAATACATCGCAAAAAATCTTTAAATTGTATCCGGTTTTATTATTCAGTTTCTAGTCAAACTAGAAAAGGTAAATTACCTGCAATAATGTTAGAGTGAAAGCTTTTTTGCTGAAGATGCTAAAGAAATTTACTGCAATTGCTGAAAGGATTTGCTGAAAAAGCTGAAGCTTTTCAGCATATTGCTCAAATTGCTAAAGGACTTGAAGTTGCAGATATTGTATTAAGTGAACAAGGAATTTCTTGAAAAATTGAAAACAATTTGTAAAATTTAAAAATGCATTAAAAGTATGAACTCAGAATTAGCCCACAACCTCAATAGAAGCTAAATTAGCCATAAAAGGGAGCATTTTTCTCAAAAGTAAGCTTACATCCAAAAAAGCCCCAAAATGCTTAGTAGGTGCCAAGTTAGCCAATAAAAGCTAGCTTGTTGCTAAATTTTAGCTTAACTCATTATTAGCCTTAAAAACCTCAGTATATGCTAAAATAGCCAATAAAAAAGCTAGCATGTTACTAAAATTTTAGCTAAACTCAAAATGATCCCAGAAAAACCTCAGTAGCATTGATGTCTTTAGAATGCTGAACGTTTTCAGACAAATACTGGTTACAAAGTGCGCTAAAAATTTGAGAAATTACATGGAAAAAAGGCAACAATTGTGTAAAATCGTCAAAAAGTGTGTAATATTTCAACATTAGCTTGAAATGTAACAATACCATAAGTACAGGCATGAATTTTCTGAACATGCTGAATGTTTTTAATTTGGATAAAGTGCATAAAATTTGCTGCAGTTCTGTTTTCAGAAATGCTGATGTCAACAGACAACAGTATACTGTTGTTAAATCAATTAACAAATTTCTGTTCTTTGTTACATCTAAAAATATGATATATAATTGATGTTCAACTTCAAATATATGTAAGAGGCTATATATGTTGAACATGTAATTTAAAAAGCTTTTACATATTTTTGATAAAAAAAGAAAATGTATAATTAAGCAGTGAAAGTCCTGAAAAAAAAAAACCTTAAATAAAAACTCTATATATATTGCCACATATATTTTAATTTGAATGGGAAAGTCTTTTTACTGATGAACAAATAAATTCATTAATGGCTTTCCATATGATAACCCTGGTTAAAATGGCCTTGTTTATGTTGGAATGAATGTTAGTGGACTTCTTACCTCCATTAGAGGATCATTGGACTACAAACATGGCTACCTGCGACTTCCTGTCACACAGGTGCTCGACTGATTACACACATTTTTCAAATGAGAGGAGAGTCTCTCAGAAATCATCTGGGAGGAGTGAGGGTCCGACCGGAGTGAGGATTCTGGAGTGTGTCATGAACAACGTTGATAGCCGCTGGACACATTATTGAGGGTTACCGTGACAACCGAGAAGAGCACCAACCGCGTTGGTGGAAGATGCTGGAATTCTTTCTGCCATTGGGTGAGACCTTTACATGCATCATCTATGACCCGGTAAGCCACATATTTACATCCTGCAGACGGAACGTTGATGACCTGCGGACTACTGTGGACTGTTTTCATCTTAATGGAGGAGGACATCAAACTAAGAACTAAAGTAAAAAGACTTGGGTTGGTCTGGGGAAAGGACTTGTATGTGTGTGAATAGAAATTGTTTAAAAAAAATGATAAAAGAAAAAACGCATGTTGATTTGTTTTTGGATTTTTGTGGGAGTGCATAAAAAGAATAGAAGGAAAAAAGCAATAACTCTCTTTACATACATTTGTATCACTGTTTTTGTTTTGTTTGTTTGTAATAATTTTCTCTATTGTAGTGTTACAAACTATTTTGCAAAATTTGAAAATCTTGTTTTTAGACATTCAAGAAATTTCACCAGCTTTTAAGTTGTTTTAACACGGGGTGTCAAACTCAATCTCACTAGGGTCCAAAATCTAAAACTCACTTTAGATTGCGGGCCAAACTGTAAACACTGTAAAACTACATTTTTGTTAACTTAAAAACATAACCTTTAGACATATTTAGGAGCTAGATCTTTAACATTTACTAAACAATGGGAGGATCAGCCCCTTGAGATGATACATCTCGAGAGGTTCGAGAGGTGCTTTTCGAGAGGTTCCTCTTTGAATTAATAACTGAAATGAAGACAGAGTAAAGTACATAACAATTAAGGATACAATTAAGGTACCAGTTAAGTATATAACAAACACTTAAAAAAAAAAAAAACATTCACAAAACATTCAGATATATCGCATTACCTGTGATAATGCTAGAGTGAATGCTTTAAGCTGAATTTGGCCCCAGAAGATGCTAGTGCTGATAGCTAAAGATGCTGAAATTGATATCTGCAAACACAGAAGCTAATAGCCAACTAAAATATTAGCTAAATGCCAAATCAGCATAAAAAAAAACAGCCAACATGTACATTTTAGCCTTATTTCAAAACCGCCTAAAAGACTTTTTTTTTAAAGCCTAAATTAGCCAAATCAGCTATATGTGGCTCAAATATTGGCTAAACTCCAAAGTAGCCTAAAAAAATCTTATTAAATGCCAAAATAGTTACCCGGAGGGCCGGATCCAGCCCCCGGGCCTAGACTTTGACACATGTTTTAACATCTCTTTGTTTTAAATTTTCCCAAGCTTTTCTCAAAATCAGCATAGTCGATGAAGTTTTGTCACATTAAGAGCTAAGATCTAGAAATATATATATTATTATTTATATTATAACTTGATTTAGGACCCAAAAAAACATCAAATACGTTTAAGAAATGTTTGTAAGACATCTTAAAACATTTTTAAAACAAAAATGTAGAATCATGTTCTAAGAATCAGTTCTAGTTCAAGATTTTATGAGGATTTATTAAGATGGACTAACTTGTACAAAGATTGTCATTTTATTTGTTTACATCTACAATCTTTTTTGTTTTTTTGTTTTTTACACTGCAATCGAAATGAATAACAATTTGGTTAATAAAAACTATTAGATACTTGCATAGAATTAATAATAAATGCCTCCTCCGACCACCAGAGGGAGCCCTCTCCTGAGTACTAACTGTCTTTAGCACCTTCCTCACTACAGCTGATCATCCTCATCAGAACCACCAGCCTTTATACTCATTCCAGCCTCAACTTCAGTTTGAAGTCTTGATCGTGTTTATCTGTCAGTCTGAGCAGTTTTTACTAGTTCTATTCTCTGTTTTTGACCCTCGTCTGTTTATTTGTTCCTCTGCCCCCTCTCTGTGTTTCTGACCATTGTCTGTCTTTTTGACGCTTTCTTTTCGTCTCGCTCTCTTCCTCAAAATGAAATAATTATTACTGGGCTGTATAACATTCAATTTGAAGTATTTCTTTCCAACAGTTCACTTTTTAAGCTTAAGTTTTTGTGGAACTCTTTGTGTCTAGATTTTGATGTCTTATTTTCAGATTTCTTGTTAACCCTTTAACACAGGAGCTCCAGTGTTTATGTTCTGTAACTTTTTCAAACGTAGGAGAAACTCCTTCAGATTCCACTGGAATTGTCATGTTGACGGTTTAAAAAGTTACAGTACATTAAAAATTTTGGCTAATGTAGTTTTTTTTTTTCAGTTTCTTAGGCTAATCTGGCATCCACCTAATATTTTAGCTAGCTATTAGCTTCAGCTATTAGCTTCTGCTTTTTCAGCTTTTAGCTTCAGCGATTTCAGCTATCACCGTCACCATTTTCAGCTACTGGCTTCAGTGTTTTCAGCTATTAGCTCCTGCTTTTTAAGCCATTGGCTTCAATGATATCAGCTTCAGCATTTTCAGCCATTCGCTTCAGCGTTTTGAGCTATTACTTCAGCATTTTCAACTATTAATTTGAGCATCTTCAGCAGCCGAATTCAGTTTACAACATTCACAATGGCATTATCGCAGGTAATGCTATATATCTAGTTCATATATATGTTTGTTTAATAAAGGTTTGTCCCACAAACTCAGGTGTGTTTTGGATTTTGGTATTTTGTGCGATTGAATTTTGACACTGCTGCCTTAAAGGATCTGTCTCTCACTGAAAACTCAGAGATGAAACAAGAAAAATGACATCAAACTTCTGAGAAGTGTATACTCACCTTTGCACTTGTATCCTTGCTTATAAAATCCCCAAATCTGCAAAAAAAAAAAAACAAGGGAGACAAAATTGTTGTTTACTACATTGAGGTTTTTTTTATGAAAAAGAAAAGAATGAGTGAAATATTTAAAAAAAATCATCCCCATTACAGCAAATGCAGAATATACACTTTATTCTTTTTTTTTTAATTACTGACAGGTTAAACACTCACTCCAGTGAAATTGATGTTTTTAACATTGTCTTGCAGCATTTCTTTTTTTATGATGGAAGGCATATATAAATAAAATAAGCTTAAAATTGCATTCTTTATTCAAATTGTTGACATTCACTTTAAAAAAGGCTGCATGCGCCTAAACAATCTTCTCCTAAACAATCCCTCGGCCGTATCAAAGCAAATCCACTGAAAGTGCGATAATCAGATGATCCACTCAACATGTTTTCATTATCATTAATATTATTTTTAAGAGCCTGTTCACTCATATTTTTCTAAATCCGTGCAGCCATCTGCATGTTGCCTGCACATAAATATGTGGAAGCTATTAGCTTCAGCATTTTCAGCTATTAGCTTCAGCGTTTTCAGCTATCAGCTTCAGCATTTTCAGCTATCAGCTTCAGCATTTTCAGCTATTAGCTTCAGCGTTTTCAGCTATTAGCTTCAGCGTTTTCAGCTATTAGCTTCAGCATTTTTAGCTATTAGCTTCAGCATTTTCAGCTATTAGCTTCAGCGTTTTCAGCTATCAGCTTCAGCATTTTTAGCTATTAGCTTCAGCATTTTCAGCTATTAGCTTCAGCGTTTTTAGCTATTAGCTTCAGTGTTTTCAGCTATTAGCTTCAGTGTTTTCAGCTATCAGCTTCAGCGTTTTCAGCGTTTTCAGCTTCAGCGTTTTCAGCTATCAGCTTCAGCATTTTTAGCTATTAGCTTCAGCCTTTTCAGCTATTAGCTTCAGCGTTTTTAGCTATCAGCTTCAGTGTTTTCAGCTATTAGCTTCAGTGTTTTCAGCTATCAGCTTCAGTGTTTTCAGCTATCAGCTTCAGTGTTTTCAGCTATTAGCTTCAGTGTTTTCAGCTATTAGCTTCAGCATTTTCAGCTATTAGCTTCAGTGTTTTCAGCTATTAGCTTCAGTGTTTTTAGCTATTAGCTTCAGTGTTTTCAGCTATTAGCTTCAGCGTTTTCAGCTATTAGCTTCAGTGTTTTCAGCTATCAGCTTCAGCATTTTTAGCTATTAGCTTCAGCATTTTTAGCTATTAGCTTCAGTGTTTTCAGCTATTAGCTTCAGTGTTTTCAGCTATTAGCTTCAGCGTTTTCAGCTATTAGCTTCAGCGTTTTTAGCTATTAGCGTTCAGCTATTTTCTTTTATTAGCTTCATCGTTTTTAGCTATTAGCTTCAGCGTTTTCAGCTATCAGCTTCAGCGTTTTCAGCTATTAGCTTCAGCGTTTTCAGCTATTAGCTTCATCGTTTTTAGCTATTAGCTTCAGCGTTTTCAGCTATCAATTTCAGCATCTTCAACTATCAGCTTCAGCATCTACAGCGGCCAAATTCAGCTTAGAACATTCACACTAGCATTTTCAGTAATACTATATAACTAGTTTTTAGTTAGCTTAAAGCTAATGATGGTTAAGATTTGCATCCAATTTGCTCATGACCCGATTAGTCAACAAATCGAAAAACATAATCGGTGATTGGTCGACTATTGAATTAATCATTTATGGTAGCACTAATACTCAAACACAAAATCTTTAACATATTGTAACTTTTCAGTTGTTAACACGATAATTCCAGTAGATTCTGAAGGAGAACAGCAGCACAGAGAACATAAACCCCGGAGCTCCGGGATCAAAGGGTTCAACCTTTGTGGGTTTTTCATTTCACTGTTTAATGATTGTATTTATTCTTGCCTTCAAGTTTTTGATTTTTCTTTCATTACAAGAGCAAGACCCTCTGTGCTGTCAACAGCTTTTGTATTTGGATGAAAACATTGGGGGGGGGGGCAAAGAGGCATTTAGTGAGGCGGGGGGGGCAGCAGAGATCAAGCAGGACAGAAGGAGCGCAATGGCGGCGGGGGGCAACAATGACATGAAAGAGCCGGAGCTGGAGATCACAAACAGGACATCTGAGGGACGCAGAAAATATCCTGACCTCTTCATACGTACACACCTACATACCCCCCCCACACACACACACACACACAAGCAGAGGCTAAAGAACAAAGAGAAGAACACAACCGTCACACAGCTCTGTACAGTTAATAAATGTGCAGTTATTGAAGCAGATTTCTGAACATTAGTAAAGTTTAAATCATGGGTGCCCAAAGTGAGGCCCGCGGGCCGAATTTGGCCCGCCGAAGGTTGTGTTTGGCCCACCAAGTGTGGCAGTGAAAGCCGTGTGTGTTTAGAAACTGAGCCTGTTGCCCACAACACATTTTAACAAGTGCTCTTTGAATTACCGTAATTCCAGAACGGTTTGCTCTATTTGAAACAGTTTCTGAAAGCTGAGACATTGAGCTTTATTTTCAATATCTGAACATTACGGTAATTTTACCCAGAAGTCCGTGCAGAACTGCTTTGTTTACCAGTGAGACAGACGGAGCGGTGGAGAGATGCAGAGAGCGGAGCGGTCGAAAAGAGTTTTTAGAACGGCGAAAAAAATGAGAAAAATGTCTGAAAGACAACAATTGTGGGAAATATAACCTTCATGGAGGTTCAGAGAAGATTTTGAGATTGAAATTTTGAGTTTTGGAAACCTATTTTTTCAGCCAAACATTAATATTTTTTTCAAAATATTTTATTTCGGTTTCAAATAATATTGGCCCCGAATTTAGCTCCATACATTTCAGGCTTCAGCGTTCAAAACTCTTGTGTTCTCATTTTGATGAGCCATTTCTGGGCTCTACATGAATATATGAACGCACACTGAAAGCTGAACCAGTTCATCTTTGACCAAAACTCACATTTGACAGTGATGGAGACCCTTTGACTCATGGAAGTGCCAACGGGTGGACAATTGATCATGATAATTGAAGTTTGTGCCCATGTGAAATTCTATGACACCAAAATTATTGGAATAGAGCTGTGAAAGAAAGAGCCTTGAATAAAATTCAACAGATTTGACAGTCCAGTCCATGCTGAAAGCACATTGTTGTTCAGTGTGTTCTTGAACGCACCACACAAGTCTGGTGTGAACATCGCATCAGAGATTTATTTATTTTTCAGATTTCCTGTAATTTCTGTCAGTTTTAGAGTTTTTTTTGTGTTTTCTAACATTTATTTTTCTGAAGTCATCTTCTCATATTGTGTGATGAAGAACAGGTGTCTTGCTGATCCATGACGAGAAAGCGCCTCTGCTTTCTAATGAGCAGCAGCACCTGCAGCACACATCCTCAGCTCTCTCTCAAAGACACCCTTTTCTTTCAGTTTTTTAATCACAAACAGGCAGGATCAAATTGGCTCCATGTGGTTTTCTGTCAGGCGTGGAAATCCTGCCAAAGCAGACGGGAAGATTTCTCTATAACAGGGAAAGTCACGAGAATTTAGCTGAAATTATGTGACAGAAACTATGAAATGAGGAACATCCTATTGATGTGCTGATTTAGAAAGATCCATCTTAATTAGAAAATATGAATAATAATGGAGAGGAAACCATTTCTTTGGTCCAGCAGAGACAGATGAACCTAATGTTTGAGTTTGCAGCCAGGAGTGGAGAACAGCACGCTGACCTGATGATGAGCAAACACGCTTCACTGTAGACCAGGGGTGTCAAAATCAATCACACAAGGGGCCAAAATCCAAAACATCCTTTAGGTCACGGGTAGAACAGGATAACACTCTAAAACTACATTTTTAAAACTTTAAATCTGTAACGATTTAACATAATTATGAACTAGATATACAGCATTACCTGTGATAATGCCAGTGTGAATGCTGTAAGCTGAATTGGCTGAAAATGTAAGAATGCTCTGATGTGAAGCTGATAGCTGAAAATGTTCTTAATACCTAAAAGATAAAGACACTGAAGCTTGAAAATGAAGCTGACAGAAGCTGCTGAAGAAAATGTTGAAGCTAATACCTAAAAATGCTCAACTTGATGGCTAAAAACACTGAAGCTGATAGCTGAAAATAATGAAGCTGATAGCTGAAAACACTGAAGCTGATAGCTGAAAATAATGAAGCTCATAGCTGAAAACACTGAAGCTGATAGCTGAAAATGTTGAAGCTAATCCCTAAAAATGCTCAAGCTGATGGCTGAAAACGCTGAAGCATAGCTGAAAATGTCCAAGTTAATACCTAAAAATGCTCAACCTGATGGCTAAAAACACTGAAGCTGATAGCTGAAAATAATGAAGCTGATAGCTGAAAACACTGAAGCTGATAGCTGAAAATAATGAAGCTGATAGCTGAAAACACTGAAGCTGATAGCTGAAAATAATGAAGCTGATAGCTGAAAACACTGAAGCTTATAGCTGAAAACACTGAAGCTTATAGCTGAAAATAATGAAGCTGATAGCTGAAAACACTGAAGCTGATAGCTGAAAACACTGAAGCTGATAGCTGAAAACAGTGAAGCTGATAGCTGAAAATAATGAAGCTGATAGCTGAAAATTCTGAAGCTGATAGCTGAAAATAATGAAGCTGATAGCTGAAAATTCTGAAGCTGATAAATAAAAACGCTGAAGCTCAAAGCTAAAAAAGCTGAAACTGATGGCTGAAAAAGCTGAAGCTGAAAAATGTGGAAGCTTAGAGCTAAAAAACGCTGAAGCTGATAAATAAAAATGCTAAAGCTGAAACTCTGAAGCTGATAGCTAAAAACACTGAAAGAGATGGATAAAAACGCTGAAGCTCAAAGCTAAAAAGCTGATAGCTGAAAATGTTGGAGCTGATAGCTGAAAAAGCTGATAGCTGAAAATGCTGACGCTAAGGGCTAAAAACGCTGAAGCTGATAAACAAAAATGCTGCAGCTGAAACACTGAAACTGGTAGCTGAAACGCTGAAACTGATAGCTGAAAATGCTAAAGCTGTTAGCCAGCCAAAATAATAGCTAAATGCCAAATTTACCTAAAAACAAAACAAAAAAGATTTAGCCTGACTTAGGTTGGCCACATCAACTAACATGTAGCTGTAAAAGAGCTGAATTTCAAAATAGGCTAAATTATCTAAAACAGCTAGCGTGTAAATATTAGCCTAATTCCAAAAATTGCCTATAACATTTTTTTTTAAAAAGCTTAAATTAGCCAAAACAGTTAGCATGCAGCTAACATATTTGCTAAACTGCAAAATTGCATAAAAAAAAAATAAATGCTTATTTAAGTTTTTTTTTTTTTTTTTTTTTTTAGGCTAATTTCTATCACCACTAGCATCTCCAGTTACCAAATTCAGCCTCCAGCATTCACACTAGCATTATCACAAGTAGTGGTATCTAGTTCATAATTATGTTAAAAATTCACGGTATAAATTTTTAAAAATGTAGTTGTAGAGTGTTCAATAAATGTTTATCCTGTTCGGCCCACAGGTGTGTTTTGGACTTCGGACTCTTGTGTGATTGAGTTTGACACCCTTGTTATAGATGGTTCTGCGGTAACAGTCCTTCGTGAGCGCTCTGCAGGCTGAATTCAAGCAGAGAAATGAAGGTGAAGCCACCTCAGACTCTCTGGCTCCGTCCTCAAGCTGACTCACTAAACATCAGATGTCTCCTCGGGGTGTTGTTCAGGGCGAGAGGACGCACTCCCACGTACAAGCACAGAGCCAACACTGCTCCAGATGAGAGCCATCATTTCATCCAATTACCTTCCTCCCATATTTCCCCGAACGCAGCTTCAGCAGCGCGCGGCTACTACCCGCAGTAATTGGCATTGGCCCGATCTGACACTGAGAAACCTCTGAGAGATGATCAATCATGGCTGTCTGGGAAAATAATGAGGAGTTTTGTGGCTGAGGAACGGCATGATGAGTGCAAATGATTTTTGACCTTTTGAAACAAACTCTGACTCCTGCTTTTCCGCAGAGAATGATACTTTTGATGAAAGCCAATGAAGGAATCTTCCTGCAGACTGCACATTTCATCCATCTATATGTCATTTTAAAGGGACGGTACGTCAGAAACGCTGGAGACAAAAAAAAAAAAGCAATAAAGGTTTGTGTTCACTCACAAAGCCAGCGCAGTGCTCGCAGAATGTGGGCTTCACATAGGTGGTTTCTGTGAACGTGTGAATGAAACCCATCTTGCAGTTGAGCAGAGAGCTGGCCTTCATGAAGTAGTCGATCATCTCCTCCCTGCTGATCTTCCCGTCTCTGTGAGAGGAGACGAGGGTCAGACAAAAGCTGTGGGATCAAATCAGTTTAAAGCAGTGGCAAAGTCCAGGCCCGGGGGCCGGATCCGGCCCTCCGGGTAATTCTATCCGGCCCTCCAGATCATTTTATTTTATTTTTGACCCAATGATAACTTGCACTTATTTCTAACTTGTATAAATTTGATTAAATGTATTTTTATGGAGAGTAAAATATTGAAATTTATTTAAGGTTTAAATTGATTTATTCTGGAATAATATTCCTGCTTTTTTAATATTCATAATTATGTTAAAAAATTACAGTTTTAAAGTTTTAAACATTGGCATTCTGCTAGCTTTTTGTTATATTTTGGAATTTACTAAGATTTTTAAGCTATTTTGGAGTTTAGCTAAAATTTCAGCTACATGCTAGCTGTTTTGACTGATTTTAATTTATTTATTGTTCAGTTTTTTAGACAGTTGTTAAGTTTAGCTATTTTAGTAGCCAAATGCTAGCTGTTTTGAATAACATAAGCTTTTTTGTTTGTTTGTTTTACACTAATTTGGCATTTAGCTAATATTTTAGCTGGCTCTAAGCTTCAGTATTTTTGGCTATTAGCTTCAAGTATTTCAACTATCAACTTCAGAATGATCAGCATTATCATAGGTAATACTATATATCTAGTTCAAAATTATGTAAAAAATGTACTGTTTTAAAGTCTTAAAAATGTAGTTTGAGAATGTTCAATAACTGTTTATCCTGTTTGGCCCGCGACCTGAGATGTGTTTTGGATTTTGGTCCTTTCTGTGATTGATTTTGACACCCCTGTTGTAACGTAAATGAAAAACAAGATTGAAAATTTGAAAAAATAAAATGGAACATTTGAACCAATTCATATTGAAAACGTAAACATTTTTTTTAAGAAAGTAATGTTTATTTGAACTTTCAACTTTTCCTTTTTTCGTTTCTCATTCTTTGCTTTGAGTTCTCTGTTTTCAGTTTCAATACAGAGTTTTCAAGTTTTTGCTACTGAGCTGATCCTAATTTTACACGGGCATGGGGCTTTGAGTTTATTTTAAAACTGTTTTCAAATTCTCACTTCTTTTTTCAAATTTTAAAACTTGTTTTTCATCTACTTTAAGGAGATCCTGATTTGACCCCATAGAAAGCTCCTTAACTGTGGAGGGATATTTGTACCACCATATTGCAAGCTAAGGACACAGTTTGGAGATCAATTTTTTTAAAATGTGAAGTCTTGGGAATATAACTACATTATTTGCAAATGAAAACATTAAAAATTAGCTTTCAAAAACTTTTCTTCCAAAAAATATTTTTGAGTTTACAGCACAAACATTTTTAGATACGTTGTGCCTCATCTCACTTTGGCCCTATCTTTGATTTTGCATTCATCTTTCTGTTTGGTGTAATGTTTGTTCCAGCCTGCTGATTGGTCTCAATTCTATCCAATCAAATCACCATATTTATCTAACATGATGTCTGCTAGTGAAGAATAAAAAAACATGTTGGATCATTTTAAAAATATTCAATTCTTTTCAGTATTGATTACATTTTATCTAGTTAAATTAGTGAATTTATGGCTAAGAATCACCTCAAACTAGAATAAACTCTAACGTTTATCTGCTGCTAATTCGTATTTGTATTCATGAAAACCTGAGAACCTGATTGGATGGAATCTAGTCCAATCAGCAGGCTGGCACAAGCATTACAAACATTTCATCGCAAAATCACCTAAAAACATCTGTGCTGCAATCGCAAAAACAGCTTTATAAAAATGCAAAAAACATTTTTGAAAGCAACACAAAAAATGTGCAAACGCAAAATTTTTTTGAAAGCATTTAAAAAAGTTTGCAAACAAAAAAATATTTTTAAAAGCAAAAAAGAGTTTGCAAATCCAGACAAAATTTGGAGAACAGAAACATTTTGCAAATGCAAAAAATGTTTGATAGTATGAAAAAGTTTGAGATTGCAAAAATAATTTTTGAAAGCATAAATAGGTCTGAAAATGCACAAAAAAAGTTTGCAGAAATGAAGAAAAAAAATTGTGAATGCAAAACTAGTTTTTTTTAAAGCTAATTTTAAATGTTTTTATTTGCAACTTAACACCTTCAATTTTGTTTGCAAATTAGAAAAATCCGATCTCAAAACCATGACTTTTGCTTCCAATATGGTTGCAAAAAAAATCACTCCGTATTAAACTCCTGGTGCAGACGGAGCCAGTACTCACTGGTTCTTGTCCAGTTCCCCAAACTTGCTCAGGTACGGAAAGTTGTTCCTGATCGCCTCAAATTCATCCCTGGAGATGTGACCGTCACCGTCTGTGTCGAAGTTCTTGAAGACCGACTGCAGGCAGAGAAGACGCGCATCACACACGCTTTTCAGGGAGTCAAACAGCAAGACAATAGGTCACAGTATGAGGCCACAGCAGAATGTCTGGCAAGTTATGGTTTAATGGCTGCATCTTTTTAATGGAAGTTTCTCTTTAAAATTTCCTTTAGTGTTAATGCAAAAGCAAAAAACTGTCCAAACAAACTGCTGCCTTTATGTTTTTGCATCCATTTCTCACTGAAAACTCTACTTTGCAAGAGAAAAAGGTAAAAAAAAAAGTTCATAAAATCATATAATATTCTAGGTTCAAGACACGAACCTGTGTAAAATGAACCAATGTAAAATAAATTGGAGCACTAAATTTGAGTAAAATAACATCAACTTTAAAATCTACTAAAACATTTTCAAAGCATTTTATTGGTTTAATAGTCAGTTTGGAAGAAACTGTTTCATTGCTGGTTGTAAAGTATGTAAACCCTGTAACACCTGAGGCGTCGCCGGTGATAACACAAAATCTTTAATGTACTGTAGCTTTTCAACCATTAATATGATAATTCAAGCGGGAATATGTTGGTTGTGGAAAAATTATAGTAAATCAAAGAACATAAACAATGTGGTCCAAACAAAAACAAAACAAAAAAAGAGCCAATATGTGGAAACCACGGCAGATTTTGACACCTAAAGCTTTGAATTGACACACCAAAACAGTTCAATTTCTGTGTATTATGTATATTTATTTGTGCTATTTGTTACTGTTGATGATTCATGTCTGTAAATGTTAACAACTGGAAACATACCATTAAAAATATATATAAATATTGAATTAATAAGAAAATCCTACATGGATCTGCTCTCTAAAGCTAAGTTCTCTCCATACATGGACTCACATGTTCGAGTGACTGCTTACTGTAAATGCGCATCTTAAGCTTTCGCGTTCAAAACTCTTGTGTTTATGCTGCAAGTTTTCAGGTCAGTTTTCAAAGCTAATAATTGTGGTTTGTGCCCAGACGATATTCTATCACATCAAGTTTTTCATATATCAGAAAAAAGCTGCAAAAGAAAAAGTCTGGAGAAAGAGTCTCTAGATTTATGGGTATCTGGTAGTAACAGACCAGTGTGAACGCCGTATGCTCAACGCTTATTTAAAACCACCACACACTGTACCACACATGCCTGGTGTGAACATAGACAAAAACTGACTTCACTACAATATTTCTATCGCATCTTCATTAGAAAAGTCCAACCCCCTGCCACAAAGGGGTAAGGCTCGTAATAAAGTCTAGGCCCGGGGGCCGGATCCGGCCCTCTGGGTAATTCTATCCGGCCCTCCAGATCATTTTATTTTATTGGTATTAATGGTCCGATCTTATCTTGTGCTTATTTTTAACTTGTATAATTTTGACAAAATCTGTTTTATGGAGGGTAAAATACTGGTTATTTAAGTTATTTAAGGTTTAAGTTGATTTATTCTGGAATATTCCTGACTTTTTATCATTCATAATTATGTTAAAAAGGTATAGTCTTAAAAATTGGCATTCATAGTTTGACATTTACTAAAAAATGTTAGGCTATTTTGAAATGTAGCTATTTTTTTCAGCTACACTAGCTGTTTTTGGCAAACCTAAGTTTTTGGGTTTTTTTTTTAGTTTTTTAGGCTAATTTTGAATTTATCTTCTGCGTTTTCAGCCATTAGCTTTGATGATTTTAGCTTTAGCGTTTTAAGCCATCAGCTTCAGCATATTTAACATAAATTTCAGCATCTTCAGCTATTAGTTCTCTCATCTTCAGTGGCAAAAATTTAGCTTAATGCATTTCAACTAGCATAATGCTATATGTCTAGTCCATAATTATGTTAAAAAGTTACGGTTTTAAAGTTTATTAAAATTTAGTTTTGAAGTGTTCGATAAATTTTATCCTGTTCGTCCCGCGACCAAAGGTGTGTTTTGGATTTTGTCCCCTTTGTGCAATTGAGTTTGACACCCTGGCCGTACAGGATCAATCGTAAGAAAAACAGTTTTATCCAAAGTTGTCCATTCCAAAAGGATAATTGTGACTATAAAAGACATTCGTTACAGATCTTTTATCACTGAAACATCTAAAAACCTCATGTTGTCAAACGTATCCACCTCTTTTCTAATTTTAGAGCTTAAATTGAAAAAACATTACTTTTAGACGAAAACAAGATAAGCAAACCCTTTTTTCTTGACCGAATGACCCCCTCCCCCCACGTGTCGGCACGGGTCCAGTGTGGGGGATGGGGGGTACACACCCACCTCCACCATCTTCTCGATGTGTTTCTTGATGATGGTTGGGTCGGCGTTGGGCTTGACCGACACGGCCCACTCATCGATCACAGTGGGGGTGGGTTCAGGAGCGGGGGCCGGGCTGGAGTTTTGCTAAAAAATAACAAACACAATAATTAAGGCGTGTCCTTTAGACTCTGCTGGTTCAATCACCTCTAATTGAAACTCATTTGTTACATTTAATGAAGCAAAAAATTTGATTATTAAAGGAATGCTCTGAATTAGTTTATGAATAATATAAATATATTTGTAATTTGTTACTTTAGAGGTTTCACAAATTGTTTTAGTTCAGCTAGGATTAGAACTACAACAACATTTGATGTTTTGGTTTTTTTTAAATTGACATATTGAAAAACTTTATTTAAAAAGCTATATTTTAAAAAGTGTAGAAGGAAAGCATTTGAACCAGCTTCTGTTGTGAATTGCTGTCCTTGCCATCCTTATAGTCCAAACGAAAATGTTTAGTCGAGGCTGCAGAAGCTGAATCTTAATAAAGTAAAAAGATAATTGTTTTGAAAAAATTAGCCTTACTCTATGTTCAGCATGTCCTGACGTTTGGTCATAGCAGCTGGACTTCAAACCTTCTTTTAAGTCCAGTTGCTATGACTCAACTTCATGACAAGGCCACCTGAGTGAATGAAAACCTTCACCAAGTTTCAGCGTAGAAAGGAGAATTATTTTATCAAGAAATATTTAACAGATATTGCAGTTTAAAAAAAATAGCACTGGTTTCTTCTGGGCCAAATTTGGTCCCCCAAAGGTTATCTCATGGCTGTCGCTCAGTGTTCAGTGAAAAACCCTTTTCCCATTGATTCTCTATGGTGTTCCAAAACTCTGACATTACTCCACCTCCAGGTGGCGCTGTTTGCACTTTCTTTGCTGTGCGGCTGTGGGTCGGTCACTTTTGATGCTTTTAGCAGCCTTTTTTAGCTAGCTAAGATGGAGCGACAACAGCAAACAGATAAAGTCAAAATTCTTACTATTCTTACTAATCTAAATGAATACAGAATTAAGATAAATACATAAAACCATATTCTTCATTTTCTCTTATTTTATGACATGCAAAAAAACGTTGTATTTGGCCCTCGGACCGAGGTCCCATTTAGACTTTGGCTCTATGAGAAAAAAGTTTGGACACCCCTGGTTTAGATGCTCGTATTTTTTAATTAGAAAAATATTCTTATCCAAAACAAAACTTTTCAATAGCAAATTAATCTTAATGACTGGAATATTTTTCTTAAAAACATAATTCTTGGTAAGACCATTGTTCTTAGCTCATTTTTTGCTTCATTAAAATAAATCTGCCAATGGTGTTCATGAAGATGACATTTTTTTAAGGCGTCTGTTTTTGGAGTTCACAAAATGATGTTAAATTTGATATAACAAAACTGAATGTTTTTAAAATGAAGTCATTATTCTGGGTCAGCTTTTTGAAAAATCCCCAGTTATTAAACCACAGAGCTCCTGCAGGACAGGTCAGTGCAGCACTCACCGCGGTCTTACGGGGTTCTCTCTGCAGAGACATCTGGTAAATTTCCTCCTCTGTGTGGTACTGATCCAAGGAAACCTGCACAGAAAATCACAGCGTCTCAAACTTTTATGGGGACAGTCACTCTAAGCCTATAGTGTTTCATTTCGGCTTGTGTAATTGTGTTTTTTGCTGTGGTTTCTGAGGACATAACTCAAACCCCGTCTCAAACTGCTGCTATGAAACATGTGGTGTACAGAATTCATTAGTGTTTTTTGAATTTGTTATTCATTGATGTTGAGTGCTTCAGACCACTGGTCCTTACTTAAATCTGGTTTCAATCTGTTCAAACTTTTTGGTTGGTTGAGAATCACATAGTTAATACGTACTGTCATAGTTTAATTATTACATAAATCTTAAACAATTCTGTGTGATTTTTTTTTTTCTTCAAGGTTCATGCTTAAATTTGCGGTTTTCCACAACTGTTCCACGCATGTCTAACAAATTTTTCACACATCGATCTATAACTTTTAAATTATGTATGTGGCCCACATCGCATTACAATTAAGCAATTGATGAATGAATCACTAACAGATGCAAATCTGAACTCTAGACATGATTGTGTCTCTAGATGCAACTCTGGACCCAGTTGTGACTCAGGGTGTGACGCGTTTATTTATACTTGTACTTCCTCTGTGATTTTTAACATGGTTCATTTTTTATGTATACATCTGGAAAAATTTCATATAAAGAGCACAACTTTTTTCCCTTTTTTCATGTATATATTCACATGAACATCTGTACAATGCACAGAGTGTACATGGTGGCTGTGTGACACAGCCTAAAGTAGCAAGTGAAATTAAACAGAGCTTCGTGAGTTTACACTTATGTTACTAAAAGCAGGAGCTGAAAAAGATAAAGCCTCGTTTATGTCAGTGTGTTCTATTTTAGAAGGTTTCACAGCACTAGTGTTGGTGTTGCAGCACATGTTGCTCCAGAGCAGAACAGATGACAAGGTTAGTCAGTTCTTTCAAAGTCTCAAGAAAATATGACAGAAAAAGAGTTTAATTTCATGTTTGAAATTTTAGTCCAGGTTCTGTGTGACCTCTGCCTCTGAAAAGCTCACATGTGACGACCGATAAACGTCTGAGTTTTATCTCTTTACAGCAACAATTTCAACTACATGCATTATATGTATTTTTGTTCATTTTCAGCTAAAAACGTGTGGTTTCTACTGTGATTTCAAGTCTTTTTAAGAGTAATAAACAATAGATCCGTTCTTGCATCCGGGCAGGAGGGCTGGAATCCCTCCTTCATCACCTGACCCCAGCTGCAGGGTCACTTCAGACAATTTCATTAACCGGCCGGAAGAAGATAAGAGCCAAACAAACCGGAGAATAAGGTTTGAGTGTCAGCTCATTGTTCTACGTTTCTGCATCAATGCAAAGAAACCCTCTCCTTCTGAGGACCTCTTCTGAACTTTAAGACATTTCTCGTTCATGGAAAATCAGCAGCAGAAGCCTCAAACCGTTTTAAAACGTTGTACTTCATGAATCAGCAAACATTCGAATGTCCAGCTGTGTTTTGCTCTAAAAAACTTCCAGTAGTTTTCCTTCTAATCATTGCACCTTCTAAAATATTAAGCATGAATTACACTCAACAAAATGTAAACACAACACTTTTGGTTTTACTCCCATTTTTCATGAGATGGACTTAAAGATCTAAAATTCATTCCATATCCACAATATTACCCTTTATCTCAAGCATTGTTCACAAATCTGTCTAAATGTGTGATAGTGAGCACTTCTGCTTTGCTGAGAAAATCCATCCCACCTCACAGGTGTGCCACATCAAGATGCTGATCTGCCATCATGATTGGTGCACAGGTGTGCCTTAGACTGCCCACAATAAAAGGGGCCCACGATTTCACTGCCCACAATGAAAAGTCCATCTCATGGAAAATGGGAGGAAAAATAAGTGTTGGGTTTATATTTTTTCAGTATATTAACCTTTCATTTAAGCTTCAGCTTTTATGCACTGTCATTAGTTTTTTTGTAAATTGCATCTCCGTCTCGTAGAATTGCCTATGGGGAACTAATTTACCATTTAAAATATTTCTTTAGTTACCAGCTCCAGTAAAAAGCATTCACAGAAGCTTATTTCACTTACTTCTGAAAGTATAAGCAAACTAAAAAACCTGTTTTTGTCCTCACAGAGACAAACAAATTATTCTATTCATGTTGGACATCAACTTCCTCATAGTTAAGTCTTGGCAAAAAGACTCTGTAATATTGTTATTGTTTGGGTACTTTTTGATTTACTGTCAGTGTTCCCACTGACCTTATAATATTACAATGTTTTAAGTCAAAATTTACAAAAAAAAAAAAACTGTACAAAAATTTGTCAAGGTCATAGTTTCTGCAGAGCAACATTTTCCGCCATAAGTCTCCCATGAGCATATATCAAACTCCACGCACAAAAGGAGCGTTCCACAGGAGCAGGAAAGTCTCCACGCCCCTTCCTGTACTCCTGCTCGCCTGTAAAAGTATCCCTACGGTCTTAAAACTAGCCCCCTCATGCAGGTCTGTGCGCTCATGGAGCTTCTCCTGCACGGCCGTGGGAAACCCAACATAGAAGGAAAAAAAAAATCCGGAAAGCACATGTTTTTGTTTTTTAAATTAAAACTAAAATTGAAAAGAGGGAAAATTGACTGCTTTAGTTATTTATCAAGAAGAGGTTTCGCCAGTGTGAAGAGGAAAATTCGTTAGCGCGGAAAGGAGGTTTCGCCAGGGTGGAAAGGAGGCTTCACGAGTGCGGAGAGGAAATTTCACGAGCGCGGAGAGGAAAATTCACGAGCGCGGAGAGGAAAATTCACGAGCGCGGAGAGGAAAATTCACGAGCGCGGAGAGGAAAATTCACGAGCGCGGAGAGGAAAATTCACGAGCGCGGAGAGGAAAATTCACGAGCGCGGAGAGGAAAATTCACGAGCGCAGAGAGGAAAATTCACGAGCGCGGAGAGGAAAATTCACGAGCGCGGAGAGGAAAATTCACGAGTGCAGAAAGGAGGTTTTGCCAGCACGGGGAGGAAAATTTGCGAGCGCAGAGAGGAAAATTCACGAGGGCGGAGAAGAGGTTTCGCCACCGCGTAGGAATAGAGGAGCGGGCGTGGAGACCGTCCTTCTCCCGTGGAACTTTGACATACGTTCGTGGGGGACTTATGGCAAAAATTTAACGCCATACATTTTTTCATCAAAAATTCACCACTGAGTTGTGGGCGGGACTGTTAGAAGGAAGTACACTTGTGCTGATTTCCCATTATCCTTTTGTTTACACTCTATCTCTAGTTTACAGCCTCTCGCTACTCCAAGCTAACATTAGTGGTGCAACAAAATGCTGATCATTGTTGTAGCTATCCATCCGTAAAGCTTAGATCCAGATTCAAGTTCAGACCAGGAAAACAATGACGTTTATGGATCTATTTGTCTGTTAGTGGATACATCAGAATGGAGTGGAGCAGGAAGCTTGTGGCCTGTTGATTGTAGCACCACTGTTACTTCTTGCTTGTGATTCACAACTATTTAAACAAATGAAAAAAAAGTGAAACTTAATTTTCTTAATAAATGCTGTGCCACCAGAACATGTTAAAAACATGATTCTCATCAAAGCAAGACTTTAAAGGGTGATGGGAATCCATCCTAGAGACTAAACATGAAACAGCAGCGTGGGTTTTCTTTTTCCCTTTTTTGTTTCTTCTCTTTTTTCCTTTTTCATTGAATTGAATCCATTCAGGAGGAAGGATGAAAGGCTTTTCTTTTTGTTTGCCCTCTGGTTTAATTCTTCTATCTTCATAAACTAAAAGTTAGTATCTCCCTCGCTGTGGAGGCCCGGCGAGTCATCGAGTTTACACATCTGAAAGGGTAAATATTAAACATGAAGTCGACTGAGCCAACCTGTTTGACTTTGGCTTCTGTTTTTCTGACTTTTTGAGGGATTTATCGATTTCCTCTCCATCTTATCATGTCATCCAAGCGGGAGTTAAGCTCGATCAATTCCAGCTAGCTAGCGCATAATTGAGTATTGACTGTCCAGCAGACTTTCCTGGTGGCTCTCAGACTCGAAAACCTGTTGAAAACCTGCTGCATTGTTTCTCCTAGGGGGAAAATCAAAAGGAAGTCCGGCTGAAATCTCACACCGGCAGCGGCCCGGCTGCGTAATTGATCTCCTGGGATTGTTAAAGCTCTGCTTCTCAGGAAACATCCCACATCAAATACCGACACACAGGAGCAGGGAAAGGGTAAAGGCAGCTTAGCTCTCATGCTGACAATAAAAATAATTACCTCCTTTTCCATTTTTTTTGTTGTAAAACTTCCTCCTACAAGTGATCTACATGTTAAATGTTGGTGAGCCCCCCACAATGATTTAGGAGGTGCACTGCTGTCATATTAAAAGGTGAGGGGTTTCCTGTACAAGTGTTTAGTTTCTCTCCTTCCAAAGCGGCTTGACAGAAAGCCCTTTAGTCCTTAAGCTCAGCTAAAAGAACTGACAAGAGCTTTCCAATTTAAAGTTCCTCCGCTGGAACTGATTCAATCCCTGCAAGCTCCTCTCATCTCCTTTTGACTCAGCTGTTTTTTTATACGGGGAACATAATCCTCGTCTGACTTCCACGCCATCTGGAATGTGCACGCCCCTGAGCGTGCACGTCCGTCTCTGCCTTGATCGCTCTATCGTGCAGCAGACAATGAGGCTCATCAAATCGTCACACGGATGACAATTAGTCTGGCTTTCAACTTGGGGTGTAATCATGCTGCTACTGTCAAAGTCTGGATTGATCCTGAAAAAAACAGCATCTCTCAAAGTGACAGGTGAAGATTATGGCTGAGACACGAGGAGCTCTGCTGCTGTGTTATAATGCTTAAAAATCCCTAAATTTGTATTTTTTGCACGGTGGTACAGTGGATAGCAGTTCAAATCCCGGCTGGGAGATCTGAAACAGAAAAACCAACTGGGACCTTTCCGTGTGGAGTTTGCGTGTTCTCCCCGTGTATGCGTGGGTTTTCACCGGGGACTCCGGCTTCCTACCACCGTCCAAAAACAAGCTTCATAGGTTCATTGGTGACTGTAAATAGGAGTGAATGGGTGTGTGATTGGGGCCCTGTGACAGACTGGTGACCTGTCCAGAGTGAACCAGTTAGGGTCCCGAAAGCGGCCAAGAAGATTAAATGCGGCCAATGACTTTGCAAATTGGATTTTATTCTGAAAAATGTTTTCTGAGGAAATTTTTTTTAACTTTTTTATCCTAATTTCATGATTTTATTCTGATAAAATTTTTTACCATAAATATAAGACCTTAATTTTACATATATTTTTGAGTACAAATCATTAAACTTTTGTGAGTGTGCTGCCAGGTTGTGTTCTGAACATTTGGCTTGGTGTGACAGCTGGCGTCAGCACCACGTGATCCAATCGCAGCAGAAGGAGCTCAGAAAGAGGTTCTCGTCCTCGCCACCATTTCACCGCCTGCTCGATTTCCCGAGAGCTCGATCAGGACTTGCAAACTCCCCGCGTGATTCCAGAGGCGGAATTTATGGACACAAACAGCCTGCAGCTGCTGGACTCACAGTGAGCAGGTTCAGCAGGTCCGTGTTGGCGTCGATGTTCGGCGGCGTGTTCTGGATGAGCGCCAGCTCCTGAAGGATGGTGTACAGCTGCTGGGCTTTGGCCAGGTTGACCCGAGTCTTGTCTTTGTCCGCCCAGTCTGGCAGCGCCACGTGCACCGCTATCAGGTCCTTCAGGTGCACTCCCAGGATGGGGAATCGGAATCCCGAGCACTCCGAGAAACGCTTGCGGTACTGACTGTAGTTTCCACATGATGTGACCAGTTCACTTAAGTTGTTGAACACCTAAAAGTGAGGAGAAGTCATACTATAAGACAGGAATGATATGAGACTTGTCAACCAAAAACAGAGAGAAGCTCTTCCCCAGATGGACTTGCATAACTGGAGAGACACTCTAACTCCCCCCAAAAGTGAACTTTTTAGACTCAAATACGCAGTTCTAAAACTGCACTGTGTGGGAGCGATGGGCACAGACAAGCAGCTTGGCAGAGATGTGGACTTCTGAATCAAGACTCGAACGGCAGCTAAGTGCATCGACGTGCAGGATTTCTGAAATAGATCAAATAGAAATAGATGGCAGAGCGGGCACCTTGTTGGTCTCTGCGCTGATGTGAGCCTGAGTGTCTTTGAGGCGAGAGATGGAGCTGTTGCTGAGGCCGCCCACCACCGCCATCAGAGTGTTGAAGTTCTGCAACTGCAGCAGCTTCTGTCAATGCAAAAGAGGGAAAAATGAAGGAGAGCAAATAGACTCACTCAGATTTGTGCGTGCATAATTCTTGATTTGTGTATAATTCTGGATTTGTGCGTGAATTAGGATTTGTGCATATGGATTTGTAACTCATATAATACGTTTTGTGCATAAGTAAAAAAATTACAAAATTTAAAAAAACACAAAATACAGTTTACAAATTAAACTTACAACAGCTTAAAACTAATTTCACACATAAATCTTTAAAATTACACACAAATCACTTGTTACGGACACGCAAAACCTCACAAGAATTAGCGGTAAGACTGTTTTCATGTCTCAGATTTATCTATAAATGATGCATTTAAATACTACTAGAATGCTTAGTTTTCTTATCAGCCGTTTTGAACTTAGACTGTGAATAATATCTGGTAAAACTTGACATTTTCCCACTTTCTTAAACACATATGCCTGATAATTGATATAGAAAAGGTCTAAATAAGGGGTTTTAAAACGCGTATCCCTTTTAAAAATAAAAATATTTTCCAGAAAAATGCGCTTCCTCTCTGCAGCAGCTTCCCTGAGGCTCTGGTCTGGTCTCTCCGCGGAGCAACAATAAGGACCAAGAATGAAGAAAATGAAGGTCATCATTTCATAACTTTATTCTATTGGCAAACCTTGCACAGGCGCGAAACAGTAGAATTTGTTTCAAATGAATGAAATTATCAAAAAAATATTATATTAAAAATCAAAATGCAGGGAGGTACATGTGTGTATATTATTATAATTTTGGGAATAATTTATTATTATTCAAATAACGCTCATCTTTTTTTTAAGCTTATTTTTGTGTGTAAATAGGTATTCTGTAATTCTCTGTGCAGACTAATTCATATTTTACTTTTAAATTTCTCTTTAAGTAAAATGTTTTGGATGACCAAAATAAATCAATCTGAGTTATCTCTCCCCGAGAGTTATCTCTCCACATTCTCCACGGAGAACGTGACAGCAAGATCCTTCTAAACATCCATAGGGCAGAGAGGTTTGATCTGTCCTCCTGGCAGGGAATAAACACCTCGGCACCACAGATCCGCGGAGAAAGTGAGTGTGAGTCTGGGGGCGGAGCTTGCAGCACAGATCTGGAGGGGATGGTTCACACTGTGCTTGCGTCAGCACGTTTCCAACCGCTCGTTTTTATGTGTATGGGAGGGGCTGCTGCAGGTTTTTAGAAGATTACTCTTAAATGAACGGATCAAAATACCGCTGTAAAATGCATTTAAAGCCTCAAAAAGTAGAATTTTCATTCTAAGGCCCCTTTAAAGATTTGGGTATGATCAGTTTCAAGCTGCTGTAATTTTAATTTGATCATGTGTTATTTAGTCTTTTTTATGAATTTTGTATTTTTTGTACTTATGCTCATAATGTATTATATGAGTTACAAATCAAGAATTACATAAATTCAAAGCTATGCATGACTGTCTGTCCCATTTTCCCGAACAGAATTTGGGAAGAAAGCTTTCGTTAACGCAGCCCCCTTGGTCTGGAACCTTTTACAAAAAGGTTGGAGACTGATTGAACTCCCATCATTACAGGTTTTAAAGGCCAAGCTCAAAGAAAATCAAAAGTCAGCAGAATGCTGTAATTGTTTCTCTTAATCACCTTTCTATTATTCTAATCCATCACATTTTATGACTCCACGTATTTTAGGTTTCTATGTATTTCTAAGATGTAACAGCATTTTAAATGTTTTACTGCCTTAATGTTTTATTGTCTTAATGTTTTGATGTATTTTTAACTGTGGCTGCCTCTTGGCCAGGACTCCCTTGCAAAAGAGGTTTGAAATCTCAATGGGATTATCCTGGTTAAATAAAGGTTAATAAAGGATTACAAAATAAAATCAGGAACTATATAATCGGGTGATACTTTCTCTCCAAAGTGGTTAAAATGGGGATGAAATTGTACAAAAACTTAGCAAACAGAAGGATGGTGGTGAAGTGTCAGAATGTACAATAGCGTTGTGTCGTTTTCATTTTCTCTCCTTTTTACATCAAACTTTCCTCTCCGTGAATGGCGCTCTGCGGGGCGTCCTGCTGCCCTTTAGCCTGCTGGCATCCCCCTGAAAATCAATGGGGTCGCAGCTGTGTGGGAGGGCCGCCGCGGGGGGCTATTTGATCCAGCTCAAACACCCTTTACAATCAATTTGTAGAGCACTGTGAAAGCCAAAGCCCCCATTTGCAGGTTTGTTGTCAATGAGTCTTGGGAAAGTTTTGGACGTCGGGATCTTCTGGATGCGTTCAAAGTCAAAGTCATCCAATTCATCAGTAAATGAGTGGAAGTTGTTCGTTTTCCCAAAGGCACAAACAAAGACGGCAAGAAGTAAAAAGTTTTAGTTGTGGAAGCGTGTTGATTGAAAACGACAGTTGGCAGTGAAGACACACGAGGCGTTTGTAAAGTGCAGCCCGTAGGAAGCTGTGACGGGACACAACCAGGACACCCTGAGGGAAGATTTAGAAATGTCAAGTCCTCACACACCGCCATCTGTGCTGCCTTTAAACACATGACCTGAAACTCGCTCTGCTGTAAGTTAATGTCCCGACATAACGAGGGTCAAGTTTGAAAAAGAAAAGCTCTCCTCCACATAAAACGATTCAATTATCCGGTTGAACTATTATGTTAATCTGTTCTGATTATTTCTTGTTTTTTATAAACACACTAACATAAGTCCTCACATGTTCATCATGACAACAAAAGAGCAGCCAGAATCATGTAATTCTAGTTTTATTTCTGCTCCTTTATTAAATCTTATAGATAAAATAGAGACAATCTAAGACAGTCTTTACAAATATTTCATTTAAAATTTATTTAACAAATTTTCAGAATTTTTTGTTCGACATTCCAAACCTTTATTCCGAAAAAAGAAAAACAATTATTGCCTCAAAGTAGTGAACTTGAAAATTCAAATATAATCTCCTCCTGTGGATTTCATCTTTTGAATCAAAAACAAGTAATCTCTCGCACATCTCTCTTTTTCTAACTTTGGGAATACCTGATAAAGTTTCAACGTCTTGACTTAACAAATAAGGCATTTATATGGTCCATATAACTTTGTCTTTGCAGTAAAGGTAATTATATATATTTGGTTTTAAATGTACCCCCCCGCACACGCACTTTAAAGGAAAATATTAAAAAAAAGTAATAAAATAAACAATATAATTTTCTCAGCATGTCAAAGGATTATTTACTTAACAATATTCATAACAACTTTTGAATATTTTAGCAACTTTCCTTTTCCAATTTTGGGGGCGATAGTGGTTTAATTTTAACTCAATTTATGTTTTTGTTCAAATAACCCAGGAAAAAGTTAGTCCTTTATTAACTCAGAGTTAGGTTGATTCAAAATAGAGTTATTAGTGTGTTGGACAATAATTAACCCTTTAATCCCTAATGTTGCAGAAATGCAACAAACCACTTTGGCTTTAAATGACCTAAATGTCTGTTTTAGCTGTGCTTGATCCAGCCGGCCGCCCGCTTGTGATAACTCCACTATTTGTAGAACAGTTAGGAAAGCAAATGCTTTATTTAGATACACTCAGAGACATTGGGCTGAGTGAGGAAAAAATAGCATCATCTGCATAGAAACGATGGAAAACTTCTCTTTATCAGGAAACTGCTAAACACATCAGACCAACTACAGACCAGTTTCCTAAACATTTCAGGCCCAACAGAGTTTTTGAAATTTAATTTCAACAAACATTTCTCTTCAAACAACATGTTTTAGCTAACATTATTGTTTTTTAAAGACAAAGATGAGCATTATAGTGGCTGTAGAGGACTAGAAATCCAACAATAAACGAACAGACGTGCAGCTGGGATGGTGCGACTGCTCAGAACTCTGCAGTTCGTCTTATCCGGAGGGAACTTGTCTGTCAAACAGCTTCAAAGGCAGTTCACTCAAAACCACAAAGGCTGTTGTGTTGCCACCGGCACAAATGTCAAAGCAAATTAACACTCCTGATTTCCCAGCAGTGGTTTTGTGTGATTCAAGGAGTGGAGGCAGAGTTTGGATGAACGGTCAGTTCTTGTGTTCTGGTGAGGAGAGCAGCAGGCAGAAATCTGGAATCATGCAGCTTAAAGACGACTAACTGAAGAATTCAAGCCATCTGCTCTGAGGTGTCACAGCGGTTACAAGTGGAAGTGATTGTTGTCAATGAGTGTTAAGCTTTACAAGACTTCTGCTGGTGTCCTCTGACCGGAGCCCCCCAGGTTTAAAAGCAATGATGTATTGTGACAGGAAGCTGTGAGGAAATCCACTGGGACACAACCGAATAAAACAGGGGTGTCGAACTCAGTCACACAAAAGGCAGAAATCCAAAACACATCTTAGGTCGCGGGTCGAACAGGATAAACATTTATTGAACACTCTAGAACTACACTTTTAGAACTTTAAAACCGTAACTTTTTAACATAATTATGAACTAGATATACAGCACTACCTGTGATAACGCTAGCATGAATGCTGGAAGCTGAATTTGGCGCTGAAACTGATAACTAAAAATGCTGAAGCTGATCGCTGAAATAACTGAATTTGATGTCCAACTAAAATATTTACTAAATTTCAAATAAGGCTAAAAGCCAATAACCAATATATAATCGCAAATATTTAGATTTTTAATGTCAAGGTAACAATATTTATATATTTTGTTCTGGAAACTTCAATGTAAACACACACACACACACACACACACACACACCCCCACACACACACCCCCTTATTTAAAAATGGCTCGGTCCGACTGGATTAGACTTCCGCAGGTACGCTGTTTGTGACCGACAGGCCCGCAGTGAGTGAGGTAGAGAAAACATGCTTTAAAAAAATCAGGAGTTGTAAACACTTGATTTAGAGGAGGACCTCAGTGAAAAAGAAAAGAAGAGACAGTCTGTCTATTGCCGCGGTGCATGCTGGGAGCGGAGCGGAGGTAACTGCAACATATTTACTGCTTTAGGAGGAGGAGAAGACTTGAGCTAGAATGCGCTGATGTCAGATTAAAATAAATCAAAAGTGTTATATAGCCTATTAAAAAATATAACACTGTTATGCTTTAATTATTGTGTATATTATGTTTATGTACAATAATTATTAGAAATATTTAAATGTTCCCCACAGTTACTTTCAATGCTACAATTAATACAAAAAATAATGAAAGTTTAATTTCAAGTTTTTTATTTCAGATTTAATTGGGGGGGCTAAAGTATACAAATCTGAAGTTACGACGAGACACCGTCACCTCCTTATTTTAATCCAGGAAAAACCCTGGTAGTATTATTAGCAACTCGATTTTACATTCCTGAACTTTAAAGTTATATATGCCTTGCTTGCTCAATATTCATTGTTAAATCAAAACTCATTTGGTATTGAAAGGTTCATTTGTTCAACCTTGCCCCGCGGTTTTGTTCAATTTAAAATTTTGGCCCACTGTGTATTTGAGTTTGACACCCCTGAGCTAGACTGTTGAACCTCCTCCACCAAAGCCAACCCTGAAGGCCACGTTAACCTCGGCGTATTGCTAATCTCTCCCTCTTCATCAAAACCAACGAACATCATTTTTGTGACCAGACACTCATCAGGGAACAGGACGGTAGACCATAGATGCATTGTTCATGGGTTGTACTTTCATATATTCCATGGAGTATGGCTTCTACCTGCAGCCTGATCTTTACCATCCTTTAAACTGCTGTGAAATTAGTTCAAAAGAACAATATAATATGTTCATTATCAAGAGTTATTTATTAAATGTAAGAAAGATATCTAGATGAATGCTCCTCAAGAGTTAATTAGTGATGTTTGTCTGCATGTGTCCACTGTGCCCCCCGAACCCCGCGACCGTCCCACAGCTCAGACCTGTGCCACTCTGATGAAATGGGAAATGACAGCGGCCCTCTGTGGCGCTGTGGGCTTGCTGAGCACCATGAGCTGTATCCACTGCGAAACGCTGTTGAAGAGCGTGATGAAGCGCTCCAGGATAGGGTTGTCCACGGTGCAGCCATGCATCACAAAGCTGTGGTAGTCCTGAAACTGTAAGGACAAGGCGTGCGTTGGAAAAGCGTAAATATAGACATGCATGTCAGAGCTGTGGTGAAATGACAACACAGAGTCCGTTTCTCAGAAACTGCTGTTAACGTCACACTCTTGAGTAGGGCTGGGTATCGATTATGATTTCCAGATTTGATTTGATGACCAGAGCCTGGATCGATCAGTTTTTTACTATTTTTTTTATTCTTTCAATTCTAGCAAAATAATGAGATTGTTAATATCATACAGTGTTGATGGATTCTCCAAAAATGTTCAGATCATTAAGATTGTAAACATTGTTCTGCTTCTCCTGGAGGACGTTTCAGTTTGGCCACTAGGTGGTGATTACGCTATATCAGTTTGTTATTGTTTTTTTTCCCAAAAAGAATAAGCAAAAAAATGAGCAAAAAACAACCTTTTAGAGCACAAATGGTTACTTTAAAAAATATTTTATTAAAAGGGTTTTTTTTTTTAAATCCATAACTGAGTTTATAAAAATGTTTATTTAGTCAGCAATGTATGTTTAGGTCAACTGAGCGTTAGCATTAGCATTATGGAAAATTCCAATAAACGTTAGCATCAAGCTAGCAGACTTTAGATTTATGTTCTGGATCCATCTCTACTTTTATGAATTGATTATTGATCTTTTATAAACATCCAAAAAGTGTGAAAAATGTCAATGTGGTCAAAAGTCTTTCTTATTACCAAATTACTTTGATTATTGATCAAAATGACAGAGTGGTCACGTGAATCAAAGTTTTGTTTTGACTTTCAATATTACGTTTACAAACTTAAATTGTTTCAAATAGATTGATAAATGTTATCAACCCTGCCCTACCTTTGAAGCATATTTTAATTTATTGGAGCTAAAATAAATTGTAGTTGATAACTGCTTTTTTTCTGAATATGCAGCAACATAAACCTTCAGCAAAAACTGAACTGACTTCTCCTAGAAATGGCTTCAGTTCTGTCACAACACCAGAGAAGCCGCAGTTCTTTATTCTTTATAGTTTTCATTTCTTTTCTCTTGTTTCTCTGTGCTCTTATCTTGTCTTATCTCTGTCTGGCTCTGGTTTCCATCCGAAGCCTGTAAGCGTGAATTAGCTAGCACTTTGGTTCTCTGCCCCCACAGCTGCCACTTAAGGACTCCTGCTCCACTTTCTACCACTTAATGGAGGCCAAAATTGAATAAATTACCCTTCTGTCTGTCTGTTCCATTAAAAAAAACAAACCTCTGTATAAGGCAGATTCTTTCTCGCCTTGAAAATTGCTTTGTATATTCATGAAGAGCCGCCGTAAACGAACTGCACACAATAGTGAAGGCAAACAGACCAGAATGACGTCTGCAATTGAAATAAATCAACATTTTCAGCAAAAAAGATTCAGCATCTTCAGCAAAAAGCACTCGTGTTATCGCTGGGAATACAACTTTTCTAGTTTAAATTGCTTTAATTCTGAGCCTGATTTTTTTCCTCACTTTCATCAACAAGTAGCACTCGAAAACAAAACTCTGCTATTGCTTAGCAACTCCAGTGAGTCTGTGACCCGTCAGCCATAACCTGCTTATTTCCCGAACAGTCGTGCTGCTTCCAGACTGACCAGGATCTTGCAGAAGGATTTATACTCCAGGTAGGTCAGATGCTCGGCCAGCTCGCAGGAGTCGAGGTGGTCGAACAGCAGGGACATCTTCCTCTTCTTGGACACAGACGGGACACGTTGGGTCACTTGACGTTTCCATTTATAGGACGGCCTGAAAGGGTCAAAACAACAGTTTTCTATGGGAGGAAAACCATAGAGCGTAAAAGCTGCACTATGAAACTAAAATGATTAAACGCTTTTAACACATCAGCCGTCAAAAATTAACCAAAGCAACCAAAAGGTCAATTTAAAATGTGTTTAATGAACTCCTCAGCCAAAACTCAACAAAGCAGTGAAAGCAGAACACTAAAGGTCCCAGACATGGATTCGGTCAATTGCACACAGCAGCTCACTCACACACTGTCCAGATCAATGAGTTGACTCTGACTCTCGTTGCCTTTGGTGGTCAGGAGGCCTTTATAGTCTTTGATCTGGTCTGCCAGCTCCGGGTTCAGATTGAACTCTGCGGGAAACTCAGAAATCCAGTACCTGGAAGAAAGGCCAGAGGGAGAGAGAGCGCCGGATGACGACATGTCCCCTCCATCAAAATAAGTCTGACTTCATCGGATAACCATTGACTTCATTCTAAAATTAAACTCATAAATCACAGAACACTAGGGCTGGGTATCGATAATAATTTCCAAAATCGATTCGATTCACCAGAGCCTGATAGATTCGATTCATGATTTTTTTTTTTTTACTTTGTAATCATTGTTCTGCCTCTCCTGGAGGGCATTTCAGTTTGGCCACTAGGTGGCGATCGCACTATAACGTTACATCTTATTCCAGAAGAAGAATAAAGAACAAGCAAAAGCAGTGCTTTAGACCAGTGGACCCCAACCTCCGGGCCGTGGACCGGCACTGGTCTGTGGGTCACTTGGTACTGGACCGCAGGCAGAGAAAAATGAATTAATGTGCTAACATATTGTTTTCATTTCTATTACTTTATGAAGGAGGTTATATTTTGAAAGACTTCCTGATTCTGTTCACAACATCCATCTGGGTCATTGGACTTAAAGCAGCTACATAGCGTGCTAAGCTAGTAGCTCTAAGCTAAATGAAAAAAACTCATTTAGAAAGTTTCTTTGGGGAGAAAAGACTCAGCGAGGAAACCGAAGTAGAACCTTCGACTTCAGGCTAGTACTCAGTGACAGACTCAACTGTTTCACACATGTAGATAATAAAGTTACAAAGACAGAGGATTCATGTTTATTCATGAGCCGGGGTAGGATCGTATAAGTTCACTTCCTTCCACTTACTTGTGATTCATTATGTGATGTGTTATTTCATGTATTATAACATGATTGCTTGAAATAAACCATTTCATTCATTTATTCATTATATTTAGAAATACTTTTACAACAGTTGTGTCATTTTTTAGATTTGTTTATCCATCACACCTTTAAAATCGGACGTTTCTGAAGCTAGCATCAGGTTGTTAGCCTCCACTTTCAGATCACTTTCTAGCAACAAACATTTTACCAAGAATGAAAATTGAATCAAATAAAGTTGCTGATTTGAAAAGGAACATTTGAGGATTTTTCTTCAACAAGGGTTAATTAGTATCCACTCAGAAAAGTTAGCAAAGAAAATGTTCCTTTGTGTTAAGAAAGATAATCTGAGCCTGGATTGAGGTTTGAAAAGTCTTTTTTTTTCTTTTTCTTTTTCTTTTTTTTTTTTTTGTGGGGGGGGGGTGTAATATACCTTTAATTTATTTTTTTTCCCATTACAACCAACACACTTTGTTTCATTGAATTTTCATCATCTGCATAAAAAATAAAATATAATATTTTAGACTTCTTCTTTAAACATATTGTAGTAGCATTTTATTTTGAAAAAACATTTTAAAAAAACAGGAAGCTTAAAAATTCAATTTTTGGTCCTGTTTGGACCAATCCGTGACCTGAAAAAGGTTGGGGACTGCTGCTTTAGATTACTAATAGTTAGCATTAGTCGTCCGATAGGAAATCCCATTATGCATTAGCATCAAGCTAGCAGACTTTAGCTCTATGTTCTCGATCGATCTCTACTTTTATGGCTCGCTTATCAATCTGTTAAGCTTGAATCAATTCAAATTAATTCTATCATCCCAGCCCTACAGAACACAACAAAGAAAAGCAAAAAGAACAAATCCACAGCTGTTACTTGATGAGGTGGCAGATCTTGGTGCGGCGCTCTAAAGAGCAGCTCTCCTCTTGAGATCTGATTCCCAGGTCAAGGTGTGCTTTTGTTTGGTCAGTCTGCGAGTCGATGGCGCTTTAAACGAGATCAGCTATAATATCAGATGATGAAAGGATACTTGAGCACCAGTTTTTTAGCCATTTCAGTGGAGGGGATGTACCAGGGGTGCATCATGAGGAACATGCGGACCAAAGAGTCCTCCTTTAAAGTGCCTTTGTCATCTGGAAACAGGTAGAAGAGGAGGATTAGCCCTTTAACTCCAGAGCTCAATGTTCTTTGATTTACTGCAACTTTCAACTAATTAATGGTAAAAAAAGATACAGTATGCAAAGAATTTTATGTGTAAGTGTTTTCAAGTTAGATAAAACTCTCAATTTGACTTTAGAAACACTGAAATGACCAACCAAAGGCTTCAACGCAGGCTTCTACCAGCTCATCCACCGAAGCAGACTGTTCTGAAGTGGTTGTCTCCATTCTCACCTCCCGGCGTCCCTTGTTTCTGTCTGAGAGGATTGATTCTGCACTTCCTGGAGACAAAAGGAGGAAAAACAAAAGATTTAATAAGCAGAATAATACACTAAGATGGATGCTGTGGACGTTTCATTTCCTGCTTAAGGATTCCTCAATAAATATTGCTGCAATCAATTATTATTATCATTTAAATTAATGATTAATGATTGGAAGAACGTTTCTCGACCTCGTCACGGAGGATGGTGATGGTTCCAGATTGGGTTTATTTATTTTGAAGAGCTGAATAGAAGTATGCGTCTCCATGTCTGGGTTAAGAGAATCTTTCAGTGGGGAGCAACAGCTGTCCCGCGCTGAGGCAGGACGAAGCTGCTGCTGCTCCGTCTAGAACGGGGGAGGGCGGTACGGCAAGCAAAAGGCGCCATAAATCGCTAGCAACAAGGATAATAGTTATTTTAAATATTAAAATGTTCCCACAGTTTCAATATATCAGTTAGTACCAATAATTTAATAGTTTTACTGTTTTATTTAGGATTTAATTTGGACATTGGGGGGGCACATGAGAAAAAATGTGCATTTTTGGGGTTAGCTTTGGTAATTTCAAAACTATTTCAAACATTTTCACCCACCAGTTCTTGTAGATTTGGTACATAGCATTACCTGCGATAACGCTAGTGTGAATGCTGTAAGCTGAATTTGGCTGCTGAAGATACTGAAATTAATATCTAAAAATTCTGAAGCTGATAAAACGCTTAAGCTAATGCTGAAGATGAGAGCCAACTAAAATATTGGCTAAATACCAAATTAGCCTAAAAAACAAACAAACAAAAAAACAGAGGTTAGCCAAAACAGCTAGCATGTAGCTGAAATATTAGCTAAACTCCAAAATAGCCTGAAAAACTCTTAGTAAATGACAAATTAATCCAAAAAGCTAGCAGAAAGCCAATTTTTAAAAATTTTAACCCCGTAATTTTTAAACATAATTATGATTATCATTTTACTTCCTTAATTATTTTACCCTCCATAAAAATATTTTTTTGTCAAAATTATACAAGTTAGAAATAAGCACAAGATAACATGGGGCTGTTAATGATAATAAAACCCATGTGAACCCGTGGCTTCTTAATGTCCTGCTTGGGTTAGTGTGACAATGGGGTGATGAGTATGTGCCTGACACAATGGGCCACTTCACCACACTGTCTCTGCGGCGGCGCGGTGGGTGGACGCCCTCGATTACAGGCTTCAGTAGCTGTCACAGCCACGCTCGTTTGAGCGGGGAAAGAGAAAAAGACGGAGAAACAGAGAATCTGAACTGCCTCTAGTCAGCATGAAGACCAGAAAACTCCAGCAGGACAGGTTGAAGGTTGATGCTCTGCTGTACGGAACAGTCCTACCTGTGGAGTATTTATCCCTCCATTGAGTTTTCTGGAATGTTAAGTCTCTAAATATCAACAGAATGTGAAACTAATGATGCATTAAATGGGTGTGTCTTTCATTTCTGCTTTCTAGTTTCCCCTCATGAGCTGCAGGATTTACATTCAAACAGAAAGTGTTTGCGTGCAGATACCACTACCCTCCCTATGTCTTTGTCTGGTCATTGGCGGCAGCACAAGCCGTTCTTATCTTCCCGACGATGCTATCCTGACATTTCATCCTAATGTTTCATCCATCATCTCTGCTTTGCAGCGGCACAGAGAACAATACTGGAAGCCTTCAGACGGATCTGTCCTTTGTCTTGCTCTCCGTGATTCGCCGCTGGTCGCTGTGAGAGTGGCCAGCGCTGCGAGGGCTTTGGAGGTATGGCGGTTGCCAGGTGATGACGACCCCGGGGTCATCGATCAGACGGATTAAGGGGTGGCGTGGGCCGCGGCGGGGATGAAGGGAGTTTGACTGATGCTTGGTCAAACCCGGCAGAGCAGAATGTGCCGCTGCTTCCTCGTGAATGAAAACGTCCTCTGACACGAGGCTCCAAACCGTCCACCAGACACTGCAGCTTCACCGACCGATCTCCCTCCTTATAACGGAGCCACATTTCACTGTTCAGACTTTTTTACAAATTAAGTTGATCATCTTTACTTATGTTCCCTTCAGGGGTCATCCTCCTCCATCTGACCCTCTACTCCACGTCCTTCATCCATCAACCTCCTCGTTGGTCTTCCTCCAGACCCCCAGCATCATCACTGATCCTCCCCTCATTGTGTCCAGTCATCTCCATCTGCTTCATTGATCTCCAGAACATCTACCATGATCTGATCTCTGATCAAACCTCAACATCTTCATCTCTGATACCTCCAGCCTCCTTAGAGCAAAAGAAAGGCTTTCTCAAAGCCACAGTCTCTAAACCAGTTCCTTCTCTATCACTTCCTCGTCTCCTGAGTTTTCTTCACCCAAATATCTGTTAAAGTCTGCTCTGATCTCCATTCTCTGATCTCTGATCCCTAGATTTCTGCTCCAGATGACAACATTCAACGTCACAACTTCATCATCTTCTCTGACGCTCTCCTCCTCTCTAGAATTAAACTCCTCCTTCAGGATCTCTCCTCCTCCTTCGTTCTTCTGTCCATTCTGACTATGATCAATAGGCACAATCAGTATTAAGGCGCATCGGATTATTAGGCAATTTTTTTATTTTTGAAAAAAAGTAAGTAATTTTAAGTGTTACAAAAATACAGTAGGGGTCACTTAAAAAGGCCCTACCACGAAAATTCAACTTTTTGAGGTTTTACTGATCATTCCTCACTATAAAGAACCCCAAAACGGTAATTTGATCAGTTCATGCATCTAAAAAACCTGAACTGTCTGCAGCAGCCCCTCCCATACCAACAAAAACGAGCGGTTGGAAACGTGCCGACGTAAGATCGATGTCAACATCTCTCTCCAGGAAGAGTCTGCTCTGACAGCTCCGCCCCCAGACAAACACAACACTCCATTTTTTCGATGCAGGATCCGCGTTTGTTGTTCTGTGAAGCAGTGAAGCGATGGCCAGACCTACTAAAGGCAGATATATTGAACAAGTTTGGATTATTTTCCTGGGAGAAATACAGACACACAGCTTTTTCTGGGATGATATCGTGAAGTGGACTGCAGCCGCACGCAGCGGCAGGCGGAGCTTCAGGAATCCAGTCATTTTACATCTGGGAAAAAACTCACAAAATATAACTAATATTTCATAAATAATTAGTTTTCTAGTATGCCAAAGGTAATATATGATCATATATATGGATATAGTTCCCTCTGAAAGGCTGATGAAAATCATGGTAGGGCCCCTTTAATTAGCTTTCTTTCATTTTGTTTTTTTAGTTTTAAATTTCTGGCAGAGATACAAGAATTAAATCAACTATTTTTATTTGATCACTGCTGACATTACACTTTCTACTACTACTTTTGCTGGATTCAGATGGTCATATGTGACAGGGCGGCTTTTATTTTGAAAGGAATTTCTGTCAAAAGTTTAAAAAATCTCCGCCAGGAAGGCTAAGCGGTCCCACATGGTTTAAAGGTGAGCAGAAAATGTGGACCCCAAATGCGTTTGTCTACAGTCTCGAGCTCCACTGTATTGAGCTAGCAAGCGCCGCTGTAGCATGCTAGCGAGCACCGTTTTACCGTGCTATGCTGTAGCACTGGCTAGCGTAGCCAACCCACTTAAGCCAATGTGGGGCCACCACAGAAACTGCAGACAAACCCGATAGGGGCCCCCATTCTCTGACCACTTTTAAACCATATGGGGTACCACTTGGCCTTTCTGGCTGGGGGCTCTTTGATGTTTGTGTTTTATTCATGCTAAATGCTAGCATAAATACAAATCTGTCTTCTTTTTTAAGGGGTGAAGGAAGACTTTGTGGCTCCTGCTGGGTGTAGTCAGTGAGAAATCAACCTGATTGGCTCTTTCTGAGTTATTTAATAAATGATTATTAACAAAACTAGCATAATTGAAAGAAAAGAGAATCAGCTAAACAGAGAACATGGTTGATACCAGCTCTTTCCTGATAATTAGCTTGATAAAGAGCTACTGTATTTTTATTTCTGGCAGAGACAGAGGAAAACAGTCAGCAAGGATAACAGAAGCGCTTTTCTGACCATCATTTATCTTTCTGTTCATACCTGGCTGCAAAAACACATTCAAACAGCACTTCTTCATATCAAACGTGCGCAGCTGTTATCGCTCGCCCGACAGCCTCTCTTTGGCTGAGGAAGTCGGATGGAGGGTGCTACACGATGGGGCAGATATAGTCCTCCGGAGGGGTCGGTGACAGCCCCTATTTACAGCCTGCAGGCTTCTGAGAGCAGGAAAAGAAACATTTCTTTTTCCCTGGACAAGCTGGGGGGGTGGGGGGGGGGACTGCTGCAAATAGAGATTAGCAGCCACAGTTGTTTCCTCGGGGGGGCTGAGGCGGAGGGGAAGGGCTAAACGGGAGATAAAGCAAAGTACTGGGAGGCAGTCAAACATGGAAACGAGTTTTTGCTCAGGGAGGAGGAAAATTCAGCGGCTTTTTATCAGAAAGTACAACGAGAATACTCTCTTTCTTTTATTTACAAGCTCTGGAGGCAAAACGGCTCATTTTAAAGTCCCACTTTAACTATATTTTCATACATTTTTCAAAGTTTACCCAGTGGTTTTTATGTATGATTATGCTGCTTTTAGTCTAAATCTTCAAAACTGTCATTTTATTAAGGACATAGTTTCTGCAGAGAAACAGAGTTGTGGGCGGGACGTAAGCCTCCACTGATATCCCATGATTCCGTTAGCTTACAGACCCCGAGCTAGTATTTTCTAGGTGACCATTCACTCTCAGTTCAACTTCCTATTTTATCTCTCTATTTTTTGTTTTTTGTTCCTATTCAATTTGTATACATTTCTCCATCATTTCTTGAAACTGGATTCGATTCACAAGAGCATGGATTGATTGAATTACGTTTTTTTTTTTCGATCCTCGAATATCAAACTGATTCGACGTGACACAAGGGCTCTTTTATTTTGAAAAGAAATCATGTGGCCCTTTGTCAAAGGTTATAAATTGTTTTATATTTTGAAAAAAATAATCTTTTTATATTTATGTGTTATTCATGCAGAACAAGTTGTTTTTTGTTAAACATAATAGTAGCATTTACATAAATACAAATCTTATTTTTCTAAAGGATGAAGTGAGTCTTTGTGGGTCCTTCTGGGTTTTAGTCCAAATAAAAACGGACTCGAATGTCTCTGTAAGTGTTGATGGTTGCAGACTCCTGATCAGAACCATCCAAACCCAACAACAGGCTTTAGTGCACATGTGTCAAAGTCAAGGCCCGGGGGCCGGATCAGGCCCTCCAGGTCATTCTATCTTGCCATCCAGATCATTTTATTGTATTCTTATTAATGACCTGATGTTTTCTTGCACTTATTTCTAACTTGTATAATTTTGACAAAATATGTGTTATTGAGAGTCAAATATTTAAAATCATTTAAGTTTTAAGTTGATTTATTCTGGAATAATATTCCTGCCTTTTTATTATTCTTAATTATGTTAAAACGTTACAGTTTTAAAATTTAAAAAATTGGCATTCTGCTAGCTTTTTGGGCTATAATGGCATTTACTATGATTTTTTAAGCTTTTTGGGCGTTAAATATTTCAGCTACATGTTATCTGTTTTGGCTAATTTAGGCTTTTTTTTATTTTTTAATGCTATTTCGTAGTTTAGCTAAAGTTTCAGAAACATGCTAGTGTTCTTGCTAATTTATGCTCTTTTAAGTTTTCTTAGGCTGTTTCGTAGTTAGAGTTATACTTATATGGTAGCTGATTTGGCTAATTTAGGCTTTTTTTGGGTTTTTAAGCTATTCTGAAGTTTAGCTGATATTTCAGCTACAAGCTTTTCTGACTAATTTAGGTTTTTCTTCTTAAATTTTTTATGGCTAATATTTACATGCTAACTGTTTTCGCTAATCTAGGCTTTTTTGATATTTTGGAGTTTACCCATTTTTTCCAGCAACATGCTAGCTGTTTTGGCTAACCTAAGTTTTTTTTTTTTTTCATGGTTTTTTAGGCAAATTTGGCATTTAGCTCATATTTTAGCTGGCAATCAGCCTCAGCGTTTTAAGCTATATGTTTCAGTAATTTCAGCATCAGCATTTTTAACTATCGATTTCAGCATTTTCAGCTACTATCACTAGCATCTTCAGTGGCCAAATTCAGATCACAGCATTCACACTTGGATTATTGCATCATGTTCATAATTATGTTAAAACGTTTTAGTTTTAAAAATGTTCTTGTTCATTAAATGTTTATCCTGTTCGACCTAAGGTGTGTTTTGGATTTCTTCCCCCGTGTGTGAGTGACTTTGACACCCCTGCCTTAATGGTAAATGTGGAAAGGGCACTCGTCCCAAACACAGAAAGCCACCGCCGTGTCACTCCGCTGTCGAAGCTTTTGTTTTGCGGCTTCCTGCTTTAACCTCTGTCCGTTAAACAGATGTGAGCGCTCGCTTCAAGACAAATACAGGAAAAGCCGTCTTGGTGCGTCAGACGTGAAGAATGTGAATTTGCACGCCCGCCGACGGTGTTTCTGACTTTTCGTGGGGTTGAAGAACGTCACCGGTTGCTTCTTTCGCCTCACACTCTTTGGTGAATCAGCTGCAGAGCTTGTGTGTGAAGATGAGGACACGGCGTGTTGCGTAACAGCCGTTTTGCAACAGCAGTGGTGTGCTGCATGCAACCACTGTAAACTTCAGCACACGCCTCAGTCAGGGTTCATCTGGCCCTGCACGAGTCAGAAACTTCACATCCTGTTGTTGAAGAAACTTCAGTCTAACATTTGTAAATGTGAGAAAGCTTAACATGCTGGCACTCCACGTGCAGCAGGAGGACAGTAAAAAGACTTTAAAGGAGCTTCTGCAGCTGTCATAAGAGCCGAACTGATGGTTTGTTTTGTGCTGATCTGGTTCATTTCCTCCTGCATGTCGCTCAGGCTCTCTGAGCTGCACAGCGGTTTCATTCAACAGTCATTCTGAACTTGTTCTGTTTCAGCCTCCACCTCTTTGACTGCCCCCACCCCGGCCTTTAACAAGCGTGGCGTCTTCCTGTTTATGTATTCCTCCCTGATACAAGCCTTCTACTTGCACAAGTCAGAAGACACGAAGCGTTTGTGGGCTCTTATTTAAAAAAATGATTCAATTTTTGAATTTATCAAATTTTTTCCCAGTTAACTCTTAACTAGTCTGATGCCGTGTTATCTTCTCAGTCATAGTTTCTGCAGAGCGGCAGGGGTTCATCAGAAGTTCACCTCTGAGTTATGTCGGCCCATCATTCATCTGTTAAGTCGCTTTCCAGCTAGCTTACAGCCCAACATAACATCACAACAAAAATTGAGCTATCCAGTCGTACAGTTTGGATCCAGGTTCCAGCTCAGACAAGGAAAACAAATACGTTCATGGATCTATTATTGTCTGCATCAGAATAAAGAACTATTTGAATAAAGAAATATCTGAATATTCTTTGCATATATCCTCCATCCTGGAAAAAGTGCTACAAGAGCGAGTTAAAATCAGTGTTTTCATCAGAGTGCACCTTCAAAGTCCTCTATGACAAGCTTTTTTATTTAAAAAACCTTCCCAGTAGTATTTTAATGATGATTATGAAGTTTTTAACCAAAATCCCACAACCGAAATGTCTTAAAAAGACATTTTTCATGTTTCTGAATCTTCTCTGAGGGGGCGTGGCTTTTGGAGCTTCGCCCCTAAACCCTTTTTGTCTGATTATGATAGCTCTGCGTCTCACTAGCATAAATCTTCATCGCTGCTACAATAATGAAAGCTACCATCCAAATGCTCTTTCATTCATTTACAATCCTTTCCAACTGCGGTCAAATGAGCCGCCGTTCACATTTCCGTGGTCACATCAAGATGCTCGGTGGAGTCTGGTGGAGATTTTCCAGCGTTCTCAGGACTGCTACCATAAGTATTGGATGAAACTCACACCAAAAATCCAGTGATGGCTGATTGGAGCACAGAAATGTGAACGGCGGCTCATTTGACTGCAGTCAATGTGAAGATAGCATCTAGACACGCTAGCCGGACCAGATGAGGGTTTAGTGCATGTGCAGGAGAAAGGAGATGATTGATGAAAAACAGAGTCTGTCCAAGATTGTTTGGTTGATTTAAAAGGAGGAATACTCGGAAATGCAGAAACTAAATGTAATGTAATTTCTGATTACATTTGTTCTCTTTCAGAAGAAAAATGACAAACAAGCTAAAAAAAAACAGGATTTTCATCAGAGTGGGTCTTTAAAAATCAGACAGATGCCAGAAGTGACCTAGATAACATAACGAGAAGAAACAAAATCATCTTTTAATGTGAAAATCTCCGAATTACTGTTCTGCCAAGTGAGTGGGAGTCAACCCAAATCTGATCCGAGCTCTGCCCACGCTGCACGCCTGCTAACTCTCTTATTTTGGGTTTCATGTCTGTTGAAGTCAAGCTGACTTCTTGAGTGAATAGAGCAGGACTCTACACAAAGCACTGGATACACTGAGACTCATGAAACAGCAGAGTTGATGATGAAGGGCTGGCTTCATCTGCTCCTTGAGGATATGAGCTGACTGCTTCATCAGTGGTGCTGCTTTCACATTTCCCTCTCAGATATGATGGCATGAAGCCACGATCGTCACAAAAGAGCCTATTATGGCTGCCTTTAAAAGTGCGGCAGGGTGAGATGAATGAGGCAGCAGGAGGTGATGAGGACGCGTAATGGCACTGCGGCACACAGAGGTTGTCTTTGTCCGTCTCTTCCGGAGGATTCTCCTTTGAATTGACCCATTTGAAGTCAGGAACGCCTCGGCTGCTGTTGGATGTGTGCAGGTGATTCTGAGGTGACGGATGATCAAATAAAACAGCCTGCAGGAAAATTAGAAAAGGCTTTTCTGTGCTCGCTAGGGCTGCCACGATTGATGACTAATCGACTATTAAAATGATCAACGACTTATTTAGTAGTCAATTAGTCATTATGTTATATTATACGGAGTCAGAGTTTAGTGAAGCAGAAAGTTATAATGGCATTATAATAGATTTTGAGACTATTTTAGCATTTATTAAGGTTGTTTGGGCTCTTTTTGGTGTTTTGCTAATATTTCAGCTACATGCTAGCTATTTAGGCGTTTTTTCAGTTTTTAAGTCTAATTTGGCATCTAACCAAAATTTTAGCTGGCTATCAGGTTCAGCATTTTCAGCTATCAGCTTAGTTGTTTTCAGCTGTTAGCTTAAGCAATTTCAGCTATCAGCTTCACTATTTTCATCTATCAGCTTCAGTGTTTTCAGTTATCAGTTTAATTATTTTCAGCTATCAGCTTCAGCGTTTTCAGCTATCAGCTTAATTATTTTCAGCTATTAGCTTCAGCGATTTCAGCTATCAGCTTCAGCGTTTTCAGTTATTAGCTTCAGCGTTTTCAGTTATTAGCTTCAGCGTTTTCAGCTATCAGCTTCAGCATTTTCAGTTATCAGCTTAATTATTTTCAGCTATCAGCTTCAGCATTTTCAGTTATCAGCTTCATTATTTTCAGCTATCAGCTTAATTATTTTCAGCTAGTAGCTTCAGCGATTTCAGCTATCAGCTTCAGCGATTTCAGCTATCAGCTTCAGCGTTTTCAGTTATTAGCTTCAGCGTTTTCAGTTATTAGCTTCAGCGTTTTCAGCTATCAGCTTCAGCATTTTCAGTTATCAGCTTCATTATTTTCATCTATTAGCTTCAGCATTTTAAGCTATCAATTTCAGCATCTTCAGCTATCAGCACTAGCAACCTCAGCGTCCAAATTCAGCTTACAGCATTCACAATAGCATTATCACAGGTAATGCTATAAATCTATTTTTTTAGTTAGTTTAAAGCTAACGATGGTTAAGATTTATTCTTCATCCAGTTCGCGAATGACCCAATTAGTCGACTAATCGTAAAAAATAATCAGTGATCGGTCGACTATTGAAATACTGGTTTGTGGCAGCACTTGTGCTCGTGCCGTGATGCTTGCCTCATTTGCATCCTCTGAATCACACGCTGACCTGGACGCTCAAGTGCACAAAAGCAGACTTGTTGCTATATTCAAAACAGAGAAGCTAATAAGCTGCTGCATAAAAAGCATCCTCTGCAAATGCAGCTCTCGTGTGTCCAGACAGGCGGATCCACCGGGGTGAAGCTGGCATTCAAAGGTGCCGGTTAATCCCTGGAGCTCTGGGGGTGGCAGGAGAAAATCACCTTAAATCACCAGAGTGAAAACAGCTGCCGCAACAGGGGGCTGATTGAAGGAAAAGTCAAGTGAGCGAGATAAGACCTCTCCCGTGTTTAATTCAGCCTTGAGAGTCATTCTGTGACAAACTCCCATCCAGAGCCCAGGTTATTAACCGAACAAGGATTACTGAAAAAGATTTAGGAGAAGAAGCTGCAGATGTTCAGGAAATCCATATCCTCTCCCATCTTATCTGCTCTCTGAAGTGGTTTCCCTCAGAAAACCATCATGTCTCTGTTTCTATTTATGGAGTCAGAGCTCTGTCTGCATTAAACACTCATTAGTGCAGCTTCATTCAGCACCTGAGCTTCAGGTTCTCGTTGCCGTAGAGATGAACGTCCCTGCAGTCATTCCTCCACTCCCATCTGAGTGTGGGAGCGCGGCGGAACCCCGCAACAGGTCTGTGACAGTCACAGCTTCCAGCCTGACTCACAGACAAGTTCCCGCAGAAAGAAAACCAAAACTAAAGCAGAATCCTCCTCAGAGCCTCAAAGCTGATGATGGAGCAAACGGCGGGGCAGAAGCAGTACTTACCCTCAGAGTTTGGAGGGTCCCATGCTCAGAGGACGCCGCAGTGCTGGCACTTCTGGAATGAGCGCGCAGACGACGCGCCTTACATCACCGGGAGCGGGAGCGCGGGTTCCTGCCGTCCGCCCTCTCTGTCTCCAACAACTCACGGGAGGCTTTTCTCGATCGGAAGTTGCTGCTGGCTCCACTAATCACTTCCAAAGCGCGCGCGCAAGTCTCCTCCTGGCGCAGTCGGATGCGTGCTGATGCGCAGCGTCACGCTCTGTCATCGCGCCGCACAGCAGCAGCTGGACCGCGTGCCAGCGCATCCGATGACGCTCCAGCTGCGCCGCGCGCGTGCGCGCAGGCGGCCCGCATCGCATCACAGCAGCGCCACAGGCTGCGCGCGTGCCGGTTTGCACCACACTCGCGCCATTACGCACAGACGCGGACTGTCTCCGCGTCCTGAAAATGTTTTTCTTTCTCCTTAAAATCCCGCTGCAGAAACGGCTGAATGCGCATGCGCAGGATTTGAACAACTTCTCTGTCAGAGATTACAAACTTTTGTCTACATTTGAAGCTTGTCTACCTGTTGCCAACATTACGTCACATGTTGCGTTCAGGTTACAAGGAAAAACAAAACTTCAAATCCTCTTGATGGTTTTTGTCTTTATTTGGTAGTTTTTGTGTCAATTTAAATCTAGATCTGGCAAACATTAAACTACTTATGTTGTTTTTTTTACTTATACATTCTTACTTCTGTCTCAAAATAAACATGTTTGAAATGTAAGCAATCAAACATCAAATCTAGTCAGTCTCCAGAAATGATTTGATCATGAATTTACTCTTGTGGAGAAAGATGGATGGAGTTCAACACCAAGTGTTACTCCTGCAGGGACGATGATGACTCCACTTTCAGTTTATTTATTTCATTTTCAAAGCGAACAGCAAAACATTTCATGAGCCTCTTGTCCTTGGTGAATATGAAAGGGAACAGAAGGAAGGAAACGTATCGTCTCTGTCCCATTAAACTAAATTATTCAAGCCATTTAACTAAATCTGTTTCTTCGAGTTGTAATATTAATATGCAAACTTACTCGTAAAAGCAACAAAACAAACAAATAAAAACCAAAAACAAACAAACAAGTAGCAAAAGCAACAAGAAAATAAACCAAATACCTCAGATTTTTTTATTTATTTAGTTTTGTTCCGAACAACCTTTTAATTCATATTGTGTAAGCGTTTGTTTTTTCACAGGTTTTTAATGTAATAATTGAATTGAATAATTGAACAATTATCCATAATCTGATCCTCTGCACCAAAACACTTTTTTTGTTCTGAATTTATTGGTTTTGTAATTACTGTTTCTGTTTTCAATCTTTCTTAAAAGTAAAAGACAAACATCTGATTTATTGTGAGTCCATCACATACAAAACAAAAACAACATTTCCTGTAAACCAGGGGTCCACAAACCTCTTCTGTTGAGCTCCACATAACTGTTTTCTTGGTTTGTGGACTAACAGAAAAAGTGCAACAATCACAGCTTAAATATTTATGGTTTTCCAGACAGCCACACACAGCCAAACTTCGAATGATTCATTTCTTTTATCTTCACAGAAAAAAAATACTAAAACCTTTTAAAACTTAAACCAATAAATAGTCCTGCTTCCACAAATGATTATTTTAACAGTCGACTAGTCGCTGATTATTTTTTTCCTATTAGTCGACTAATCGGGTCATGTGTAACCTGGATGTAAAACATCATTAGCTTTAAACTCAAGACAACGAAGACGATAGTTTATCAACCTGCAGCCTCTGTCATCAGCCACACGAGATTAGATTAAACGAGGTTGTATCTAACATAAAGAAACTATTTGTCACAAAAGATAAAATGTTGGTCTCGCTGAGTCATTAGAAATGTAGTTTGGAGATAAAACTAAACAAAAAAACTAAAAAGAAAGAATGAAACTTCTCCCACAAACGTCTCAGTTTTGGATGAAGCTAAAAGCGTATCAAGTCCAAATCTTTTTGTTCTCATTCAGCTAAAATTAAATAAACAAATACAGAATAATATGAACACCAAACAAAATCAATATGTTGAAAAGACCAGAAAAACAACAGTTTTGTACATTCACATATGCTCTAACACACTTATAGAATTAAGTATTTTATTAGTTTATTCATATTTATTACCCTTAATGAGTGATTTTAATTTATATATGATTAGACAATCTTTGACGTCTTGGACATTATGGGTGTATATAAGAAAAAAAAACTAATTGACTATTAATGTAGTCGTTGACTATTTCAATAGTCAATTAGACTAATTTAGACTAAGTTAATTAGACTAATCAACTAATTGTTGCAGCTATAGTCTCGATCGGTCCGATTGCGAAAAAAAACGTCTCTTATAGTGTTTGGGGGGGTGGGCCAAATGTTGCGGAGGGCCGGATCCGGCCCGCGGGCCGTAGTTTGGAGACCCCTTCAAATGAAAATGTTGTGTAGCAGTTTTTGTTTATTTTTAAAGTCTGTTATTTTAGCAAACCCCAAATATAAGAGACAATGAGGCAAAAGCAGCTGAGTGATTGATTAGTATTGATTCTTCAAATCTACACTAGCAATCATAACAGTAAAATAGTAAGAGAAACTTCTTTCAACCCAGTCTATTACTGAAGGATTAATAAATCTGATAAATGCAGATGACACCGTCATTTATTCTATAAACAAAGGAGGAAGTTTCTGTGATTCTGTCTGGAGTTGCTGGAGCCTATCCTTGTATCTGTCAGGTGACGGTGCTTCACACCCTAAACCAGGGGTCTGCAACCTTCAACACTTAAAGAGTCATTGGGGTCAATTTCTCCCAGACAGCATCTCAACAGGAAACACAAACTTTCAGCAGAAGAAGACACTGATTTTTTTATATTAATGTTACTAATTTCATAACTATAAACGATTTTTGGCACAAAAAAAAAAATTACACTTTTTTTTCTTCAAAACTTGAAATAGTTTATATGTTTCACATCACTTCCTCTCAGAATAAAAGACATCCTGTGTCACATCATCTCAGTGCATTAAAACACTATTTTAAAAACTTTCCTTATTCTAAATATTTTCATTTATAGAAAAATTCTAAGTTAATGATTTTAGTGAACTGAATTTCCTGCTGTGAGTGTCCTCCAGCAGAAGCAGGAACCATTTCCTGATTTTTTTTCTAACTTTTTATTGTTATTGTTGCGTATCACTTAGATTAAAACCAATTGGATGAAAATTAGTTTACCAGTTTCCTTATTTTAATAAGCTACATGACTTGTTTAGGTTTGAGATTCAATATAGTTGCTCAAAAAAACACAATGAAAAATGTTTTTAAAATGTATTGATTTAATGCCAAGTTTAAACAATGACAAGTTTATTGAATAATTTCATATTTAATATATTTATTTCAATGTGTCTCTTGGAGCCTACACTTCACACTTACCATGAAATAATTAAATATATGATGAAATCTTTAAACTTGCTTTTAATGGCTATTTAAATATTTTAATGCCATATATATATATATATATATATATATATATATATATATATATATATATATATATATATATATTTAAACATTTATTCATTGTTTTTCACTTTTATTTATTTAATGCCAATTTTAAATAATTAATGTCACATGTATTTAATAATTTAATGATGTAAATATTTATTTCATTAAGCTCCATTTAGTCCTTTATAAACTATGAGGTAAATAAATGGAGTAAATTGAGCACAGAGATTAAAAAAACGCTACAAGTTATAAAAGCTGCATTAAAAACAACATAATCAATGACTACAAATCTATCTAGTATCCATAAAAACTACTACCAAGGTAATTTTATTTTGTTACTGATTAATTTATTGATCTGTTAAAAGGGGCAGATAATTTAAGTTTTCTCCTTTCATGTTTTTTTCCTGTTATTGAATAAGAATGAAAATAAAAACAACTAAAAACATAGATGAATGTACATTGCACTTATTTGAAAGATAACTAAATAAATAAATCCCATTAAATTTTCCTGACAACACCTTTAAGTTTCTTATTTCCGACGGTTTTGAAAGCAGCACTAGAAGGACCTGCCCCACCAGGAAACACAGAGACAGTTTTTACTCTGTGGGCTGTGAGAGTTTAGAAATACTGGATGAAAATCATCAGAGTTTTGAATTATTTTTAATCCAACTTTTGTTTGTCTCTCGTGTTGACCGCAGTGGGTTCTGGTTCTGGTTCTGGTTCTTTGGACTCTCTTTCCATTGAGGGTTAAAGGTAAAGTGTTGGACTTTATTCTAATCATAAACCTCATTATCTTTGTGAGTCCTCAGGTTTTTAAATGTGTGATCAAGCAATAAAATCTGTATTTGTTTAATTAAAAACATCTAAAAGAATTCATGTATTAACTGAAAAATGATGTTTGTTATGTTCAAACAGAGAGAGCGCGTCGGGTTGAGTTTCCTGTTTGAACACAGAGGTTGCTGGTGCGGACTCCTGCGGGATTCCCTCTCTTGCGTGTCTCCAGTGACGCACTCGCGGGATGGAGGTGGGGGACTTGCTGGCGGAGTGCGCTAGGACCGCAGCGGAGCGCTCCGCGACCCGCAGCAAGGCGCACAGACTCCACTTCTGCAGCTGCAGAGGTCAGACACCAGGGGGCGCCGTCGGGTCGCTTTTGGCGGGGATGAGAGATGCGGTGAGGGGGGAACGCTCAGCTGATGCTGGTCCCTCCATCCTAGCAGACAGAAACAGGACCTCTGTAAACCAAACTGTTCCCTTCTATGGAGCTGAATTGGGGCCAATAACATCTGAAACCCAAATAAAACAAAACCTTGTCCAAAACCTTTTGCTATTCTAAAATAACATAATTATTTTCAGCTTCAAATGTTCTGTTTTTAGGTTTCAAAATTCTAAATTTCAATTTCAGTTTCAACTCTATTTTTCAAATCTGCAAGTTTCAGTTTTTAAAACTTTTGGCACTGTTGTATGGAGCTATTTTGGGGCCATAAATATTTGAAACCCAAGTAAAACATTTTGAAAAAAAAAATATCCAAAACCTTTTGCTATTCTAAAATAAACGTAATTAGTTCAGCTTCAAATTTTCTGTTTTTTTCAGGTATCAAAAATCAAAATTTCATGTTCAAAGCTTTTTTTATTTTCCAGTTTCAATTTTTTTTCTTCATATTTGAATCTAAAATTTTCAGTTTCAAAACTTTAGGCTCTGTTGTGGCCCATTGGGGCGGGGCTAACATGAAGGACCAATCAAACTGGATGAGGGTGGTACCATCAGTCCCGGTGCGTTCACTGACTCTGAGAACTGTGATTACTACGGTCAGAAAATGAATGTTTAGTCTGTACTGTCATAGTCTGAAGTTGTCCCAAAATGTGTGTAAAAGCAGAGTTTTACTAGGCATAAAAAAAACAAAACCCTTTTTTTTATGATATGAACATATTTTTTAAAACGACAAATCTTACTCAGTCTTGCACATTAGCAAAATGTAACTATGTATTAAAAAAAAAAAACGTGATGGTTTGAACGGGATAAAACTACAATAAATACAGACTAAACAACCATTTTCTGACTCTAATTATGACAGTTCTCAGAGTCAGTGAACGCATCAGGACTGAAGTTACCACCCTCATGGATTCTGATTGAAAAACAGAACATTTGAAGCTGAAAAAAATTAAGTTTATTTTAGAAAGGCAAAAGGTTTTGGACATTTTACTTTATTTTTGGGGAAACAACAATATTTTTTTTTCAATGTGTTTACTTTGTAATTAATATTGTCCCTAATGAAGCTCCATACACTCCTGGCAGAGTTTAAACCTTTACCACCTAACACAGAGTCTTTAACATACTGTAACTTTTCACCGTTAACGTGATAATTCCAGTAATTCTGAAGGAGAAAGCGGGGTTTATGGTTAAAAGTTACAATAAATCAAAAACCTCCTGAACACTGGAGCTCCGGTGTTGAAGAGTTAATGGAACGGAGTTTGTTTCCTCCCTGTAGACTCTCTGAGTGCAGAGCTGGCCTCTCTGCTGCAGGACGCCATGGACATGAAGTGGCCCTTCGTTCCAGAGAAGTGGCAGTTCAAGCAGCTGATTGGTCCCAGTGACAAGACCAACCTGAGCAACCTCATCCAGGAGAACCTGCCCAAGCTCCTGGTAGGTATTACCTCTGAGGCATTTTGGAAATGAGAGGAAAGCCCCCCACCTGTGTTCCACACCCACCCTCTGTTCTTCCAGGCTCTCCTCAAAGCCTCCATCATGGTTGATGAAGCTCCCACAGCTCTTGCAGTCATATTCTTGGTGGACCGCTTCCTCTACTGGACGGACCAGTCCAGCCAGCTGCTGAAGATCGCCCGGCTGCTCCACAAAGCTCACCCGGAGACGCCCATAGCCCCCCAGCTGGTCATAAGGCAATCCAGGGTGTATCTCAACTCTGGTACGTGTGTGGCTCCACATATGACCTGATGTGCACATCTCAAGAGTTCCTCTGACTGAAACACTGGAGCCAATACATCCAGATCAGGGGGTCAAACTCAATCCCACAAAATCCAAAACACCCCTCAGGTCTCGGGTAGAACAGGATAAACGTTTATTGAACTCTCTAAAACTACATTTTTAATGTTAAAACTGTAACTTTTAACAAACTAACTAGATATAAGCATTACCTGTGATTATGCTAGTGTGAATGCTGTGAGCTGCTGAAGATGTTAGTGCTGATAGTTGAAGAAGCTGAAATTGATAGCTAAAAACGCTGAAGCCAGATAAAATTTAAGCTCAATGGCAAATTAGCCTAAAAGGCAAAAAAAAAAAAACCCTCAGGTTAGCAAAAAGCAGTTAGCATGTAGCTGATAAACTTCAAAATAGCCAAAAAACTGAAAAAGCCTTAATTAGCCAAAACAGTAGCTGAAATATGAACTGAACTACAAAACTGCCTAAAAAATCTTAGTAAATGCCAAAATAGTCCAAAAAACTATCAGAATGACAATTTTAAAACTGTAAAACTGTAACTTTTTAACATAATTATGGATAATAAAAATACAGGAATATGATTCCAGAATAAATCAACTTAAACCTTAAATAACTTTCAATATTTTACCCTCCATAAAATATATTTTGTCAAAATTATACAAGTTTGAAAAAAACGCAAAATGACATTAACTAACAATAAAATAAAATGATCTGGAGGGCCGGATAGAATTACCTGGAGGGCCGGATCGGCCCCCGGGCCTTGACTTTGAGTTGTGATTTAGATTACATTTCTAATACTAAGTACAGGACACAGCAGGCATTTGACGCACGTTCAAGAACCTGTGTTCTTTCACTCCTGCTGCTCTCTATTCCGATAGATAAAAGATTTGGTGTCATAGAGTTTTCAGAAACATCACAAACATCAATTCATGATTAATTTTCAAACGATTGGCTCTTCCATGAATTCAAAGAGACGTCATCCATACATCACAACCAAATCGGAGTCCCTGATTGGTCAAAGCCCGACCTGCTTCACAACATGTGTTCAATGGCGGTGCGGTTTGTACCTGCGGCGCAAAAATGGCTGCTTGAATTTGCACAACTTCTATAAAGGGGAAAGTTTTGAATGTAGAAGTCCTAAACGTGTTTATGTAGACTTTTCATTAGAAGTGGGCGATGAGGATGGAGCTCATCAGTTCTCCTCAGACATCTAAAACAACGTCAGTATTCAGAAGACGCAGAAGTGCAAATCTTTCATATTTCCTGCAGGAAAACTTCAAAAGGCCGAGTTCATCCTGAGCAGTTTGATCAAGAACTGTGGAGCAACAGGTAAGCTCCTTCATCTGCCTCCATCATCTGTTTAGACGGAAATTATTGAGTTAGAATTGATCTAAAAAACATCTTTGACATTCAGGCTGCTGGAGCTACCAGTCTGACAGTGACAGGGTTCTGGTGCAGGCCGTCAGCGTTCAAGTCCGGGGGACGGTTCTGCAGAAGCTGGGTGAGACCTTTGATTCCGTTTGTAGGGTTTTTTAAGCTTTATGGTGAGAATGTTGAGTAAACAATCAGGACATTATTGATTGTATTTTAAGTATTTATTTATTTAATCTGTTTTATTTATTTAGTCCTTTTATTTTGAATAATACCTAGAGAATGAAAAAAAAGGAAAATTTTTATATAAATTATAAATAAAAATAAAACACCTCAATCTGGAGTAGGAAAAAGTTAAAAAAAAGTTTTTAATCCTACCCCCTAACATGATATCTTAAGTTTACTTTTCAGTAAAAACGGTTTCATTTGTAAACTTTATAGTTTTGCTAAATAGCAAATAAATGAGAAAGTCTTCAATTTCAGAAATTTCAAGTAGATCAGCAATGAAACTTTAAATATATTCATGGTCTATGTTTTCATCTTTTATAGTAATTTTAAAAAATTTAGAGTTTAACTTTTATTTTGGCGACATGTTAAAGTTTTTGGTTTATTTGTTATCTGCTGGTGTTTTTAAGACTTATTTAGCTTCTATTTTAGCAACATGCTAACATTTTTGACTAATTTATTTTAGGCTGTTTTGGAGTTTAGCTAGTATTTAAGAAACGAGTTAGCTTTTTGGCTAATTTGGCATCTACTATGAATTTTTTGGGCTAATTTGGAGTTTAGCTCATATTTCAGCAACACACTAAATATTTTTACAAAACTGGCACATATTAGGGATTTTTAAGCAATTTAACTACACGTTTTTCAGTCAATTTTGCGCTCTTTTATATGTATTTTTTAATAAAATTTCCTGTCTTTTATCAAATTGAACATTTTGCTAACAGCTTTTGCATTTTCGGTAAATCCCTTCAGAAATTAAAGTAAACTGCGTTACCGTTTTCAGCAAAAAGCTTCAGCATCTCCAGTGACATCATTCACGCTAGCATTATCTCTTCTTTTAGGCTTGTGGCGTGAAGCTGCAGAGCTCATCTGGGCGTCTTTGATCGGCTTTTATGCTCTTCCTCAACCTGACAGGAAGGTACCCTGCTGCCTTTATTTGAATATAAAAGCTTCTTCCTGCAAACTCAACACACTCTCCTCCTCTCAGGGCATCGGGACGTCCCTCGGTATCCTGGCCAACATTTTAGTGTCCATGAATGATGACGACTTCCATTCTTTCAGGACAAACCCAGACATTCATTTTGTTAGTCCATTCCTGATTCTGTATTGATTGTTGAGTGTGTTAACTGACATGAACAGATGCTGGTTTTTGCTCGTTTCTGATGGTTTTAGGAGCGAATACTTGGAGACGAGAGTCACCGCCTTCTTTCAGCTGCGCTGGCAGCCAAGCTGGCCGTGATCTCCAGCCAATACACTTCACTTTACGTGTTGACCAACGTGGTGAGTTACAGCAAAAAACCAAAAACTGTTGGATCACAATTATTAACAAAACAGTAAAGATTCTCTGTTTGCACTTTTGTTGCAGCTTTGGTCTAAAGTCTTTTACAAAAGACTGGAAAACGTCCACAAACAATCACATAAAAACATTTACACTAAAATCAATTTAAATAAAGAGTTAAACTATCAAAGTCACTGAATAAATAAGCAAAGACAGATTACAGTAACTTTGGTGTTTGTTCTGACTTTTGTAACTGTAAGCAGACCTGCTCCTGGTTATCTGAGGCCTGTTTTAGGTCAACAGAAAAGCGTGAACCAAAAACATAATCCTATATTGATTCTATAGACGAGACTTTAATGTGCTCTCTATGTCTGCTCCATGGTGGAAGAAGAGCTGCTCAGTCGGGCAAAGACCTTTGCTCTCGAGTGTGAATAAATAGTCTTGTGACCTCTGTCACAAGACCAACATTTACTTCTTATGATAAGAGGATATTTTTGTAAAGGCCAAACGTCATGGTAGCTGCTGCCATGACATGAAGTAATCCACAAAACCACATTCTGTCATCAAAAAACCATCTATGCTGTTTATAAACTGTATATATATATATATATATATATATATATATATATATATAGAGGAAGAAAAGATAAACCCTGTAATTCGACTATTCCATAAGTGATTATTTATTCTGTTAAGAGAAATACCATAACCAAAAATCTCTTATTGCAGAATCACATTTAAATAGAACTATTGTAAACCTTTAAACATTACAGCTTATAAGAACTGCAGCAATTGAAGCAGTTCACAGCTGGTTGTCATTCATTTTCCAGGTCGTTATTGTAAATAAGAACTTGTTTTTTTAATAACGTACCTGGTTAAATAAAGGTTTCATTAATTCACAATCTAAACTGAACCAAGTCAAAATATTCAAAACTGACTTACTCGTCCAAATAAACAGCAACAACACAGGTAAAGGGCAGTTTTCCTTTGCTGTCAATCCTTTATTAATGTACTTTTACATTTTTTTTGTTAAAAAAAAATATTTTGTTTGTTTTTAGCATTAGGCTTAACTTCTATTATCCGACTACCGTAGGAAGTCGTTTCTGGCAGGTATGAGGAGAGATTTTTGACATCAGACACCCTTAAGCCGGCTCAGATTGGTACTGAATAAAGAAAAAGCGTATTGATAAAAATATAAATAATATATATAATCTATACATACATGCATGCATATATATTTGCACATCACTGGAATAATAAATGCAGGTCTATTTTGTTAGATTTTTTTAGTTCCTACCTTTGTTTTAGTGGGACTGGTTTTAGCGTGGCACTCTCTGATAAAGTGAAGAATAAAAAAATATTTTTTCCCAAAGCAAAATTTAAACTTCTGTATCCCAACTCCAGCCATGACTGTCGGTCAACGCCACTTTACTCAACCAATAAGTAATTACTTTAGAAGCCAAACACATAAGATTACATGTTTTCAATCATCTAGAATATTTAATAATGGGGCGTGGTTCTTTTTCTACCCCAGACCGCTCAAGGGACCTGCTTGTTGTCGTACAGCTTCTCCCTGGAGTGCCCGGACTCTCAGAGAAACTTGTTCCTGCAGCAGGCGCGAGAGGCGTTTGCCATCGGCCTTCTCACCAAAGCAGAAGACGAGCTGGTCGCCAGCCAGCAGGAGCTGCACACCTTCATCAAGGCCGCCTTCTCCATCACCGTCACCCACAAATGGCTCCACCACTCCCGTGAGGTGGAGCCTGAAGCGAGTCAGGCGTGCCAGGAGGCTCTAGCCCTTTTTTATGAATACTGCAGAGCTAACGACGAAGACAAAGACGCCCTGTGTGCCAGAATCATGCATCTGGTCGCTAAGGTTAAGCTTCTGTTGGGCGTGGCTCCCTCCCCTAATTCAGATAAGGGGTCTTTCATCCCCGACCGCTACAGAGATATCAATGACTCCTCTGTCAGCTTCACCCTGGAGGATTTCTCAAAGATTTTGCAGAGATTTGAGAAGTATCACGCGTCGGTGTCTGAGACCACCGCATCAGTTGTGGAGACTTCAGAGAATCTGCACAGATTGTGTTTAGCTGATCTGGGAACAACCGTTGAGGCGTCCAAACCGGAGTGCAGCGCTGCGGCGCACCTGCGCGGCAGAGTAGAGGTTTCCACGACCTGTGAGAGCGCTGGCAGCTCCTCATGGCAGAAGCTGTCCATGAGCTCCTCTCGGCTCAGTGGAGAAGGAGAAGAAGCAGATGTGAGCAATGAGTCAGCCGCTTCACAAACTGCTGACAAAAACCAGAAGCAACACAAACACGGAAGCGGCTTTGGGATCCCCTCAAACACAACATCACCCAAAGTGTGTGGGGTATTAGAACAGGGGGGAATGGAGACGCTGGACTCTGAGAGGACGGCTGATGATGTCGGTGAAGCAAACAAACCTGAAGAAGATGCCCTCTCTCTGTCCCAGCTGATGCTCAGAACAACATCCGACACGTTCAGCTCCCAGGATTCCTGGGAAAAATTGTCAGCGGATCAGTCGAGTTATCCATCAAAAGCAGGGAGCAGCCGGACCAGCAAGACCCCAGATTCCAGCGAGAGTTTCTTCATCATGGAAACAGACGACAGCGATCTTCTCCCCCCATCGAACCCTCAGAGGATCCACGGCGTTCAATCAAACGTGGAGATGAAGAAAGCTCCGGGGGAAGCTCCGACCTCCCCAGAAGCCTTTGGGCTGCCAGATCCGCTCACGCTCTCAGAAACCTCCACAGAAAGCTCGTTTGAGATGCTGGAGGAGAGCGAGGGCAGTAGGGCAGCCCCGGCGGGCCTCAACCCCCGGTGCTACAGCTGCCTGCACCCCAGCAAAGCAACAGCGACCCTGGACTTGACCCTGCAGGACTACCAAGCCCTGCTGGCTGGAGTGTGCCACGAGTGTCTGCTGAGGAGGCTGCAGTTCCATGAGAGGAAGTTCAGACTCGACCAGCTCTCTACTGCTCACAGTATGACTTGGTTGGAGCTTTTCATTCATTTCTGAGGTTTCTGACCTTTCTGACCCAACTCCCTCTCACCCACAGGTGCTCTTCACCTGAAGTTCTCTAAGGAAGCGGGACTGTGGACGGCCAGAGAGACCTGCGTTTACGTTGGGACGCTCATTCAAATGAATGGCAACCCCCATGGCAGCCAGAGGGAAGCCATATGGGTCCAGTTCTTACACCAGGAGGAGAGGCTGAGCAGGTCTGCGGCCACACAGTCCTTCACATTTAAGACCTGAAATCCTCCTTATGCTTCTCACTGCTGTCTGTAGCTATGTGGGGAAAAACTACCTCAAGCCCAAAGAAATCCAGTTCCACCTGAACGACGTGGAGAGGCAGATGACAGCGCAGTACTATGTGACTGAATTCAACAAGAGGCTGTACGATAAAAACGACATGGCCCAGATCTTCTACATCCCTTCAGAGGCTCTGCTGGTGAGTCCAAACGGAGCCACGGCGTACTGCCATAGAGCTTCATGGTCCAATGTCCTGCAGAAAAGAAAGTCCAATTAGCTGTCCCACACCTAGAATTGTGAAATTTCTTCTCTGGATTTGACCCCTGGGGGAGTGGTGAGCTGCAGACACAGCCGCTCTGGAACCAATTGGGGGTTCAACCCCCTAATCCAACCCCTTAATGCTGAGTGTCGAGCAGGGAAGCACCGAGTCCCATTTTTAGAGTCCTTGGTATGATTGGCTGGGATTTGAACTCTCGACCTTCCAGTCTCAGGGCAGCCACTCTACCATAGGGGTGTGAAACTCAATCGCACAAGGGCCCAAAAATTCAAAAACACCCCTGAAGTCACAGGCTGAACAGGATGAACATTTATTGAACACTCTAAAACTACATTTTTAAAACCATGTTATAACACAATAATGAACTAGATAAATAGCATTACCTGTGATAATGCTAGTATGAATGCAGTCAGCTGAATTTGGAATCCGCTGAAGATGCTGAAATTGAAAATTAAAAACGCTGTAGCTGATTGCTAAATATGTTAAAGTTAATGGCTAGCTAAACTATTAGCTAAATGCCAAATTATCCTAAAAATCTTTTTTAAAAAAAACCCAGTAATAATAAAAACTCAGTTTAGCCAAGACAGCTAGGATGTACCTGAAAAAGTAGCTAAACATCAAAATAGCCAAAAATCTGAAAAAAGTCTCAATTAGCCAAAACAGCTAGCATAAATATTAGCATAACTCCAAACCAGCCTAAAAACAAAACAGCTAGCATGTAGCTGAAATATTAGCTAAACTAAGAATAAACTAAGCTAATCTTAGTAAAAACCAAAACAGTCCAAAAACTGTAACTTTTTAACACGATTATGTTTGAATAATAAAAAGTCAGGAATATTATTCCAGAATAAATCAACTTAAACCTTAAATAACTTTTAATATTTTACTCTCCATAAAAATATATTTTGTCAAAATTATACATGTTAGAAATAAGCACATGATAACATCGGGTCAATAATGACAATAAAATAAAATGATCTGGAGGGCCGGTGTAGATACCAGTGAGTAGCATGCTAACTCGCTAGCATTTTAGCACAAACCTCACATTTCCAGCCTGATTTCTCTCTATTAAAATACGATTGCTATCCTGTGATGATTCGTCTCCATCTGATTATTCAGTTGTCGAGGTTTTTGTGGTTGATTGCAAATGTTGAGCCTCTTTTTGTGATTCTTTGCGTACTTTCTGACCTCCTCCTCAGATTGAAGGCGATGTTTCATCACCTTCTGTCCGTAACATTCCGTTGAAAGTCTCCTCCTTAGTATGAACTTTACTATAATGTCTTTAATAATAATGATCAACATCTGTCCGTGGACAACAGATGAATATGGATATAGTTTACTCTGAAATGCTGAACAAAATCATGGTAGGGCCTCTTTAAGAAAACTATCATCAACCAGGACCAGAAAGAAGGAGCACATTACTCCAATTCTGGAATCTTTGCTCTCAGTCAGCTTCAGGATCAACCTTAAGGTTCTTTTATTTGCTTATTAAAGCTTAAATGGAACTGAACCTTCATTTTTTATCAGGTTTACCTGCCCTCAGGTGCAGTCTAAGATGCTCTGTAGCAGGAAAAGTGTTTAAAAAAATAAAGTTGAATGTGAATTTATTCCCAGACAGCAGGAGCAGGACCCACCCACTTCCTGAATTTTTACATGTTACATGTTTAATGTTACACTGGATCCGGCCCCCGGGCCTTGACTTTAACACGTGGTCTGCCACCAGGCCACTGAGGCTGGTGCAAGTTATAATTTCACTTCTGGATTTCTAACAGATAATTATGAAAAGGTCAAAATGAAATTTTGGTTTTGAAACTTCTCCCTTCTGCCGAACAGATCCTGAACGGAAAAGAGATCGCGGGCTGCATAACGGTGGAGCCCTTCATCCTCGGGAACTTTGTCAAATTGACCAACAACACCCGAAAGAAAGCGGAGAGCTTGAGTGCAACGAAATACGGCATCGCCTTCGGTCACTTCACTTACCTGCTGTCCAAACACCAGGAAGTTGTTGTAGATTTACAAGGTACGACGGAAGTGCAACCAGCACCGATCTGGCTCTTCCTTCCTCTCATTGCATCTGTGGGCTCTTTTCTCAGGATGGGTGACAGCGAACGGCAAAGGTCTGACCTACCTCACCGACCCTCAGATCCACTCCACCAGGACGCGCAGAGGCCCCTCAGACTTTGCCGGGTCGGGGATCCGCTGCTTCCTGAGGGAGCAGCATGGACCAAAGTGCAATGAGATCTGTCAGCGGCTCCAACTTCCTCCACTGGACCCTCAGAGCGCTATGCTTTAGATGTTTACAGGATAGAACTGAAACGATCAACTCTCTCTTTTCCTGTTTGATCTTGTTTAATGATGAACCTGAAGGATCTTCTTGCACCTCCATCAAATGTATTGATGGGATCAGAGAAATGATCATTGTTGAGTATCAAGTATGTGTGCAGATTGGAATGATTTAGTAAAAGGAAAAAAAGACGTATTAACATATCATAAAAACAGAGAGTTTCATTATTTGTTTCATTATTGTCTGGTCAAATAATGACACTCAGTGGGTTAGCTTGCTACGCTAGCCAGCCGCTGGGTGGACAGTGTGATGTGCTAGCGAGCTCCTCAGTAGCAGGAACTACATTGGTTTGGTCCTTCTTGTTAGCCCCGCCCCGACGCGCCACAAGGGGGCCAAAAGTTCTGGAACAGAAATTTTGAGTTTTGATACCTAAAAAAACAAAGCATTTAAAGCTGAAAATAATTCTGTTTATTTTGGCATTTCAAAAAGTTTTGGACATTTTAAATAGTTTTTTTTTTTCACCAATATTTTTTTTCAAAATGTTTTATTTGGGTTTTAATTATTTATGGCCCCAAAATATCTCCATACACCCGACTGCTCTACTCTGTCTTGGTTGATCCCATGTTAGTGATTGACCTCTGCCTGTCTGACCCTGATTTAGCTGTGCAGACTTTTATCTGAGCTTAGTTCTTATCTGAACTAATAAACCTGCTGCACATGGAACCAGCTCTCTGTCCGTTTGTGACGGGTACTGTCGGACGTCACTGATTGGATGACGATTTTCAGTAAGGCTAAATAACTAAGAGTACCTACTTTTTCTGGTTTCGTCTTTTGTTTCATTTTTATGCATTTCATTTTGGGTTTTTTTCTTCTGAAAAGTTGCATTTCAATATTTCATTTGATTATTTGTTTTGCTTTTCTGATCTTAAATGTGTTTTTGTTTTGAGTGATTTGTTTGCACTTCAGGGCCACCGTATCTCTAGTCTGGGATTCCAGTGGAAGTTCTTCAAGGCGTCTCTGACAGACCTCTGACCGTGAAAACACTCGGCAGTTTCATGTTTCAGGATTTACCACCTGTTTACCATCAGAGGTGAAGAGTTTGATAAGAGAAACACTTTTAAAACCCCTGAGCTGAAGATTCTTGTCTCTTTTGTGTCCAGATTTTATCTGTTGTCAAAGTATTCCCACTTGTCTTTTAATTGTGATGTTGAGCTTGTGGTCTGCCGACTGTACCTATGTCACTGCAACAAGATTTTGATAAACAACATTATTTTGTCTTCTCTGATTCACCACAACTGGAATAAAGAGAAATTCAGAAATGCATTTTAAGCTCATATTTATTGTATCCTGAGAAAAAAGAACTTAGAAACATCAAAAACACAGTTTTCATTTGAGAGAGTCTTTAATCCAGAGCAAAAGTTCAGTCTGTATTCATAAACATTTTTATTTAAACACATTTACTGACAATTTACATATTTATAGGCCCATTAAAAGCCTGGTCACATGTTTAATGAACAGGGGAATCTCTTTTAGAAAAATGTTTCTGCATCTGAACTTAGATCCCATTTGGTCATAAGAAAGGATCCTTACACCTGCAGAACTCACCTGTTGATGTCCGTAAACGCCGACCCTTCTGTCAGGGGAGGGGCTGAGAGGACGCCGTGTGTGTCAGAGGTGAAACAGGTTGTTTTTCTTCAGCTGAATGAAACAAACCCAAAATGGGTTTGTCCTGAATGTTGAAATGATGTCTGTCACATGATGAGAGGCGTGGAACAGCAGTCACCTGACCTGAACTTTGCACTGCTGCTCTACTTTAAAGCGTCTGCCGGCAAACAGGAGGTGAACCCCTGAAACATGAGACTGGCAGTGGTGTTGGCGTGCTTTGTGGTCAGCGGTCTGGCAGAGAAGCCTCGTCCCTGCAGTGAGTGAATCCACAATGGACGTCATAAAATGTTATTTTAGGTTTCGTTTGACCAATTAAATTGCGGTTTGTGATTTCCTGCAGTGAGCCCGCCTCTTTTGACCGGAGAGTTCTCTGTGGTAAATAAATGCTTTCTTCTGTAATAAACCAGAACCTTAACCAGAAACTCACCTTTTCTTATTTTGTAGTACTCACAGGATGAGAGAATTGGATTCCTCGGCAAATATCTGTACGATGCTCTGGGACAGCGAGTGAGGCTGTTTGAGATGGGCAAGTTTGAGAACCGGACGTTCACTGCAGATGTCCTGCTGCACTTCAGAGAGGTGAGCGCACAAACACCTTTTCTCAACGTAGGAGTTCAATATTTGTGATTCCACAAATCTCCAACTTTCCAGTGGACTAGGAAGTTATGGAACAGAGGTTGAGTTTAATTGAATCCAGCAAACTCCATCCTGGTGATGGATTTAATGAACTGGGGGTTGTTTGTTTAATACATTAGCCTTTATTAGCTATGATGCTAGCAGCATTTTACCTCTCTCAGACTCTGGTATCCTCAAAAAGTTCTGTGGAGAAACTTTCATCACTTTGCCTGGTAACACTCAAACCACTCTCTGTATTTGGTAGGAGGGGGAGAGGGAGGGTCGAGAGGGGAGGGGCGTAGCTACCTGATCCATCACACAGACATTATTTATTTATTTATTTATTTATTAATGTCAATAATGTGCAGTATTTATTACTTCCATATTGCTTATCTAGCCATATTCAGTCCATTTCACTTAATGTTATTCTACTGTATTAATTTTGTTATTTACATCTTTGTGCTGTACGGACGCTGGTACCTGAATTTCCCTGAGGACTGCCAAAGGGATTAATAAAGTATTTTCTATTCTATTCTATTCTATTCTATTCTATTCTATTACAGAGCCAGCGTACGCTTCATAAAGCTAACCTAGCAGTCAATCATAAATCCAAGCCGCATCCCTCAGTCCAACTCCACTAGACCCGCCCCCTTTTGGACATTTTTTTTTTAAATCTGGGCTGAGAATTGACTCAGATTCCAACTGCCCTGTTTGGTTACCCTTTAAAGCTTTGCATTTGCTATTGTCGTTGTGTCAGAAAAGTCCTTAGCAACAGTTGCTAGCGTCGTTATCTCCTGTCGTTTCACAGAACATATTGTTTAGTCGTACATAGACATGAACAAATGCTCTACAAACGTGTTTAGTAAACAAAGACAAAAGATATAGACATGGAACCCCATACAATCCAGACTCAGCTAGACTCCGCCTCCAGTGACCCCAAGGTAGACTGAGTTAAGAACCCTGCTGTATATAGACCATGAGTCTTAAAAAGAGCAGGACCCATGGCATTGTCTTTTGGCACCAATGCGGGTGATCCAACACTTCCTTCAAAATCTACGGGAACGATCGTGTTAACAGTTGAAAAGTTACAGTAAACCAAAGGATATAAACACTGGAGCTCCGGTGTTAGAGGGTTAAGAAGTCCGGTTCCACTAAGATCCCAGTGAGGTAACGAAGACAAAGGAAATGGAAATGTGTTTTGAATTCAAAACGTTGTATAAAAAGTATTGTAAAAGGTGTTTGTGCAACAGAGTTTCAGATTAACTGATAAAACAGTACAAAGTAAATCATTCACTTCAGGTAAATAGGTCAATGTCATCCTCGTCTTTTATGGTCAGATCATTTCTGGAAGATTTTCTGTCCGTCTTTCCAGCTGGTTTTTCAGCAGGTGCAGTCAAGCCCAAATGGATATTAATCAGTACTCTTTTCCATTTCTATCTTCATGCAAGCAATAAATTAGTGGCATTTGAAATATTCAAAAACACTTAATAGCCTTAAAAGTTAACTTAATAATAACATTAACTGGGAAAGTTGCATTACCTGCGATGATCCTAGTGTGAATGCTTTTTGCTTTTGCGGTTGCTGAATGTGCTGAAGCTTTTTGCTGAAGATGCAGAAGAAATTTACTTTAATTGCTGAAGGGATTTGCGGAAAATGCTATTTTTTTGCATAATTCTAAAGGACTTATTGTTGTAAAATTGCAGAAAATGCACAAAGAATTAGAAGAATTCATTTAAAAATTAAAAAAAATTGCAAAAAATGTAAAAAAAAAATACTTTGAAAGTAACTCAAAATCTTAGTAGATACCAAACTAGCCAGAAAAAGCTAGCATCTTGCCAAAATACTAGCTTAACTCAGAATTGGCCCAAAAAACCTTAATTTATGCTAAATTAGCCAAGAAAGCTAGCATGTTGCTAAAATATTAGCTTAACTCAAACTTACCCCCAAACTCAAAATTATCCCAAAAAACTTCAGTAGATTAGCCTAAAAACTAGCATGTTGCCTAAATACTAGCTTAACTTAACTCAAAAACCTTAGGATATACTAAATTAGTCAAAAAAAGATAGAAAGTTGCTAAAATACTGGCTTAACTCTATACAATCCCAAAAAACCTTATTAGATGCCAAATTATCCAAACAAGCTAGCATGTTGCTAAAAAAAACTAGCTTAACCTGGAACAGGCCCAAAAAATGTTAGTAAATGCCAAAAAAGCTAACACGATGCTAAAATACTAACTTAGCTCCATAGTAGCCCAAAACGTTAGATACCAAAAATGTTAGCATGTTGCTAAAATATTAGCTACACTCAAGAATAGCCCCAAAAACCTTGTTAGATGCCAAATTAACCAAAAATGCTAGCATTAAGCTGAAATGTTAGCTAAATTAAAAATGAACCCTGGAAACCTTGGTAGCATTAAATTCCTTGACATACTGAATGTTTTAATACTAACATGTATTACATGTCTTTGAAAAATTATGTGAATAAAATTTGCAACATTTGCCCAAGACTTCAATAATTGCCTAAAATTTCAAAAATTGGATAAATAAAAATAAAATCAGGAATGTACTGAACATGATGTTTTTTATAGCATAGATTTGATAAATGTCCTTTTTATTTTCAATGGGGCTGAAAAATCATATGAATTGCTTAAAAAACGTAAAATTTCAGAATTTCAGATTGCAGAAATTGTTGAAAGTGTGATTGAGTTTTTACGAATCAAAAAGTGTAAAGAAGAATAGATACGGTGTAATAATGAAGAGAAACAGGATCTCTATAAACACTCACACAATGACTTTGGTTCCTCAACTCCTCCACCAGGCAGCGCTCTATGAGATTGATGACACCAAACGCACATGCAAGAAGAGCCCTCTGAAGGCAGACTTCCACCCCCTGAGAATTCCCAAAAACGCGTCTCTGCTGGGCCAGGCTGTGGTGGGCAGCTCCTCTGCACCTGGACAAGGACTCCTGGTGAACACCTGGGCTGGAGATCTTCCTGACCAGTCAGGTAAGGGAGTGCACATGAGAAGAACTCCACTAAGAGAAAACTTCTGGATGGTTCTGCTCCTTGGACTGTATGGAGTGATATTTGTGCCACCATATTCCAAGCAAAAGTCACAGTTTTGAGGTCAAACTTTGCAAACAAAATGTTAAGTGTTGCATATAAAATATTTAACATTTGCTTTTAAAAACCTTTTTTTGTGTGTTTGCAAACTCTTTTTTTTTTTTTTAAAGATTGTAAACAAGCGTTTCTAGATGCGTAGTGCCTCATCTCACTTTCACTCTATCTTTGGCTTTGAGTTCAACTTGAGTTCAGCCAGCTGTTCGCTTCACTAACATGAATAAATCCAGAACTCTGTTGTATATTTGAGCTTTGTTGCTCCTCCTGAGTTCTGCTCAAAAAGAAACGGGCCAAAATGGTTGAAGACTGAAGAAGTCCGACCGAACAGCACCGATATAAATAGGTCCAAAGTCCTCATTTGTTTCCCATTATATATTATATATTATGACCATGCTGTTTCCCCAGCACTAAATGTGAGTCAGACACCTGATTGGATAGAATTTAGACCAATCAGTAGGCTGTTTGGGGTGGCAAAAATGTCACGCTGACAGAAAAAGTTGAACTCAAAGCCAAACATAGGGCGAAAGTGAGATGAGGCACTACGCATCTAAAACGTTTGTTCGCTTTTTTTTTTTAAGAAAAAAAAATAAGTTTGCAAATGCAAAAAAAACATTTTTTTCAAAGCAAATATTAAATATTTTATTTGCAACTTAGAACATTTTGATCTCAAAACTGTGACTTTAACTTGCAATATGGTGGCACAAATATCACTACATAGAACCAGAGAAGAAGGTGATTTTTTAAAATTATATTTAATTCAGAAAAGTTCACCTAGTTCTGAACAATCCTGAATACATGGAAACAGTGAGAGGTTTTTCCTTGAAACAACAGCTTTCAAACTTAATCGCACATGAGAACAAAATCCAAAACACACTTCAGGTTACGGGTCGAGCAGGATAAACAAGTATTGAACTCTCTACAACTAAAATGTTAAAAACGTAACTTTTGACATAATTCAAACTAGATATATAGCATTACCTGTGATAATGCTACTGTGAATGCTGTAAGCTGAATTTGGACCCTGAAGATGGTAGTGATGATTAGTTGAAGATGCTGAAATTGATAGCTGAAAACACTGAAACTGATAGCTAAATTATCAGCTAAATCCCAAATGAGCCTAAAACAAAAAAAATAGGTTAGCCAAAAGTGCTAGCATGTAGCTGAAATATTATTTAACTCCAAAATAGCCTATGTATAAGCTATATTTTACTCTCCATAAAAATATGATTTGTCAAAATTATTCAAGTTAAAAAATAAGTGCAAGATAACATCGGTACATTAATAATAAAATGAAATTATCTGGAGGGCCGGATCTGGCCCCCGGGCCTTGACATATGTGCTTTAAGGAGTAAGCTCATTGAGAAACAACAAGAATGTTAGCTCTGAAGAAGATAGTCAATAGAAAAAGATTAGGGCTAAGCACTGAACTAATGTCAGGGTCGGGATGAGGACACAGGCGCAGAAGCAGGATGTTCAAAACGAGAAAGTCTTTTTATTTTCTTTTTCTTTTGCCCGAAAGGCTGGAAAGCTTGTAGAACTCAGGAAGCATACAAAACCCATCTGGCAACGAGTAGGGGAAGACAGGCAACTTATAACAGAAACAAAACAATCAAACACAGGTGCGTCCAATAAGATGGCAGAAAGACCAGGTGGAAAGAGAAAGGAAATCAACCTGTAAGACAGGGGGGTGAAAGCAAACAAGTGAACAGAAAACCACATACAGCCCCAAACCCCACAACTAGCTCCGTTCAGGCAGGAAAAGAAGCTAGATGAGTTAGCTTACATTAAACCAAATGAAAATTAGGGCTGAGTTGATTAAATCTATTCATCGATCTGAATCAATCTAAGCTCAACAGATCAATAATTGATACATAAAAACAGAGATCAACGTATAATGCTAAAGTTTGCCTGCTTGATGCTAACTTATGATGGGATTTCCCATAGGACGACTAATGCTAACGCTCGGTCGACCTAAACAAACATTGCTGACTAAATTATCATCTTTATATGAATTTTGCAAAAAAAATAGATATTTTTAAAACAACCATTTGTGGTTAAAACAACATTACTACAACAAATCTACTATATTAACCCTAATGTCATTTTTTTTCCCATCATCTTCCAGGGCAGTACATGAGTGTTATCACGGAATTCGGATGCATTCCTGTGACAACAAACTATAAAACAAAGGAGTATGGATGGGTGGGAACAAAGTAAGTTTCAGCATTGAACTCAGAGAAACAAAACTGGATCATGTGTGCACGCATCCTCTGATTCTTTTTTTATCTTTTCATCAGTTACTTCAACAACGTGATTGGGATTACCAATCCCGATCTGCTGGAGCCTCCGGCGTTCTGTGCAGATGCTGTGATGGACGTGGAGGCAGAGCGTAGAGACTATCTCAGCCTTCTCGAAAAGAAAAATTGAGACGGCTGATCTACAGTTACCTTCAACTCTGCAGTCTCACCTCTCTCACTGGAATGCATTTTTCAGACATTTTGTCTTTTCCTAAAAATCATCTGTGAAAACTTTTTTTCCATCTATTCTATTACAAAAAGTTTTTGATCATCATCAGTACGAAAGTTATTCTCTCTGACTTCCTGAAGCCTGTGGAGGATGAAGTATTGTCTCAATAAAAACCTGAAAAACACTGAATCGAGTTGCAGTGGTGTTTATTAACCTTTTTGATTAATGTTGAATTTTACCACACATTATACATGTTGGCAGGGGCGGAGCTACAAGGAGAGGGACGTGGGGTGGGGGGCTCCCTCTCCAGCAAAAATCCTCCATTTATGAGTCAATGTTAATATCATCATCATCAAAATAAATAACCATTTCTTTATTATTATTTTTAAGAACTTTAAAAAATTAAACATTTTTTGATCATTTCATCTGAAATGGTCGTCCACTCTGCTGTTCGGATTTGCCAGCCTTCCAAAGTCTGAATGATTTCATATCAAAATAAACCAGGTCTCCAAATTTTATTGATTATAATTTGTTAAACGATGTCTTAGTTGACTCAAAATAAGATGATCTGATGATTACTCTTTGGTGAAGAAAATCAGAATTTACTTTTTTGTATGCGTTTCCTTACAACTCCACACAATCGATCATGTGTCAAAGTCACGGCCCGGGGGCCGGATCCGGCCCTCCGCATCACTTTATTTATTGTTATTAATGACCCAATGTTGTCTTATTTCTAACTTGTAGAATTTTGATAAAATATATTTTTTCATAGAAATATTGAAAGTTATTTAAGGTTTAAGTTGATTTATTCTGGAATAATATTCATATGTTATCATATTAATATTTATTATTATATTCATCAATTATTATTATTCATAATTAGGTTAAAAAGTTATGGTTTTAAAGTTTTTAAAATTGTGATTCCACTAGCTAGAGCAGGACTATATTGGCATGTACTTTTATCAGCTGTTGTTCTACACTCTGATAATATCCTAATGACAGGAGATTTTAATATTCATTTAGATGACTGTAATGACTGTCTTGGGAATGCTTTTGCAGCCTTATTAGAAAATGTTGGTTTCACACAAAATGTAAATGAACCCACCCACTGTCACAAGCACACCCTGGACCTTGTTTTAACTTATGGCATAGAGATTAGTCATCTGAGTGTCCATCCTCACAACCCCATACTTTCTGATCATTTTTTAATTACCTATCAGTTTATATTAGAAAACACCATAGCTCCAGTGATTAAGAAAGAGCTGAAACGAACATTATCTGACCGTTCTGTATCTGAATTTAAACTCTCAGTCCAACCAATGTTTAGTAACATGTTAGATAAATACTCTCAGAGCTCTTTAAGCCCCGTTGATAATGAGCAGTTTGTCAATGATACCATGCAAGCCCTCAGAGGAACCCTTGATGCTGTTGCCCCTCTGAAACTCAAGCTTGTTAGACAGAACAGAGTAGCACCATGGTTTAACGCTGAAACACGTTCCCTCAAACAAATAACTCGTAAATTAGAAAGAAAATGGCGCCGTTCTGGCTCAGAGCACTCTCTGAATGCTTGGAAATGCAGCCTCTTAAGCTATAAAAAATCCCTGCGTAAAGCGAGAACTCAATATTACTCATCTTTAATAGCAGAAAATGCAAATAATCCACGATTTCTCTTTAGTACTATAGCCAGGCTGACCAGCAGCCACAGCTCGGTTGAACCACATATTCCTGCTGCCCTCAGCTCTGAAGACTTTGTTACATTCTTTGATGATAAAATCTCAAATATCAGATGCAAATTGAACAAGGTTATTCCTACCATTACCCCTGAGCAAATTAAAATGGTAGAAAGGAAAACATCCATAGAAATGTCTGTAACATTAGATTGCTTTACTGCTGTGGACCAAGCAGAAATAGCATCAGTTATTACATCTTCTAAAACTTCCACTTGTCTCCTAGACCCAATCCCCACTAAACTTTTTAAAGAAATCTTCCCCCTAATCAGTGAATCTATTCTAACCATAATAAATGCCTCCCTGGAAACTGGTTATGTGCCTCAGTCTTTTAAATGTGCTGTTGTTAAACCTCTTTTGAAAAAGCCCAGCCTGGATCCTGACATTCTGGCCAACTATAGACCAATATCTAATCTCCCATTCATATCTAAAATCCTAGAAAGAGTTGTGGTAAAGCAGCTGCAGTGCCACCTACAGGACAACAATCACTTTGAGGATTTTCAGTCGGGTTTCAGACCTCACCATAGCACTGAAACTGCACTGGTCAGAGTTACCATTGATTTGCTATTAGCTTCAGAAAAGGGACTAATCTCTGTTCTGGTCCTGTTAGACCTCAGCGCAGCCTTTGATACTATTGACCACAGCATCTTACTCCATAGACTAGAGCATGACATAGGGATCAGAGGATCTGCCCTCCAGTGGTTTGAATCCTATCTATCTGATAGACACCAGTTTGTTCACGTAAATGGACAGTCCTCTCATTGTACTCGAGTTAGCTACGGAGTCCCACAGGGCTCAGTTTTAGGGCCCATCCTATTCATGCTTTACATGCTGCCCTTAGGAGACATAATCAGGAAACACAGCATTAATTTCCACTGTTATGCAGATGATACACAGCTGTATTTATCCATTAAACCAGATCAAAATGACCACCTAGAAAAACTGAATTCCTGCATCAGAGACATTAAGTCCTGGATGACAATTAATTACCTCCTTCTGAACCCAGAGAAAACTGAGGTCATTATCCTGGGTCCTAAACACCTGAGAGATGCTCTCTCAGATAAGATAGTCTCCTTGGATGGTGTAAATATTGCTCCCAATTCTTCAGTCAGAAACTTAGGGGTCTTATTTGACCAGGATTTATCATTTAATGCTCACATATCACAAGCTTGTAAAACTGCATTTTTTCACCTACGCAATATCGCTAAGATTAAAAATATGTTATCTAAAAGTGATGCTGAAAAACTCATCCATGCATTTGTTACGTCGAGACTGGATTACTGTAACTCTTTACTGATAGCATGCCCTAAAAGTTCTTTAAAAGGTCTTCAGCTTGTCCAGAATGCAGCAGCAAGATTGTTAGCAGGAACTAGCAGAAGAGAACACATCACTCCTGTGTTGGCTTCTCTCCACTGGCTCCCAGTTGAATCCAGGATCAAGTTCAAAATCCTCCTGTTAACATATAAGGCTCTGAATGGTGTGGCCCCATCCTATATTAGAGATCTCATAGTTCCTTACCAGCCAATCAGAACGCTTCGCTCACAGAATGCAGGACTGCTTGTAGTTCCTAGAATTTTTAAAAGTACAGTCGGAGGTAGAACCTTCAGTTATCAAGCTCCTGTTCTATGGAATAAGCTCCCAGCCCATGTCAGAGAGGCAGGTACAGTTTCTACCTTCAAAACTAGCCTTAAAACATTCCTATTTGGACAGGCGTTCTGCCAGACTAGCCAGTAATCATAGAATAATTAACATAATGCTCCCATACTGTTCTGAAGTTTGGGGAAATAATTATTATAATCACATACTTCTCCAATATATGCTTGAAATATAAATGATGAAATATGTATATTCTCTACATAATAACATAGAAGGCTGCTAGAAGTTAGAAGCTGGGAAAAGTATGGTGCACTGGGGCTCTGTCCTCTTTTCCATCTACTTCTCCTCTCCTCTACTTTTTTATTTACTTCTAACTGTATGCCTTTGTTGGTGGTGCAGTATAATTCACATGTTTTTCCTTCTCTCCGACTCCCCTGTGGGAGACCGGAGAGACTGCAGTTTCCGGGAGACTTGTTGGTGATCCTGACGAAGCCCCGCCCATCTGGATGAAGCCCCGTCACCATCCGTCACCATCCTGCATCTCTGAGTGGAGTGATTCCTGGTGGGTCGTCTGTCCTCCTGCTCCTGGTCGTGGTCTGCAGTTCTGCCTCATCTGGACTATGGACTTAATCATCACTCGTCCCTCAGCTCTATATGAATGAACTCAGCTCTATATGAATGAACTCTACTCATATATGCAGTTTTAGCAGCTAACTTTTCTTTAACCGTTCTGGTATCGCCTGTCCGTCCTGGGATGGGATCTCTCCCTCATGTGGGAATCCCTAAGGTTTCTTCTTTTTTTTCCTGACTCAGGTTTTTTTTAGGAGTTTTTCCTTACCGCGAGGGAGGGTCTAAGGACAGGGATGACCTGTTCTTTATAGTCTGTTTAGTTTTTACCTATTGTGCATATTTTATGACTCCATCTGTGCATCTGTAAAAACTGCAGGCATGAAGCCCAATGAGGCAAATTGAATTTGTGATATTGGGCTATATAAATAAAATTGAATTGAATTGAATTGAATTGAATTGTACTGAGATTGTTTAGTCTATTTTAGAGTTTAGCTTATATTTCAGCTACATGCTAGTGAATTTTAGCAATAATTTCTAAAACATATATGTTCAAGCTGTTACTCAGTTCTTAAATGTCACCAGCGCTATACTCAAATAATTATTTGAATGACTCGTTATACTTCGGCTTGAGTAGTAGTTTTTGGACCATCTTATTTTCATGCTCTTGATGATCATAATCACTGTCATATTGTCCAGTGACAAAAAGTTTTGATTTCTTTCTCCAGTTCATGCATAAAATCTTCCCTGCTGTGAACTTTATGACCTTTGATTAAAGAGAAATTACACTTCATGTTTAACATAAAACCATAATTTTTCCGATCAAAATAAGAGATTATTTCTCCTCTTGTGGACTTTCTTGACCTCAAATAAAAGGCGTAAATGCCAAACGCATTCCTGTGTTTGAGTATCAGTCAGATCTAAGCCCCTAGCAGGGTCACCAAGACACGCCGGATTTATCAGCCTTTCAAAAACCGCCTTTGATCATTTCACTGGAAAGCTGGCCGGCGTGTATTTAAGGACTGAACTGGGACAGGACCTCCCACTTTCTGCGGAGGACTGTCTTCAGACATCATGAGAGCCGTGGTCCTGCTGGTCTGGTTCTGGATGAGCTGTCTGGCTCAGAGGCCTGAACCGTGCTGTAGGTACACAACTCTCTTCACCTTAATGTCAGGCCAGGTTTCTCACTTTCTCTCATGTCTACAGCCTCCCCTCCCCTCCTCTCAGGAGGCCTGTCCATCGTAAGTATGGGTTGCTTGATTTTCATGTAAGTTGTTGAAGCGACTCAACTAAAGCTTTTTTTTAATTGTCTACAGTAACTAGCTGCTCAGTACAGTACGAGCTGCGAAGCTCACTGAGGATCCTGAAGCTACATGCGGACGTACTCGATGGCTGAAGGCAACCGAATCCAGCTCACTGTGCTGGATCAATGCAAACACAATCCAGCTCGATGCGTCTGCTGCTCTCAAAAGGAACAACTTCAAATGTGCTGTTCAACGTAACAAATCCTCAACGAATGTCGGAGAGAGCGTCTGTCCTCACACGGAAACTTTTAAACTCTTATATTATTTGAAGGAAACAAAAGATTCGTACAAAAAACTAAGAAAGTTCAAGGAGGAACTTGTGGATTAAAATGAGATCTTAAACAGGAAGCCAGTTGGATTCTGAGATCATAACTGCTGGATAAATCTTGATGACCCACGGGGTTCTTTGATTTGGAGGTGTGTGGAGACAAGACAGCCAGGACGCCTGTTCAAAGGGGAATTAAAAAGACCTTATTGAGTCAAACGAGGGTAGCTGGGTCCTCTGAGCCTGTCAAAAAAATAAAAGAGAGAAAAGAACCCAGAGTTCGTGGCTAAAATACCACTGTAAAAAACACACAAAGGTAAAAGATAAAGACATGCGGTGGCGGCTCAGCACTGGCGACTAAAAACAACCCCTCCAGGGTGGCTAAAAACAAGATAAAAAGCAACAGAGAGGTTTGAAGAGGAGTGGGTCACAACCACACTTCTCTGCGTTCCTACATCGCTTCCCCCTACTGTCTGGCTCCTGGCTGAGCTGCGCTTCTGGTTTCGGCACCGGCTCACCCCGAGCTGCTCTGTGGGGGGTTGTCCAATGGGGCTCTTTCACTGTCGGCCTGGGGCTTGCTTCTTTTGCCACGCAACTCCAGGACCAAGCGCTAGCTCCTTTAAGACCCGGCACTGGCTTCTTCTACAACGCTTCTCCAGGGCCCGGCGCTGGCTACTTAAACCACGCAACTCCAGGGCCCACCACTGGATCCTCTTGGGCCCAGCACCAGCTTCTATTGCCACACCCCTCCTGGGCCCGATGCTGGCTTCTTTCGCCGTGCTCCTCCAGGCCCGGCACTGGCTCCTGTATTGCCCAACACTGGCTCATCTTGCATTGCTCCTGCAGCGCCCGGTGCTGTCTCCTCCAGGGCTCCTCCACTGGCTTCTCTAAGGCCCGGCGCTGGCTCCTCTCGCCACGCTCCTCCAGAGCCCGGCACTGGCCTCCTCTAGGGCCCTGTGCTGGCTCCTCCACAGCTTGATGCCGGCTCCTCTCACCACGCTCCTCCTGGGCCCGGCGCTGGCTCCTCTCGCCATGCTCCTCCTGGGCCTGGCATTGGCTCCTCTCGCCATGCTCCTCCAGAGCCCGGCACTGGCTTCCTCTAGGGCCCTGTGCTGGCTCCTCCACAGCTTGGTGCCGGCTCCTCTCACCACGCTCCTCCAGGTCCCGGCGTGGGTTTCCCTACCCGCGCTCCACCAGGGCCCCTTTCTTCGCTCCCCTTTCCTCCCTAGTATCTGTATTCCACTGTTTGTAATAAAGTCTACCATTGGCCACGCCCCCCACTGGACACCTGTCCCCAATCAGGAAGCAATGAGTGGGCCTGTTCAGGGGCTTTCTGAAATTTCAAACTCTGACAGAATAAAACAAATAAAAAACTACATTCCTGTTACAAAAACATCTTCTTGTCCCGTAGGGGTTCATGTACAAGATCAACAACAAGAATCGCACATGTTTCAAGAAGCATCTGATGGAGGACTTCCAACCACTGGCCATTCCGAACGATGCTTCTTTGGTGGGTCAGGCCGTGCTGGGGAGCTCCTCGGTTCAAGGAGAAGGAATCCTGGTGAACACGTGGACCGGGCAGCTGCCTCTGAGGAAGAGACTCGGTAGAGCGGGGAGGAACTCTGATGCTGCGTTCACACCAGGCATCGAGCAAACTCAAACGCGTTGACACTGGTCTGTCGCTACCCGACACTAGCTTGGTGTGAGATGTCAGAGTGGTGCAAAACTGGTGAATCTTGCTTTTTCTTTCACCGCTCTATTCTGATATGAAGAGTTCTGTTTTAGCACGGACCACGATATTTAACCCTTTCACACCTGTGATGCTTTACTTTTCAACCCTTAACACGATCAACATAACTCCAGTAGCTTCGGAAGTAGAAAATCTGCTTTTCTCCTTCAGAATCTTCTGGAATAAAGTCGATTGTGTTAACAATTAAAAAAGATGATCTGATTGGTTGAAGTTTAACATAAGTTAAACTGGTTCATCCAGTTTTTTACATAAAGTCTGAAAATGTTATTAAAAATGTAGATGCAGTAAAGCGCATTTACACGTGTTTACAAAGACTTTTCAGTTTAAGTTGTTGCCAGAACACCCGTGTCCGAGCCTGATTTGAACGTAGCTCGATGCCTGAGCAAATCCATTTCATGCATGTCTGCTTGTCCACTAATGTGAGTCACTTCTCCCTCTGCAGCTAAGTACCTGAGCACCGTGACAGAGTTTGGCTGCTTTCCGGTCAATGCTCTGGTCAGCACAGACAATAAAGGATGGGTACTTGTCAGGTCAGTGAACATTTGTGGTCATTTGTTCAGTTTTCCTTGTAGTTTTGAAAGTTTGGAACTTTTTTTTGCTTTATTGAATGCTTGAATCTCCATCTTGAAGGGTTAAGTTTAGGGTTAGGGGCAGGACTGCAAGGACCAGATTTTTTATACACACTCTACAGCCTTTTGAGCTAAATGTTCACATGTTTTAAAACTCTCCAAAGTTTGCACGCACCCAGTACCTGGTGAAAAGGAATTGTCGGGAATAACCAAAGGAAGTTTTGAAATTATGGGATGGCTGCAGAATCTATGGATTAGCAGCCATTTGGTGGCAAGGTGTTTTACAAATTTCACATTCTCCTAAAATATGTTTTGTTCGAGTGGTCTTTACAAAATTTCGCAAACCACAACGACAACTGAAGTTACATTGACATTTGACCTCAGTAAGAGGTCGCCATCTTGAATATTCCAAATCAGTCACCTTTAGTACCCTCTACGATTTTAACTCCTCCCAGGGATTTCAGTCTATCGCCTCCTAACTCGTCAAGCTTCATTGGGAAGAAACTTAGATTTAATACAAGATGAATGAAACCATATAACAACCAATGTGGGTGTGGCTAACAAAGAAAACTCCGTTACTAAGGAAATCCTAAAAATATACTTTTGTAGATTTTTCTAAGAATGACATAGACCTGTGTGTCACCCCCAGGTGACTCAAAAATGAAATGGTTGCCATGGAGATAGAATGAACAGAACTTTTTTTTCTTGAATTTGTTGGATGCAGCTCTCACCAGAGTGGGAGGGGCGTCGGGGGTATGGGGGTGGGGGTAATGACAACTCCACTTGTACCTTTGATTTGATATAAAATATCATTATTAAATAAAAATATAATATTATATTTAATAATAAATATATTAAATAATAACAAATATTAATATTATAATTATTGTTAAATCTGCGTGAGATTGATCCTCTCTGTGGCCTTGTGGAGAGTCTTGTCATACCAAAGACTAACTGGGACTAACCAGTTTGTTCAAACCACCAAATGGCTCCTGTGTCTGCAGCTCACCACTCCCCCAGGGGGCGGGTCAAATACAGGCATGACAGCTAATGGGACTTTTACTGTGTCTTTATGTTTGACAGTTTCTATAACAACATCATGGGGATCCCTGATCCTCAAGTGTTCACCCCTCCATCCTTCTGTAAAGGAGCCCAGCTGGAGGAGGAGGAAGAGGAGGAGAAACACTCATTCTTATACAGATTGTTCTGAAACCTCTTATTGATCCTATTTTTGTGACCTTATAATCCTCAATAAACTGGAATTCCAATTGTCTCAGTGTGTGAACGTTGAATTTACAATACTTGTCATTCATTTACCTGTTTGGTTTTAGTGTTCTGCATTAACGGCACATTAGTCGTACTTTTTTTCTTTTAGATCCCAGAAACAAACAAACATATGAAGCAAATGTCTAAGTGTTATTGAAACATATAGTACAACAAACTAATTGAAGAACATTTAAATGTTTGAATTTTAAACTAAATGAAGAGCTGAACTCCATCCTAGTCTAAAATATTAAAATTAAACAAATAAACTGCTAAAAATTATTCTTAAAAAACAGAAGTTTTCCTTAACTTTTGATTTTTTTTTACAGATTGTCTTCCTCTAAAAGGCAGAAAAGTTCCACCTTTCTTCCTTAAGGCCAGGTGATTCAAAAATGTTTTTTTTTTTTCCAATGGAATTTTTTTCTGGCAGATTTTTAAATGAGCTCTTCAGTTCATGTCACTCCTCAGTTCATTTTAAGCAAGAAGAGCTCGGCTGCACAGATGCCTGTCATAGCAACAGTCACGGAAATAAGTCAAAGTTATGCAATCAAACAAGTCAAATGACTGTCAGGAAACGGAGGATCATGTGATGAAGAGGCTAAACAACAACAAAGTGATCTTGTTTGGAAGAATCCATTTGATCGAATAAAGAACATAGAAACAGACCAGAAAGATAAACTTTTATTCATCCCACAGAGGGAAAATTCCCCACTACAGTTTCTATAAAGAGCAGATGCAAGCACAATAGAAACCTAGAAAAGTCTCATTACCTGTGATAATGCTAGTGTGAATGCTTTTTTGCTGAAATAGTCACAGAAGATGCTGAAGCTTTTTGCTGAAAATGCTGATATAGTTTAATGTAATTGCTGAAGGGATTTGTAGAAAATGGAAAAAGCTATTTGTAAAATGTTAAATTCTCTACAAGACTGAAAAATTTGGTAGAGGGATATGAAAGAGCGCCAAAGTTGACCAACGTGTCTGAAATATGTGTAGGAAAATTACTTAAAAATCCCTAATAACTGCCAAATTTGCAAAACTATTAAGTGTGTTGCTAACATATGAGCTAAACCCCAAATCAAAACTTTAGTAGATACCAAATGAGCCAGAAAAGTTTGCTTATACACTAGCTAAACTCCAAAATAGCCAAAGGTTCTTCACTGAATTAAATTAATCAAAACCGTTAGCCAGTTGCTAAAATAAAAGCTGAACTCTAAATCAATTTTCAAAAAACCCAGTAGGGAACAAATTAGCCACAAATGTTAGCCTGTAGCTACAAAAAAAGCAAAACTCTATTAGCATTTAGAAAACCCCAGTAGATAACAACTTAGCCAAAAATGTTAGCATGCTGCTAAAATATTAATTAAACTCCAAATCTTTTTGAAAATTACAAAACAAATGAGAATATATCCCATGAATATATTTAAAGGCTAGTTGCTAATCGACTTTAACTTTGAAATTTCAAGACTTCCTCATTCATTTCCTTTGGGGCATATTTTGCTCAATATTTCAAAAACTAAAAAGTTTAGAAATACCAGAAATACAAGCAGTAATGTCCTGAACCAGATGAACGTTTTGATACCAAGATTGGTGAAATCTCTGATATGATTGAGTTCTCGTGTATGAAAACGTATGGAAAAGAGCAGGAGAATCCCTGTAGTGTGAAGCATTCACACAATATAATGTTCACACAGAAATGTTGCTTAAGTTAGAAACAGTTTTAAAGTGAGCAGCATTAGGTAGTGAAAACCTGAACACAACTTCATCTGCAAAAGTGGTGATGGAAACAATGCTTTGTTAACCAGGGGGCGGAGCTGAGACGACAGAGGTGCGTCCAGCTTTCATAACACATTGTAGTCGGCTGAGTCATCATTTTACAATGCTCAGGAGCGAATGGAACCAGGAAGTGGATGGGTTGTGTTTAAGGAAGTGAAGCTTTTGAGCAGGTGCAGAGGACAGTGAGGCTGTGGAGGGACAACATGAGAGCTCTCGTCCTCTTGGCGTGCTTCTCGGCGTGCTGCCTGGCTCAGAGGCCTCAACCATGCAGTGAGTGCACACACCTTCAGCTCCGGTCAGCCTTTGACCTCAGAATCGGCTAAAATGTGAATCTGTTCTTTATTTCAGTGTCTCCTCCTCTGATGAGCGGTTTCCTCTCTGTGGTGAGACTCCTGCTGGTCTGGTTGATCTTTAAATTCAAATGGGCTTAAAGTTTACTGTGTTTTCAGAGCACCCAAAATGAGAAGCTGGCTGCTTATGCCAGGTACTTTTACGACGCCTTTGGGAAGCGGATCCGCCTGAGAGAAATGGGAACTTACAACAATCAGACGTTCCACCTTGATGCTCTCCTGCTCTTCAGAAAGGTAACCGCTCCTCTGAGGCGGCAGAGGCGGGAGCCGTTCTTCACGTGTTCGTGTCTCGTAGGGGGTTCTGTACAAGATCAACCAGAGGAACCAGACCTGCACCAAGAAGCGCCTGTGTGCAGCTTTCCACCCGCTGGCCGTTCCCAGGAACTCCTCCCTGCTGGGACAGGCCGTCCTGGGCAGCTCCTCTGGACCCGGACAGGGGGTCCTGGTCAACACGTGGACCGGACAGGTGCACATGAGTAACAGGACAGGTGAGACAGGAGAGCAAACCACAGTGGAATGTCAATGCTCCGGCCTCACATGACTCCTCTTGTGCTTCCTGTTTCTCTTGTGCTGTCATGTGACCCACAGCCGCGTACATGAGCACCGTCACCGAGTTTGGCTGCATCCCCATCAGCACGCTGTATCACACCAACAAGAATGGGTGGATGGTGACCAGGTGAGTGACCCTGAAGCTCGAGTCTGTAGGAGGTCTCTCACCTGTGCAGGTGCTGAGCAAAGCACTTCCATCACAAAGACTCAGCACGTTATCAGGATCAATTTAAGACACGTGTCAAAGTCAAGGCCCGGGGGCCGGATCCGGCCCTCCAGATCATTTTATTTTATTGTTATTAATGACCTAATGTTGTCCTGTGTTTATTTTTAACATGTATAATTTTGACAAAATATTTTTTTATGGAGACTAAAATATTGAAAGTTATTTAAGGTTTAAATTGATTTATTCTGGAATAATATTCCTGACTTTTTATTGTTCATATTTATGTTTAAAAGTTACAGTTTTAAAGTTTTACAAATTGTCATACTACTAGCTTTTTGGACTATTTTGGCTTTTACTAAGGTTTTTTAGCTAGCTGTTTTGGCTAATCTAAATTTTTCTTTTTTAGGCTAATTTGGCATTTAGCTAATATTTTGGACATCTACAATATTAGCTAAATATATTATATTAAATATTTTAGCCAGCTAAAATATTAGCTAAATGCCAAATTAGCCAAAAAACTGAAAAGAAAAAAAAACTTTAGGCTAGATAATGCAGCTAGCATGTAGCTGAAGAAATAGCTAAACGTTAAAATAGCCTAAAAACCCTAAACTAGCCAAAACAGCCAGAGTCTAAATATTAGCCCAACTCCAAAAAAGCCTAAAAAATCTTTAGTTCCTCTGTTTTTGAGCATGGTTTGTTACTTTGGAGATGCTTATATTTACTAGTTATTTCAAGCACTGAAGGGTCAAAGTCTTATGATTGGACTTTTAAAAACAGAATTTATTCTTGCGTTATGAGAGCTTTGAAGTTTAACATTTGCTTCTAAAAAGAGCAAAACAGTTTGAACAAACCTGGGAATCAGAAACAAGAACAACAGATTTTCTTCTTTTGTTTTTTCAGCTTCTTCAACAACGTCATAGGGTTGACGAATCCTCAAGAACTAATCCCGCCCCCTTTCTGTGACAACGCCGTGCTGGAGGAAGAAGAGGGAGAGGAGCCAGCAACTTTCTTCAGCTTATTTTGATTTCTGCTTTGCAGAAATAGAATGCAAGCTGCTGCACTAGTCTTTGCACTCATCCTCTGTTTGCTTGTTTTCTGAACCAGCACTTTGCTTGAATCTGAAAGCTGAAATTCAACTGAATATGTCTTTTGTTTTAATTGAAAATACGGGAAGACTGGATGTACGGTGTACTTTAATGAGATTAATCAACACATTAAAAGCTTGAAGACTCCAGCTGTGTGAGTTACTAAATGATTCAGGGCTTAACCCAAAATTTGAAGGTTGTAGTTCCATCATTTGGCCACTAGATGCCAGTGTAGACTAGAAATGGCAGAAGTGCTAACACAAAACAGAAAACTTACTTGCATTTCTGTTCTAACGCTACTTAGACCAGGGGTGTCACTAAATCGCACAAGGGGTCAAAATCCAAAACACACCAACTAAAGAAAAACTTAACTTTTTAACATAATTATGAACTAGATATGGTGATAATGCTAGTGTGAATGCTGTAAGCTGAATTTGGCCACTGAAGATGCTGAAAATGATTGATGAAAACCCTGAAGCTGATAGCCAACTAAAATATTAGCTAAATGCCAAATTAGCCTAAAAAACTAAAAATAACTTAGGTTAGCCAAAACAGCTAGCATGGAACTGAAGAAATAGCAAAACTTCAAAATATCCTATAAAACTGAAAAAAAGCCTAAATTAGCCAAAACAGCTAGCATGCAAATATTAGCTTAACTTCAAAACAGCCTAAAAAGCTTTAAAAAGAACAGCCTAAAATAGCAAAAACAGCTAGCATGTAGCTGAAAAATTAGCTAAACTTAAAATAGATTAAACATTTAAAAAGAAGAGTCTAAATTATCACAAAAAACAGCTAGCATGTTGCTGCAACATTAGCTAAACTAAAAAAAACCCATAAAAAGTAGTAGCAGTAAAAGCTAAAATAGCCCAAAAAACTAGCAGATTCCCAATTTTTAAAACTTTAAAACCGTAATAGTTTAACATAATTATGGATGAATAATAAAGGAATATTGTTCCAGAATAAATCAACTTAAACCTTAAATAACTTTCAATAATTTACTCTTTAAAAAAATATATTTTGTCAAAATTATACAAGTTAGAAATAAGTGCAGGCTAACATCGGGTCAAATGTTCTGGAGGGCCGGATAGAATTACCCAGAGGGCCGAATTCGGCCCCTGGGCCTTGACTTTAACACTACTGCCTTAAAATCATGAGTATTAGCAAAAAAAAATGACAATTTTCAAAAAATACAATGTTTGAGATTTATTTATCTGCACTACAAGTTAACACTTTGCCGCGGCGAGGGGAGTGACTTGGTAGCAGAAGTAGTACACCCCCCTGAGCTGCCCAACCTCCTGTACCCCAACATCTGCCCCCTTGAGTCCATGATGCCGAGCTGCTGACTCCAACCACAAAAGTCTGGCGTCTGGATCCTCATCTGAGAACTGCAGCAGAGACCCTGAACTGTGCAGCGCCTTCAAACACTGCTGCAGCATCAAAGACGCCTTCCCTCTCCCCTCTCTGGACCTCAACAGAGCATCAGTGGTGCCTTTGTCCACAATCACATCCAGACTGTTTGGACCGTAACGCCTGTCGAGCTGCGTGCAGTCCAGCTCCTCAAACCGGAGCAGGGAGGATGGATTGTTGGGCTGGACAGCTTTGAGTGCAGTCTTCTCCTGCATCAGCCGCACGGCCACAGCAGAGATGTCCGCACAGGTGACGTGGACGGAGAAGGGAGAGCTTCTGTAGATGGAGGGGCCTAAAGCAGACGTGCCACAGCCCATATCCAAGACCCGGACCGGAGAGTCAGGACGGGCGCTGGACTGCAGGAGAGGCATGATGAAGTCCCGAACCGAGTCAAAACCAAAGAACCACTCAAAGTTTTGAAAGGTCTTGCTGCTGCTCTCAGTGTAGAAGCGGTCCCACAAAGATCTCTTATCCATGTTTTCCATCAACTCAGCTAAAAAAAAAAAACAAACAAGAAGAGACTTTAGATCTTTCACTTCTAAAATACAAACAAGAAGACTCAAACACAGGACAACAGTCAAAAAGTTCAACATCCTCTTTGAGAGGAAAAAAAACAAAAAAATTCTTCTCTTTTTTATGCAATTATTGAAATCCCATCAACATGGTGTCATGCAGCAGCCAAGATTGCACTATGATATTCAAAGTGTGGGGAGATTAATCTGAATATCACACAAAGAAGACAATGAATAGCAATGTACTTTACATTGAAAAAAAAATGTCTGAAGTGTGAAAGAATATATATATATTTACTTCTTTTTATGTTTTTTGTTTGTTTGTTTTGAACTTCATCTTTTCTGTAGTTATTTAAATAAACACATTAAATTTAATATGTCTGATTATGTTAATACTAAATATAAAATAAGCTCCGCCCACAACTCAGAGATAAATATCTAATGAACTGTGCCGCTCTGCAGTAACTATATTCCAGAAAACAACACAAGTTTTTTTTATTTAATTGTCTAAAACTGAAATATTCACCATTATAAGGACCACTGAGAACACTATAAATATAAATCTGAAAATCATCAGAGTGGGATTTGAAAACTGGTAAACAGTATTTAGTGCTGTTATTATTCAATCTGTCAACGTTTGTTCGGCAGAATCCTAAAACGTCATGAAAAACATAAAGATGAATTTGTTTGTAAATGCAGCAAAAACACAAGAACCCAGGGGTGCCAACGTTTCATAAAAACCTTGGAGTGAGACTCAGTTAGGGTTCAGTGTCTTGCCCAAGGACACTTCGATACATGGGCGGGCAGGGAATCAAACCCACTATCCTCCGATCATGAGACGACTGCCCTACCACTACACCACGGCCGCCCATATGGTATGATATGATTAGAGAGTGACAAGAGAACGAATAGAGAATGAATAGAGAATGACAAGAGAATAAATAGAGAATGAATAGAGAATAAATAGAGAATGAATAGAGAATGACAAGAGAACGAATAGAGAATGAATAGAGAATGACAAGAGAATAAATAGAGAATGAATAGAGAATAAATGGAGAATGATTAGAGAAAGGCTAGAGAATGACTAGAGAATAAATAGAGAATGAATAGAGAATAAATAGAGAATGAATAGAGAATAAATAGAGAATGAATAGAGAATGACAAGAGAACGAATAGAGAATGAATAGAGAATGACAAGAGAATAAATAGAGAATGAATAGAGAATAAATGGAGAAATGATTTAGAGAAAAGGATAGAGAATGACTAGAGAATAAATAGAGAATGACTAGAGAATAAATGGAGAATGACTAGAGAATGACTAGAGAATAAATGGAGAATGACTAGAGAATAAATGGAGAATGACTAAAGAATAAATGGAGAATGACTAGAGAATAAATGGAGAATGACCAGAGAATAATTAGAGAACGACAAGAGAATGACTAGAGAATAAATAGAGATTGACTAGAAAATAAATACAGAAAGAATAGAGAATAAATAGAGAATGACTAGAGAATAAATGGAGAATGACTAAAGAATGACTAGAGAATGACTAGAGAATAAATAGAGAATGAATAGAGAATAAATAGAGAATAAATAGAGAATGACTAGAGAATAAATGGAGAATGACTAGAGAATAAATGGAGAATGACTAGAGAATGACTAGAGAATAAATAGAGAATGAATAGAGAATAAATAGAGAATGACTAGAGAATAAATAGAGAATGACTAGAGAATAAATGGAGAATGACTAGAGAATGACTAGAGAATGAATAGAGAATAAATAGAGAATGACTAGAGAATAAATAGAGAATGACTAGAGAATAAATGGAGAATGACTAGAGAATAAATGGAGAATGACTAGAGAATAAATGGAGAATGACTAGAGAATGACAGCCAGAATTCAGACGCGCGTACTTGCGGCTCAGTAGATGGTCGCGCGCTCTCCATAAACAAACACTTATTAACTGAATCCTCATCGTTTCTGCTGGCGTCATTTATGGATCTTACGAGTGTTTTTTCAGCCAAAGAAAAGTCAAATAACTTTAATTGTGAGTAACAGGTGTGGCGTGAGAGAGAGAGAAAGAAATGCATCAAATGCGTGAGAGTTGGCAGCTCTGTGAAAGTATTCAACCAAGAATAGAATGAAATCTCCTCTGACTGCAGAGCTAAAGCTAAGCTAGCAAACACAGATTGTGTAGAGTTTTATCGGTAACCATCCGGATAGATGAATGAAGCAGACATTATTCACACTGTTCTGGGTCTGGACGTACTTATCAGTGATGAGTGTCGCCGTGAAAAACAGGCCTGAACTCTCCAGCTCGACCTACAACACTTGGAGAACGGCGACATCTTGGTAGTTGTGTCCGGCTAAGCTCGGGAAGAGCTCTCACTCTGATCGAAATTTACGGGACCTTGTATGTCTTTCGGCCACGTCCTTTAGGGGGCGCCACCGTCATCCTCATATCCTCTACACGAGCTTCTGTTTTAGTTACTGTCCTGATAGTTCCGTCCTCAGTAATCTTATAGGCATCCTCATCACTGTACTTCCTCTGCCACGTTTGACTGTTATAGTATCTGAGTAAAACCCTCTATTGTACATTCATTGTTTCATACCCAATGAATAATTCGCTGTGTTTAACAAATGTGAAGGTCAATTAGATCAAAGACCACCAAAATACCAAACAAAAACGTTCAAGCTGTGTTTGTTTTCAGTGCAGGGGTGTTAAACTCAATCACAAAGGGGGCCAAAATCCAAAACACGCCTTAAGATTTGTTAAAATGTAGTTTAAAAACTTTAAAAATGTAACTTTTTAACATGAATATGATTTAAAACCGTCCCAGGCTGTTAGCCCAGAAGTAAGCTTCTGCTTTTTTTTCCATATAATATATCTGGTATTAGCATAATCAGACTATCATTTAATGCAGGGCTGCTCATTCCTGGTCCTCAAGATCTACCAACCTGCCTGTTTTCCAGCTCTCCATGTACTGCTTGCTGCTGATTACCTGGACCAGGTGTGTTCTTTCAATCAGATTGTGGAGACATCTGACTGAGCCAATCAACAGCTGGCAGGGCTTGGAGATCTGGAAAACAGTCAGGGTGGTAGATCTCGAGGACCAGGAATGAGCAGCCCTGATTTAATGTGTTTATGAAAATACTTCAAGAAAAGACAAGGTTTCAAAACAATCAAAAAAGCCATATATATATATATATATATATATATATATATATCAATTTCAAACAGGACTGGTGTTAGATCTGGGAGGAAATGCCACAAGACACCATTGGTCGTCTCATTAGGAGCATGCCGCCACGTTGTTAAGCGTGCATACAAGCTCGTGGGGGGCACACAAGATACTGGAAAGCATTTAGAGTTGCAGAAATGAAGTTTTGGAGAAAATGGACTATCCTGCCACATCTTCATTTCACTCTGATTTGATGGTGTCTACACAATTGAGCCTCTGTAGACTGAAAACTTTTATTTCATTAAAAGACTTGACATCCTTTTGTTCCTAAGACACTGACCTGTTGTTATTTGGATAGATATCCAACTTCATATTGAGATCTGATGGATCTAATGTGTGTCTTTAATGTGCTCCTTTCATTTTTGTGAGCAGTTGCAAATATATTAGTTTTTTTTATTATTAAAGGCTAAATGAAGATAATGTGTTTTCTAACCAGAATTACTCAGATGCAAACATGAACCAAATATACCAAATATTTTTCTGACACATAAGTCAGGTAGGAATATCATTCTAGAATAAATCAACTTAAATAGACCTAAACCTTACAAACTATTAATATTTTATTCTCTATTAAAAACATTTTGTCAGCAACAGAAATAAACTAAATGGTAAAAAATAAAAAAACACTTAAATTTCTTTACCTTTGTCATTTTATTTGAGAAATTATACTTATATGCCAAAAGACTTTGATTTCCTTAAATATAACCTGTTAAAATTATCCAAATATGAACACACTGTTGAACAAAAAAAAACAGGCTGGAAACAAAAATACAAATGATTCTTTTTAGCAAAAACTAATTAAATAATTCTATTTTCTTTGCTGTGCGTTTTACACTTAGTTATTTTATCCGGTTATGTTTATTTCTTTCTGCTAATAACAATATAAGTGATCTGGAGGGCCGGCAGGGCCTTGACTTTGACACAAGCATCAATTAGCGTAAATGTAGATGTGTAACAGATCGTCTCTTCATAAATGATCTTTTCCGACAGTTTACTAAGCAAAGGTTTGACTGTTAATCTCAGAAAAGTTCATCCTTGTACCACCTTGAAAAAAAATTAGAAATTTTCTTAAAGTTTAAAACACACTTAGAGTTTTTGAAATCAACATCTTAGAGGTTGATGTAAACAGTAAAATCTGTTGATTGTTATAGTTTTTGAGGCAGTTTTACAGAAATCCACCGTATCTGAATAACTACCAGAACAGGAATGAATTCTGAAATGCAGAACACGACACTAAGATGTAAATTGCTTTAATAAAACTCAATGAAACGCAGTGTAACAAAGGAAGAGAATCAAACAAAGCAAGAAGATAACATTTACAACCACAACAGAAAAAACTGTACAACTCTGGCTGGAGTCATTTCTATTTCAAGTTTTTTAATGAACCAATTTGAGACAAATGAAGATGAATTTGTTTGGAGCGACAGAGGGGTAAAAGAGGTATGAAATGAACGTTTGCCCCACACCCCCCAGGACTCGACTAGAATCTCATATACAGATGTATCAACCATGTGAAACTTTTATTCTTGAAGGCGCAGCTGCAGGATGGAGGGCTGTGGTCAGGAGTGTTATTTGTACAGGATGTCGTAATGGCCCGGTCTATAGAGCAGGAAGATGCGAGGGTCGCCGCCCTCCGGGAAGACGTGGTGATTTACAGTTCCTCCTTCCCCTCTGTCCATGTACTCCACCAGAATGGATACGTTCAGGGCCTGGGCCAAGGCGATGATGTGAATGTGGTCACTTTCTTTGGACATGGGCTCCACCTCCTGAACGGAGCAGACATAACACCCACGTCCGGTGAGAGAACTCCCTCCTCGGGGAAACGCAAAGAGCTCGGTCTGAAGGTTCTCACCTGCTGACAGAACTCCTTGACGGAGCGTCCGCCCTCGATGAAATTCAAAAAGAAGCTGTTCTCCCGCTGCAGGAACCCCGAGGTGAGGAGCCGCAGGTACACGACCACGTAGTCCGACACGTTCTGGTCGTTGAAGGAGCTCAGCAGCTCCTGCAGGCTCGGCTGCTTCTCGCACAGTTCAATCAAATCCATAAACTACGGAAGCAAAACGGAGACGATTAGAGCTCAATCAGGATTTTAACGGAACAAACCTCTGTGTTCCCAGCAATGGGTAGAGATGTAGCGCTTCAGACAACCCACGCCTCGATTCAGTTTGATTTTTCTCAACACAATGAATTAAAGACATTTTAAGACCAAGTATGTCCTCCTGACGTCAAACTGTCTGTTAAGGATTCATACAAAAAAACAATTATACTGAAATGATCCCAAATCTTTCATACTCGATTCATATTTTGCTCTGTGATGAACCGCTTCGTACCCGCTCAGCGCCACCCCCGCCCCCCCAGCCGCTTTGCGTGCACTCGCCCGCACTCAGTGCAAATCCTCGTTCACGCTCAGCTTGCAGAGGCAAAAAAAGGCTTAAAAGAGCACCAAAACAAAGATTTGTGTAGGTTTAGCAAACGGCGACACAGCACAGAGTGATTGACAATGGTCTACAGCCAATCAGAATGCAGAAGACTGCACTGTTTAAAAAAAAAAAATAGCACTGAAAAAAATAGTCAAAACAGCAATACGGTGAAAAGTGACCCGGGATAAAGAGAGGGAACAGTGTAGACAGCTCTAGCTTTATATTCCATCAATTAGGAGTCCTATTAACAAAGGAAGTCTTCTAAAACAACAGCATTGTCCTATTCAAGGCAAACATCTTGATCCGGGAGCAGCGGGACACTTACAGTGTTGTGGAAATCTTCAATGGTAAATTCGGTGAAGCCTTCGTTAACCAAGTCCAGTTTACTTTTAGCAGCGACTGCTTTGAACCTGCAGACATGCAAGGAGTTCATTTAAAAAACATAAATGAGTCTCAACTGTATGTCTATAAAGAGGCTGGAAATGTGCAGCTTTAATGTCAACGTGTGTGTGCTGGGTCACAACATTTATAGTCAAAACCACAGAAGCATGTGATTAGAAAGTGTAACGCGTGTTAAATCAGACTCAAAACAGCAAATAAACCTTTCATGTGTGAAAAAAAAATATACAAAAATGTCACTAATATTGTTGAAAAAGGATTAATGCACAAGTCTGCCCTCTGCAGGCAAAAATATGTTTACGCTCCCCAATTATGTTTTTTTTTTTTTTGGATCGGCTTATTTGCGTCCTTCCATGTGTGAAAGTCTCTTTGCTTTCCAATTTTTAATTTTTTTATTAATACGGTTTGTTGTTACCATCATGTTTTCTTCCTTGTTTCTTTGATGGAAAACTATGCCGTTCAATTTCCGGCAATTTTAATTTCCGGCAATTTTAATTTCCGTGTGTGGTAACGTTAGGTCAACGTACAAATACAATCAGAGGTCAGGGGTGCCAGTAAATATATAAACCTGATCCCTAAACATCATCTGAGTCGTTCATGAACTGTAAATGAGATATACAGTTTCATGCAGAGATGAGGGTTAAAAATAAAGAAACAGGAGCTCCTCCCACACGCGGCGGCAGAATCCAGTTTACAGACACAGTCCTGGAAAAACGTGCATCAAAAGAGAGGCGGCGGACAGGAACAGCTCTTCATTCACCCAGGAAACACTAACCTCTGAAGCTCTTTACTGTCATCTAGCAGGGATTCAAGGTGTGCAAAACCAAAGGCCCTGTAGAAACAGTTTCCATCAGGCCGTGTTTTACGAATGTAAGAGTACTTTTTGTGGAGATCCTGCAACAAAATCAAGGGGTTGATTTTAAAATCTGTACAACCAAGAACAGGTAAACACAGAGGGCACGGCCTGCAGCAGAGAGGCGTGACCCTGAGAGCAGCAGCTGACTGACCTTGATCTTGAGCTGATAAACCGTGTCATCATCCGCATATTCTTTCTGCAGCACCGACAGCTCCTGTCGCTCCGACACCAGAGGGTTAGTGTTGGCGATCTGCACACTCACACAAACAAACAGCACAGTTAATGCACGCACTGGGAAAGGCCAGTGTCAAAGTCAAGGCCCGGGGGCCGGATCCGGCCCTCCAGATCATTTTATTTTCCTGTTACGATTGACCCGATGTTATCTTGTGCTCATTTCTAACATGTATGATTTTGACAAAATATATTTTTATGGAGAGTAAAATATTAAAAGATATTTAAAGGGGCCCTACCAGGATTTTTCAGCCTTTCAGAGTAAAGTACATCCATATATATGATCACATTGAGAACACTAAAAAACAAAATATGAAATATGAATCATTTCTGTGTCCTGTTTTAACACCTGGAAGTAAAACGACTCATTTTCTGAGGCTCCGCCTTCACTCCTTGTCGGTCCCGCACTACATTTGAATGAGTTTCTGTGTCTCATCGTTGTGGTTTTATGGTTTGTTTTTAAGAGAATTCTGTTGAAACTACAATAGAGCTTTCACTGCAGCAGCCGGCGCCGTGTAGGAGACTCAGAAAAGAGAGTTCTTCTTCTTTAGTGGTGTTAAAATAAACGTTCTAACAAGTAAACAGTTGGAACAATTATTTCCTTTTGGATAACATGATAATTAATGCTCTATATTTGTCTCACCGATCACCTCATTTCTACCGTGTTGACATCACGTGACTGTCGGGTACGGTGGCCGTTTTGGTTCAGTTGTTCCGTTCTCGGTTTGTTTCATATTCAGACTGAAGAATCTCAGAGAGAACAGAAGTTCGGTCCAATTAGAAATGAACTGAGACCATCTTGAAAGATGGGTCAGAGAGCGGTTCTGGTACAAGAAGGTAGTTATCTCGGTACCACAGCTCCTCGAAGAGGAGGGTGTGGGGGTGTGTACGTTGTGGTCTGGGGGCGGAGCTTGCAGCACAGACTCTTCCTGGAGAGAGCTGTTGGCAGCGATCTTACATCAGCACGTTTCCAACCGCTCGTTTTCGTGGGTATGGGAGGGGCTGCTGCAGACAGTGCAGGTTTTTAGAGGATTACTCTTAAATCCATGAACAGATCAAAATACCGTTTTGGGGTTCTTTATAGTGAGAAATGAACAGTAAAATGCATTTAAAGCCTCAAAAAGTAGAATTTTCATGGTAGTGCCGCTTTAAGATTTAAATTGATTTATTCTGGAAAAATATTCCTGTGTTTTTATTATTCATAATTATGTTAAAAAGTTTCGGTTTTAAAGTCTTACAAATTTGCATTCTGATAGATTTTTGGACTATTTTGGCATTTACTAAGATTTTTAGTTTTTATATTTCAGTTACATGCTAGCTTTTTTTTTTGCTAATTTAGGCTTTTCTTTTTAAGTCTTTTTAGGCTGTTTTGGAGCTTATATTTACTCGCTAGTTTTTTGGCTAATTTAGGCTTTTTCAGTTTCTTATGATATTTTGAAGTTTAGCTATTATTTCGGCAACATGCCAGCTGTTATGGATAATTTAAACTTTCTTTTAAAGTTTTTTTTTAAGCTGTTTGGGAGTTAGGCTATTCACATGCTAGCCGTTTTGGCGAACTTAAGCGTTTTTCTGCTTTTTATTTTAGAGTGTTTTGAAATTTGGCAAATATTTTAGCTACATGCTAGCTTTTTTTGGCTAACCTAAGTTTTTCTTTTAGGCTAATTTGACATTAAGCTAATATTCCATGTGGCTATCAGCTTCACCGTTTTTAGCTATCAATTTCAGCATTTTCAACTATCAGCACTAGCATCTTTAACGGCCAAATTCAGCTTACAGCATTCACACCAGCATTATCACAGGTAATGCTATATATCTAGTTCATAGTTTTAGATTGTTCAATAAATGTTTATCCTGTTCGGACCTAAGGTGTGTTCTGGATTTTGGCTCCTTGTGTTATTGAGTTTGACATCCCTGGACTAAAGGATTCTGGAAAAGCACAATGGAGAAGACAAAAGAGGGTCAGGAGATAAGACAAACGCAGACATTTATGCTGAGCTGCAGCCTCTATTTATAAGAGAGTGGAGAAAAAACACTGACAACTCAGAGGAATTGTTTCACTGGATAGCCAGTATACCACACTAAAGAGGAGAACCAAAAACGGAGCGTGTGATCAGGGCAGAAACTGCCAGCACAACGCCACTGAGGCGAGATGTCCTCTCGTTTCTATGGTTTTGAAAAGGACTATCTGAAAACCTTTTGAATACATACTAAAGGGAGACTCTTGGTGCTACAAAGTGGAGAGGCTTTATACATTATTTACCCAAATATTAACAGCTTAAGAGCTTTAATGAAGCTTTCAAGACATCCTCCTCCAGCTCCGCAGCACATATGCAACACTGCTGGGATGTCACCCAAATGCTCCCTTTTGTTCTCCTCCATCGCCGTGTTTTAATGACTTATCGTACGAGTTGGTTTGTGTTTTTTCACAATTTTTATTTAATGGAAACTGTGTCAATGCAGAACTGTGTTTTTTTTACATTTCTAGAATTCTGATAGTTTTTGCGCATATGTGTAATGGAAACACAGCGAATGAGGATCTATTAGGAGTAAAATCTGTTTGTTATTCAAATAGGGCTGGGCGATAAAACGATAATTATTGATATCGCGATAGAACATTTTTTCGATAGAAGAATGAGTCTATCGCGATAGACTTTTATTTTGAAGGGTCCGCTAATAACACTTGCTGGTAGCAGCATTTTCTCCTATTTGATGAGTAAAAGTTAGAGAGTTAGTCGCCACAGGGCGAGTAAGTGTTTGTATCTAATTATTGTGTTTCTTAGCTCTCATTTGGGTCATTTTTGGACTCCACTCCGCGTCCTTCGTCTCCATGAAAGGTAAACAAACGCGCACGAGCCGACTTCTCCCAGCAACCCCCGCTGCAGCTGCGTACCTCGTGCCCCGCGCTTTATTACAATCATTGTCTGTCCACGCCGAATGCATTTGGGGTCAAATTAATTTACTGTTCACTGTATTAGTTTTAACAAGCGTCAGATTTGATGCTTGTCGGTCATTAGAACGTCTGTCGCTGAGTGTGGGAGAAGCTTCCGTCAAAACTTTTCTGGAACTCTTCGTGAAGAACGCGGATACCGAGAGATTGATTTATGTAGAAGAGCTGAATAAAAACATCGGAGTTCAGGAGAGCTTCCATTGAGGAGCGGCTGCTGTCGCACTCCTGCAACCGGCTGGCAAGAGCCGACAGGGGAAGGTAGAGCTATGGCAAGCCGTTAGGGTCAAAAATCACCAGAAAAAACGCGAGTATGGCAGTGCGTCACCTGGACATGTGCTATGGTTAATAATACTTATTTGACATATTTAAATGTTGCCACAGTTAGTTTCAATACAACAATTAATACCAAAAATAATGAAAGTTTAATTTCAAAATTGCAGTTTAATTTGGTGGGATAACATATGAAGCATTCCTTTCTCTCTCCAGACATGTACATGTAATCAGAAAATACATGTTTTGTTTATGTTCAAAGTTCAAAATGTGTGCGTTAATGCTTTTAAGTACTTTTTTTCTTCAAACATATATTTTTAACTTTTCAAAAAAGTAATTTTAGGCTTTTATCTTCTTTTTTCTTGTTGTTTTTTTTTACTTGTTACTGATCCGAAAAATGATCCGAACCATGACTTTAAAGCCGTGACACGATCCAAGTTGTGTTTTGTGATCCGTTACACCCCTACTAAATACAACAATAATAATTTGTAGTACATTCCTACATTTTTGTTATGTGAAACATGAAAACATTAGAATTTATTTGTAGACTTAATGCTTTGTTTTTTAATGGAACTGAAGAAACAGTTTAGTATCTATTTCATAAACCTTTGAAACTTGAAAGTTTTTGTTTTAATTTTCAGCTTAGTTCATTTATATATATAGTCTTGGTTATTAAAAAACTAGTTGCATAATTTCCCTTGGATCTGTTATGCTTAGTGTGATAAGAAATAAAATTTAAATTTAAACAACCTGCTGATAAATTTACATTTCATTTTTAGCCACAAAGTGTTTAAATATAGTTATTTGGTTTATATCGTGATAAATATCGTTATCGCGCAATATGTAAAAAGCTATATTGTGATATAAAAAATTCCATATTGCCCAGCCCTATATTCAAAGATAAAAAGCCATCCACTACAGAATCGGAAGTAGGGCTGGGCGATATGGGATTTTTTATATCACGATATAGCTTTTTACATATTGAGCGATAACGATATTGGTGACGATATAAACCAAATAACTATATTTGACTATATTTATTTTTATTAGACTACTAAACTGTTTCTTCAGTTCCATTAAAAAAACAAAGCATTAAGTCTACAAATAAATTCTAATGTTTTCAGGGTTCATATAATAAAAATGTTTTAATATACTACAAATTATTTTTGTTGTATTTAGTAGCGGTGTAACGGATCACAAAACACAGCTTGGATCGTGTCACGGCTTTAAGGTCATGGTTCGGATCATTTTTCAGATCAGTAACAAGTAAAAAAAAAAAAACAAGAAAAGAAGATAAAAGCCTAAAATTACTTTTTTTAAAAAGTTTAAAATATATGTTTAATAAAAAGTACTTAAAAGCATTAACTCACACATTTTGAACTTTGAGCATAAACAAAACATGTATTTTCTGATGACATGTACATGTCTGGAGAGAGAAAGGAATGCTTCATATGTTATCCCACCAAATTAAACTGCAATTTTGAAATTAAACTTTCATTATTTTTGGTATTAATTGTTGTATTGAAACTAACTGTGGCAACATTTAAATATGTCAAATAAGTATTATTAACCATAGCACATGTCCAGGTGACGCACTGCCATACCCGCGTTTTTTCTGGTTAATTTTGACCCTAACGGCTTGCCATACATTTCCCTGGCGGCTCTTGCCAGCTGGGTGCAGGAGTGCGACAGCAGCTGCTCCTCACTGGAACGTCTCCTGAACTCCGACACGGAGATGTGTACCGATGTTTTTATTCAGCTCTTCAAAATAAATCAATCTCTCCGTATCCGCGTTCTTCACGAAGAGTTCCAGAAAAGTTTTGACAGAAGCTTCTTCCACACTCAGCGACAGACTTTCTGATGAGCGACAAGCATCAAATCTGACGCTTGTTAAAACTAATACAGTGTACAGTAAATTAATTTGACGCCAAATGCATTCGGCGTGGACAGACAATGACTGTAATAAAGCGCGCGGGGCGCGAGGTACGCAGCGGCAGCGGGGGTTGCTGGTAGAAGTCGGCTCGTGCGCGTTTGTTTACCTTTCATGCAGACAAAGGACGCGGAGTGGAGTCCAAAAAATGACCGAAATGAGAGCTAATAAACACAATAATTAGATACAAACACTTACTCGCCCTGTGGCGACTAACTCTCTAACTTTTACTCGTCAAATAGGAGAAAATGCTGCTACCAGCAAGTGTTATTTGCGGACCCTTCAAAATAAAAGTCTATCGCGATAGACTCATTCTTCTATCGAAAAAATGTTCTATCGCGATATCAATAATTATCGTTTTATCGCCCAGCCCTAATCGGAAGCATTTCTGATGTTACTTAATTAGGAAAAATGGACAGTGAATGAAATAAGTATTTGTAGATATGTCCACTTGAAGGGGCCCTACCATGAAAATTCTACTTAGTGAGGTTTTAATTACATGTTACTGTTCATTCCTCTCTATAAAGAACCCTGAAGCAGTATTTTGATCCGTTCATGCATTTAAGAGTAATCCTCTAAAACCCTGCACTGTCTGCAGCAGCCCCTCCCATACCCACGAAAACGAGCGGTTGGAAACGTGCCGACGTCAGCATGATGTGAACCACCCCCTCCAGGAAGAGTCTCCTCTGACAGCTCCGCCCCCAGACTAACAAAACATTCAATTTATCCCTTTTTAGTGATTATCAGCAAAAAAAACTTTCATTGTAGATGTAGAATACCATTTATCTTCTAATTATGTCCAGTCTTCAGTAATTTCCAGCTCAAACAGGTGTTTGTTACTTTAGATGTGGCGCTCCTTTAAGACTCCCGCCCAGGTGGGCACAGTGTAGCGATGGCCGGGCCTGCTAAAGGCAATATCCAGCATTGAAATAATGTGGATGTTGTTTATATTTGTGGGGAGAAACGAAGAAAGAAAGACTCTAGGATGACGCCATGAAATGGGCGGCTGCCAAACACAGCAGTAGGCGGAGCCTCAGGAATCGACTCGTTTTACTTCTGGGTAGAAAAAACTCATAAAAATAACAAATATTTTATAAATAATTTGTTTAGTAGTGTTCAAAATGTAATATATGATCATATATGCGGATTTAGTTCACTCTGAAACGCATAAGAAAATCATGGTATGGCCCCTTTAAAGCTTTACAAAAAAGTAATTTTAGGCTTTTATCTTATTTGTTTTTTTTTTCCTGATTCAAAAAGTGATCCAAACCAAAACTGAGACACAATCCAAATTGTGAGTTTTATGATCTGTTACACCTCTGATCTGCACTGAGCTCTGCGCCTGAGCCCAGTCCAGACACTGGATCAGATCGGGCTCAGCTGGACTCGGCTGTGATGGGTTTCCTCACCTCCTGCTGGATCCTGTCCTGTTGGGCGATGATGGCCTCATCATGGGCGAGGCAGTTCACTCCTGGAAAACATGAAACGTGGAAGAATGATTAATCTCAAAAATGATTATAAACATCCTCATCAATATTTGTAATTAATTACCCCCACACACAGACACAAAAAAAAAAAAGGTAGCGTGCATAGGTGCAGCGGCTCTAGTCTCTATGGTTCAAATGTTTATCATTTCCAGGAAAACCCAAATGTAAATGGTTCAGTTCACAATCTTGTTTTACTGTATTACATCTGGACTTCAGATCATATTACAAAACAATTAAACACATGCAAAACATAACAGCTTCAAGAACAATTCATGTTTTAAAAAGCTTAATATGAAATCCTATTTTATATTCAAAAAGATTACTTTAACCTCTAAACTGTAATAATGGTGAGAGTTGAAAAGGAAGTTGTACAGCAGAGATGTCAAACTCAATCCAAAACACAACTTAAGTCACGGAGAAAACAAGATAAACATTTATAGAACTCTCTAAAACTATTTTTATTTTTTTTTACATTTAAAACCGTAACTTTTTAACAGTTATGAACTAGATATATAGCATTACCTGTGATAATGCTGGTGTGAATGCTGTAAGCTGAATTTAGCTGCTGAAGACGCTAGTGCTTATAGCTGAAAACTCTTTTAGAGCTGAAAATGTTGAAACCAGCTAAAATATTACCGAAATGCCAAATTAGGTTAGCCAAAAACAGCTAGCGTGTGGCTAAAAGAAACAGATAAACTTCAAAATATGCTAAAGAAAACAGAGGAAAAAAACCCTAAATTAACCAAAACTAAAAAACTATCGTGTAAACATTAGTCTAACTGCAAAACAAACTAAAAAACTTTTTTAAAAGTGTCTAAAATTGCCAAAACAGCGAGCATGTAACCGAAATATTAGCTAAATTCCAAAATCTAAAAATTTTAGTCAACGAAAAAATAGTCAAAAAAGCTAGTAGAGTGCCATTTTTTTTACTTTAAATCCGTAATTTTTAAACATAATTATGAATAATAAAAAAAATCAGGAATATTATTCCAGAATAAATCAACTTAAAATAAATTTCAATTTTTACTCTCAATAAAAATAAATTTTGTCAAAATTAAACAAGTTAGAAATAAGTGGAAGATAACATCGGGTCATTAATAACAATAAAATAAAATGATCTGGAGGCCCGGGTATAGTTACCCGGAGGGCCGGATCCGGCCCTTGACTTTGACACCAGTTATACAGTATGCATAGAGTCATTTTTTCCTGTTTGTAGTGCATATTTTTTAAATGAAGTTTTGAATGGAAAAATCGCACTTTCTAGAGTGTCAAATCTGGGATGCATTCATCTGTAAAGATAACGTCGTCATCGCAATAATCTGTGTTGAAACGCGAGTAAACGAGAGGAAAATGAAAAATCCCATTTCTGTGAAGGTCTATAAACAAGCTGGACGGTCTGTGAACCCATCGGAACCGGAACCGCTGACTGACTGCGTGCGGCTAAAGGGTTAGCTCAATGATTCTGCGCCAAAACAAAACAAATCGAGGACGCGACGAAAAGCGTCCAGTCTGAAGGCATCCGTCCTGCAGGCCGTCCCACGACTGCAGCCCTCTGAGTGCGTCCTCCTCTCACATTCTGCCGCACTGTCACGGGGGTGTTGTTGTTATTCTGCGGCTAAACTGCAGCTTTCTCTTTGTGTAGCTCGGGTGTCGCTAGCCGAGCAGCTGTGGCCTGTTTGCAGGCGCCGCAACGTCCGACTCCCGGAGCTCCGAGCGGGAAGATTTCCGCTCGGAGCTCCGGTCGCATCCCGTCCGGATGTTCGGCAGGAATGACAGGCCTGCACGCGGGGTGTTCGACGCTACAGAGGCTCCTCTCACCCTCCATCTCTCCCTGTGATGATTCCTGCTGTTCCTCCGCCATCTTAGCTGTGGAAATCTGTTTCCTCCTTCTTCATGACCTCAGCGATGACGCACTTCCGAGCGGCCGCGCTGTTCGTTTCAAAAAGGTAAAGTAAACCCAATATTACACACAGAAGACAAGAAGTGACTAAACAAAAGTCGTATCACTAGAACAATAATAATGTTCTGAAAGGTAAGGAGTTTTTGAAATTCTCCAAATTGTGCCTTTTAGGAAAAAAAAAAAAAAGACAAGTTTAAAAACTCACTAGAATTCCACCGCCATATTATATTGACAAAAAACATTATATTTAAAATTCACTAACAAAACAAATGTCGAGGATATCCAAAGAAAGCTTTGAAATTATAACAAGATGACCACAAGACCTATGCTTTGGCGGCCATTTTTTTTTTTTTTTTTTTTTTCTGTAAAATGTGAAATTTGCCGATTTTTGCACAGGAGCGTACGGGAAAAGAAAACATCCGTGATCTTCTCAAAATGTCACGCTCACGCCACTAGCTTAAGTCTACTGCAGATGTGTCAGGTAAGTTCACCTACACATTAGAGAGAAAAACTCACACCAACAATGGAGAAGTATGATGGGTAGAATACTGCCATCATCCTTTTTCTCAAAGGACTGCTTCTCGCCTTCCTCTCATTTGAAAACACATAAGTGGGAGGTTACAATATTCAAACAGAAAAACAAAGTTGAATAGTTCATAAGGGTGTAATGGAATAACCTTTGGAGGATTGTCTTTTAACAGAGTCATTCCTTATCTCCTAAGAACGATGTGTGTCACAATCCCCTATTCTAGTTTTGAGAAGAAAGCAGATGATAAAACACAGAAAAACTGTCTCTGAAAGCCATCTGTAAACTATAGCTTTATGATAACTTTACATATAAAGCCAGCTAACCTCTGTACCATACAACATCTAAACAATTCTTAAAAAAAAAAAAAAAGGTGGTTACCTTTATAAGGGGATCTATCGGGCAACTTTAAACAGCAAATGGTAAGGACAGCGAGGAGAAGAATATGTCTCCATTGGTGTATGGGGTCAAACTGTAGAAACATCAGTCATTTCAAAACAAAAGTTTAAGTAAAGGGTGCTTGAAAAGTACAAAACAGATTTTAAAAAATTAAATTATGAACTTTCTGGTACTATCATTTTTACAAAATCATGTTTATTTCTGTGGATTTAGGGTTTTTCTCTTATCTTGTGAGTACTGCTGGCCAATATGCTGATACATATCGTGCAATAGAAAATGTATATCGTGCCATTCCTCTTCTATCCTTTTCATTTGTTTATTTTTATTGCTAAATGTTTGTACAAAAATTTGTTTTTAAGAAACTTAAAACTGTTGAGCACTTTACATTTTTGTGACAATTCAGTTACATGTTACTTAAAAAATGAAGTCACAGAAAAGTAAGTAATGACATTTTTGCATAGCACTGCTTGTGAGTAAAGGAGAAATTTCTACTCAGAAATGGATCACATTCAGATTTTTACTTTTTAGATTTCTTAGATCAATCCCCTGGATTTTTGTAGACCTCAAATTTTGTCGTAGACCTTTTTGATTGACCTCTGGTCAATGTGCCCATCCCACTTCAGGCCGCATATTGGCCATGCAAGATCCACGGGTGATGTCAGATATTTTTGGGTCATTGTGTGTATCCATGTCAGTCTGGGTGTTGGTTAACTGTTTGTTGACTCACAGTTTGGGCTTGTGTGACAGTAGATGCTTTTTTAAGAAAAGCATGTGTCGGCTGTTTTTTGCTAACTCTACAGGATCTCCGAGTCGGGGTGCATATCATTTACTGTGGGAGGTATTTACCCTTCAGGCTTTAACTGCCTGTTGCACAAATAGTAAATGGAACAGAAATCTTCTGCATGTGCACTAAGAGCTCTAGAATGAACACTTTTTCTTCTTCCCACACCAAACGTTCACACACCTAAGCAGTGAAAACAAACAATAGCCCAGGGCAGCAACAACAAGACGCACCACCACCAGTACAGTCAATTAAAAGAAAAAGACTCACCTATTCATTATCCTAGCATTTACAACATGAATACATCTCTACACCCTAACTGACTTCTGTTCCTGTTTTAGAAAAATCCATTAAACCTTTCTTTGTGTTTAGCAGCTTCTAAGCTGCTCGCACACGTGCAGTAAAGCCTTTGGTGCAAATGTAGATTTTTTTTCCGTCTTTGAAGTGATTGCAAGCTTTTGCAAGAAAAATCTCTTGAATGGGTATTTTTGTCAAAGGACAGTTCGCTTCAACAGACCATTTTTCTGAGAAAAGCATAGTAGAAAAAAAACATTTTCAACCAAACAGAGGCCTTCATTTCACCCTCTCAAAACCCTCCCCACACACTCCAAAAATCCCAAACAAGAATGAGACAAAATTATGGAAAACTTTAAATAGTTTATTTAGCATTTAATTTTACCAAAATGTGTGTCAAAATGCTAAAAGAAAATATGTTTACTATTAAACAATTTTAGAGGAGCTAAAATCTTATAAATGAACAAAGCACCCATTTTAAAGGTAAATAATCAGCTGTGGAAGTTTATCATACTGGTGTATTTTAAAGATGGTAAAAAAAAGTTTTGTAATTTTAAAACCTAAATTTCCATTTCAAGAGTAAAGAAAAAAACCCAGGAAACTACGGCAAGAACAATGTTTCAGTTTAGGGCAGGTATACTAAATGTGACCCATGGGCTAAATTTCTACCTCCTGTCATAAATTAGCAATATGGGCCCAAGCACCTTTTTAAGAACAAAGTTTTGATTGAAGCTGTTTTATATCAGTGGCTACTTCAGAGCCTTAAGGGTGAAATGAAGAACTGATTCATTTGTTTTTGTGTCAAAGTATTATAATCATCTATTTTATTTTCCTGTTCACGTGATTTAAATTCAGACATTTACAGTGAGCATTTAATAATTAATATTATGCAACATATCATGTGAACTTGTTAGCAAAAGACAGATTTTTTCCTTGTTTTATTTCAAGTCTTTAAATATGAAATTCACAGTAAGCCTCTGCATAATATTACTATAAGGGTTCAAAGAATGCAGGCTGATTAGATGTCCCTAACATATTTTCACCTCACCATATCTGGTCCTCTGAAAAAAGTTTGGAAGCCCTTAGTTTAGGGGGTTCTGCTGTGCCCTGAATGCTCTGGGTGTGCACACTAGGGGGCGCTTTTTGCAACAAATGCATCATGTGCTCTGTTGTTGCCACCTGTCCTCTTTCTGTAAACATATAAAACTTAGATTATCTTTAATTCGTGACATGTATACAAATCTGGTGTACCAACTGAATTCCACACAACAATTCACAAAAAAATAATACTTCATATTTTCCAAGAATAAAAATCCTAAATTTATTACTTGTGTCAGAGTGCTCCACATCTGAGGACTTCACCAAAATATTAACATAAAACACACCCTAAATGCCTTAGAAAACACCCCTGTAGTTTACTGTCTACTTAGAAAAGTGTTTTTTTTTCTCCTGAGCAGATCCTTAGAGCCTGTTTTTACTTTGAAAACAAATCCCTTAGTGTGGCTCAACAAAAAATGCCACATTTCCACCTGTGTGTGTGTGGTGTGGACCCAATCTGTGAAAACATACGACCAGGGTTGCATGACAAAGACATCAACACAAAAAGATTATACAAAAAAAATTCAAAGTTTGTACAAAACTACACCAAAAGATCAAAGTTTCTGTAAGTTTCAGTGCTTCTGCTGAGAAAAGGGGCAGGAGGATGGAGCGGAGGAATGTTTCTTCCAGGTGTGGCCAGAGGTTACAAACCAAAAGTTCAGGATCAGATGCCAAACCTCTTAAACTCAAGTGCAGGAGTGTTGCAATCAGCATTCTGATTTACCCACTTTCCCACAGTCTGTGTGACTCCTCCCACTGTGGCTGATTTCCTCCTGAATGTGTCCCCGAGTGCTTTCAGTATCTCCTCACCGGGCGTGTCCGCTGCATTCGCCGACAGCTGATCAGAGCTACGAGTAAACGCTGGAAACCCTTTGAACTAACAGTCTTTTTTGTCCTCTAATTACAAAATTTACTAGAAACAAAACATGTTCCAGAGTCCTTAAGGTCGATTTTCTTTGGAGCTGGTCAATGCCACACCCTGAGCTGCTAAACCATCTGTGAGACCACGTAAAGAGGGGCATGTCCTATGGGGTCAAATCAGAATCAGCTTAAAGTGAACAAAAAAATAGATTAAAATTTAAAAGCTAAAATATTGTAACTGAAAAATAAAGAAAAATTGAAAACAATGCAATGTACATTTAAAAAAAAAAAAAAGAAATTTGATAAAAGAAAACTGACAACTTGAAATAAATCTTAAAGAGTTGAAAAAAGGAAAAGTTGAGAAAAAATAATATTGAAAATAAGAAAAAATACAAAAAATTTGAATTACAAAAAATTTAATATAAAAGCCAATGAGCTCCAAGCCCCGCCCCTATGTAAAATTAGGCTTAGCTCAGCAACAAACACTGAAAAATCAGAATTGAAACTGTAAACTGAGGACTGAAAATGAAGATTCAGAAAAAATGTTGAAAATAAAAAACAGCAGCTTTTACTAATGGATAAATGATTTTTTTAATTGATAAATTTTACATTAATGTTTTTTTCCAAGATTCTGTTTTTTTTTCTCAAATTTTTAAAACAATGTTTTTTTTAATTTCCTTTTTTTATTGATAATGTCTTGTTTTCACATTTTCATTTTTTTTTCAGTTACAATGCCTATTTTTCAAGTTTTCAAAAAGTTTTTTCGTTCGCTTTAAGCTGATCCTGTTTTGACCCCATGCATCTCCTCCTTTTCTGACCTTTATGAGCTGTGAGGCTCAGATACGTGGAGGCTGCAGGTCACACTGTCTTGATCATCAGGAGGGTCTTGGCTGGCTGGACCACCCAGCCCCTCGTCAACATCATCATAGTCCATGACACCACCATAGTCTAGGACAACACCATTGTCTAAGACACCACCATTGTCTTTGACATGGAAGCTCATTAAAGGGATCTTCTGAACACTCCCTTGTCGTGATCCTCCATCAGCTTTGGTACTGACGCTGCCGTTCAGATGTCTGAAGCCATCGTGTGAATGTCCCACAGAAAAGCTCTTTGCCACAAGAGGAGGGTAGAAATGGGCCTTTTGCTGGAACGACACAAAGCAATAGTGCTCACTGGTGGTATAGTTTTCACAGGGCGGGTATCGAAAAGCTTGTGATCTAGCATTCCACAGCTGTGTGAATCAAGCATGGGCAGGTCCAAACAACACGCCAAAGGTGACACACTTACCGAGCTGCTCACATATTCTTCCACTCTGCTCATGTTCTCATCTCTGAACTGATAGCGCTCAGTTGGTCTGTGGATGGCCGGCCTGCCCAGAGAGTCATACGCTGAAATCGTGGATCTGCTGTCACAGCAACGAGGCTGCTCCTGCACCCAAAGCATGCACACAGGCGACCATTAGCAGATTGAAATGTTTCTCTCTGTCCTTTAATGACTACATTTCTAATATAGGAAATATTACTTTAAGGAAGATGATAAATATTTGGTTACTTATGCAAATCGGTTCTTTACTAAAAAGATGAAGAACACAAATTGGTTTAGAACCACAGCAGGTACCAGAATCAAGAAAGCCAATTTCACGTGAAGAAGACTCTGTTCTAAAGACCCCAACCCACTGATGTAATAAAATATTTCCCATTTAATTAAAAATGTCATAATTTTGTTTTCATGTGTATCTAATAATTAAAAAAAGGGGAACCTCCAAAAACCTGTCACAGCAATTGAAAACAATTGAAATTTTGAGGTTAATTTCAGATGCACCACATTTACGAAAAATACCAACATCTGTATTGATCGGTGTTGTTGACATGTATCAGATTGATACCTAAAAGCTGAGTATCTCCCAGAAAACTAAAGGCATTAATCCCCCCAAAATAATCTTGGTTTTAGAAATAATAAAATGTAATTTGATCAAATAATGTAACAAATATAATATAATTAGGAGAGTTTTGACAAATAGAAATCACTTGGAGAGGCAGAATTTTGTTTACAATTCCCAATCTGTGTGCCGCAGGGAGCATGTATGGGCCTTCAGAGGCAAAACAGGTGTACTAGAAGTGCTAGCTTAGCATAAAACCGTAATAGGATCCAATTCAACAACAAATACAGAAGCAATTTGGACACATTTAAAAGAAGTTTATATCTTTTTTCAGACCATTTAAATTGTGACTATTCTACAGCCTTGCAACTGTGATCAGAAAATCTGAAGGTTATGAGCACCATTTAGGTCATTACCATATCCAATTAATTTGTTTACCTTTAGCATAATTCTTCACAAACTGAGAGAAAGAGATAAACTAAACTACAAATAGGATGGCAGAACTAATTAGAATTCACATCTAAATACCCTTCTCTGTTTCTGAAGATGAGATGAACTTCCTCTCAGCAAAAAGCCCCAGAATTTGGACATGGTTGAGGCATGAAAGGCAAAACATATATACATCTTCTTAAAGGGTCTCATGACTTGTTCCAATCAGCTACAACCACATGTCAGTTAGCTTTGCCTAATTGGAATGAACAAAGCCATCTTTCTTGGGGCCAACTATTGCTTAAACCAGGACCCTACAACCTGCGGCTCCAGATCTGATAATGTCTGCTTAACCAAAACTACCTAAAGAAAACAAATAAATAAAGCCCGCAAACTAAGACTACCAAGATCCAACCCTAAACTAAAATAACAAAACCCAGCAGTGGAAGACTGCTGAGGACAAAGAGGAAAAAAAAGAACTGAAAAGAAAAGAAATATAAATTATAATTTTTAAAGTAAGGATTACTTAGTTAGCATGTATTTAATTTAGATTAGTTAAATGTATAAATTGATGTCTGAGGTGCACATAGATGATAAACTATGTAGGTTTTTACATCCCCGAAGATGTCTTGTTTGTTCAACTCTACCTCCAGAATGAGAAGATTATATATGCAAAGCAAAACTTTGGTAAAAAGTTTTATAAGTTTGGTAAAATGTTATCTTGTGCTGTACAACATTAGCTACTAGCTACGTAGAACTTCACTGAGATGATCCAGTTTGGCACAGAACGTCTTTTATTTTCAAAGTAAGTAAAACAAAAAGAAAAAATCACATTTTGATAGCTGCTTGGTTCTTTTCATATTTTTGCTTTTGTTCATGCCAAAAATAGACATAATTCATATCTATTATTAAAAATAAAGGTCATGAATGAAAATCCATATCTCTTAGAGGCTAAAGTAAGTCTATGCAGCTCATTCTAACAGTATTGATTAAACGCAGACTGATTGTTAATGCTATGAACCCAACAGCCTAAACAGTATTTTAGTCATTAGTAGGGAAGAAGAAAATAAAGGTTCTGAATGTTCAAACATGCTCCAAAGAAAAAAGCCAAATAATATTCAGCACATGTGAGATTCACTACATTCTGCCGTCTGGCATCTGGACAGTAATGCTTCAGCCCCAGCCCCCAGGTCCCAGGTCTGCATGCAAGGTGATTTCTAGACTGACCCCGAGGGAACTCTGGCTCTGTCTCAGAACTCCCGACACTCTAATGGGGAATTCTTCAATCTGAAGCCCAAAAAGAAAACACTAAACATGAGTCAAAGTAGTCCTTACTCAATTAATTCCAAAATCCCACAAATCTCAGCAGACAACACAGCATGTTTTACACAACAGCAAACTACAAATTTGGTTTTCATATAAGAAGCATTCACAAAGAACATTAAGGATTTACATTTGTAAAGATGGCTTCAGACATTACCAGTCCTCTGGGGTCAGTGCTGACAGAATTTACTCTCCTCATAGAAGCCTGTCTGGATAGAGTATGAACTTGGTCTCTGCAAAAATCAGAATGTAAAAGGAAAATTATGAGTTATAGTATGATTGTTTCATTTTCCATTTTTATATCCTTATTTAAATGAAGAATCTAAACTCCTTTGTTTTATTTTTACTCCCATGTCATCCGTGTAGTTTAATCTGCCCTGTGAGGATAAATTAACCTTCCATCAAATTTTTTCTAATCTAAAAAATATTTTTTACATGTTCCTTACGTCTTCTTATCCAGCTCCTCCTTGAGCTTCTTGTTCTTGCGTTTGTGGTGACATGTGACAGCGATGACGATGATGACCATCAAGATCAGGAGTCCAGCAACAACAGCCACAATGAGAATCATTGTCCTTTCGTCCAGAAGGGGAGGATCTGCAGCAAGAGATGGATGTTTGTATCAATATGAAACACCAAATTAATACAATAAAAAAACTCACAGCTTTGATAATAGCTCATAAGGACTTGTAAGTATCTTACAGGAGATAGATGATTCTAAAAAATATGGGGCATGCAGAAGCAGGAGCGATAAGGTAAGATAAGAATCAAGACCGGGGTATTAAACTCAATCGCGCAAGAGGCCAAAATTCAAAACACACTTTCGGTGGTGTGCTGAACAGGATACACATTTATTAAACACTCTAAAACTAAATTTTAAAAATATAACTCCTCACTCGAAATGTGGCGGATACAGGTACTCTAACCCGGTAACCTAACCCTAGCCTGGTCCGCATCTGTTCCGCGTCTGGAACCAGTACTGGACGACATCTGATACAGACTTTCCAGTACTGGGTAAAGGTTAGAGTTATAATACCAGTGCAGTCCACGTCCCAGTATAAGACCGGTACTGGTTTGCACCCAGGAGGTTACGGAGGCTTGATCTAACTCGACGTGAAAAAAACAACGATTTGGGGACACCCAAAACCATCCTTAACGAAACATCACTATGTGATGACTTGGGGAGTGAGAATGTGTTGCTATATGTTACCAGCGCAAGATAACATTGGGCCATTAATAACAAAAATATAAAATGATCTGGAGGGCTGTATATAATGACCCTGCAGGCCAGATCCAGCCTTGACCTTGACACAACCAATGATCTGGACTCACATCCTCTTAGAAATTAATATTGTCCTTTAAGAAAACAGTTGTCATCTCAAAGCTTAACTGGAAAAGAAAGATGCCCTCCTAGCCTCACTTAGTGGTTCCTTTCAGGGTTCATCGCTAAGGGACCCTTCAACCTACCCATAACCTTCTTTGTGTTCCCAAACAACAATCAGCAGATGAACAAGTGGTTGTCCGATTGTCCCAAAGGAGTTCAGATTTGAATCAAAAGCCACTACATGATTCTGGCTGCAGTCTCTCCGGTTCCCTTTGCTACAATCCCAGCAGCGCAGACTCAACCAGTCTTGGCCACAACGACCAATTTCCCTGGTTTGTGGAGAGAGGCCACGGATATCCTGGTATAACATGGTAGAGCCCAGAGGAAGACTGGTACAATTTCAGCCAGAACATCCTCCTGGTCCACGTCCTCCTGGTCATTAACAACAACTTATTCCACACAGCTGTCTGCTATCACTCCAAGGTTTCTCATGCCACTCTACCATCGCAGACAGGCCAGCAACAGAAAGATGAGGCCACTGTTTTGGAGGTACTCTCTGGCAGAGATGATGGAAACACTGCTGCATCTCTTCCTACCTCGTTCCCCCACCTTCTAAAATTAGTTTTTCCAGAGTTACTTTGCCATTTTGTTCCCCAGTTAGGAAGCTGATATACCATGTGGGCTTTAATGGTTATTGAACCCCTCCCCTCCCTCTACTATGGCCATAAGGACACTTCCTCAGGCTGCTGAGGTGGGTATCTGTCTTTTATCTGCTCCCGATATGAACATTTTTTTTCACTGACAATTTGAACTTGTTCTGAAACAGAAGCTGATGGAATCCATCCCACTACACCAGATGGTAACATTTTAGTTGCTAACATCAGATACACTCTTTAAACATCACTAGTCCCTCTGTCCACATTAGTCCAAACTTCAGCATCATCTGTGCAGACATCTTTAAATGACTGACTGGATTCCATATCTTCAACTTCTACTCCCCCATGAAAACTGCTTCCCTTTCAAGATCAGTTGCCCCCTCAGCCTATCCCATTGTCACAGACAGATCTTCATTAAGGAGGATAATGTGTCGTTTGGAGAAAACCAAAGCACTAATGGCTTCATCCACAAAGGGAAGCACCAAAACCTCAGGCAACAGCTTCACCAATCAGTTTAATTTTATGCATTCCAGTGTACCATGACTATAGTGTATTGTTTTATTGGTCAGATTTTAGAATCAAAAGCATCAATCCACACTTCCTTTAACCTGCATATACTTTAGACATCAGTCAAACTATGAGTTAATGGACTTGCTCGCTTTTTTGGATTTTCAACACATCGTGCAGGTGACTCAGAAAATTGGGCATGCTTTTGTCCTTTTCATGAGTCATTGTTTATCCATTAGTGTGTCTTTTTAAAGGGGTTTTATCAAACAAGAGACCTCTGTGAGAATTGTGAAGGAGAAATACTGGACTGTGGAAGTGGTCGGAAAATGCATTCAATCTGTTTGACTTCAACTCGTCACTTATCCCCCTGTGAGTTTTAATAAAAAAATAAATACAGTCTTGACTCAATTGCTCTATTAAAATCTATGTAGGTAAGTATCAAATCCACACCCCCTTGGGGAACTGAGGAAGTTAAACAATTAAAGAGGCAATGCAGGGCTTTTGAAAGATGTTGGAGAAAAACAGACTTGACAAAACCATAAATTATTCCAAAACCAACTAAAACTATATAACCAGTCTGTTAAGTAGACTAGAAACTCATGCTTTGCAAACAGAATGTCTGAAAAAGGAAATAACCCCAGAGTCTTCTTCACCACAATAGATTATTTAATTAAGCTTGTCGTGAGTAAAAACTGGGATTGTTACAACGTCGACGAAGTAATGTTCAGAGAGAAAGTTCACCTTTTACTGGTAGCTGATAGCAAACATTTGTTTTAAAGAACGCCGCACAGTGAAATAGAACATTTGGTTTATGTATTTGGAACTTCTTTTTTAGGTATGCATGCACACTCAGCAGCCAATCAGAATCGAGTATTCACCCGGACCATGGTACAAGTTAATTTAAAAGTGCAAAATCACAATGTTTGCTTTTTATGTTTGTATGTCAGCATCTTTGTTTTCATGGAGTAATACTGCAGACGTATACGTCTTTAGAGCTCTGGTTATATTACTGTTGATATTTTTATGTACACAAATTACTCCTCTGGGATATCTAAGTGAACACTTTAAAATTCAAAATGTCAAACAATAAAACTGAATGCATTATTACGCAACACTTGGTGGATTTGTTCAAGAGCATTTACCTTTCTCCAGAAAGTACAACTTCTTCTCCAGTGTGACTTACATATGTTTTTTTTTTTCTTATTTATGATGCATTTTGTTTGGCTCCTGTGATTTATACCACAGATTGAGCTTTAGTCTGAAAAATAGGTGTAAAGAAAAAACGTTACCTTTCAAACTAATATCCACCTGGGCTGTTGCTTTCCCCACTGTGTTTGCAGCCACACACTGGTACGTGCCCTTATCCTCGGAGGTTAGGGGCTCCACAAACTCAAGTCTTCCATCAGAATGGGACTTGGCACCTCTTGGCAGCTCTCCACCAATTCTGCAGTCAGAGCAAACAAATGCAGGATTTAATTAACTGCGTTGACAACAAAGATTCAACAAATATTTGAATTTATTTTGCAGAGTGAGTGAATAAAAACGTTTTTGTGCTGAACTTTTCTCATCTAACGAGGATTTTCTGCAACTCCACAAATATTCTTTTATGTAGCAGAGACTGTGTCACTCCTTTGTCAGAAAACTCAAAACAAAAACATGGTCTACAGTAGTGCTGCCACAAACGATTATTTCAATAGTCGACTAATCTCCTACTAACTAAACGGATCGTGCAGCGCACATCTTAACTATAATTAGCTTTAAATTTGAAGTGTTTAAGCTATATGCTAACTCAAAATAAAGACAATAGTTTATTAAGCCTTTAATGGATCATGCAGGTTTTCTCCTTCATTTACTTCTGGCATTAAAACAAGACTTCAATCAAATGATGTTAGCAATCTGAATCAACTACAGAAAGCTTAATAAAAGCATTAAAGTATTTTTTTAAGGTTAAATACATATATTTAATAAAACATGTATAAAGTATTTTAAAAGCTATGTGCAGATATAAACACACTCAAAATATTTACTCACTGAGGCCCATTTATCAAAGCAAAACACTAATGACATCTTTGAACTCAAGATATTCCTACACATACAAAACTTCAGGATGTCCAGAGCTTTGATACATTTCATCTTTAAAAAAAGGGGAAATGTATATTTTCAAAAATGGAGAAAAGCAGCAGATGTTAGAATGTACAACAGTGCTTTCATTCTTTCACTACCTACATCCACTGCACATGCGCAGACCAAAATTACATCAGATTTTTCGGTTTGGCGGAGAACCCATTAATTTGTGTTACCACTTTAATGTTGTGGTTGCTATTCTGATTGTTGTCGTTTAAGTTACATTTAATTGTAATGCTTAATGCAGCTAATGTTATGCTACACTTGTTAGCTTAGCTCTGGACTTTTAGGCGAGCCACTTCACTTTTGGGACTCGCACATCTCCACAACTCCGCGGCAGAGATCCGTACCGACACACAGCCTCTCTGTCTGCGCGGTGAACGTTTCAAAATACACTCTTAGAACCGAACAACATGATCGTGTTGCAGAACATAAATGAAGCCTTGGCCGAGCGGTCCAGTGTAAACTCATAATCTGCGCCACCCTTGCGGCGTTTGGTTCGAAGAGCGCGGATTATGAAACGTTCATATGCAGACAGAGAGGAACTGTAGACACGGATCTGCTGCAGATCTTCTGGTTTATCTCTAAATAGCGCATTAATGACACGATCTATTTAAACTTGTGAAACTGCAGCGGCAGATCTAGCTGTGTTAGCGCTGATGTTAGCTTAGCTAGACGAAGCTCTCTGTTCAACACGATCAAACAGTCACAACATGGTTCGTCTTCATGCATCGCTACGGTGCTCCCACACAAGTTCTGCCTTGCAGAAATTACTTTGGACACTGTTTCTTCTTTTATTTTTCTTATGTTTCCCACATTTTCAAGCTTTGTTAGTGTGTTGTTGTGATGATAACCCAGCCTACCATGTGACATCGCTGCTAACCAGTTTAGCACTACTATGCATGTGTAAAAAGAGAATTGCAGACCTGGATGCACCGTAGTTTTGAGATCAAAACAAGGAAAAAACAAACAAAAAAACAGCGCTTCTACGACCAAAATAGTTGTCGACAATTTTTATAGTCGATTTGTCGACTAATCGTGGTAGCCCTACAGCAGGGCTGTCAAACTGAATCACACAAGGGTCCAAAGTCCAAAACACACTTGAGGTCACGGGCCAGACAGGATAAACATTTTTTTTACATTCTAAACCTACATTTTTGAAACTTTAAAACCATAACTTCTTAACATAATTATGAACTAGATATATAGAATAACCTGCAATAATGCTAGCGTGAATTCTGTATTTGGCCACTGAAGACGTTGAAATTGATAGCTGAAAATGCTGAATCTGAAAACATTAAAGCTGATACCAAGCTAAAATATTAACTAAATACCAAATTAGCCAAAAAAGAAAAAATTTAGGTTAGACAACACAGTGAGTATGCAGCCCCCCCCCCCAAAAAATGGCTAAACCTCAAAATAGCCTAAATACTGAAAAAGCCTATATTAGCCAAAAGAGCTAGCATGTAGCTGAAATATTAGCTAAACTCTAAAACAGCCTGAAAAATCTTAGCAAATGTCAAAATACTCTAAAAAGCTAGCAGAATGCTGAGTTTTAAAACTTTAAAACCGTAATAGTTTAACATAATTATGAATAATAAAAAGGCAGTAGTATTATTCCAGAATAAATCAATTTAAACCTTAAATAACTTTCAATATTTCACTCTCCATAAAAATATATTTTGTCAAAATTATACAAGTTAAAAATGAGTGCAAGATAACTTCGGTCCATTAATAACAAAAAAATAAAAATACCCTTGTTTTCTTTTTCAACAGAAACAAGTATAAGAATAGTAAATCCATGTCACTTTAAATACAAATTTATATTTATGTTATTTTGTGCTGTGTTTTTGATCACAGTACAGTAATCTAGCACAAATAAATAAAATAAAACAAAGGCAATAACAAGACTCTGATGACCTGCTTAACATTTTGAACTCTGACTGACGAAGGCAGGAAGGTTTAGAAGAACACAGTGTCATCTCAGAAGATAAACACAGATTGATCAAAGCAGAAAAAGGAAGTGGAAGTTTAGCTTTGAGCACTGGTAAACCACCAGAAGGAGCATGAATTCCATCGTTCCTCTTTTGCAAAACAGTAAGAAAAAAGTTAAAACTAGCAATTGCTTTTGTTTTTCAATCAAATTGTAAAAACAACCATTCAACAAGCTCATGCAGGTGTTTGATCAGCCAATCTATGCATGTCTGTGCATCTGTGCATGTCATCAACCTATTATGCTATGTTCCTGCCAAGCTCAACAACACGTGTTCAAATGACTACTTCCAATGAAAAGTTTATGTAAACGCATATTAATGCCTGTTTAACTTCTTTAAGCATCTTTAGCAAAACACAAAGTGCCAACTTGATCATGGAGAAAGAACCATATCAGCAGTTTTTGCCTGGCCGGAATTAGTCTTTCATATATCATATATGGAATGAAAGAAAAAGCCTGGAGCAAGATTCATGAGATTTCTTCACACCAAGCCTCTTGGCGACAGTCCAGTGTGAACACCGTATGCTAAAATAGCATTCACGAATACTCGTTTCGTACGTTCTTGAACGTGCATCTCATGCCTGGAGTGTACAGTCCTGTCTCATGCAAGTTCTTCCTGCAGTTTCCCAGTCACCAAACACAACACACTCATTCAAATAAGCTCTGTTGCAATCAGGAAAGAGGACCGTCTGTTTTTACATATGTATCTACCAGATCTCAGTGGTTATCTTTCATATGCTACATTTACTCTTCCTGTCTTCCTCTCAAACCCCTTTGGCTTGCTCTGCTCTCACCCTTCCCTTCTTCCTGCGCTCTTCTGGTGAAACTGTCTGTCTGTTGTGGGCACATGCCGCAACATGACACTGTGACATCGGCTATTATTACTTCACCATCTACTGACAACAGGTTTACCCACTGCTGCTGCAGCGCACGCCACCGCCTGCTCACAGGTGTGAGTAAAAACCAGATTCAGGAAACCGCCTTGTTGCTTTAGCATGAAGTCAAAGAGCAACCAGTAAACATTACTCACAAATGTCTTTCTCACGGAGTGTTAATGACGAATCACAACTAATACTATTATCATCATCAGTTTGACAAAAACAAATCGACAAGCTTCATATTTATTCTTCCATAAATATACTTCTGCGTTTACGTATCAGACAGTTCTGCTGTTTTAAAAAGAAAATGTAGGAAACTCAAACAGATCGAATGTTCTAAATCAGGGCAGTCGAACTCAAGAGGCCAAAATCAAAACACACCTTAGGTCGCTGCTCAAACAGGATAAACATTTATTGAGAATGCTAAAAGTAAATTTTAAAAACTTTAAAACCATAACTTTTTAACATAATAATGAACTAGATATATAGCATTACATGTGATAATGCTAGTGTGAATGTTGTGAGCTGAATCAAGAATCAAGAATCAAGAATCTTTATTATCATTTATGCAGAGCAAAATGAAATTTCTGCCAGCAGCTCTTTGCTAAAGTTTAAAAAAGAATAAGATAAATATAAATATAAATATATACAAGGTGCATTACAGTTAAAAGGCACGGTGAGTGAAGTGGACATTGCACAACAGTTAAGGTACTGCAAGAATAAATAGATCAGTGCACAGAGACCTGAAAGTTATTGTTAAGTCTAATTCCTTAGACTTAGGGTGGGTGGGTGGATGGACTTTACAGCTCTGGGGAAGAAGCTGTGTTTCAGTCTGTTGGTGTGGGTCCTGATGCTCCTGTATCTCTTCCCAGAGGGAAGAGCTACAAACAGTTGGTGTCCAGGGTGGGTGGGGTCTGCAGCTATACGACCAGCCCTCCGTTGGACCCGGCTGTCGTACACTGAGTCGAGTTGTGGGAGCGGTTGACCCACAATCCCCTGTGCGGTTTTCACCACCCGGGCCAAGTCTATCTTGTCTTTTGCAGTGCAACTCCCGTACCACACTGTGGCGCTCAGGCAGAGGATGCTCTCTATGGTGGCTCTGTAAAAGTTTTTCAGCAGCTGAGAGGAAAGTCCAGTCCTTTTTAGTTTCCTAAGGAAGAAGAGTCTCTGTTGAGCTTTCTTCACAAGGTAGGATGCATGCACTGACCAGGTAAGGTCAGATGTAATGTGGATCCCCAGGAACTTGATGTGGTCCACTCGCTCCACCTCTTCCCCGTGAATGAGAAGAGGGATGTGTTCCACCTTTTTAGACCTCCTGAAGTCCACTATGACCTCCTTGGTCTTGGAGGTGTTTAGGACGAGGTTGTTGTTGGTGCACCAACCTATTAGGTGCTGGATCTCCTCTCTGTAGTGGGTCTCATCATTGTTTGATATGAGACCCACAATGGTGGTGTCATCTGCAAACTTGACAACCATGTTTGTAGGGTGGATAGCAGAACAGTCGTGGGTGAATAGAGTGAAGAGGGCCGGGCTGAGGACACACCCCTGTGGTGTTCCTGTGCTCAGGATCAGAGTAGATGATGTGGAGTCTCCAATCCTCACCACTTGAGGCCTGTTGATAAGAAAGTCCCTGATCCAGAAGCACAGAGAGGCAGGCAGTCCAAGGTTGTGGAGTTTCAGTATCAGCTTGTCTGGGATCACAGTGTTAAATGCTGAACTGAAGTCCACAAACAGCATCCTGACGTAGGTGTTGGTGTGCTCCAGATGAGACATGGCCACATGTAGGGCTAATGAAACTGCGTCCTCTGTTGATCGGTTCTCCCTGTAGGCGAACTGATGTCTGTCCAGGGACGCAGGGATGATGTCCTTGATGTGGCTCAGGATGATCCTCTCGAAGCACTTCATGATCACCGGTGTCAAAGCCACAGGGCGGTAATCATTGAGGCAGGAGACAGAAGATGTTTTTGGTACGGGCACAATGATGGAAGACTTGAGGCACACAGGTACTGAAGCGAGCTGTAAAGACAGGTTGAAAATGTCCAGAAAAACCCCTGCCAGCTGCTGTGCACACAGCTTGAGAACACGACCTGACACCTTATCTGGCCCTGTGGCTTTGCTGATGTTGATTCTCCTCAGGGTGGAGCACACTTGGTGTTGCTGCAGAACAAGCGGCTGGGACTGCTCCTCCAGCTGTAGAAGAGAGCCGGTGTCTCTGCTGTCAGGAGTGTCAAAGCGTGCAAAGAAGGTGTTTAAGGTGTCAGGCAAAGTGGGCTCATGGGTGATGATTTGCTGTTTTACAATTTCTGTGGTCTGTGATGGTCCTGATGCCTCTCCACATCTCCCGTGGGTTGTTGTTAGCAAAGTGTTCCTCTATGCGCTGTCTGTACCTGCGTTTGGCCTGGTTGATGCCCTTTTTCAGTTCTGTTCGGGCCTTTCTGTAGGCCAGCCTGTCACCTGACCTATAGGCCGTAACCCGAGCCTTGAGCAGAGACCGTACTGTGCCATCAAACCATGGTTTCTGGTTTGGATACACTTTGATGGACTTTGTGGGCAGGACAGCATCAGTGCAAAACTGCACATAGTTCAGGACTGTTGCTGTATAGGTCTCAAGGTCTGAGCCGTCTTTAAAAACCTCCCAGTCAGTGTGATCGAAACAGTCCTGCAGAGCTGCGGTAGCCTCTTCGGTCCATACCTGCACTGTTTTGATGTTCGGTTTGGTTCTGCAGATCAGCGGTTTGTATGTTGGTATCAGCTCCACCGAGATGTGGTCCGACATCCCCAGATGGGGAGCTGCTGCAGCTTTGTATGCTCCTGAGATGTTGCAGTAGACTTGATCCAGTGTGTTGTTGTCTCTTGTGGGAAAATCTACAAACTTCCGGAACTTAGGAAGCACTGCTTTGAGTTCCACGTGGTTGAAGTCTCCTGCCACAATCACAGCTGCGTCTGCGTTAGAGTTCATGTACTTGCTGATCAGACAATAAAGCTCCTCTAGCGCTAGCTTGGCGTTAGCCTGCTGCGTGGTGGATATATACAGCTATGATCAGGATGGAGCAGAACTCTCTCACCGTCTTAAAGGGCCGACATTTCACGGCCAGGTATTCCAGGTCCGAAGTGCAGTGCGTTCCGATGATGTGTGCGGCTGTGCACCACGAGTTGTGATGTAAAGCGCTAGTCCTCCTCCTCTGCTTTTCCCAGAGGCTGCAGTTCTGTCCGCTCGGAACAAAGAACGGTCCGCTAGCTCCACCGCGGCGTTTGGTGTGTTTTCGTCCAGCCACGTTTCCGTTACAATGGCCACACAGCTGTCCATTCTCCGCGAGACGATCCGTAACCGAAACTCATCCAGTTTGTTGGCGAGCGATCTCGCATTGGCGAGAAAGACTTGGAAGAGCTGGTCGATGCGGGTTAGCATGTAGCCGAGCACGCGCGCCGCTTCTTTTACCCCGCTTTTGTTTACGGTGTCTTCTCGGTCTCTTTGGTCGCCAAGGGGGGATGGCGAAGGCCGGGGTAGTCCTTAAGATCTCAGTTGGGATAAAGTCCAGTTTTGGGGAGCATTAAATCTGCAGTTCCAACCGATGTGCAGTAGTTCCGCGCTGCCATAATGTATAAACGCTTCCAAAGACTGTAGCACCAGGAAAAACACAAAAAAAACAAACAAAAGCCTAGAGCGCTGAGCCGCTGCGTGTACATGCGCCGCCATGACAACCAACAATAATATATGAATATGGCTGCTGAAGATGTTAGTGTTGATAGCTGAAGATGCTGAAAATGATAGTTATAAAGGCTGAAGCTGACAGCCACTAAAATATTGGTTAAATGCAAATTAGTCTAAAACACAAACAAAAGACAAAACAAAACAGCTAGCATGTAGCTGAAATATTAGCTAAACTTCAAAATAGCATAGAAATTCTTAGTAAATGCCAGAATAGTCCAAAAAGCTGCAGAATACCAATTTTTAAAACTGTAACTTTTTAATATAGTTGTGAATAATAAAAATTATTCCAGAATAAATCAACTTAAATAACTTTCAATATTTTGCTCTGTATAAAAATATATTTTGTCAAAATTATACAAGTTAGAAATGCGTACAAGATAACATCGGGTCATTAATAACAATAAAATAAAATGATCTGGAGGGCCGCTAGAGGTTTATGGATGCAGTGATGAAGACATGAAGGGAGCTGTTGTTAGAGGAGAGGATGAAGAAGACAGTTGGAGGAAGCTGATTTGCTGCAGCGATCGACCCCTGAAGCAAAAAGCTGAAAAGAAAAGACGACGAGTATGTTTTGTTAGATAGTCTACAGCACATGTGTCATAGTCAAGGCCCGGGGGCCGAATCCGGCCCTCCAGGTTCTTGTATCCAGGCCTATGCTATTTTGGAGTTTAGCTAATATTTCAGCTGTTTTGGTTAAATTAGGCTGTTTCGGTTTTTTGGCTGTTTTGAAGTTTGGCTAATATTTACATGTATTTTTGGGGATTTTTTTTAGGCTATTTTAATTTTTTTGTATTTTTTCAGCCACATGCTAGCTGTTTGGCTAACCTATGCCTTTTTTTTTTGTTTGTTTCTTAGGCTAATTTGGCATTTAGTTAATATCAGCTTTAACGTTTTTAGCTATTAATTTCAGTCTCTTCAGTGGCCAAATTAATCTTACAGCATTCACACTAGGATCATCACAGTAATGCTATATATGTAGTTTTTAGTTATGTTAAAAAGTTACGGTTTCAAAGTTTGAAAAATTGCGTTTTAGTGTTTAATAAATGTTTATCCTGTTCGGCACCGACTTAAGGAGAGCTTTGGGTTTTGAGTTTGACTCCCCTGTTCTAAAGAAATTTGCTTCAAATATTAATATTTTTTTTTTATGTTGGTTTTGCAGATGATGATAGAACATTAATGTTTCCTCAAAGGCACGTCAAACACTATTTTATGCTAAAGCATTAGCTTAGAATCAATTACTTTGTACAAAGTATAACTTCTTGTTGTCACTTTGTAAAAGAAAACAATATTTCCTGTGATAAAAAGGAAACTTGAGTTACTTTATAAAAATACGAGCTTTTCTGCCCTGATGTGCAAAAACAACTAAGATCAAGAGATCAAGTGTCAAAATAAACAAACATTACACTTCTTTTTGTTTCCTGGTGTGATCTTTGTGTTCACATACACCTTTCACATCTGTACACGGTTTGTTTTACTATCCACATTGCAAGTCCAATAGTCCAGAATTGCACAAGTTCAGTTGTTAATTTGCAGGTGGTTTTGGTCAATACCAGATCTGGCATTGATGCAAAAAAAAAAAAAAAAAACATAAAGAAGAAACCAGCTAATCCTAGTGGTGCCTGCTTTATTATGCAATAACAGGTTCCTGCACTTCCTCATTACTCCATGTTTACCTAAAATCAGTTTCCGCTATGTTGAAAGTTGTTAGCATGTGTCGTCCGGCCCGCAGTTTTTTCACAATCAATCGTGACGTGAAACAAATGAGGGTTTGCTTTTTTTTTAGTTTTTAATTTTATAGGAGGCTGTTTCAGTTAGAAGAACTGGAGGCAGCTGGGTTTGAGATTGAGGTTTAGTTGTGCTGGTTTTGTTTAGTTCTTTTCCCCCTTTCGTCCTCAGCAGTCTCACTTTTAGCATCACAAAATGTATGATAATAAAAGAAAAGCTAAACATTCAACCCCCAAACATCAGGGTTTCCGTTTTTAGGATAGATAGAGGCAGACAAATAGAATTGACTCAGTAAGAGATAGTGGTGAGAGAGTTTGTACCTGGTCCAGGTGAAGTTTTGGGGTTTAGGGTTCCCCCCACTCACACAACTAAGGGCAATGTTTTTCATTCCAGTTAACCACGAATTGTTGTACCCTTTCACCTCGGCTTGAGGAGCGACTGGAAGAAAGAATAGAAAAACAACAGCAAGACAATAACAGATCAGTCATGGTTTACTAATGGAAAAGACCAAGAAATTATCTTTGAATTTTAGAAGAATTTCAAAGAAACTATAAAACCTGCTAAGCCTGTTCTTTCCACATCTTTCTGGGGAATACTCACACTGCACCACCAGATTGTTTTTAATCCTCTGTGGGGACGAGAAGGCCGGATGCCACACCAGACAGTCCAGCTTCTTCCCGTTCATGCTCCTCAGTGGACGAAGGGAGTACTGAGTGGAGACCACTCCACCACTGAAGGTGCGATTGACCGAGTTCCCCGGCTGCTCGGTGTCCCAGGAGAGTCGAGGAACCGGGTGTCCAGAGGAGCGACACGAGGCGACCTGCTTGAGAGGTTCTCCCTCCACCAGAATGACGGGATCAAGGGAGGTGATGGGAATGGCTGGAAGGGAATTTTAGATAATTTCAGATTCAGACAGTTGACGTAAAGACCATTCACTGATATTCCAACCTCATTTTGTCTCACTGTCATTGTTTGTTTGTTACATTTAGATTGGAATCATACGGTTCTGTCTTGAGTTGTTGTCAAGGTAGTAAAGACTGGATCTGGTGACCCATTAGGTTGTCATCAAACCCTCCCTTTCTGACAATGGGGAAATGGGCAAGGCTAAGACTTGGTATTGGAGCACGCCCAAAAAATACTGCTAGAGTTGATAATCTGACATGTCAGCCTAAAAGCCACGCTCACATTCCACTGAACTTTTAAACCCAAATATAAAACTAGAAAAGTTGCATTACCTGCAATAATGCTAGTGAGAATGCTTTTTGCTGAATGTCGTCGCTGAAGATGCTGAAGCTTTTTTCTGAAAATGTTGACACAATTGACCTTAATTGCTGAAGGGATTTGCTGAAAATGCAAAAGCTATTTGAAAAATGTTAAATTTGATAAAAGACTGGAAGTTTTGTTAAAGAACTATAAAGAGTGTTGAAGTTAACCAAAATTTTTGAAAAAATGGTGGTAAATTTTCTTGATGACCCTTAATACATGCCAGTTTTGCAAAAATACTTAGTGTGTTGCTTAAACATGAATTCAACTCCAATTTAGCAAAAAAAAAAAAAAGTAGATTCATAGCAAAGTTAGTAGATTCCAAATTAGCCAAAAAGCTGACACAATGCTGAAATAGGCCTACTAAACTCCAAAAAAGTCTACAACTCTTCAGTAAACTGAATGAGTCAAAAACGTGTTTTTGTTGCTAAAATAGAAGTTAAACTGTAAATTAGCCTATACCTCAGTAGATTACAAATTAGCATAAAACATTTGCATTTTGCTAAAATATTAGCTAAACTCCAAATTGGCCCAAAAAACCTGTATGCCAAATTAGCCAAAACTCTAGCACAATGCTTAAATACTAGTTAAACTCTAAGTTAACCTAAAATGCCCCAGTAGATAACTTATTAGCAAAAAATATTAGCATGTTGGTAAAATATTAACTCCTATTTTTTTTGCAAATTACTATGAAAGATGAAAACGTATCCCATAGATATATTTAAAAGCTTGTTGTTAATCTACTTAAAATGTTGAAATTTGAAGACTTTCTCTTTCATTTCCTATGGGATATTTTGCTCAATATTTCTGAACGTTTTGATACCAACATTGCTGAAATTGCTGAAAGTGTGATTGAGTTTTTATGTGCTGAAAGACGTACAAAAGGAGCAGGAGAATCACTAAATAAAACATCAACCCTTAGTGCAGCTGTAATGGATCTAACTATGGAGACGTTCTTGTCAGAATCCAGTTTGAGTCTCTGCCAAAGGACGTGAACAACGAAAGCATCCCCAGTTTACTGTGACATCAAACGTCTGATGTTTCTTTTAAGAAAACATCAAGCATATTTAAATGTAGTTGTACAAAAAAAAACTCTGCGGGCATTATCAATACACTAACACACATTTCAACCTCATCAGGTTCAAGATTATCCTGTCAAAGGTTCACAAAACCAAAAGAAAAACTAATCCTGTTTTTTTTTTTTTTTAATTTTGCTTCTGTCTAAAAACAATCGTGGATGGAAACACAAACAGAAATCAAATGCTGGTTAAGGTTCTTGTTTTTGGTGCTAACAAGTTTCACAAGTTGTGAAACGATTCATGGAAGAAGATTTAAAGACCACATCCCATGACTCAACTTCTAAACAACATTGTAAAAGGACATTTCTGAATAACTTAAAGACCCACTCCATCCAAAATGGTGTCTAGAACAAGTTCTTGGAGCATTTTTCTGATGATAGAGAACATATGGAAAGAAAAAGCTTGTAACTGTGACGTCCACTCCATTCTTATCAAGCAAACAAATAGATCCATGAGCGTCTTTGTTCTCCTGAAATCTGACTGAAAGACCATTGGGACCATGCTCAAAATAGATCAAATTGATTGGAGTAAAGACATTTTTCAAATGATTTTGTTTCTTCTAAGACAGCTACAACCTCAGGAACATTTTGTTTCCACATTATTCTGCACAACTCAACCATAAACACTGACTCACTCCAGACTTTCAGAGAGATCTCTGTTTCAAAGATCCCATTGGGGTAGGAGGTGATGCGGCAGATGTAGATCCCTTCATCAGAGATGTCGGTGGTCATGAGGACAAGGGAGGAGTTCTGGAGCGGATCCCTGCCTTTGAAACGAACCCGCTGTGCCCATTTTGGGAAAACTAAACGGAGAGAACAGAGAAATGTGTGAGGAACCTCAGCAGTGATGAGCAGAGAAGTAAAAAAACTAGAACCTGTGATTCACTCTCAGCCTCACAGATCCAGAAAGAAGGGACAGCAGATGAACAATAGGTCTCAAGCTAACTCTGGTGCATTGGCAGGAATGCTTTTTAATGTGCAATGTCCCTGTCAAATAAATAAATAAATAAATCAACTGAATGTTCATTTTCTTAATACTTTTTGATTCAATTAGAGCTTTAAAAGTTCTCTTTAAGCATAGAAATGTGAATGTGAAATTAACATTGTTAGATATAACACAATACAAAACAGTACTACAATAACTCCTCCTTTGTTTGTTGTTTTCTAAAAATATGTTCAATTTCTGAACTAAAAAGAGTGAAGAAATTTTGATGTGGATTAACAGCTTTCTTTTTTTATTAAAAATGTGAATTTAATAATATGAAATATGTATTTTTTTGGCCTTGAAGAAAAATATAAATAGAAACTAGCATAAGACAAATTGTATTTTTTTTTTTTTTTTATGTTTGACAGACTCAAATAACTTCTTTTCTAAATAAAAGCTGCTCTGTGCCAAACAGGATTATCTCAGTGCTGCTCTGGGCAGGTATTAACCATTGTTAAGCAGCACTAGCTAATATGTGATTTTAACTTATTAAACTTTTTACCAAAGTTTTGATTTGCATATAATATCTGTTCATTCTGGAAGTAGAAATAAATAAATTGAACAAACAAGACGTCTTCAGGTCAACATGGATGTAAAAACCTACAGAGTTTATCATCTATGTGAACCTCAGACATCAATTTATACATTTAACTGATCTAAATTAAATAAATGCTAATTAAGTAATCCTTACTTTAAAAAAAATCTATTTTATTTTATTTTATTTACTTTTGTTCGTTTTCCCCTCTTTGTCTTTAGCAGTCTTCCACTTATTTTAGTTTGGGGTTGGATCTTGGTAGTCTTAGTTTACAAGCTTTGTTTATTTGTTTTCTTTAGGTAGTTTTGGTTAGAGGAGCTGCTGACTCAGACGGTCGACATGGTGGATCCCTCCACCATGGAGAGATAAAGGAGACACATGTGGATCTGTAGCTGCAGGTTGAAGACTCCTGGTTTAAACGGTGGCAAAGACAAAATATAAAAATGATATTTTAGTCCTTTTAGATATAACAATTACAACAAAGAGATAGTTTCAGATAACAGGCCTGGACTGTGTGGATTTGATTGCTTTTGCGCTGTCCTCCTGTCTTCACTTTTCCAAAGATAAAATACACTAAAGCCCACGCCCCCCATTGACCCGCCCTCACTGGCTGAGCAGCTGCTACCCGCCCCTCCCCCTCTGCCTCTAGCAAATTCCAGAAAAAAAAACACTTTTTTTCGAAATGGCAGTCTTCTTTTGGTTTTATCTCCATAGCAACCATTTTATTTTTTAATCACCTGTGCATGAAGAACGGGTCTGTGTCATTTTTAAAAGAATTGGAAGAAGTACGGTTTTAAAAATCCTTGGAAACAAAAGGTTTTTGTGAACCATGCCCACATTCCTTATGAATGCATTTCATATCATATTGTTTTGTTCAACATGAGCCAACAATTCATGTAGTAAACAGGGAAATGCCACTCCCCTCGTCACACTAATTCTACCACTTCAAGTTCCAACATTTTTTCACAGGTAGCTTCCCAACAATGTTCAAGGAGTTAGGAGCCAATAGAAAATCTCTAGGAGGAGTTCAGATTTGTAGATCGTAATTAATATGACTCTTTTGTTTTATAGATGGCAGCCTTTGGTACCAAATCCAAAAGTTTTGAAATCTGAAATTCAACTGGTGTTGAAAATCAAAATAAATAACAAAATCAGACTTTGAAAAAATAAATGACGATTTCTGCAGGTCCAACATAATCTTGATTTTTTTGCTTCAAATTTTCTGTTTGTTGGACTGTTAAATTTTTAAAAGCACTTCCCACCATCATCCTTCTGATTGGTCCTTCATCCAAGCCCCGCCCCACAAAAGTGCGAAGAGCTGAAACTCAAGATTTCTGATTTGAAACTGAAAAAAAAGAATTTAAGTGAACATTTGTTTTGAATTTTAAAAAAATTGAAGCTTAACTGAACAGTTATATTCGTCTTGCAGAAATCATCATTCACTTTTGTTATGTTGGGTCTATTTCTGTACTTAATCCATACATAAGGCGCACCGTATAGTAAGGTGCACAAAAAAAGTGAAAGAAGCAAAACCTTGAGTTTAGTTCAACTTCATTCCACTATTTAACGAACCTCTCTTATTATTTTTTAATCAATGTCCTCCCACAAAACCTCTTCAGTGTTTGAATTAAACAGCTGTTTATCAAACATGCTGGTTCCCTCTCATTGTTCAGCAATGACAGTTCAGATTGTTCAGACTAATCATCCGCGTGTTTTCAGGACTGTGCGTGCGTAATGGCGAGGCCGGCTAAAGCACGCCAGAATTCCTGGCCCATACGTACAGAGCGCGCGTGAGTGCGTGTTGCTAAGCATGTTTCTAAGTCGGGCTGAAAGCTCTACGTACAAATCGGGCACACATTGAGCGCGCGCTGAATCTTCAACACAGGTTAACGTTTTCACGCACAGACGCAGTAACGCAACACTGTGACCAACCAGGGACTCGGATTAAGAGCTGCTTGTGGGTGGAGTCTGTTGCAAAGCACTGAAGTGCCAAACATGATCACGAAAGAGAAATTATTGATTGCGGTGTGTGCCCGGTCGGGTTAATACGACTCCCACACAGACATTTAAAGGAAAGAGTCGTGAAAACAAAAAAGATGGAGTAAAAGTTGGGATTTTTAACCCCTTTGGCTTTTATCTCCGAGGTTCTCTCTATTGTAGGTGGCGGAGGAGCACTAATCTACAATAGAAAAAGATTCTCCTCCCTGCCGCTACGCTGCTCCGGTGTGGACACCACCTGCTGAGCTCACGTTCATAAACCTGCATAGAGCCGTTCTTGAACGCCACGTGTCCCTCAAAATGCGCACAGCGGGATCATCTGTGCGCTCGCAGCGAGAAACGGTTGGACAGTCAATCCAGCAGAGACTTCCCAAAGTTGCCCAAGAATACTGAATTTGGAACTTGGTCTACATATAAGGCGCACCGGATTGTAAGGAGCACTGAGGATTTTTGAAAAAAGTTTAGACGTTTTTGTGCATCTTATAGTGCAGAAAATACGGTATATTAGTTCTATAAAATATTTTACCCCCCATTTTTGGTGGTTTCTCCGCTGTGATTTTATCATTTTTCAGGAGGCGTCGCTATTATGCCCAAAATTCATTTTTATGCGAGTACTAGATGTTGGTGAGTTTTTGAGTGTGTCACATTTTGACTCAAAGGCACAGTAAGAAAGAATTGTGTTAATATTGTTCCTCGTAGTCCAGGAATGCTGCGGGACAGAACTACGGCAGCCTGGAGAGCTCAGAGCCATAATTCTACCACTCATCTAAATGTCAAATGCTCTGGAGTACATTTTTAACATTTTTTCGTTATGTTCTTTGATAAAAGAAACTTTGAAGCAGCACAGGGGTAATATATTGGCATTCTGAGGCAGATGTCAGACTTTTTAAAAGAATAAATAAGTTAGTAATTTACAGTATCTGGGACATCCAGAAGGTGTTGTATTGAATATGTTAATGATCTTTTCCTGAAATGAACAAATAATCAGGACCAGAATTTGTTAATGACTTGATCTTCTTGAGAAAGAGCTGTTATACTCAACCTGTCTGTCCATCAGTACTGTGAGCAGTGATGATGTTATCCGGCATAGGAGCAGTCTTCTTCAACCAGGTGACCTGCACCACACTGTTGCCCTGGCCCGGCTGGAACACACAGGGCAGGACGGTCTCCTTCTCCGTCAGCGACTGGATGGACTTTTTTGGAGGAAGATCCACAAACGTTTGGTGTGACTCTGCGGGCAAAAAACAGTGAGATTCAGAGGCCGTCAAACCACTGCACACCCTGCCCCATGACTGCGTGATTAAATCAGAGACGAGGAAAAACTGCAGATCTTCTGCAGCTTCTTCTGTAAAGGCCAAGCGAAATGCAAACATGTGAAAGAAAGTGCAGCACAGACAGACAGCAGAAGCCACAGCGTGTCCAATCTGCCAGAAATGATCAATTATAGCAAGTCTGACTCATATCTTTGGCTTAAAGTACAAATCAAGTTGTAAGACTTTAAGTCTTACATCTTATAATTGCAATGAATGTTTTTTCATAACAAATTGTTTCTATGGTAACTGAGATTGAGTTGAACTTCAAGTGTGTTGAATTCAAGTCTGGACTCTGATGCAGCGTTCACATCGGCCTCACATGTTCAAGCAATCGCTTCCACTGAGAAGTCTATGTAAACACGTGTGTCCACATTTCCAACTTCCATGTTAAAACTCTCGGGTTTACTCGTAGCTACACACATTTTTAAGACCATTTTCAGGCTATGTGTACAAAACAGGTAACCAGGTCAAACTTTACCAACCAGAGACTTGGATTTGGTAATGGCCTATGTGTGATGTCCTTTTTAATGAATGACAGAACCAGCCATTTAAAACTATGGGCTTCTATTTGTTCCAGAAATATGTTTTTGCCTTGACTGTATATGTCTTTGGTCCAAGATTCACTAGATTTGCGCCGCGTCAACATTTCACAGCAAGCCTCTTCCTGTTGTGGGTGGCAGACATGAACAGTAGGAGAAAAGTCCTTACCAAAAAAAAGTATAGTCAAGTTTGTTTTAGGTACACTTTTTAAAACAAAAATTAAGACAATACATTTGTTTACTTCAGCTTCTTATTAGAGATAAACTTTACAGGTTCATGTGTACAAGTTTATAGGTTCTGGTATTATATTATACTACAAGTCTAAATACATTTTGCCAATATATGTCACTGTCCTTAAACATTTTCTCACATGGCATTAAAAGTGGAGTAGATGTATTCTTGGAATATTTCTACTATATTAAAAAGATGTATTTTTATACATTAATCAGTAGTAGTTTAATACTTCTAAACTAAAATCAAACCTTTAAAGCTACATTAGATACAGTTCAAAATGAACTTTAATAAACCTAGAGTAAAGTTAAAGTTTATTGCCTGTAAATTTGTAGTATACCAGAGGTATACTTCTAAATATACTTTTTATAAACTAAAAGTGGGTCAATTTAGTCCACAGAAGTGTACTTGTTAGTAAACTGCCAGTATACTTTTTAAGTATACTTGGTACATTTGGGGAAATATACTTTACTATACTTGAGGATACTTTAAAACATATACTTGAAGTATACTTATTTTTGATAAGGAAAGCCCCTCCCTGCTTGTCCAGTGTGAACACCACAGACTAAACGCATGCGCAAAAAAAGCATGTTTAATCCGTTCACATATCCGGTAAGTCTCGTTGCTTCAACCTGGTTTCATCAGCTCACTTCCCTTACCAAAAATAAGTATACTTCAAGTGTATGTTTGAAAGTATACTTAAGTATAGAAAAGTGTATTTCCCCAAGTGTACTTAAAAAGTGTACTGGCAGTTTACTAACAAGTGCGCTTCTCCGCTGTATTCAGCTAGCAAACTCCACTGTTGCAATCTAGTGAGCTTGTTTTTATCTCTGCTGTATTCTAGCTAGCTATGCTGTATTAAGCTAGCAAAGTCAGCTGCAGCGAGCTAGCGAATCAGCTTTCCACCAGGCGGCTTGGTAGCGTAGCGGGCCTACCCACTAAGTGTCCACCATAGCTAATGTGGGCAAACACAGGTGGGGCCCACATTTTCTGCCCACCTTGAAATTATATGGGCCCCACTTGGCCTTGCTGGCTGGGATAAAACAAGCCTCAGTAAACTTACTTGTTAAGAGTTTAAAAGCTGAATTTTAAGCTTTAAATGTTTGATTTTCCTGAAGATGTAGAAGAAAATGCTTTTCATCCTAGGAGATTTAAGTAAGATTAACTGAAAGGTAAACATCGCCTGTTTGAGGTTGTTGAGAAAAAAAACTGCACTGTGATAAGAACAACAAGAAAAGGCCATCAAGACACTTGGAGCATGCAAGCAGGATGTTTATGACTGGAGCTGAGCACAAGTCAAGATATGTCGCTCAACTAGTTGCTCGGGATAGGCTCTTAAATCAAGAGTGTTGACACCATGTCTGGACTAAACAGACAGAGGGGCCTCAGAAAACAAAAAAGGCCAAACAAACCACACACACACATGCACACACACGGAGGGTTTTTCCAGCTCCACCGCATTGAAGCTCTGTGGCTGCAGAACACCAGAAACCGATCGGATCTTCTGTTCTCGGTATGTTTCTCTCTCTGAGGATTCCCGTACAGCCGTCCACTGACAGCACAGATCCGTTTGAGCTGAAGGCTTGAGGACGCCTTCACACACAGCTGTTATTAGAGTCCTGCACTAGACGTTAAGCTGCAGTTTGTTGTTCATTGGAAAGGATTCTCACTGTTTCAGTTCCTGAAGGTCTGCAGAAGTTCCCTCTGCAGAACCGCTTTCCTGGGCTGCATGGCGCCCTAAGCAATAAAAGAATTTGGCGCTCCGTGTAGAGTTTAAGATGGCTTGAACCGGGAAACACTGCGTTTGAAATCAAGCATGCTAAGTGACTGCAACACCAATCAGCTGATAATCTGTTAGAAAGTAGGGGGAACTGGGATGTTAAGGGTCTCAGATTGTAAGTTAAATTTGTCTTTTTCAACCAAAATGCTGCAGGGAGTGAATTTCCAAGCGACATACTTCTGCTTTTAGTCTGTTTCTACCTCTTCCTTAAAGTTTTAGAGAAGCACTATCCTCTCTCCTGCCCTCAACCATGACAGCAGCAACAGAGGGGAGCTGCACTGCAGTCACTGATTACAGCAAGCTTTTGAGTTGACATTTTTAATTATTATTTTTTTTCATTTTCACATAGTGGTGCATCAAAATGTTTAACAAATACAAGAAAAGGAAAAAAATAACTAGAAAAATTGCATTATCTGCAATAACGCTAGTGTCAATGCTTTTTACTGAAAGTAGTTGTGAATATGCTGAAGCTTTTTGCTGAAAATTGTGATGTAATTTACTTGAATTGCTGAAGGGATTTGCTGTCAATAGCAAAAACTATTTGCAAAATTTGTTAAAAGACTGGAAACTTTGTTAAAGAACTATGAAAGAGCCCTGAAGTTACCTTCATTTCTGAAAAATTTGTAGTAAAATTGCTTAGAAATCTCTAATACATGCTAATTTTGCAAAAATATGTAATGTGTTGCATAAATATGAGCTAAACTCCAATTTAGCCCGAAAAACCTTAGTAAATTAGCCAAAAAAGCTAGCACATTGCTTAAATACTAGCTAAACTCCAAAATAGCCTAAAATTCCTCAGTAAACTAAATTATTCAAAAATGCTAGCCTGTTGCTAAAATATAAATTAGCATATGAAAACTTCAGTCATTTACTAAATTAGTCAAAAATGTTAGCATGTTGCCAAAACAGCTAAACTTCAAATTAGCATTAAAAAAAACCTTCAGTAGTCAAAATCGTTAGCCTGTTGCTAAAACTCTAAATTTGCCTCAAAAACATCAGTAGATAACAAATTAGTCAAAAAAGTTAGCATGTTGCTAAAATATTTGGTAAACTCCAAAGTAGCCCCAAAAATCTTAGTAGATGCCAAATTAGCCAAAAAAAGAAAAAACTAGCACGATGCTTAAATACTAGCTAAAATCCGAAATAGCCTAAAAATCCCCAGTAAACTAAATTAATCAAAAATTTTAGCATGGTGCTAAAATACAAGCTAAACTCTAAATTAGCCCGTAAATCTTGAGTAGATGCCAAATTAGCCAAACATGTTAGCAATTTGCTTAAAAACTAGCTAAACTCAAAACTAATCTAAAATTCCTCAGTAAACTAGTCAAAACCTTCGCCTGTTGATAAAATAGAAGCTAAACTCCAAATTTTTTGAAAATTACTATAAAAGATAAAAACATATTCCATATTTAAAGGCTTGTTGTTAATCTACTCAAAACTTTGAAATATGAAGACTTTCTATAAGACATTTTGTTCAATATTTCAAAAACTATGAAGTTTATGAACCAAAAATACAAGCAGCAACATGTCCGCCTTCACACAGCAGTAGATTGAATATGCTCTCGAAACCCCATGACCTCAAAACGGAGGGATGGATGGAGTATTTTGACTATTATCAAAGACGAGCTCATTGGACCAAATCTTGGATCAAAAACGTTCTGTTATTTTTATCTATGGGTATGCTGCGGTTGTAGCGTGTCGTGAGAAACCTTCAGACGTAGCTTGGATCCCACAACAGTTTGAAGCCTAATGAGGCATCAAATGTGAGAGTGACTGGAATGTGATTCATGCTGTTACCATCAGACCTGGTGAGTGTACGGAGCAGACAGGTGAGGCGTTCTTTCCATCAAGGTGTGTGGAGTCTGGGGCGGGAAAACTACAGCCCAGGACCATTGAACTATTTAATCTATCTATTGTATTGATTATAAATATTCACTACAAATATATTGGCCTTATTTGTTTACTTTGCAGAAAGTAATTCTACGTTTGTCTATTGGTGGAAGATTTGTTGTTTTTTGTTCATCCAGGTTTCATATTCTGTATCTAAGGAGTTGGATCACCAGAACACATTTTGGAACCATTCGTGGTCCATGAGTGAAGAAGTTTTCCCACCCCTCCCCTAAACCTGACAGCTGCTGTGGAATCTGCTCGTCTGCATGTATCACTGCGACATTTGTCTTCCTGTTGATGTGACCTCCCAGCCAGGTGGGCCCCACATGGTTTAAACAAGCCAGAAAATGTGGGTCCCTATCAGGTTTGTCTGCAGTTTCTGGGATGGCCCCCGCTGTGTTTGCACACATTGGCTGGAGATTCAGTGGGTTAGCTCGCTATGCTATCCAGCCGCAAGGTAGATAGTGTCGCTCACGAGATTACTATAGCGGAGTTTGCTAGCTCACTACAGTGAAGCTAACTCAATAAAGCAGAGCTCACTAGCTCCCTGTAGATAAGCTCGCTAGCATGTTATAGTGGAGCTCGTTAGCATGCTAAAGTGGAGCTCACTAGCATGTTATAGCGGAGCTCGTTAGCATGCTAAAGTGGAGCTCGTTAGCATGCTACAGTGGAGCTTGCTACTACATTACAGTGGAGCTTGCTAGCATGCTAAAGCAAGCTTGCTTGCATGTTATAGTGGAACTTGCTAGCATGCTGATGTGGAGCTCGCTAGGATGCTACAGTGGAGCTTGCTAGCTTGTTACAGTAGAGCCTGCTGGCGCACTACAGTGGAGCTTGCTAGCATGCGAAAGTGGAGCTTGCTAGCACACTACAGTGGAGCTCGCTAGCACACTACAGTGGAGCTCGCTAGCACACTACAGTGGAGCTTGCTAGCATGCTAAAGTGGAGCTCGTTAGCATGCTACAGTGGAGCTTGCTACTACATTACAGTGGAGCTTGCTAGCATGCTAAAGCAAGCTTGCTTGCATGTTATAGTGGAGCTCGCTAGGATGCTACAGTGGAGCTTGCTAGCTTGTTACAGTAGAGCCTGCTAGCACACTACAGTGGAGCTTGCTAGCATGCGAAAGTGGAGCTCACTAGCATGCTACAGTGGAGATTATTAGCATGCTACAGTGGAGCTTATTAGCATGCTACAGTGGAGCTCGCTAGCATGCCACACTTGGCCTTGCTGGTTGGGCTCAAACAGTGATTGGCTTACACTTCTAGAGTTCTTTCTTTCTTGCTTTAAGGCTCACTGTCCCGTTCACACTTGGACACACCGAACAAACTGGCGTCAATCTACAACCACTGAGGGAATGTGGGGTTGAGGGTCTTTGTCAGGGGTCTGCAACCTTTAATCCTAAAAGATCAAAAGATCACTGATCCAAACCTTGTGGAAGCCGTTAAGTCTTGCTACACTTTTTATTTATGTCTTGTTGACACTTTTAAAATATATAAAATGTTTTTTTTTCTCTGTTTGAGCATAAATAAACATAAATAGATGATGGAAAAGCTTTTTTTTTTCTAAATGTGAATTGAGTTTCAAAATAAAAGACATCCTGTGTCTCATCACAAAATCATCCTTTCTCACTAATAACTGATGTTAACCTTTAGAAATACACCTTCAATGGTTCATCATTCCATAGAAATTTGTCTAAAAATATATTTAGTAAAAACTCTGTGTAGCTGAACGCTAACAAACTCATAAAATAAGATCAAAACGTATCGTAGTTTTCTATGAACACCTCAGCCATAACTTTATAAACATAACTTAAATTAAAATGAAGCCAACTGGGTCATCTTTAAAAGCTTTCTTTCTTCACCCAGAGAGAAAATATTGAGGATGAGACGAGCCTCATGAGGCTCTGGTTTTAGCTACGACACATGGTCGACCGCTCTACCTCTGGACCACGGTAACTCCATAAACATCACTGCAAAAAGTGAGATCTATGTCAGATGAACAATCTTAAACAAGAATATACAGGTTTAGTTTTTTGATGGTTAGATAATTCTCACTTATTCTATGACAGATAATTTCCCTTATTTTAAGAGTTAAATTTGTAATTATCTCAGTACGATATTAAGGTTTTTTTACTAAGATTTTATGACCTATTATGAGTAAAAACACTAAACTAGAATCTCAATAGTTACAACATTATCTTCATTCAATCCTGTGACATTTTTATGGCCAAGATCAATGCAGGAGTTTAACCTTAATTCAAGAATTTTAAGTAAATTATAATGCATAGTGAGAAAAGAATAGTGCGAACACTACTTATTCTTTTAGGGGAATAGAAAAGTACTATTGTTTTTATTGTATTTGACTGGTTTCAAGAAACGGATCGTAGCGTTAGCATTATGTCAAGATTATCTTACAGCAAAATCTTAATTAAAGAATCATTTTGACAAAATGAAACTTATAAATTATATTTATATTAGTCAAAATTAGCTTGATATTAGTAAAAACTATACAAATTTTAAGATGTTTCCTATGAGGTTAGATATATTAGTCTTTACATTTTCTTATTTTAATCAATATTTACCTCATTTTTGTACATTTTTTTCCTTGTTCTTTTAAGCAGTGAGAACAGAGCGGCGCCTGTTAGAAGCTGTCAGTTTATGACCCTCATTTGCATTTAGGCCTCAGAGCCGTTCCTCTCAACCAGGAGACCAATGATCAACTTGTTTTTCCAGAAATCTTACAAACCTCCACCTCTGTTGTCCAGTAAACAGAATATCTGCCCGTTTGAAGAACATTTTCACTAGAAATGACATCCGTGCCCCCCCCCCCGGCCTTACCAAAGATCTGCAGGACACAGAGACACAGCAGGACGCTGCCTCGCACAGAGGTCATCCTCCTCAGGAGCGGCTCCAACGTCGACACAAGCGGGGGGGGTTCAGCACCGGGACGAGGCTCATCAGTCCAGGAAATCCGTCCGTCCAGAGGTGGGACGAGGCGCTCTCATCCTCAGAGGAGGTTTGCTTTGTTAAAAAGAAAACTCTCCTAGAGATGAAACATGAAGAGCCGATCCTAGTTTATAGAGATTTCTATCCTCATAGTTGGAGGGAGCGGAGGCTCAGCTTACTACCTGTTGGGTTTACACCTGTTTGAGCTCCGGCTCTCCCTCTCTCTGCCTGACAAGCACACATGTGACAGACAGAAGTCGCCTTTCCGGTTTGGCGGAGCCAACGCGACAGTTATTTTCTCGTCTTTACACGCTCAGTTTGGAGGAGAGGCAGGCCCAGGGAACCTGTTCAAACCACTTTTACTGAATCATAACATCGAAACTCAACTCGGCGGGCCTCCTCCCTCTGAGGGAAACCCTCACAGCTGAGCTGCACCGGGGCAGGTTCTGCTCCAAAAGGGTTTGCCCCTCTTTTTCAGGTTTGTGTTAGTTCGCATTGTTTGTCTAATTCTGAACTAAACTGGATCAGATCTGATTAGGATCAATCATGCTGCTACTTTCTCAGCATTCTGATGTTGTCCTCAGATGTCCGTTCTGCTCTCTGCTGCCCTCCTGTGGCGAGCAGGAGGAATTACTCTGCACAGACACAGATGAAAGTTGTGTTTTTGATGGTTATAACATGTTCTTGTTGCATTTCTCTTATGATGATGATGGAGGAGGAACATAAAGATTTGAAACTGAATTTTAAAATAATTTTATTTAGATCATTGTGAATCAAGAGCAGGTGTAAAACATGTTGTTAGAAAAAACTCCTCTCCATTCTGATGCATCCACTTCCATGAACGTCTTTGTTTTCCTCATCTGGGCTGGAATCTGTACGGATGCTGTTGATTTTGTTGCACCACTAATGTTACGTGGGGGTTGTACAGGGGGTGTAAAATAGCAGGAGAGAGGGTAAACAAAGGGATGATGGGAAATTAGGGCAGGATTACTACCTACTCACAACTCAGAGCTGAATTTCTAATGAACTATGAAAATGTCACTTTAAAAAAACTGGTCTAAAAACAGCATAATTATCATGAAAAACCAGCGGGAACACTTTAATAATTGGGTTCAAATATGTTAAAGTCCCTTCATGATTACTGTTTTTATGTTGATCTGAAACTTCGGTTTCCAAAATCTCCTCTGAGGGGGGCGTGGCTTTTGGAGCTCCGCCCCTGATCCCTCCCTCTCTGATTATGGCAGATCTGACTGGCCTATAACTGGAGCGCACCAGGGGAATCTGACTGTTTAATTTAAGCTGCAAATTGGTACAGTGGTAGAATGGTCGACTCCCGAGCAAAAGATTGCAGGTTCAATTCCCACCTTACCCGCCCATGTGTTGAAGTGTCCTTGGGGAGAGACTGTGTGCAGTAGAGCTGTTGTGATGGAAAGAAGATCATTCATTCAAACAGTCTGTCCAAGACAGTTTGATTGATAGAGATTTAAAAGGAGAAATACTCGGAAATGTAAAAACTAAATGATTTCTTATTACAGTTGTTCTCTTTCAGAAGAAAAATGACACACAGATATGATAAAAACTCTTTGAGACTTTAAGTCACTTAAAAATATTGAAATAAAAAAATCTTTAAGATGTTACATTAAAAACATATTCATCAAAATAAAAGTTTGATTTGATGGTTTACTCAACTTAAACCTTTAATTTTATAAAAACTAATATTTCTAAAAGTAAAAAAATGACAAAGCTTTTGTTAATTGATCTAATGTTTCACTTTTCACAGTGTGAAGTCTGAAATACCACCTTAAAGTTTGGGGGAAAGATTCATTTCCAATAAAAAGTATCATTTAAATCATAAATTAAAGAACACATGTTGCAAAATTTTATTTATTCAAAAATTTAAAAAAAGCAAAATTAGAACAAAACTTGGACCTTAATGAGAAAAGTTCACATACGGAATAACTTACAGAAGCCAAAGCTTTCAAATCAAATGATAGATTTCAAAACAACATCCAGACTCGTCGTTAATGTTAATGTATTTACAGAGAAATGTAAATGATTCCTTTTTTTAAGTTTCTAACTTTATCTTCATTTTTAATTTGCTGAATGATTTTTCTTCCTTTGAGTGATAAATAAATTAAAATCTTTCTGCCTGCGTTCTTTTATTCATGAGTTTGTGCTTCAAAGCTTTATTTTTTTATTCTACAAAAATGAATCAAACGATTGGGTCTGGTTCTATCCACATGTTTGTCAAGCAGATTTCAAAGTTGCATGCATGCTGGACATTCTGAAACAGCGTGTGAGGAAAAGGCTCTATAAAAGCAGAGCGGTAAATGCGGTTATTAAATACAGAGAAAAAAAGAAGTGGACTTCCTTCCTGCCGCATCACTTCTTCATGCCGATGGTCTCGTATGTGTCGGTGGCGTGAGGTTTCAGGCCCTGAACACAGACGAGAGGTTCAGCGGCGGCTTGCATTTACTGTCACTCTGCGTTCCTGCTGGACGGACTTACCGTGTAGATGCCCTCCTCCACGTTCTGATGGGACAAAGCAGGAGAGACGGCGTTAGACGCAAACCCACAAAGACATCCTGAGTGTCAGCTCTGCCTCTCAAACCCCAGTTTGATCACTGAGGCTGCACCATCTGCAGACCCTGACCCTCAGGAGTTTAACTCCCTGTAGGTAGATAGATACCTGTCTGCCTTTAGCTCCGTTGGCCTCTCTGGCGCTGTTGATCTGCAGAAGTAACAAGAGAAATTTAGATTCTGTTTAGCATTTTTCTTTCAGAGCTCTAAAAGAAAATGCACACTTTTAACTATTTAACACCTGAGTTTGTTTACAGCTATAAGATAAAAAGTAGAAGAAAAACTAGAAAGTGAGTGTGAGTGTGAAGGGTTTTTGCTGAAAGTAGTCGCTGAAAATGCTGAAGTTCTTTGCTGAAAATGGAAATGCAAAACCTATTTGCTAAAGCCTGGAAATTTCGTAAAAGAAGTGTGGAAGAGCGCTGAAGTTGACCTAAACTTCTGAAAAATCTGTAGTAAAATTGATTTAAAATTCCTTAAAAATACATGTAAATTTTGCAAAAATATTTAGGTTGTTACTTAATGTGAGTTGAACTCCAATTTAGCCCAAAAAACAACCTAGTAGATGCCAAATTAGCCTAAAAAGCTAGCTCGTTGCTTAAATACTAGCTAGATTCCAAAAGAGCCAAAAAATCCTCAGTTACCTAAATTAGTCATATAAATGATTTGTCTTCTATTACATCACTGATATTATTGATCTTTTATAACATTAAACTATATTAATATTTGATATTAAGTCCTGAATTCATGTAGAGAAAATAGTCGAGTCGGGATGGGATTATATAAGTTCACTTCCTTCCACTCCCTTTTAAGCGATCTACTTGTGGTTGATGTTATTCCATGTATTATAACCTGATTGCTTGAAATAAACCATTTCATTCATTCATTCATTAGTCAAAACCGTTAGCATGTTGCTAAAATATTAGCTGAACTCCAAATTTACCCCAAAAATCTCAGTAGATGCCAAATTAGCCAAAATAAAGCTAGCACATTGTTTAAATAATAGCTACATTCTAAAGTAGCCTAAAATTCTTCAGTAAAATATATTAGTCAAAAAACTTCAGCATCTCGCTAAAATATTAGCAAAACTCTAAATTAGCCATAAACATTAGCATCTTACTGAGACTCCAGATTTTTAAAAAAATAACCTATTTATGTAAAGTCTTGTTTTTTCTATTTGAAGAATTTCTCATTCATTTTCTATGGATCATATTCTCCTCAATATTTCAAAAACTATAAAGTTTACGAATATCAAAAAGCAGTAATGTCCTGAACAAGATCAACGTTTGATACAAAGATTGCTGATATCTCCGTAAGTTTGAGTTTTTATGAGCTGAAAAACTTGCAGGAGAATCTCTATGGTGTGAATGTTTATTAAGAATTCACACAATTTGAATCATTTTGGAGCTTCAGATCTGGAGAAATGACTTCTAACGTTTTATTTTCTACACAGAATCTAAAGCAAACATTTACAACCAAAATATGAGCTTAAAAAAGAACATTTTTTTATTTTAAACAGATGTCTGATGGACCAAATCATTTCGATGCCTCCTCTCTCTATCTGCAGGATCACTGAGCTGAATCCAGCAGCATTCAGCTGATCTCACGTGATTGGCTGATGAAAGTGTGCCGTACGGACCTTGATTCTGCAGTACAGGGCGGTCAGGATGATGCCGTACAGGAACAGGATGCCGTCCAGCACGTAGCAGATCTGAGGCTCGGACAGAGCCAGCGCCTCTGAGGACACACCAGAGCAGAACATGAGTGGTTCTGGACGGGTCCACTCAAACCTCCCAGCATCTTCTTGGCCTTCTGCTGAATTTGCTTTTCTGCTTTTGTGCGACCATTTCCTCATTCTTCAGAAGAAACTAAGTATTCATAACCATGGATCTATTTTGTTTTAGAGAAGTCATGATTTCCTGTTCTGAAACATCTCCTGATGTTCCTCTGAAGCTGGAAGGAGCTGCGTTTTCCTGGAACTGTTGACCATTTGGATTTAAACTGAAGTAGTGAAGCTCTCTCTGGCACAGACCTTTACTGCGCTCACTGTGTCTGAGTGACGGAGGTGTTGCTGGGGCTTTCACAAACTGCCCTATAAGGAAATGCGTCTGAGATGGTGAAGCGGCCGGCCGCTGTTGCATCAATAAAAGCAGCTCAGCTCTGGAAAAAACATCTGACTTCCTGAAAACCTCTTATCTTATTTTACCTTCTGTCCTCCGGAAAAGTAAAATTACAACTAAAAAATGTTGCATTAGCTGCAGCAATGCTAGTGCGAATGCTTTTGTTGCTGAAGGTAGTCGCTGAAGATGATGAAGCTTTAGCTGAAAATGATGATACGATTTACCAGGGTTTTACTGAAAATGCAAAACCTATTAGGAAAAAGTTAAATTTGTTAAAACACTGAAAATTTTGTTAAAGAACTATGAAAAAGCACCAGAGTTGATCTACATTTCTGAAAATTTAGCAGTAATATGGCTTTAAAATCCATTATATTTGCCAATTTTGCTAAAATATGTAATGTGTTGCATAAAAAAAAAAAGCTAGCTCGTAGCTCAAATTCTAGCTAAACTCCAAAATAGCCTGAAATTCTTCAGTAAACTAAATTAGTCAAAAACATTAGCATGTTGCTGAGATACAAGCTAAACTCTAAAATCAGCCTAAAAAACCTCAGTAGATAATGAATTAGCCAAAAACGTTAAAATGTTGCTAAAATATTAGCTAAACTCCAAATTAGCATTAAAAAACTTCAGTAGATGCAAAAAAAAAAAAAAAAAACTATCAGTAGGTATTAAATATTAGTAAACTGTATTTTTTTTAAATTGTGTGATTAAACATTCATTCACTCTACAGTGATTCTCCCGCTCCTTTCTGGAGGTTTTTCAGCACGTTAAAACTGAATGACATTTTCAGTGATTTTCATAATCTTTGTATCAAAACATTCAGCTTTTTCAGGACATTACTGCTTGTATTTTTGGTATTCATGAACTTTATAGCCTTTAAAATATTGAATTGATGTTATTTTTAGGCAAATTTAGAGTTAAGCTTTTATTTTAGCAACATGCTAACATTTTTAGCTAATTTGTTATCCATTGGGTTAGGTTAAATTAGCATTTAGCCTCAATTTTAGCAACAGGTTGACATTTTTTAGCTAATTTAGTTTACTGAGGAATTTTAGGCTATTTTGGAATTTAGCTATAGTATTTGAGCAACAAGCTAGCTTTTTTTTTGGCTAATTTGGAGTTTGGCTCATATTTTAGCAACATATTAAATATTTTTGCAAAAATAGCATGTATTAGGGATTCTTAGGCAATTTTACTACAAATCTTTCCGAAATTTAGGTCAACTTTGGTTGACCTTTAGTTCAACAAAAATTACAGTCTTTGTGAATACTTTTTTCAGCAAATTCCTCCAACAATTAAAGTAAATTCCGTCACCATTTTCAGCAAAAAGCTTCAGCATTTTCAGCAACTTCTTTTAGCAAAAATTAATCCCACTAGTAATGACACTTTTCTAGTTATTGTAACAGATGCAAACGAAGCAAATGAATTTATTTGTTTTTAATCTACTTAAAATGTTGAAATTTGAAGACTTTCTCATATTTTACTCAATATTTCTAAAAACTATAAAGTTTATGAATAACAAAAATACAAGCATTAATGAACGAGCTGAACGTTTTGATATCAAGATTAATGAAACGGTTGAAAGTGTGAAATGAGCATGAGACTCACTCTCGTGTGAATGATTTCTAAGAATTCCCACTATTCTCACTCTTTCACGTCTCGCTCTCATCGTCTGTTTTCTGAACATTTGTTTTCCTGCTGGCTTCTCTTGTTGTTTTTCCAGAAAACTTTAAACCTTGAGAAATATGTTGGTTGATTGTCTGAAGTTCTTTGTGATCCTGCAGAGACGATATGATCTGTTTGGTTTTTTATAAGAAAAGCTGAAGTAAACGTCAAACAATTAGCATTCTTGACTTGAACATGCAGCTCAGAATGAAGAAGAAAGAAAATATTTAACAATAGAAAAAGGGAATGCAAGAAAAACAGAGAAGATAAAAATGAACTGAATATGAAGGAGTTTAACTGAATCTATAATTTTAACTAAACCTGTACTAATGTTTAAACTGTAACTCTCAAAGTCATTTATTCATCCAGACCAGTTCGATTCTCTGATGAATTGACACACATTCCTATGATTCAACCAGTTTGAGGTTCATCAAACTGAATTGAATTGACCTATATGGGGCCTGCGACCTTTGACCCTGAAGGAGCCATTTGGTACGGTTTCTCTTTGACCAAAACCCAGTGAGAGCCGGCATGTCCCATAATGCACTGCATGAGGACAGCTCTGACAACCCCTTTGTCAACTGTTTTTATTATCAGGTTTTTCTTCTTATAGAGCCAATTTGTATTTTCTAATCCCATTTGAAACACATTCATGCAGTTCATCAGAGCTGAAGAAGTATATTCTTTTAAAAATAATAACAATAATAAGAATATACTTGTCTTGCCATTAATTCCTGACGCCTTTTGATCCAAATATGCCTCAAACCATTTCTGCTCCAAAAAGACCTCAATTTAGCGTCTGTGACACTCTTTTGTTTGGCTTTAAAACAATCAAGATGTTAAGCCATTCATTTAAAAAATGTCGCTTTTAAATCTTTGCAACAATCGAACAATAAGTGTTATATTTTTCAAGAAATAGCAACTTTAACCTTCGACATATGGGAATACGGACGAGTTTCTTTCAAGATAAAGTTTACTCTGTGTCAAAGAGCAGCAGATCTGTTAAACCAGAACAATAATCCAGTCAGTGTCGACCTTTTCTATCAGTGGGACAACGAGAAGCTTTTGTTCATCACAGATTACAATATGTGCTTAAATTTACTAAATAATTTAGTATTTATGCATTTATTGTTCCTTTAAAGCTACGGAGCCAGAACTGAGAGACAAAAGAAGCTTTTAATCTGTTTTGGAGTTTATATTTTAGCTACATTGAAGCTGTTTTGGCAAATTTCTTTTTAATTTTTTAAAGGTTGTTTAGAAGTCCAGCTAATACTAGCCGTTTTGGCAAACTACGTTTTTTTTTTTTAGGATGATTTAGCATTTAGCTAATATTATAGCTGGCTATCAGCCTCAGCGTTTTTGTTTATTAATTTCAGCAATTTCAAATTCAGCTTCCAGCATTCACACTAGCATTATCACAGGTAATGCTATATATCTAGTTCATAAGTTACAGTTTTAAGGTTTTATAAATGCAGTTTTAGAGTTCAATAAATGTTTATCCCGCGACCTCAGGGGTGTTTTAGATTTTGGCCTCTTGTCCGACTTTGACACTTCTGCTTTTAACAACCAGACGTGATCATGAAGCAGTAAGTGTTAGAGGAGACGGAGCTGTAAACATCACCCGTTGGGGTTGCTATGGTGACGCTCAGTTCCTTCACACGCATGTCCGTGACTCTGAACTCTTCACGTCCCACCCCAATCATCCTTATAAATATTTGTTTCCCCTCTCTCCCGCTAGCTTACAGTCCCTCACAACCCCAGGCTAACCGTCTCTAGCAGTTTATGGTTGGAACGTTCAGACATTATTACCGGAGAAAACCAAAGCAGCAACTTTCAGACCAGCAAATAAATGAGCAGAATGATGTTTCCAATTCCTTATTAAGGATAAATCTCATCATATTATCATTTCAAATGTCATTCCTACAAGAATATTCAGAGAATTCAAACCCTTTAAATGAATTCTTAAACGTACGAGTGAGAAAATAAAGAAATCTGTTGGTTTGAATCTTTTCTATCAGTTCAAAATTTGAAAAAAATGTGATTTTAAAAGGAAAGTGAAATAAAAAATGAAAGATTTAGAAATAAACTAGAAGTTAAGAAGCCGTTACCAACGATTGAACGTTTTTGCCAACAAAGCAGATGAGGGATTCTTTAAAGAACTCTTCTGCAATTTGGCTAAATATACCTCAAGATTCTAACAGTTTGCATCTTTTTCGCAGCAGCCGCAGGAGGAAGCGCTCACAAAAACCCACTCGTTTTTACCGGCTGATGGTCAGATCTGAAAACGATCTTTGAAACCATAGAAAGGAAGAATTGAATCTTCCGTGAAAACCTCTCTTTTCTTTTTTGACTCGTCCCGTCCAACAGCTGAGCGAACAGACTGACAGCCTCTGGAGTTTGACAGATTTATGGAGCATTTTATTCTAAACTTTATTTATATTAATTATGTTTGTAACTTTTTCTCTGTTGGACCGGACGGAAAAGACACTTGAAGAATTCATTTTTGTATAAATATTTAATTGTTTGAATAATTTCCTTTTTAAAATTTATTTCATTTTGTACAATTTTAAACTAAGTTTTGGCCCTTCTGTTCATGTTTACTGTTGTTAACACTAAATTTTATAAATAATTCCAATTCTATTGTTGTCAATGCTCGTCAAAGACATAGTTGCACAAAATAAGACACAAGTTTATTATGAATGTGTTCAAACTAAAAAAACATGTAGATTTTACCCACAAAAATTTGTAATTCTATATATTGTGAGTTATTAGAGAAGATTTTTATTTTTTATTATTGCAGTAACACAATATAATTGATGTCGCGAGCCATATCATTTTTTTAATAGAGAAATTCAAGTGTCATTGGGTTGATTCTCTTGATGATTAGTGATAAACATTTATTAGTCTATTTGGAGGATTGTTTGAACCTTCACTGTATTTGTGTTGTGTTCAAACCATGAAAACTCTTTAAATGTCATACGTGTTCCTCCACACATCGGATCTTTTGAATTCTTTTCTTTTTTTAAGTATTTCACATCAGAGAACTGAGCCGTGACTCTTTTTTTCCACCGCCTTTTCCTTCCCACTTTCTTCACTTTATTTAAGGAAATGAATCACTTCTCTAAAGTTTCAGATCACATGACGGTTGCAGAATCTCACTTCAGCCGCGTTTCTTCCTTTTAAAGAAGATGAAGGTTGACGTTCAAACCTTTGACAGCGGAGCTCCAGTGTTTGTGTTCTTTCATTAACTGTTTGATTGTTAACATGATAATTCTAGTAGATTGTGGAGGAGGAAAGCGGCTCATCTCCTTCATGATCTGCTGGAATGATCGTGTTGAAAAGTTACAGGACGGTAAAGATTTTGTGTTTAAGAGTCGCCGGCGACGCCTCAGGTGTTGCAGGGTTACATTTTGGGTTATTTTTGTTCATCCTTTGGCTTCTGTACCAATCTAAAGAAAACCACAGACTTTTCTTACAATGTTTTTGACTTATTGCAGCTTCACCTTTAAGTGGGTTTTCATGTTCCTCGGGCCGGAGAACAGAACCCCTGCAGGTGGAAATGGGTCAGCCTGTGGTTTAGAATAAAAACTCAAATATTTCATCTGTGACGCACTTAATAAACCTGACTGGAGGCTGGGAGGTTTACGTAAATACAAAAAAGGTTATTTGACTTTTTTAGACTCAACAACATGGATTTCATTATTTTTTTTACTTTACAAGATTTAAACTAACATAACTTAAACTCTATTGTTGGTGAGTTAATCTTGATTTTTTTGGAAAACTTTCTAAATTTCCAGGAAAAATGTGACCTTCATTTTTTTTTTAACTCCTTTTGATTTAAAACATTAAAAACCTGTAAATATGCAAATATTTGTATCTGTAAACACTATGTTGGAGTTTATTTCACTTAAAATGACAAATATTTGAAGAAGTTTATAGAAGCTGAAACGGTCTTAACTCACCTCCTGACTCGTGCGTTTTTATTCATTTTTTGTCCACTTAGACGAGCTTTTTTAGACAAACATGGACGTTAGCTTTTATATTTTGTCTGAACAGAGTTTACAAATAAATCGACAACTTTAGCGCTTTTGTTGTAGAGTTTCTCATTCATTTGGAGAAAAAAATTAGGCTGAATTTTCTGCTAAAATGTAAAAAAAAAAATGTAATAATCTGTTAAAAAACGTCACTTTTTGACTCTTTTTGTTTTATTATATTAAAAAATTAAATGTGCAAATATTTGTATTTGTAAGAACTATGTAGGAGTTTATTTTACCTAAAATGACAAACATTTGAAGAAGTTTATAGAAGCTGAAACTGTCTTTGTTAACTCACATTTTTATTCTTTCATCCACTTTAACAACCTTTTGTACTCAAGTGGAAGTTGATCTTTTATATTTTGTCTAAACAGAGTATAAAGAAGTGTTAACAGATGACTTTAGCGCTATTGTTGACGAGTTTCTCTTTCATTTGGAAAAAAACTGAGGCTGAATTTCCTGCTAAAATTGTAAAAACTGTCATCACCCATTTAAAAAAAAACATTTTTTACTCCTTGTGTTTTATAACATTAAAAAAAACAGTAAATATCCAAATATTTGTATTTCTAAACAGTATTTATGAGCTTCTTTTACCTAAAATGACAAACATTGGAAGAAGTTTATAGAAGCTGAAAGTGTTTTTGTAAACTCACATCCTGACTTTTGTGTTTTTCCACTTAGACAAACTTTTTCAGACAGAAATTGAAGCTGAATGTTTACATGTTGAATGAACAAAGTTTAAAAAAGTATCAACTCCAGAGAGTGAGATTTGTGGTTGGTATTATTTCTAGAATAGCAGCAGACGCGGCGGCATACGTCACAGTGTTAGCCCATCAGGTTTAGGTTCTCTTTTACAGGAACTGGGATGTGGCGGCTGCGTTCTGCTGCCTACACTCAGACCAAATGTCAGCTAACCTCTGAGCCCGACGACGTTTCAGGTTGAAGGTTTGAATCTGGCTCAGCAGAAAGCCTCACACACCTGACACTCTCTGGGGTTTGGTGCACCGCTTTAGATTTGAGAAGAAAAACAAAAAGAGGGATTAGTGGCGGCTCACCGGCTCTCCCGAAGCACATCCACAGAGGGGCGACCCCCAGGAGCGCCTTCCTGCCCCACACGGCCATGACGGTTCCGGCTCAGCTCGGGTGGCGGGCTCCTTCAGTCGACGGCGAGCTCGGCAGCGTGTGTGTTCTCCGAGGTCGGGTGTTGCATACCTCACAGCTCAGAGGGGAAGTTGTGGTCTGAGCTCGACGTCCACTCGTCTCAGATCTCATGAGACCACTCCCCCTTCTAAACTCAATCATGGGGAAGACGCACCGCTGAGCCTTTTATCTTCTGGCATTAAACAAACAAACACTTTTCTACGTTTTGAACGCTTCAGGAGCAGTCAGAGGAAACGCGCCGTGTGCAGAGATCAAATATTTATTGGGTTTGTATTGTACATCAGCGGCTGTGAACAGAGTGTGCTGAGAGCCTCACACAGAACAGAGAACAGGAAGCGCTGGTCTGGAGATGTGTGAAAACATCCCCTCTTCATCAGCAGCGCCGCGCTAACGGTCAACCTCGCCGAACACGATATCCTGAGTGCCTGCAGAGACCAGAGCACGCCGTTAAAGACAGAAAAACCCCCTCACTCAGCACTTTCACCCCCCTCACCAATGATGGCCACCACGTCGGCCAGCATGTGTCCTTTGGCCATTTTGTCCAGACCGGCCTGGAAGACAAGAACAGGCAGCGTGAGGATCCGGTCACAGACTCGTCTGTGGAGGGGAAGCAGTCACTGATGCTTATTCAGCTTTAAACGCGCACCAAGTGAGCGAATCCGGGGGCTTTGATCTTGCAGCGATAGGGTCTGCTGGAGCCGTCAGAGACCAGGTACACCCCGAACTCCCCCTGCGAACACACAACCCGATGATCGCACCGCAGCAAACGCAACAATCTGCTGCAGATCAGAGACAGCAGCGCGCGTCACCTTGGGGGCCTCCACGGCCGTGTACGTGGCCCCCGGGGGGACCTGGTAGCCCTCGGTGTACAGCTTGAAGTGGTGGATGAGAGACTCCATCGACGTCTGGAGGAACAGCAGAAAGACAGTGAGGGCTCTGGATTCTACGGAGGCCCGGAAGGCCAAATCCAGACGACAAATCAAGATCACGACGACAATTAAAAAAGAGAAACAAGTGACAAAAAAATAACATTAACTTTTAGAAAACTGAAAAAAATGAAACATTTTGGAAAACAAAAGGAAAAACAGTTGAAATAATGGAGAAATATCATCCAATCAGCAACATCCCTTATCTGATATCCATAAAAAATAATAACAAAAATTAAAAAAAATATTTTAGAAAACAGAAGTAAATCAAGATGAAAAGGTTAAAAACTAAACAAGAATCCATCATTTTTTGTCATGAATCTGCAGTGAAGTCATCATAAAACTATATTAATATGCAGACACTGAAAACAGATAATTAAAAAACTCAAACATCATCGTTGATTAGTAGACGTCTCATTGTCTCTACTTCTGCTGGTTTCTCTTTGTGTTCAGATTTATAACTTTTCATTTGGATTTTTGGAACCTTTGTTTTACAAAACTTTTCATTTGGATTTCATTTCATTTATTGAGGATTTTGGTTTTTCTTTCTAAAATATAGTTATTTTTTATTTTGCTTTTTTAACTCAAAACGGCGACACAGCTGTCAGCGTGACACGTAACCTCCGGTCGATGGATTTAGACCGAGAAAACACAGAACTGAACACTGTTCAACACTGTTTTCAGGAAATAATAAAAATTGATTGAAACAGGAAATTGTAAAATATTTATTTTTATAAATTTCCTACGTACTGTTTTCGTCTCTTAGATTGTCCACAAATAAAAGGACAAATGTATGTAATCTTCAAGTGTTTTTGAACTCTTATAGCAAGTGTTGTCATATTTTAATGTATTTTTTTTACAAGAAATATTTATTACTGGGTATAAAAAGTGAACGTGTTGGAGGGTTCAATTGAATTTTTACAGAAACTATCAATGTTGTCATCATCAGAACACAGTGGAGTCATAAAAAGACATCGCAATATGTTCATATTGATAGATTTTACTTTGTAAAATCGGTGACATCATACTCACGATTAAGAAAACAAAAGTATTGATCGTGGAGTCTGAATTGCTTTTTAAATCCAGGGCACGAGATGGTTTCTGTGGTTACGGATTGAGAATCAACTGCTGAGCGTCTGGGTGACAGATGCTCACCTTCATCTCAGACCTCTTGGGCGGGGCCACTTTGGCGTCATCCACCTTTATCTCCCCCGCTGGCATCTTGTTGAGCGCCTCGTGCATGATTCTCAGAGACTGCCTCATCTCCTCCACCCGGCACAGATATCTGGAAAAGCAGCAACTCTTCAGCTTCACACCACTTCAACGTTTCAAAATAAAACAACCAGAGACCACAAGCAGAGAGCGGGCGACCGCCAAGGCAATCAGGTCACGTGGTTTGAGGTACTCGGAGGAACAACTGGACTTTACATGCGCAGAAAGATGAAAAACACCCCAGAGAGAAAACACTCAAGTAGAGCTGTAACGAACAATCATTTTAATCACCGATTATTGTTTCAGATTAGTCGACTAATCCGTCCATGCAGAAACTGGATGTAAAACACAGATTGCAACCGTAATTAGCTTTAAGATAACTAAAAATAAAGACATTAAGATGATACTGTCTTTTATTAGTTTCTGGGATTAAAACCCAGATTAAATCAAATGAGATAGAGATAATTAGGGCTGTAGATCGTTGCTCAGTTGACGATCTGATTCGATTCATGAATCAAGTTCAACGATTCACGAATACGAATAGAACCACGATTCTTACTCTATAATATAATGTTTATTGCTATGTGAATGTCTGTTTACTGGATGGATGAAAATTGAAATTATTTATATTTAATCATTATTTATACTTTTATTTAAAACAGGAGATCAAAATCAACAAAACTGATTAAAAAACACAAAGATTCAGATAGAAAGAAATGCTTCTCGTCATTTTAAACTTTTTTTTCTTTTGATAATCTTCTGTTTAAGTTCGCAGTAACATAAAAAGGATCAAAATCACTGATGTTTTGGATCATTTAAAAGCAAAACCTGAAGATTCTCTCCACAGTTTTCTTCAATATTTTAAGTTCTAAGCTTTACATTTCGGTGCAGAGTCCGAATGAAAAAAAGTATTTTTTTTCCGTAGCAGAATCCTCTGATTCACGTTGATTCCATCCTCCTTTCAGCAGCGTGAGGCTGCGTTTTTTCAGAATAAGATGGAGTTTTGTTAATTGTGTCAACTGTTGAAGAATTATCATAACCAAATGTAAACACTGGAGCTAAAGCTCCGATGTTAAAGCTAATTATTTTTTTCAAAAGTTATGTCAGTGAGCTGGACTTCATTCTCAGTTTCTGAACGAAAAAAAAACTCTCGTTAGTTTTACTTTGAAAACCGGAAGTTCACAGTCAGGAAGATGTTTACTTCCAGTGGCGGTACAGCGGCTCTTTCAGTTTTGTTTTAGTTCGTAAGCTTAAAAAACAACATTAATCTGTATTTTAGAGCAAAAATACACCGTCCCCAGATCATATTTTGATCATATTTTACTACAATTTACTATATGTATAAAGATTACGAATCAGCGATCTTGGACGTCGCGAATATTCGTACTCGAAATTTCGGGAGCAAATCGCGAGTATTTGAACACCCGGATACTGGTTACAGCCCTAGAGAAAAGGAACATGCGTTCCATCAAACTCATTATGACGGGTGACCTTTGACCCTACAACATCAAACAAACTCCTTTAGGCAGATGACCTTTGACCTTACAGCATCCATCAAACTCATTTTGACACGTTTCCCCCTCCCTCAAGATGACATAACAATTATATATAAAAACGGAATTCTAGGGTCAAAGGTCAGCTGTCAGAATGAGTTTGATGGAAAGTGTATTCCTGATCTCTCTAAACAGAATAACTATTTTTCACAAAAGATAAAGTTTTGGTTTCAGTGACTCAAATATAACAAAAGGAAATGTTTTGGTGCAGAACGCTTGATTAGTCGACTAATGAAGCATTTACTAATTACCTAACCATTAACTAATCATGCTCCCAACAGCACACAGAGGCTTTAAAGCAGGGGTCTCAAACTCGCGGCCCGCGGGCAATCTGCGGACCGCGGGATGATAATTTGCGGCCCCCGCCTTCATATGAAAGATTACTGTTAGTGCGGCCCGCAAGGCTGATATGAATGACAGTTGTTGTGTGCTGAGCTGAACGAACCAATCACGGTAAGGTATATGGCTCTGGAGGGCGGGACATTGGCGGGCTGTCCGAGCCTCCTCACTCTTTAATTCATTCCTCCAATCAGCTGGGTGGAGGAGGAGCCATGAAGCTGCTGGAAGTGCTTTCTCACTGAACGTGATTCACGGGCCCCGCTCCTCTTTCGCCACGTGACAACACGTGATACACAGCCTGCCGCTTGTCAAAAAGCGTGTTCCACGCACAATTCCGCGCACGCATCAAATATTCCACGGACAAATCAGACCCTCACGATCGCTTTTTCCTCCTCCACAATCAGAAAAAGTCCTCGCGGGAGAGACTGACTACTTCCGCGTGCGTGAGTGATGCCCGCGAGCGAGCAGAATCTTCAAAGGTGCTTCCACACCGGCCGCATGTCTGCGGGTTTATGAACGCACGCTCAGCAGGTGGTATCCACACCGGAGCAGCGTGGTCACGCACGCAGCAGCAGAGAGGAGATTCTTCTTCTATGGTGTTTTTTTTTTTTTACCGTTCATTAACGCTGCTGCTACTGTGCGTAAAATATTGAACCGGGTTGAAGACTCAGCGCGCGCTCAGTGCGTGCACGATTTGTGCGCAGAGCTTGAGACCAGATTTAAAAACTTGCGTAGCAACGCATTGAGCTTTCAGTGAGCGCGCTGCTCTCAGATCAGAGATTAAGGAGGTTCTGTAAATACAGACATTTGAAACTGAATAAAAATAGTTTTCTCTTGTCTAGTGTTTCTCAGGTATTTTCTCTGAGACACCCCCCCCCCCTCAGCTGCAAACATCATTAGTATCCGTTAATTTGCTCAAATTAAACGTATATCTCCTCAAAATATCATACTTTTATTATCATTAAAGAATAATAAATAATAATAATAAAAAAAACTTCTAAATAATCAGTTTTATTAATTGTTCTCTTTTTTTTTTTTTTTTTAGAATACCTCCAAAACTTCCAGATCAAAGTAAAAACAATCTTTCCATGTTTCTCTCCACAGTAGTGCTAGGATTCTGTCTTTTCTCAGAGATTCAAATCTTTCGCATTGGTTCACTGTAAATTGAGTTTTAGGTTGTTTTTGCTATATTGAATTTATTATCAACTACTATGTAGGATTATGCACAATATTCATCTCTAATGTAAACATGTTTTTATTTGCATTCCCTCCAGGGGAGCGCGCCCCACCATTTGAGAAACACTGATCAGTCAGTCAGTCAATATGTGGTTTCAGTCGTCTGTGTCTGCTGTGTGGTCATTGTTATTATTTTAATTAATAAAAATTGATTTTCTGATTCATTTTTTAAAATTAATTTAATTCATTCATTATTTTGTGTTAAAAATAAAGATATTTGAGAACATTGGAATGTTTTATCAGCGATTTGCTTGTGGAAATCCTGATGCGGCCCGGCCTCACCCAGACTCTGCCTCCAGCGGCCCCCGACTGAATTGAGTTTGAGACCCCTGCTTTAAAGAGTCTGAACAGAAATCCCGCTTGCCTGTCGTAGCAGTCTCCGTTGCTCCCAATAGGAACATCAAATTCCACCTCGTCGTACTTGTCGTACGGCTGCGACTTCCTCAGGTCCCACTTGATTCCCGACCCTCGCAGCATCACTCCACTGAAGACAGAAGAGCAGGGCAAAGGTCAGAGGCTCAGCCCCGGAGTTCACGCTTCAAAGCTCCGCCCACAGCCCCACCTGAAGCCGTAGTTCAGGGCCTCCTCGGCGGTGACCACTCCGATTCCTACAGTGCGGTTCTTCCAAATGCGATTGTTGGTTAACATCTGCAAAGATCAAAGCAGGAGACAGTGGGTTCATCACGTCCGCTCCACCGGGGTCAGAGGTCGACATGCTGCCGGGCCGTACCTCCTCCACCTCGTCGATGCGCAGCGAGAAATTCTTGCACCACTCGTAGATGTCATCCATGAGACCCAGAGGCATGTCCTGGAACACCACAGAGTCACCAGTTGGGCTAGGACCGAGGTCTGAACCCGTTAACGCTAAAAGAACCGTTTGTTCTGGATCTTACAGACCAGAACTCAACCAGAGCCACAAAGTCTCACTAAATCAGTTTAAAAATGCACCATATTTATGCTTTTGTCAATTAAACATTTATTTATGAAAGTAGTTTTGAAATATTTCAACATTTGAATTACAACAATGTCTATATGTTTCTATATACAACATTTGCAGCATCTTTTACTTCTGACAGCAGCACACACAGGTTCCTTTCAAGATTAAACTCACCCTGTGTCAAAAAAAGTCTTATTGCACTGACATTTGTTCAACTATTTTGAAGTTTGGCTAATATTTTAACTACATACCAGCTGTTTTGGCTAGTTTAGGCTTTTTTCAGTCTTTTAAGCTATTTTGGAGTTTAGCTAATATTTCAACTACTAGCTAACTATTTTGGCTCATTTAGACTTTTTTGCTTCCTATTTTGGAGTTTGGCTGACATTTTAGCTAAATACAAGCTTTTTTATGGCTAATTTAGGCTTTTTTGTTTCTTTTAGGTGATTTTGGCTAATATTTTAGCTACATGCTAGCTTTTTTGGCAAATTACGTTTTTTTTTTTTCAATTTAAGGCTATTTTGGAGTTAAGCTAATTTTTCAGCTACTTGCTAGCTGTTTTTTACTAAATTAGACATCTTCCCAGTCTTTTAGCTAATATTTTTGAAAGCTCTTAGCTTCAGCGTTTTCAGCCATCAGCACTCGTCTCTTAAGCGAACACATTCGGCTTACAGAGTTCTCTCTAGTATTATATAATGCTATATATCTAGTTTTAAACTGCATTTATTAAAACTTTAACCACTTTAGTGTAATTTACCAAAATAAAAAAAACTTTTAGATCCTTTATTTACTCATTATAAATAAAAAAAAACACATTTAAAGAACATTTCTATAGAATTTGTGACAGGAAATTAAACTTTTTTTGCTGAGATGCTTCACATGTTAAAAATCTAAGCAGAAAAGACAAAACTTAAATAACTAATCTATTATTTATTCAAACGTTAGCATTTTTCATGCCACAGGTTGCAGACCCCAGAGATCGCACACTGAGCACAGCTACGTTTTCACCTGCTCACTCTAGAGTTTTAAGGAAAAGGCAGCGCTCCTGTTTTTGATCACTTCATTTGAGGCCAAACCACTTTGTAAATTTGAGCTCTATTGCTTCAGACCAGAAACCGAGACTTCTGGTACCTGATGAACCCCTCCAGGCCGGACGTAGGCGGCGTGCATTCTGGCTCCGGACACCCGCTCGTAGAACTCAAACATCTACAGAAGAAAGACGTTTTTAGATTTCACTAAACTGATCTGCAAATACCTTCAAATATGCAGATATTTTTCTAACAAAGATCTATCTTTTAAATAACAAAATCACAATCTCAAATCAAAAAACTGCAACGTGTGAAGTGTTGGCGCTCAGCTGACCTTCTCTCTCTCCTCAAACATCCAGAAGAAGGGTGTCATGGCGCCGATGTCCAGGGCGTGCGTGGTGACGGCCGTGATGTGGTTCAGGATGCGGGTCAACTCTCCGTACAGAACTATCAACAAAGCCAACATTCAGCTTCTTACCCACAAACAAAAAAAGATTTTTTATTAATTCTTTAAATTTTGGGTTTCAACAAAATAAAATTTTATTTAAAAATGTTTGAAAAACTTTACTGAATATTTAATAAGAAAATTAATAAATTGATGATCCAGAAATTACAAAGAAACTTAATAACTGATCATTTGAATCATAAATCGCACTAATTAATATATAAAAAAAAAGATCCAATCAACGAATCCATTTTCAGCATTTAATCCAGGATTAATAACACATTTAACTTTTTTTTAAATATGAGAAAAGGCAAAATTTTATTAATAAAGTTGAGTTTAAATGCAAACAATAACATTGGTTTTGGAATCAAAACATGAAATTTATGTTGAGATTTAATCAAATTAGATTTTGTGCATTAAAACTTCAGGGATTCAGTACGATGACAGTTTTCTATTGTAAGTGGTGAAAATATTTTGTTTAAGAATCACCTTTTTTCCCCACAATTCTTCCTTGCTAATGCTTTGTTTATTTGTGATCCTTTTATTCACATTTATTTTTTATCTTAGAATACCTCTTAACTGGTAACAGTCTTAGAATTGATTTTGACACGAAATTCATGAAAAAAAAAAACTTTCTTCAACATTTTGCACAAGTTTTATGTTAGCTTTTATCTCCATAGCAACCATTTTTAGGCCATATGGGAGTCATCAAAATAACGAGGAAATAAAGGGTTTTATTTGTTAGCCACGCCCACATTCCCACTATAGTCATATTGTATGGTATACGGTTTCATTCAGCTTATCATGAAAGGAACGCCACTTCTGGGAGCTCACAAGAACGCCGTTTAAAATCTACACCATTTACTACCAACATGTTTCAGATTTCTCAGGCGTCTTCTCGATGACGTTTGAGCAGCTCTGAGGTGAGAGATAGTGTGATGGAAATGATGCATTTCCTCCTCAGTTTTCATCCATGACATTTACCAAGCGACTTTTGTACAGTTAGAAGTCACAAGATTTGTTTGTTTCTTGTCAGGGCATTCGATCACGACGTCAAAACGGAGGAATGTATCATTTACACCACAAAAGTCCAGAGAAGGAGTTTACATCTGTAAAAAAGGACTTTTTTAATGGAAAACTTCAGTTCGGTTGTAGATTCGACCTGCCGACATGAGTAAGAAATATTCTGACAAACAACAGTTTTCTTTTCCCACATTGAGGGAAAAACGTGAACATTTCACTCTTTGTGACAAAGTGATCACCAAGCTGTAGGTTCAGTGGCCATTCCATTATAATATAAAAGTGAAAATGAGTGAACTATGTCAAAAGTTCATTTTCCCTGAGTATTTGAGTATGCGGTGGGGGGGAAACTCTAGAAACTCTGGGGGCTGCAGGACAGAATTCTCTGTTGGACGGACCGGTTCCAGAACATTCTGATGGTAACGTGTGAACTGTGAGGAAACGTGGGGAGCGGCTGGAGCACCTCTGATCCACTGAGCGCGGGGCGGAGCCTGGATGTTGAGCAGCTTCTCCACAGCCAGAGAGTACGCCTGCTCGTTGCACATCATGGAGACGTAGTCCAGCCGGTCGAAGTACGGCAGAGCCTGCAAGAAACACAACAATACCAGCTTCAAGTAAAAGAAGGTTCAATCCCACACATTGCTTTAATTCTTCCATTTTGAAAAAATGTATGTTTTTTGCTTTCGTGCAGATGCCGGACATTCCAGGTCATTCTGGACCCAAAGTGGTTTGATATTTGCATCAATAGACAGTCAGACAATCCTGTGATCATTTAAGAATATATATTTATTTTATTTTTGTTCCAAAAAGCACCTCTTGCTTTTTTCTTCTCCTGTTTATGACGTGCATGAACGTTTTGTCTTTATATAACGAGTGGTGGTGTGTCAGGTACTTCTTTTTGGAATGTTTTCCAGAACATCTGGATATTACAAGAAAATATATTTTTTTTTAGTTTATATTTGTTCTAGTTTTACTTGTTTATTAAAGCTACTTCACAGAAGTGTTCTATTTAAGATTTAAATGATAAAAGAAGGTTAATGAAATATAAATAAGAGGCAACACAAATCTTTTTATTCAATTTGTTCATGTTTTAAATGTGATATATAAGTATCGGACCAGGACTCTGTTCACATTTCCGTGGTCACATCAAGAAGCTCCGTGGACTCTGGTGGAGATTTTCCAGCGTTCTCAGGACTGCTACCGTAAGTATTGGATGAAACTCAAACCAAAAATCCAGTGATGCTTATTGGACCACAGAAATGTGAACGGCGGCTCATTTGACTGCAGTCAATGTGAAGGTAGCATCTTCTCTTCTCCAGAACCTGAACTAGACACGCTAGCTGGACCAGATGAGGGTTTAGTGCAGCAGAAAGAAGATCATTCAGGAAAAACAGAGTCTGATTGATTTAAAAGTAGAGAAATGCAGAAACTAAATGATTTCTAATTACATGTGTTCTCTTTCAGAAGAAAAATGACACACAGACATGATAAAAACTCTAAAAACCTTATTTTCATCGGACTTTAACACCTCGCTGCGGGACGGAGCGCGTTCACAGATCTTTCTTCCTGTCAGATATCAAGACGCTTCAACACCTCACAGACACCGGACTATCCCTTTAGCTGCTCTTACTCTTTTAAAGTGTTATTTTTTTAAGTATCCGTTCACTTAAATAAAGCTATGGTAACAAGGTGATTTCCTCTGAGTGGGAGTAATGAAGTTTGTTTTATTTTGGTTAAACATTTACCAAACAGTTCAGATTTTCGACCACAACATACATTTAGTCAAATACAATATTGATAGCAGATTTTAATTTTAATAAAAGTTTGTCTAAAAGCTATACATGTTTAAATTTTGTTTCAAAATCCAAAACTGAGCTTTTCACATGAGCTTGTTTTGTCTTAAACACTTTAACGTGTTTCCTCTCATCACAAACTTGATTTATCTCAGTATTCAGATCTATAAATTACAAAAAGAAAGCGTAAAACCCTGCTGTTGCTGACATAAACCCTCTTTTCCTTCTCCGTACCTGCAGGTAGGTCTTGTACTCAATGAGCTTCTCGGTGCCGCGGTGCAGCAGGCCGATGTGCGGGTCGCATTTTTTGACGGACTCTCCGCTGAGCTCCAGCACCAGCCGCAGCACGCCGTGAGCCGCCGGATGCTGCGGCCCAAAGTTGATGGTCAGGTTGGACACGTCCTTCTCTGCAGGAGGATCTTTGTCTGGGACACAGAATGACGGTTTTACAGGAAACGCTCCCTCACTTTCAGGTTAGAGGTTTACCAAACCGAAGACTCAAAAACTAAGAATTAAGTTTATCTTTATTTAAGGGATCATTTCAGAATCAGAAATGTTGATGCGTTTCATTTAAAATAAATGTTACTACAAATAAATGAAACTATTGAGGCCGCTCTGGAAAAAGGGGAGTGGCTGTTCACCGTTCCAGGGGGGTGGCGTCCATTTCTCGTTAAAAGTAGTGGGGTACATTACGGCCCCCGAAAACTGCTCCATCCATTCCACGTCTGGCTGCCATTGTTTCTGCCTGCAAGACAGAGAGCAGGGTTTGACACCAGCTGCTGCTGCGGATGAAGAAAGAACCAGAGGAGGCTCCAGGTCACGATTAATATCACATTTATTGCTTGTTTGTTTAAATATACAGGAAACGTGTTTTGGCCACAAACTTAAAGGACGTGCTAACAAAGTGCATGAACTTCTCATGTTTAACAGAGACGGAAAGTACAAACTATTTCTATACCTTCTTCGTAAACAAAACTTTAATGCTGCTTCCCTTTGAAAACATTTTTTATTACTATTATATTGATGTGTTTTTGAAATTTGTTCTGATTTTGAAGCATCACATGATGACCTACTTCAAACGAGTAAACAACAAATCTGTCAACCTTCTGTTTACCTGAGACGGTTTAAATACAACATGTTTTTCAGATTCCTGGTTTTTTTGGTCTTAAATTCCTCAATTATTTGTTCTCTTTCATTCAACATCAAAAAACAAAACAACTGTTTAAGTAACTCATCAACTTCAATGTCAGTAAACTGAAAATAGAATAAAATGGAATAGAATAAAAAACAACATTGGATAAAATGAACGAGAATAGAACAAAATAGAATTAAAAAACCATAAAGAATAGAATGAAATAGAATAGAATAGAATAAAAATTAGCATAGAATAGAACAGAAAAGATTAAAATAGAATAAAAAAAATGGTACTGAATAGAATAGTATAAAACAGAATATGATACAATAAAACAAAAAAGAATAGAATAAAAATAGAATAGAATAGTATAAAACAAAATAGAATAAAATAAAATAGAATAAAAAATTGCATAGGATAGAACAGAAAAGAAAAAAGAATGAAATAGTATAGAATAGAATTAAATAGAATTGAATAGAACTAAACAATATATAATTAAAAAAAATATAGAATAGAATAGAATAAAATAAAATAAAATAGAACAGATTAAAAAGGAGTATAGAATTATTAGCTTTAGCAAATAGCTTTAGAATTTTCAGCAGTAAGCTTCAGCATATTTAGCAACAACTTTCAGTATAAAAAAAAGCGTTCTCACTAGTATTATCGAGGTAATGCAACTTTTATTTTAGTTGTTATTAATAATATTATTGTAGAAAGAATGAATCAGTGGTAAATCTTCTAAAAGTAAAGATTACAAAAGATGTCCTGTCAGAGAACCTTCACCTTGACCACTTGTTTGTGCACACCTTGAACAATAAATGGGGGATTTTGTCCACCACTTTTAGAAGATATTATTAACTATCGTAACTGAAGAGTTAAATAAATACAAATAGATAAGAAATGAGGATTATGAGGTTTCATGCATATTTAGATTCACCCTGCAGGACTCCAGCTGACCGGACAGCCGGTAAAGCCTCGTTTCTGAACAGTCATGGACCATTTTTGATCGCTAATTCACCCCCACGGCAATAAACGTAGGACAAATAATAAAAACAATGCATTTGTATTTAAAAACACCTTATGTGTCATGCTAACGTTAGCCAGTAGACGGGATGGCAGAGTTCCGATGACCTCAAACTTGGACAACGGTAAAACTAAAACCCTCTTCTGTTGTCTTATTATTTATGGTAATCATACCTGCTTTGGATCAGCGTGCAGCCGGGGCTCAGCGCGTTACTGTTAAGTGCTAGTTTGGCTGAAGGACGTCCGAGCCTGCTAAGCGACCTCAGCACCGCCGCCGCCATCTTGGCTCTTAGACAACAACCTCACGCGTCACGCCTGCGACGTCATTTGCATCGGTGTTGTGGAAGGTCCGGGAGGCACGCGGCTGCCCCCTACTGGAACGTTGAAGTACATGCACGGAGTGGAAGAGCGGAAGAAACGAAACGGAAAACCTGAAGAAAATTGTCCATTTGTGGACGCACCTTTAGATGTTTTATTTAAAAATATAAATATATTAAATATTACATGATAAAATTAAAAATATAATGCTGCAATTTTAACAGTTGTCTGTTGTGGTAAATCAATCTCAGATTTTAAAGACCCACTCCTATCAAAATGGTGTTTTTAACATATTCTTGTGGTATTTTTCTCACGGTAGAAGACGTACAAAGAAAATTAAGCTTTAAGTTAAATTTCTGAGTATTATTATAATTGTGAATCGAGAAAAGCTTGTTACATAAAATGTACAGTCAGCAAACACGCTTCCTGCTCTGCTCCATTCTGATGCAAATAATAATAAATAAGCTAAATAATTAAGTCAGCTTTTGTTATAATTTTTTTTTAAGTTGACACAAATAGTATCAAAAGTTGAAGTTGTTGTAATACAGGAGTGTCAAACTCAATCGCACAAGGGGCAAAAATCAAAAACACACCTTAGGTCGTGGGCTGAACAAGATAAACATTTATTGAACACTCTCAAAACTAAAATTAACTTTTTAACATAACTATGAACTAGATATATAACATTACCTTTGATAATGCTAGTTATCACAGCATTATTAGTTCTAGTTTTAATATTTAAAATTTCTGAATTTGAATCTTGTTGACTTTTATGATTTTACTTGTGTTTCATCAAAACATTTTTATTTCCTTTTTGTAATTTTTTAAATATGTTTGTACAGCACTTTGAATTGCCTTGGGTAGGAATTGTGCTTTATAAATAAGCTTGCTTGCTAGTGTGAATGCTGAATTTGACCGCTGAAGATGCTAGTGCTGATAGCCGCTGAAGCTGATAAATATTTGCTAAATGGCACCAAATTAGCCTAAAAAACTTAGGTTAGCCTAAACAGCTAGCATATAGCTGAAATATTAGCTAAACTCCAAAACAGGCTAAAAAATGCCTTACTAAATGCCAAAATAGTCCAAAAGCTGTCAGAATGACATTTTTTTAAACTTTAAAACCATAACTTTTTAACATAATTATGAATAATAAAAAGGCAGGAATATTATTCCACAATAAATCAAATTAAACCTTAAATAACTTTCAGTATTTTACAAGTTAGAAATGAGCGCAAGATAACATCGGGTCATTAATAAGAATAAAATAAAATTATCTGGAGGGCCAGATCTGGCCCCAGGGCCTTGACTTTGACACATGTTGTAATAAATTAGAGTATTTTAACAGTTAAATCAAGTAAAAATTCAGTTTTCTACATTAAAGTACAATGATACCAATATAGGAGAATACGTGCATGGATTAGGTAAAGGTTAATTAGAATAAATACGTTTTCAAACCCAATTTTAAAAACAATTTTCCTAATAAAATAGTGATTTTGTTTAAAGTTGTTTTCTTTAATTCCGATTTCAACTGTTCCATCATTCTCCATAAACATAGATGCATTACTTGAAATATTTTCCCACTTCATGTCAGAATAAAAAGCACTATTAGTCTGAATCAGGACCTGTTAGTTGACATAATTTCCATAACAACCAAGTGCATTTTTATAAAAAACAGTGCTTTTATTAATGTAATACTGTGGAAAAATAATTACATACCATTTTTAAAAAATATTGAAGATAATGAAATAAAAAACATGAGAGTTTGATAACGTTTGTTGTACATCTTTTGAACGGTTTGTCTCTGCTACGAACAGTACGATAAGATAAACATTTTCTAAATTCAAAGACACAATAATACAGGGTACAGTCCTACCAGAGGTATAAAAGTACTGTAACAGGATCGTGAGAGAAATGATATCAACGTACACTGAAACGTACTGCATACGTGCATCCCAGAGCGTGACGCCCGCTCCTCCACTCATTCACACCTCTATACAAACACACTGTACAAATCAATGTGGACCCCCCCACACACACACACTCTCCCTCTCACGCACTCACACCCTGCTTCATGTCGTGGAAAAGCCTTCACTAAACCTCTGCAATCTCCTCTGGCCGTTTCGACAGACAGACGGTGAGAAATTATTTCAACTGGAAATGTATGGAATGCCCCCCTCCCTCCCCCTCCCCATAAGGCCTCTCCTCCCCCCCCGACATCTGTTTTCTCTCCATCAGAACCGGGCTTCGGATGAAACCCTTTCCCCTGCCTGGTCTGTAAGCAACGCCCGATGAGAAGGAGCATTAAACCATTTGGGCTCTTGCTGGCTGGGACATTGGTGCCGGTGAAACGTGACGACTTGGCACTATTTTTGTTATAAAGACGAGGCCTCCCGATGTCAAGCACTTCCCGGATTGAGGCTCCGCTGTTGGCACACACCCCCTCTGCCGCTCACACTTTTGGTCCGTACGTACGTTACACGTGTAATGTTAAAAAATAGAATACAAAGCTCTAGTCTGTTGTGCAAATAAACAGAAGACATAACAGGGATATAGATGTCCAAACATGAATGAATAGATGTGAGGAAGCCTCTCAGCTCCACACTCAGTCCAAGGAGGCAACTGTACACATGGTTACTCATGATGTGCTTAATGGTTCACTCAATAAGACAACCAGCTAAAAGAAAACTAAGAATGTCGGCCAGAACGATTGGACTGGCTGAGGTTTATCTTCTGATCATCGTGTTCCGTGGTCTTATCGGTGAACTAAAGGCTAAGGCCTCCACAGCTCTGGGACGTCTCGTCTTCGGGCTCCCCCCTCTCTCCCAGTCTTGATTGTGACTTGCGTTGTCTGCTCTTTCAGAGCGCAGACGTTCAAACGCAGGGGGAGTAAGGGAATTCCAACCAGGCTGGAATTTCCCTTCCCTGTCTCTCCAAAACTCCCCCGTTCCTCTTTGCTTCTCCCGCGCTCCCCGTCTCGTGGATTTTCTGTCTTTGTGCATGGATGTGTGTGGGATGGATTCTCTGTGTGTTCTGCTGCGTTTGTGTCCGGCGTGGACTTGTGATTTTTAAGCTATTTATAAGACCCCTTGCTCAGCGGAGACGGCGAGCTGCATCTCTGTCTCACACGTGAGTCTGCATTCGTTGCGTGTGTCGACTGTGGGAGTACTCGGAGTGCTGCGAGGTGTAGGAGAAGCGGGTGGAGCTGCCGTATTTTCCTAGTCCGGTGTCTGATCCGCTGGGAGCTGGGCCCCCAGGGCTGACCCCAACTCCAGGGCTGCTGACCCCAGATCCCACTCCGTACATCTCATAGGAGGGGCCGGCCTCCAGAGGAGCCAGGCTGGACGGTGCAAATCCCATGCGGTAGGTCTGGTAGTGCGAAGGGTATCCATAGTCATAGGCCAGTTGGGAGGTGGAGTCCAGGAGGCTGCAGTCCGCTGGGAAGTCGCTGGCTGCCGACACAGGATTGGCTGCTGGAGGCTGCTGTGTTTGGCCCCCGCGGGTGAAAGTGTTGAACTGGGCGTAGCTGATGTGGGACAGTCTGGATGACGGTCTGGGGTCATAGCAGGCCTGTGGGCGCCCCGGGGACGTGAGTGGACCAGGGGCCCCGGGGGTTCCTCCGCTGGCGGTGGCTCCAGAGCCTCCAGTGCTGCTGCTGATTGACGCCGCGCCCCCTGGTGTCCCTCCAGGGGAGCGATAGTCAGAGTAGTGCATGGTGGAGCGGGAGGCAGGGTGGATTTCGTCATGGGTGGAGGCTCGTACGTTGTAGTATCCATTGGTCGGGTCCTAGTGACACAAACACATTCAAATGTAAGATATAATGTCAAATCTTCATTAAATATCCTCGATTGAAGGCAGTTTGTCCCTCTTTTAAGGGGTCCAGATGACCCCACCCTTAAATTGATGAGCGATCCCTTCCATGACAAAGGTGGACAGGATTTTATGTCAGCCACAGACACCAGGGAACATTAGAAATCAGTGAAAAAACATTCAGTGTCCCCACTTTTAATAAAACACGCTGATAGCACAAGGTAAAGCAAAGGTGGAGAAAATAGGAAAGTTTCACAAAAAAACCACAAGGTGGCTTTTACACAAGTCAATCTTTGCTTAAACCTGTGTCTCTGTTATCTCTCCATCGTGGCTCCTTAACCAAACACATAATAATACATGGAGATGTTGATCCAGACATGTCGACCGTCTGAATCAGCAGATCTCTGATAATGTCTGCTTAACCAAAACTACTAAAGAAAACAAATAAACAAAGCCTGAAAACTAAGACTACCAAAAAATATATAATCAGCATAAACAAAGTTTAGTATAAAATACAACATCATTGTTGTTCAATGAAGAGCTACAAGTGTGTTTATCAATGAAATTAATATAAAAAGATGATTGAGGAACGATTTTTGTCATAATTTAGTAATCAACATATGTAGCATTCTAAATTATTAGATATTTTAAATGTAAAACTCAGTTTTTAAGTGCAGTTTACTATAAAAATATCTATGTTTTAGCTGTTTTACTTCTAAATAGACTCCACAGTGTTTTTTTAATGATTATTTAAATCAATCAAGTACAAATAATACATTTCACTTATGCTACATTTAAGTAGACTATTTTACTATATATATATATATATATATATATATATATATATGTTTTTTACTATTAAAATCTTAAGAGAATTAACTTATCCATTTTTCAAAAATAGCCTAAAATTCCTCAGTTAACTGAGTGTCAAAAAGTTTGCATGTTGCAAAAATAGAAGCTAAACTCAAAATTAGCCTAAAAACCCCAGTAAATAACAAATTAGTCAAAAACATTAGCATGTTGCACAAATAAAGGTAAAGTCAAATTGTTTTGAAAATTAGTATAAAAGATGAAAAATAATCCATGAATATATTTAAATGTTTGTTGCTAATCTACTTGAAATATTGAAATTTGAAGACTTTCTCATTCATTTCCAATATTTCGAAAACTTTAAAGTTTATGAATACCAAAAATACAAGCAGTAATGTCCTGAACGTTTTGATACTAAGATAAGTGTGACTGAGTTTTTCTGTGCTGAAAAACGTACAGAAAAGAGCAGGAGAATCACTGTGGAGTAAATGTTTACTAAGAATTCACACAATAAAGCTTAAAAATGAAATGCATCTTAATTTTCCTTCATGAGTGAAATGCCACGAGAACATGTGTTTGAGCAGACCCTTATTCTGATCAAAAACTTTTTAGAATTTTAGAATAAAAACCATTTCCTGTTTGCTCAGAGCTTTGAGGTCTCGTCCCGGGACTGTCCAGCGGGCGGCATCCCCGCCTGCTCAAACACAGGCTGAACACGACTTTTGCTTTCTCTTTAACTTTCCCAGACTCCTCTTCCGTCCAGTTTGGTTCTGCTGCTGCGCTGCTTCAGGCGGAGGAAGAAAAAAGCCTGGCAGAGGCGGCTGCCGGGGGATCGAACCACCTCCCGGGGCGGATTCATGTCTGTGTTTTCCTCAAAGCGATCCAAGGCAGTGATTTAGATAGTAAAACACATGCATCTCGTCAGGCCGGCTGTGATTGGTGGGATGAGGACGCGACCGCGAGCAGAGAGGCCTGCGCAGGTGTTCTCTCACCTTCAGGTCGTACTCCTGGCGGGTGTCCAGGGTGTCGCTGCGCAGGTCAGACTTGAGCTCTATGTCATCTTTAAAAGGCTGATTGGAGGGAGAGAAGGACACAGAGGGGAGAAACTAAACCATCAAACAAAAAAAGGAGAGGAACAACGAAACAAAGGAGGGAAGGAGGCAACAGAGTGTGAGAGGGGAAAAGAAAATGGATTAAAAGAGGAAATCTGAGTTTGTTTTCAGTCAAAGGGTGCAGTGCTGCACAGAGAAGGTTTTTCTACAACTACAGGCTGAGAAAACAAGAGTCCAGCGCTAACGCTAGCGTCCCGCTGCTCACCGAGTACACAGCCTTGACCATGCGTGAGGCCGTGGACACGCTGCCCGAGTCCTCCTCCAAGCTGTGGGTCTCCTTGTTTATGGTCTCCACCTTGATGTCGGGTTTACCCAGCGTGACCCCGCGCCGGCCTGGAAGACAAAACCAGCAAAACCTGTCACGGGTGCATCTGGAAAAGTCACGCGCTGCAACACGCGGGGCGGGACTCACTGCCTTTGCGTTGGCGGTAGAAGATGAGAACCAGAACCAGGAGGAAAATGAAGAGCAGGATGGTGGAACCCACCGTCCCACCGGCTATGATCCCCACCGGAACCTCCTCTGTGGAGGAGACCAACTGTTAAAACCATCCGAACTGGACGAAGAACCAAAACATTTTCACTTTAAAGACATTTATAGAAACACTTGTATGAAACACTAAAATAAAACAGAAATGGAACATACTATTGTTGCGTGTGTGGTAAGAGTATCGTGAAGTATTTGTAGGGATAATAGAAATGTGAAGATGTTCGGCTTATGGAGAGAAAATAGACTCACTCCAATTTGTGGGGGCGGAATTCTTGATTTATAACTCATATAATACATTTTGAGTGAAAAATTACTAAACTAAAAAAAATACAAAATACAATTTACACATGCACAAATTAAAATGACAGCTTGAAACTAATTACAAATGGAAATCTTTAAAAATGATGCATGAATGAATTAAAATCTGTGGCGGGACTGTTTTAAACTTAGAATAATTTCTGGTGAAATTTGACATTGACTTTCTTAAACAGATATTTTCCATAATTAATATAAAAAAGTTAAAATAAGTGTTTTTAAAACACACTCCTTTTAAAAACAAAAGTATGTCCCAGAGCTGATTGCAGCCCCTCCCCTGATGGACTCTGTCCCCAGCGCTGATCATAGTCATGGAAGAGGGAGGTGGTGCTGGTCCATTCTAAACACCAGGCTGATCCAACCTCTCTGCCTCTGGATGTTTAGAATGGCCTTGAGCTGTGATCGCGGCGTCCCCCCGCCCACCCGCAGCCGCCTTTTATTAAGTAAATGCACAGAGTTCTGGTCGGCAAACGAGGTGATTACAGGCAGCACTGACCTGCTTCGATCTGCAGGTGGCGACCCAGACAGCACGCCTACTTTACCCTTACATGTTGTATTAGTGTTGACTACAACCTCCCACCCGCAGCACGCCCGTAGATAAAAATGTGCATCAACGGGATCAGACAGCAAGTTTCGTGTCTGGCCTCTACAGGTTCTCCCATAAGGACAGTAGTGACCAAGACATGAAGTCCTGCGTTCTATTCTGAACCTGAAAACTTTGAGAACCACAAACATGCGTGGAGTCTAACAGCTCTAGTGAAAAAGTATCTATGAAACAATGGGAGCTTTCAGAGAGACCTCTGAGGATTTGCTGCTGAAGAAAATGACTTGAAAGTTGTTTCCACAGACTGAGACTGCAGCAGGAATGTGACCTCTGCTGCTGGTCATGGAACGGCTGCAGCTGAGCCGTCCCAGCCCAAATGATATCAGCCTTTCATTTGCACCTTGGGATTGAATTCTGTACAAATATTAAACAGATGGTTGCTCCAGAAACATGTATTAATGTGTGAACTACAGGAGGAACGTGACTCTAAAACGATGAAGTAAATCTCTCTCAACAGGAACACGCAAAGAATAAAAACTCAAAGTGCTAGATCATAACAAACATGTTCATGGTTAAACTAAAGCCATTTAAGAGGGATTAGAATCAAAGATTGGGACCACTTTAGAGGAATTCAGCTATCAGTCACTGCATTATGATATTATTTTCATGAAGGGGTGTGAGAGGGGTTGGGGGTTGTGTGTGTGTGGGGGGGGATCCTCAGAGAAAGGGTGGGGGGTCAATTTTTAATTTGCTTGTTTGACATCTTTTATTTTGTTACAGCACTTTGTGTTATGAAGTATTAAAAGTGCTTCATAAATATATAAATCAAGTTTGATTGATTGACTGACTGACTGACTGACTGACTGGTTATTTGGATGGTTAGTTGGTTAGTTTGTGTTGTTGGTTGGTTGGTTGTGTAGTTGGCTGTTTGATTGATTGATTCATTGATTGATTGATTGATTGGTTGGTTGATTGACTGACTGACTGACTGACTGGTTATTTGGATGGTTAGTTGGTTAGTTTGTGTTGTTGGTTGGTTGGTTGTGTAGTTGGCTGTTTGATTGATTGATTCATTGATTGATTGATTGATTGGTTGGTTGGTTGACTGACTGATTAATTAATTGATTGATATTATTGGGCAATGCGTCACATTTAAAATGCAGTTATGTGTTTTTTCTTCCACAGATAGAGCACAGTGTCGTCTGCCTAACATCAGATCAGAATAACAAGGCCCAATCCAAATTCTTCCCTTCTCCCTTCCCCTTAATTTGAAGGGGGAGTTTCAGTCCAAGTGTGTCCAGGATTTTCAAATTTGACCCTCAAAGCAGAGGGATAGAAAGTCCCCCCCCCCCGCAAAGCTAAACTGCATCGCGCTGAGAAGCTCTTTTCTTCTCGTGGGTGTTCTCTGAACCACAGAAGTTTATATTTAAATGTAAGAAACGACTTTTTGTTCTAGCATGACCTCTTTTACAGTTATAAAACCGTTGTTGTTATGTATATTTAAGCACTGGAAGCTCCGAGCTAAAGCTAGCGAACCGGCAATTATTGATGACATCATTGAATGAAAGTGACATCCGAAATATTAGACACAAACTCTCCGTTTGGAGGGAAAAACAAAGGGGAAGGGAAGAATTCAGCTCCAAGAGTGAGTGCATGACATAGTCTTTAGGTTTAGTGTAAAATACCTGAGGTAAATCCTGCACACAAGAGATCTAAATATGACTATAAGAGTATACATACAAGCAGACTTCATTCAGGAGAGAATCCATGAAACTTTTCCTTGAAATGTTGTCACAGACAGCAGTCCATGTTCTGTGTGAGCACAACAACAGCTGGACCACAGGTGCCGGCAGCATACCTGTCTCCTCCAGCGTGATGATCATGGTGCCCGGGCCAAAGGAATTCCAGGCCGTGCAGTTGTAGGTGGACAGGAAGTCCGACTCCATCACGTTGTTGATGGTGAGGGTGGAGAGGACCCCGCCGCCCTCGGCGGACAGTTTGCTCTGCTCCACGGTGTACCTCTCCTGCAGTGTCCCCCTCTCCTTCTCCCACACGTTCTCCTTCCAAGCCCACACCTGCAGCACACGAGGCTCTGTTACATTCCAAAACCACACTCAGGGGGGATGAAAAGATAGCAGTTACACTAACACTCACACACTGAGTGAAGGACAGCAACAGTTCAATGAAGACTTTAGCAACTAATGGTTTACTGTTTCATTGTTTTAAAAATACCAATAGTTTGTAAAAAAGAAGAAAAACAAACTTTATTGATAACCGTTGGTTCAACAACATGTACAGCACGAACACATCTATTAGATATCAAAATCACGGCTATTTCAATGTTTACAGCGATAGAAATGCATTATGGATATGACACACATCAACTCATCGAGGTCATTGTCTATCACCGTTTAGATCTCTCTATTTGATAAATGTCTAGATCTATGAGATAACTCATGGATATAGATTCTAAATGTCTACTGGAATCTTAGGCAACTCAATTTTGATACTCAATTACATATGTAAATCACGGCCCGGGGGCCGGATCTGGCCCTCCGGGTAATTCTATTTTACTGTTATTAATGACCTGATGTTATCTTGTGCTTATTTTCTAACTTGGAATTTTTCGACGAAACTACTATTTTATAGAGAGTAAAATATTGAAAGTTATTTAAGGTGTAGCTAATATTTCAGCTACATGCTAGCTGTTGTGGCTAATGTAGGCTTTATAAAAAGTTTTTTTAGGCTATTTTGGAATTTAGTTAATATTTACATTCTAGCTCATTCATTCATTCATTCATTCATCTTCTTGGCCACTTTGTCATGGTCATGGGGGTGCCGGAGCCTAACCCGACCACTGATGAGTGAAACATTCTAGCTGTTTTGGCTATTCTAGGCTTTTTTAAAAAAGCTTTTTTAGGCTATTTTGGAGTTTAGCTAATATTTCAGCCACGTGCTAGCCGTTTTGGCTGACCTAAGTTTTTTTTTTTTTTTTTTTGGCATTTAGCTAATATTTTAGTGGCTATCACCTCATTATTTAGCATTTTTAACTATCAATTTCAGCATGTTCAGCTATCTTCCACGCCCAAATTCAGTTTACAAAATTCACACTAGCATTATCGCAGGTAATGCTTTATATCTAGTTTAAAAATGTAGCTTTACTGTGTTCAGTAAATGTTGATCCTGTTCGTCCCGCGACCTAAGGTGTGTTTTGGATTTTGGCCCCTTGTGTGATGGAATGTGACACCCCTGGACTACAAGATATCTTTAAGATCTTTATTTTGTTATTTCTCTCTTAGATGTCTACCAACAGATATCTGCATAAAGAGCTCTGCTACACACCTACCTGTACACATCTAATCTTGTGATATTTTTAGATGTCAATTAGAGTACCTTATTTTTCCAACTTTTTCTAGTTGAAAAATAAAGTTTCATTTCCAGAACCCATTGAATCCCTTTTCGGGTCACAGACACATCAAACTTTTCCTACTAACAGAAAGGATTCAATACAAATAAACAATTATACATAACACTATAGAGCTATAGAAGGGTAACAAAAAGAGTGTGGTTCCCAGGAAAGAGTCAGAAGGGAAACAGTGGTGAAGCTGCGCCGTGACCATGACTGCTGTCACGGTAGAATGGTCAAAGTTTCAGTAAAATTGTGATGAAAATGTAAAGTTGCAGAGCGAGAAACAAATCTCGGTTTTGTTTGAATTTGCTTTAATAGTTACAATCTCAACACTAAAAAATCCTGGAGGGACTGACTTATGTGAAACTTTTAAATCCAGAGGAGCTGCAGGAATTTGCTAGGAGGGAAACACAGATGAAGTGCAAGTAGACGGTCCACTACCCACTAACTCACTGTCAGCCTGCATGGAGAAAGGTCATCAGCTCTGCATCTCTAAATTCAAGCGCAGGCCGAGACAAACCGATTTTTTAATTTTCTGAAGAATCGTTCTATCCTTAAAGTGTCGCTCTGGAGTGAGATGAACGTCAGATAAAGAAATCCATCTGATTAAAGGTGGACATTTTTTTGCATCATAGGAACAAAAAAAAATTCACTTGATTTTCCCTGATTTTTAGCTGTTGATACTTTAATTTTTTTTATTTAAATTGTGGACGACATGTCGCCATTTATTTGGTCCATGTTTAAACAAAGTGCATGTGTTTTGGCTGGCAGATGGAAGATGCCCCACATATCTGTCCCTCTCAAACACAGCGGTCTGTCCACATCCACAGTCAAAAGCTGCCGTGCACTCATGCACACCGCACCACGTCCTAAAAGCAGCAACAGTTTTGACAATCTGCAGTCAAGCTGTGCGAGGCGGACCGAGCTGGCGCAAACATTGCTCATTCCCCACCTTTAGAGCCACTAAATGCAGTTCTATTATGCAGCATTGAAGCACTATACTGGTTTAGTGAATTATGCATCAATCCACATGTTTCTATAATCTGCTCACTTATACTGCAGAGAACCTCGCGGATGTGGCGTTTATGGGGACATCCTCTTTGGTCCTTCATATTTCATGACAGTCTTTTTGTCCCGGCCCCCTGCTTCGCCACTTGCATTAAGGGGCGCCCGCCGCCAGTCAGGACGGATCAGAGCAGAGCAGCCAGCACTACGAGTTTGTGACGCAGAGCTAAAAGCGGGCCGGCTCGGCGTTCGTGTTTGCTGTGTTTATGTGACAGGGTGGAGGAGAGTTCGAGGGTGAGTCATCACTCGGAGGAAGAGGGGGACGGTGCCGTAACACATTTAGCAGAAATGGAGCCATTTAGGAAGAAGTAGTGGCACTGACGGCATAATGTAGACTAAAAGCTACAAGCGTGTGCTCTTTGTGACCAAAGCTTTTCTCTGTCTGGCACCGTTCTTGTGTGAATAATTACTTGTACTTATATTTAGACTTACTATCTTATCAGGAGGGGGGGTGCTGGCAATGTAGCACTTCACCTCTCCTCTCTCCCCCCTCCCCGCGTACTGGACAGGGTCGCTGGAGATGATGGGGGGGCCTGTAGAAACCAAAAAGATAAGTCAGAAATATTTGCCTCTCTCTGAGGTGATACAGAGCAAAAACACGACACATCGACCGAGTTTCAACATCATCTCTTTGCACAGACAGAAGTTGTATTTTTCTGACCGTTGACGGTGAGCGTGACCTCGGTCTCTCCCACTCCGATCCGTGGGACGATGGCCTTGCACACGTACTGGCCGGCGTCCGCCTGGCTCACTGACTTCAGATGCAGCTGGTTGCTGTTACTCAGAACCTGTGGAGGTGTGGAAGGAATCAGAAACAAGACTATCAGAATAACAGTCTTGTCTTATTTACTGTGATTCACCCTTTTTAGTCCTCAGTCTTCCACTGCTGGGTTTTGTTATTTTAGTTTGGGCTTGGACCTTGGTCGTCTTTATTTGCAGGCTTGCTTTGATTCTTTTTGGTAGTTAGATCCAATAAGCAGCCATTAGGAGGGAGAAGCTGACGCCGACGGTCGACATGGCGGGAACAGCAGTCTCCCTGACTTAATTTAAGTTTGGTCAAAGTTTGGTTTGTCTTTTTTAACCAGCAAACTAATTATATTTTTGTTCTCATTTCAGGACACAAGTTTCCCATTATTTAATAAACTGTGTTCCTTTAGTTTTGGTGTCCAGTTTTCGTTATTGTCCCCGTTTGTATCCTCTCCCCCCCCAGACCCGAGCCGGGTTTAACCACAGCAGACGCAACATGGGGGCTCGTCCGGGATCTGTTGATTTTTTTCCACACGTGCACACATCCTTTCTACCTGTGTGATCTATTCCTCTGACCTCACCTGCCTAACAATGAACACTCCAGAAGGAGTTTGGAGTTGCTTAGCAACCACATCACCCAGCAAATGGGCTTTATGGCTTAATATGTGTTCACCCAGAGATAGAAACACCTGATTATACAGATGCGGGTGAGAACCAGGTTGTCAGTCATTTTTACTTTACCAGAAATGGATTTTCACTGGTGTGTACAAATTTCAGTGACTTGTCAGTTTGTGGCGGTGGGGACATTTTTGCTCAAAGGTGTAGTAAATCTGATCTTTCAGTCCAGGACTTCTGCAGGTCACAATAAAGACTTATAGGGGAAAGAATTTTGGATTGTTGATAAGTTGATGAGTTAGGCTTGTTTGTACTTTACTGGACACGGCCTGGTTGAAGTGTTTGGAAAAACCAGAGCAGACCTCAGTTCTGACAATCATATCTTCCATTCAACTTAAAATGAAGTTCTTAACCCCTCACAGCCGCCCCTGTACCTCACTGATCTCCTCCACGTAGCTGGAATTCACTCCCCTAAATCTTTGACAGCTCTTTCAGCCTAAAGTGATACACTGCATGCATTTGGGCTCCTCACCATGTTGGAGCCCTTTTTGAACCAGGTGAGAGTGAGTGGGGGGTTTCCAGCCCATTTGCAGTTGAGCGTGACGTCCGAGTCGACATCGACTGTTTTTGGCTGCGGTTCCACTAACAGGATCGGCCCAACTGTGGACAGAAGAGAGAAGAGGAGGTTAAAATGGAATAAACATGGTTTAGGTCAGGGATCCCCAAACATTTTCTTGTGAGGGCCACATGGCGGTTTTCTTCTCTGATGCGGGGCCGGGGTCGGTACAAGAGTGAAAATCACAGGATGCATCTAAACCAGGGTCACGGTTTTAGGGTCGCGGTTCGGATCATTTTTTGGATCAGTATAAAGTAAAAAAAAAAACAACAGGGAAAAACAAGAATATAAAAGCCTAAAATTACTTTTTCTTTAAAAGCTTTAAAACTTTTATAAAGTACTTCAAAACATAAATATACACTCACACATCTCTGAACTCAGAACATAAACAAACTTGTACAAACCTCTAGTTTCTGGTAACATTTACATGTCTGAAGACCAAATCTACAAAGACTGAGAGAAAAAAGCTGATTATGCTATTTCTCCTGCTTCTTTCTGTACGATTTTCAGAACATAAAAACTCAATTAGACTTTCACTGATTAGATTAGCAACAAACCTTTAAATATATTCATAGGCTGTGTTTTAATCTTTTAAATTAAGTTTTAAAAAATTTGGAGTTTACATAATATTTTAGCAACGTGCTAACATTTTTGGCTATTTTTTTTTTCCTCATTAATTTTAGGCTATTTTGGAGTTAAGCTGATATTTAAGCATCAAGCTGGTTCTTTTAGCTAATTTGAAGTTTATTTGAGGCAAACTAAATATGTTTGCAAGATTGGCGTTTATTAGAGATTTTTAAGCAATTTTATTTCAAAATTTTCTGAAATTTAGGTCAACTTCAGCACTCTTCCATCACAGGTAATGCAACACTTAAAACAAAAAGTCAAACTTTGCAGGTCTTGATCGTATAGCCAGACTGAAGTAAAAAAAAATCCTGCATCTCTGATAGGTGTTGGGGTCAGCTGTTCCAAATGTGGAGGAGGGCTGGATCCAGTTTGGGGACCCCTGGCTTAGGTCATCCCGTCAGAGATGGGATGGTTAATGAATGACTCACACTGAACGTCCACGAGGATGCTGACATTGGTCTTCCCCACAGCATTGAAAACCAGGCAGGACACCGGCTCAGTGAAGAAGGAGTGGTCCGCTTTGGTGGTAAACACGCTCTCCCTGGCGCCCTGGAGCACCACGCCGCCTTTAGCCCACCTAGTGTTGACAAGGAAAACTCAAATGGACTCTGAGATATTTCCAACTTTAAATTTGGAGGCCGGAGAGATTCAAGGAACTGAGGGGACTGACCTGTAGCCCATGATGGGAGGGTTGGCATGAGCCTGGCAGGTAAAAGTGACTCTGTCTCCTTCCAGGACAGAGCGTGGTTCAATGGACAAGGTCACTACTGGTGGATCTGAGAAGGAAACAGTTTGATGTGATGTCAACTCTCATGCTTTAACTTTTCAACCGTTAACACGATCATTCCAGTAGATTCTTCTAATTCAGAATCTACTGGAATGATCTCGTTAACGGTTAAAAAGTTATGGTATATCAAAGGGCATTCTGGGTAAAGATGAAGCAGCCTTACGATGCACGTTAAGGGTGACGGTTGTGCTTTTGCCAGTGGGCACGGCCAGGTTGGAGGTCACGCAGCTGTAGTTCCTCCCCGTGTCGGTGTCGACGGGGTGGATAGGGAGGTGGCTCCGTGTGGTCACCCTCTTCCTGTCTGCAAGCACCTCCTATGGGGGGAAGGGGAGGGGAGCGGTCAACACACACACGCGTGACGTGACGTTGGTTTGTCTGAAAGTTTGTCAAACTCGCCGTGATGCTGACGGCGCCCTCCACGGGGAGCCCGTCTTTAAGCCACTCGATGGTGGAAGGTGGTTTGGCCCCTCGAGACACACAGCTCAGGTTATAGGACTCGCCCGCATTCAGCAAGACCTCCGGACCGCCGTCGATCACCGGATCGTCTGGAGGGACTGCAGCCGAAGAGGACGCTCATAACTTCACATGTTCTTCTCACAAACCTGCTTTTAGGGCTGCCGCGATTAGTCGACTAATCTACTGTTAAAATAGTTAGCAACTAATTGAATAGTCGATTAGTCATTGTTTTATTTTATCTGGAGTCAGAGTTTAGTAAGTTGTGAGAGTTAAGCACCAAAAAATGTACTTTTGTTATATTTGAGTCAGTGAGAGCAAAACTTTATCTTTAGTGAAAAATAGTTTCTTGTTTCAGAGGAAGACCTCATTTAATGTAATCTTGTTTTAATACCAGACACTAAAGAAGGACAGAGGCAGCACGATTCATGAAAACTATCATCTTACTTGTGTGAATGCTTATTAAGCATTCGGTACTGAGGTTTTATAATGTTAATTCGGAGTTAAGCAAATATTTAGCAACATGCTAACATTTTTTTGGCAATTTTTTTTATCTACTAAGATTTTCATAGGATAATTTATTACCTAGCTAAAGGCTAACGTTTTTGACTAATTTAGTTTTCTAAGGATTTTCAGGCTATTTTGGAGTTTGGCTAGTATTTAAACAATGTGCTAATTTTCTTTTGCTAATTTGTCATCTACTGAGGTTTTTTAGGATAATTTAGAGTTCAGCTAATATTTTAGAAACATACTAACGTTTTTGGCTAATTTATTATCTACTGAGATTTTAAGGGATAATTTAGAGTTTAGTTTCTATTTCAGCGACAGATTAATTTAGTTTACTGAGGAATTTTTGGCTACTTTTGAGTTTAGCTAGTATTTAAGCAATGTGCTGTTTTTTTTTTTTGGTTAATTTGTTATCTGCTGAGTTTTTTAGGCTAATTTGGAGTTCAGCCAATATTTTAGCAAAATGCTTACGTTTTTGGCTTATTTTTCATCTACAGAGATATTTTTGTGATTATTTGTAGTCTAGAATCTATTTTAGCAAAAAGCTAAAGTTTTTGATTAAATTAGTTTTCTTAGGATTTTTAGGCTATTTTAGAGTTTAGCTAATAATTAACCAATGTGCAAGCTTTTTTTGCTAATTTGGCATCTACTGAGGTTTTTTTATGCTAATTTGGAGTTTTCGCAAATTTTACAAACATGCTAACGATTTTGGCTAATTTGTTGTCAACTGAGGTTCTTATGTGATAATTTAGAGTTTAGCTTCTATTTTAGCAAAAGGCTAACGTTTTTGACTAATTTAGTTTATTGAGTATTTTAGGCTGTTTTGGAGTTTAGCTAGTGTTTAAGCAATGTGTTAGTTTTTTTGATTAATTTGGAGTTTAGCTCACATTAAATTTTTGCAAAATTGGCATGCATTCAGGACTTTTAAGCAATTTCACTACAAATTTTTCAGAAATGTGAGTCAAATTCAGCTCTTTTTTTAAACTTCTTTAACAAAACGTCTAGTCTTTTAGCAATTTTAACATTTTGCAAATAACTTCTGCATTTTAAGTAAATCCCTACAACAGCTAGAGTAAATTGCGTCACAATTTTCAGCAAAAATTATTCACTCCAGCATTATCGCTGATTCGTCAACTAATCTGTGATTAGTCGACTGTTATTGCTTGTGGCGGCCCTTGTGTGCACAGGAGCTGAAACCTACTGAGGACAGTGAGTTTGGCTCTCCTGGACCTCAGGGCGGCGTCTGGGGCCTGACACTCGTACACGGCGTCATCAGATAGATCGGCTGACAGGATCTCCAGGTTGTACTGACCCGACTCCTGGACACGCAGCACACGGTACCTGGGCCAGGCTGGGACACAAAAACATTTGGAAAAACAAGAAACATAAGAGCCTGTAAGTTTATCCAAGACAGTTATTCCCAGATACCAAGGATAATTTCATCTGCCTTCACCATCCTTTCCATTTAAACTTTCTAATAACAAGTAAGCGTAGATCACATGCTGGAAGCTGCCCCTCTGCCCATGTGGTCTCAGACACCATGCAGCTTGTTACAGCTCCCGCTGATTAGAAAACAGCGGATCTGTGTCAGGAGCAGGATAAAGCCTACATCAGCCTGGAGGACAGCCGACACACACGGCCACATGATGCGACCGATATGCACACAAATAGACTCTCATATTTGCACAGAAACACACTCCAATCATCCCTTCCCCCAACTGGAATTCTGACCACCAGGGGGCGCCCGTGCTCCCTTCAAGCAGCAGGGGGTGGAAAGATGAATGCATTATGACAGCAGCATTTATGGAGTCAGAATGTGCAGAATGAACAGATTCCATGTGAAGCTCTCTGCCGCTGCTCCGCGTGTGCAGCCTCTGAGGCGAGCAGCAAAGCTCGCCTAAACTTGCATGTCCTTCTGTCTGAGCGCATCTGTGCATGCGTGTGCCTCTCATGTTAGTGCATTTGCATGTAAAATGTCGAGGGACAAGAAAGTGCACGAAAAGCCCAGAGTGTGGGGCGTGCAGTGGAGGGAGGGGGGGACACATACATACAGAGAGGACTGTGTTCATTCAAATGTTTTTATAAAGCTTCGGCTTGAAGAAATGGGCCATTATAGTACTAATATGATTAAAGCAAAGTTAAGAGAGAAGACACAGAAAAAAGAAAGGGCAGACAAGGACAGGCAGGAGGAGAGGAAGAAGGGACAAGGAGAGACGAGGTAGACGAGTTAAAAGAAGACTATGACAGAAGGCTCAGAGCACCAAAGGTAGACGGAGAACCAGAGCAGGAGGGATAGATAGAAACAAGGAGTATTACATGAGGAGGTCACAAAGGAATATCTTGACAGATACAGGAGAGCAGCCATGAACATTTCACAGTACGGATGCGCCAAAATATCAATACTGCGATATATCGCAGTATTTAGCCCTGCGACTGATTATAAATCTTTTATTTTCATTTAAAGAGGCTGTAAGACGTTATATTTGTCATCCTTAAGTGTCTATTATGTGTTGCACAAAAATAAGATGTTTATTATGATTGTGTTCAGGCTAAAGAATAAATGGGGATATATTTTCCTAAAATGTATGTGTTCTGTTATATATAGTGAGTTAAGGAACGACCTCTAACCCAATGCTACCACATTCTTTGGAGTATAAGTCGCATACTTGTTTTTGCATTGTTTGTTCGGGGGAGTAATTTATACTCTTGATACTATTTGTGTTTTTTTTAAATATAAATAGGCTTGAATATTTGTTATTTTCCCAATAAGAACTGGTTGCATACAGAAGTGGCAGAGAACGGAGACCACTTCTATTTGGCGCCCTTTTTAACCTATGGTGTAGTTCACACCAGACTCGAAGTGCCGCGGTCCTCCGCGGTCCTCCGCGGTCGGCATGTGCAGCGCAGCGATCTCTTCGCCGTCTGGTCTATTTTTGCGTTAATCCTGGCACTTCGTTATCATATTTTTGTATCTAAACAGACTATAGAGATGAAAATACAGTATTCCCTTTTTTTTGTTTTATACATGCATGAAATTTTATTTGGCAGGCTGAATTTTTTTTTTTTTAAACTTGCGAACCGCTAAAAGCGTCTTGTGTTGGACAGATTTTAATGTCCCAACAGGGGTTTATTGTATATAAACCCCTGTTGTATTTTATACTAAACTTTATTTATATTGATTATGTTGTATCTTTTTTCTTTTTTTTTTGACTGGACAGAAACAAAGAATAGAGAGGTGGGGGGGGGGGGGGGGTAGTAGTTAAAAGGCTAGTAGTCCACCCCCCACAGCGCACTGCAATACTACCACCCTCCCCTTCAACCTTGTATGAGGAAGGGGATAGGTTGAGAGCAGTTGGCAGACTTACCCCCGATGGTGGACTGCCCCCCCCAACGTTGGACCCAAGTTCCCCCAGCCCAGGAGCCCCACCCCCAGAGGGCAAACCCCCCAGGCCCAATCTGATCGGTTTCTTCCTGAACTTTGTGGAATTTTTATTATTTGCGTGACGATATTATTATTATTGCTTTTATTTTTTCCTTCCTCTGACTAATGTGGAACATCAAGTCATCAAACTGGGTCACAGAGTGTGACGAACAGCCTGAGACGTTTGAATCCACAGAGACATGGAAGTACCGCTGAAAGCGCCATCATTTAGACGCAAGCTCTGTAGTAGATGGTGAAGCTCACAATACCAGGAGAGTTCTGAATGATCTCATGAACCCAGACATGGAAACATGATTACTGATGTTTTTGTAGAGCTCTTCAGAGTAAATGAATCTGATCTCTCATCTTCTGTATTTTCTATTTATAATTTATAACACATGAAATTTACTGTCAATGCTTTCATGTACGAGGCCAAAAACGTAACGGTAGCTCCTCCCACACACATGAGGAGCGTCTGTTTATGAACACGTTTTTGGACGCCACGAGTATGATGCATGTCAAAACAAGCAGTGACGTGAATTTGACACATAAATTGTGTTTGGTGTGAAGACAGAATTATGACAGGATTGTTTATGTGTTGCACGTTTCTTTCAAAAAGATGACTTAAACATGATTTTTGCTTCTTTATTTTGCATTTTTCATCCTAAAGCAAAGTTTTCATTGGTGTCTATTTGTGGTCTTCAAAAATCTATAAAAACAAGTACACAAATACAGATACTGTGTGAGTGTGTGTATCAGAACTTTGTTTTCGCTAGTGGTCAGAAGGTCCTGAGCGGACAAAAGGTAAAATCCTACACCAAAGTTTTGTAAGATATCTATTAGTGGTCCTAACAATTATATAGAAACATGTATGCACACAAAGACACACTGCATATCTGTGTGCAGCTACAAAATTATTAGAAATTATTTTTTTTTAATTATTTCCTGTTTTCATTTCTTAATATTCTTTTATATTAATTATATTTTATTTTAAAAACAGGCTGTTTTTGACTAGTTTAGTTTACTGAGAAATTTTAGGCTAGTACTTTGGAGTTTAGCTAATATTTTAGCAACATGGTAACGTTTTTGGCTAATTTGTTATCTACTGAGGTTTTTTTAATTCTAAATTAGAGATCAGTTACTATTTTAACAACATGCTAACCTTATTGACCAGTTTAGTTTACTGATGAATTTTAGGCTATTTTAGAGTTTAGCCAGTATTCAAGCAACAAGCCAGGTTTTTGTGGCTACATTTTTAGGAATTCTAAAATTTAGAAAAAAGTTTATTTGAGTATACGTAATTTTTTTCTATTTTAGACACAAACACAAAACATAGGTAAACAACCTTATTTTTTGTTCACAAACATTTATAGCAACATTTAGTAAGATGAAAAGCCATTTTCACATAAAGCGATTACTTTAGCAAATGAGCATCTTAAAAAATTTCATCAAAAGAGTTTCATTAATAGTCCAGAATGCTTCTCTATAGCGGCTGATGCTTATTCCACATAATTAGAGATTTTTTTGTGCCGACATACAGAACTGTGATAAATCTACTATTGAGCTTTACCTGGTAACTCTGTTCAGAAATGTCCTGTGATGATCCATATAGTGTAGCTACCTACACTTCTATCAACTAATCCGACTTACATTTTTCTAGAATAATTTCTGATGCTGCACTTGCTGGTCAATAGTGTTCTTTCTTTTGTAACTTTTCATACGTACGTCATTTTATGTCATCTCCCTACAAATATTTGCAAAAACTTGCTGGGCTTTCAAAACTTCTATGTCTAACTTCTCTTTCCTTTAACTTGTCTTTGCTTTAACAGAATATGACTAATATAGTACTTTATTAAAATGCAGGTAGAAAGAGTGTCCAGCTCAAGGGTTATGGCAGAGAAGTGAGTAAACAATACGAGGTTAGATAAGCGTGCACAGAGCGATATGAGTGCTGTAGAGGAAATTTGCCAGTTTCAGCGATACACGCATGATAAATTGCATAAACATTATCATTTGCATTATGTGAAGTTGAGGAACATCTAGCAGCGACTCTCATCAGTATAATGCATAACCACTTTTCAAGCACAAACAGTTCACGACCTGAGAACTTTCCAACCGTCAATAGCATCTTCACAACCTGCGCGAAACCTTTGCTAGCTCAATCGCAACTTTCTCTAGTCATTGGCGTGAATGCTTTGGTTTCACACCAAATGAAATATGGATCACCAGGCAGGCATTGTTCCTTGCAAGGCTGAGAAGGTCCATGACAAGTGTAACTGTTCTGTTTGAGCCTCCAATCATACTTTACTTTGTTTCCCTCTGTCCTTCGAGTACAATGTCCTGGATATTGCAGGTAGACGTGACCGCATAGACGTAGCTGCGGTTGGATTTGGATCAGGTGGAATGTTGATAGAGGGCTATGCGAGAGCAAGTGCACCACGAGGCAACTGAGTTTCTGCATGCTCTATAATGCAATAATAATCTGACTGGCGGCTGTTTTGATGTCTCCCTTCTGAGTACCAAGACTGCGCTTTGCTGACTTAAGAAAATCGATCTGCCAAACGTGAGGCCTTCGACATCTCCCTATAATGGAAGCCAGTTCATGTTCTATGCAGCCTGAGAGGAGCAGCATAGATATCTGACCCAGTGCAGGAAAAACAGAACAATGAATGTTTTTTTAGCTGATCAACACTGTTAATTGTAACCTCTGTTTTTTAAGCTAATCAAGGTGATCTGTGCGTAAACCAACCCAGAACTAATTGTTTAACCTACAGTAATTACTTTTGTCTTGACCAATTAACATGATAGAAGTTTCAGTAGATTTTGAACGGAGACAAAAGTGGAGGTGAACTTTAAATGCTCAAAGGGTTAAACAGATATTGTGCCAGATAATTGTCTCCAATCTTCTTTTTATAATGATTCAACGCTCAAGATACAGGTAGACAGCGTGCGTGGAATAGTGATCTATTTAGAAACAAAGTCACCAGGAGGTAAAGGATAAAACTTGTTGTTAGCATTCCGATGCTGACAGAACAAGATGCCTCTACGTTATCGGGATAATATTGAAGCTAAATTTGCTCCACTTCTGGTAAAGTTCAGGTCGCACACTACAGCCTATGGGAGCTGTGGTAAGCCCTCGCGGGCACCTGATGTTGCAATACATGATCACCCTTCAGTTCTGTTGAGTCCAATTGTCTTTGTCATGCTTCATCTGACAGCAAACCAGCGGCTAACATCGGGTGGCTAATGCTTATTGAAGGCCGCGTTACCATCAGACCTCACCGTGGAGGACCCCGACCGTGCTGACCGCACCGTTGCCGCTCTCCGATGCTCAGGGGTTCTCAGTGTTATGAAGAGTTGAGATATGGATCAGAACTTGTTTTTGAGTGAGAGCAAGTTCTCTTTTCGGCTGGGTTTGAAATCACATTATCATTGCAAAATGCGTTACAGTAGGCACCTTTTTGAAAAACTGGTTAAGCATGGAGGCATCATTTTTAAGCCATTTGACAAAGTTGTGTGTCATCGTGATTGTTTTGTTGTTCTATGATAATTAATATAGCTTGAGAGGACACGATTTTACCTTTTGTCTTCAGACAACCTCATGACCTGGACCTAAAACAAACAAACTTCTGACAGCCTGTGACCATTTAAAATTCAACACCTACAATAAGTTCTGATAAGTGCACAGTGTGTAAATACATGTGTGTGTGTGTGCATGTATGTGGAAGTTTATATGGAGCAGAAATGAAATAGTTATCCTTTCATCCTTTCAATAGTTGACCTTCGTCTTTAGAAGCTCGTCTATCTTCCACTGGTTACCTGTATTAATGTCCTCTATTTAAACCTGTTATCTGTATAAAAAGACTGCAATCTGTCCACTATGACTAAGACCAAAGAGCTATCGAAGGACACCTGTGACAATAAGGAAGCAGCTGGATGAGGACAGCTCAACTGTTGGAGTAATTGTAATAATATTTCTGGTACTTCCGGCAGGACAATGATTCCAAACACATTGCCCGGACAACCAAAGAGTATGGGTTAGAAAAAAGAAAAAGTTGCATTCGTGAAGACAAAATTGTATTCATAAATGCAAGTTTATGTACAAAATGTACATTTTGGATGGAGTTGAAAGTCTGTTTTCCTACAAAAGCTCCAAAGCATCAGAACTCCAGTAAAGATCTGTAATGAAGAATGGACCAAAATAGCAGCTACAGTGTTTAAAATCCTTCTAGGGTTATATTACATAGTATTGTCTTGAAATTGAGTCACAACATTTAGAGTTAGAATCTTCATCAGACCGATGACGCCAACCTTTACCAACATTCAAACTATTGAGGTGAACTTTAGTTATTGACCAAAAAACACATCCTTTACACAATTGAGTCACAGTAGAGTTGTCTCTTCCATGGAGATCATCTTTTTAGGTGGGATGATTCAATCATTGTCTCAACTTGAAGACCAGAAGTAGAGAACAAACCTCTGTAAGATGTAGAGTTGATCTTTTATAGATAAAAAAGTCAACCAGGAAATAACTTTATGATAAAATGGTTTTAGTTAGCAGCTGCTGACCTGACACTGAACTAAGATGATTTATTTATCATGATTAATTATACAAAGCATGGCTTACATTAAGGCTGCTCCATCTTCTGTCAGTAAAGTTTCCTAGTTTGTGTCCTACAGACTAGAGGTGTGCCAAAATATCTAAATTGCGATATATCGCAATGTTTAGTCCTGCGATTTATTCTCGATGGGTTCTCACCAATATTTGTCTTTTATTGTAATTTGAAGAGGCTATAAAACGTTATATTCTTCATCCTGAAGTTTACAGATAATTCCAATTCAATTTGTGTCAATGGTTGTCAAAGACAGTATTACTGATTTACAAAAAAGTGTCTATTTGTTCAAGCTAAAAAAAAATGGGGATGTTCTTCTAGATCACATGTGTCAAAGTCAAGGCCCGGGGGCCGGATCCGGCCCTCCGTGTGAATTCTCCCTCCAGAGAATTTTATTTTATTGTTATTAATGACCCGATTTTATGTTGTACTTATTTATAACTTGTATAATTTTTCTTTTTATTGTTCATAATTATATAAAAAAGTTATAATTTTAAAGTTTTAAAAACTGGCATTCTGATAGTTTTTTGGACTATTTTGACATTTACTAAGTTTTTTTTTTAGGATATTTTAGAATTTATCTAATATTTCAGCTACATGCTAGCAAATTTAGGCTTTTTTCAGTTTTTTAGGCTGTTTTGAACCTGCATGCTAGCTGTTTAGGATAATCTCGTTTTTTTTTTTTTTTTTTTTAAGGTAATTTGGCATTTAGCTAATATTTTAGTGGGCCAGCATCTGCAGCTATAAGTTTTAGCTGCCAAATTCAGCTTACAGCATTTACACTTTTAAAGATTTAAAATTTATAATTATAGTGTTTCTTAATAAATGTTTACCTAAGCTGTGTTGAATTTTTTGCACCTTCTGCATTAAGTTTGACACCCCTGTTCTATTTAATCTAAATTATGAGAGATGATTTTTAACAATACTCGCAGTATTGCGAAATCATTGGTATCATGAGCCATGTATCACGTATCGCATCATGAGGTATCCAGTGATTCCTAGCCCTGATATAGACTAAATGATATGTGGTTTAAAGTCAGCAGAGAGTTTACATAGAAATCTGCTGAATTTGTGGTTGTAGATGCTGAAAAATGTATATGAAGTATATAGGGCAGATCCATTGGTGCATGTGAGATTTTTCTGCTTTTATGAACCTAACCAGCTGAAAACTTCTGACCTCTCGGTCAACCATCAAGACGGTGGCAGAAAACTGTCCCACTCTGACCCTGTGCTCTGCAAAAACAGGAGAAAATAGCATTTCCTCCTCGTTCTGCAGAGGAGTAAACAACCTTAGCGAACAGACATGAATTTTTCTGGCGCCAGAAATAGGGAAAAAAAAGAAGAGTCTAAAAACATCAAAACCATCTCAGTCACATGCTCAGCGCCGCGCAGAGAGGCTGAAGTCTTACCCCGGAGGTCCTCGCCGATCCCCAGAGCCAAGCCATCCTTGGTCCACTGAACAATGCCGGAGTAGTTGAAAACAACACAGGACAGGATCACCCTCTGGCCCCGGACCACCGACTGGTCTGCCGGCTCCTGAGAGAACCTCGCCGTCCTCACTGAGGGGATTGGGAGGAAAGAGGCGGAGATAAGTCAGAAAATGTTCTGCAGCTTCACAGCCCCTCCAGCAAATGATCGCATTTGTTTATTTTCAATGGTTAATTGTTTAAAACCCGCATTCCCCCAGCAGCGATGGACTGCTATAATTACCACCTCAGCTGCTGGCGGCCATTAACCGAGCAGCAGCTGAGCAGCGAGAACAGGAGAGCAAATCACCACGATAAAGGAGAGAGGAGTTAAAAGCTGACTCAGGATCAAACAGCTTCAGCCACAAGGTCTGTTCGTGGCCTGCTTCTTCTCGCTCAAAACTCCTCCCTCTCGTCTTTCTCCGTCTTCATTCCTGACCGTGAGTCATCTCTGAGGCCTCCGCTCCCCAACCAAAGCTACAGGGGCTGTCATTGTCTGCTAGACTCTGTAGCTCCAGTGCCGTGCGAGCCCACCGACCGACCATCTGACCAAACATGAAGAAATGCCTGCTTCTGCTGACACGTTGTAAGTAGCTGTCCCTCCAAGGGACGACAGCGTAAAAGAGAGACTGGAGAGGATGTGCCTCAAATGTTCCTCCTCTTGGAATTTCAGGGAAACTCAAGCAGCAGATCTGGAGTGTCAGACTCAATCCTATGAGGGGCCAAAATCCAAAACACACCTCAGGTCGCGGGTCAAACACTGTAAAACTAAAACTACGTTTTTAAAATATTTGTAAACTACATATATATCATTACCTGAAATAATGCTAGTTTGAATGCTGAGAGCTGAATGTGGCTGATGAAGATTCTGAAATTGATAGATAACAACACTTAACAACACAGCCAAATTAACCTAAAAAACTTAAAGAAAAAAACGCAGGTTATCCAACACAGCTAGCATGTAGTGGAAAAAACAGCTAAACTTCAAAATAGCCTAAAAAAATGAAAAAAATCCTAAATTTGTCAAAACAGCTAGCATGTCAAAATTAGCCTAACTCCAAAACAGCCAAAAAAAACAAAACGAAAAGCTTAAATTTGCTAAAACCGCTAGCATGTTGCTGAAATATTATCTTATCTCCTAAATAATTTTTATAAAGTTTGAATTAGCCAAAACAACTAGCATGTAGCCTCAATATTAGCTAAACTCTAAAACAGCCTACAAAAAAAAGCTAAATTATCCAAAAGAGCTACCATCTAAATATTTGCCTGACTTCAAAACAGCCAAAAATGTAAAAAAAAAAAGCCTAAATTAGCAAAAAAGCTGTCATGTAGCTGAAATATTAGCTAAACTTCAAACTAAAAAGCTAAAAGCTAGGAGAATTTAAAAAAAATTTAACTTTAAAACCATAACTTTTTAACATAATTAGGAATAATAAAAAGTCTGGAATATTATTCCAGAATAAATCAATTTAAACCTTAAAGAACTTTCAATATTTTATTCTCTATAAAAATATATTTTGTCAAAATTCTACAAATAAGAAATGAGCGCAGGATAACATCAGGAGATTAATAACAATAAAATAAAATGATCTGGATAGAATTACCCGGAGGGCCGGATCCGGCCCCCGGGCCTTGACTTTGACACATGTGCAGCAGATCATTCGGCCACCCCTGCACTGCACTGCACCCTCTCCGTCCTCTGTTCTGCTCTCCCGCCATCACGCTGGATGTCCTTTACCCAAATTGCCTGGCGTCTCTCTCTGCTCCTGCAGGCTATATGTATGCATCCCCACTCGCCTCCTTCACTTGCTGCCTATGAATGTCCTCTGGCCCGTACCTCTCCTCTTCCACAGCCTCCTCCTCTCTATATCCATACATAATGGCGTGCATGTCCTTTTTACCCATCATGCTTTCTATTTCTGTGCTCACTGGTTGGAAGGGGGTTAGAGGCGGACTGTCACAACTCATTTATCACATTAAATATCACCCCTCCAGCAACACCCCCCCTCCTCTCATTCCCTGATCCACCCATCTCCCCCCCCCGCCTCTTACCATTTACATTTCTCACTTGTCTCTACTTTTTTTATCGCCTTCTGCTTCCCTGACACTCTACCCTCACGAGCCCCCACCCCAACCCCCCAGCACCTCTCCAAAGGTATATCTTTTTTTAAAACCTGCCATATGCCTCTGCACCCCTGCTTCCCGCTTCCCCCCTCATAAAGCTCGCAGCCCCGTCTCTCATCCTCCCCGCCGCCGCCGCCTCATATTTATCATGATTTATAAAGGTGCAACATGCCCGCCGTAAGAGAGGGGAAGCAGTCGAGCACAAACATTTCCACAGCAATCACAACCTTCTGACAACGCGGTGCATTAATATTCCAAAGATAGAGGAGATGGGGGGGGGGGGGGTGCATGGGGAAAAGGCAATCAAAGATGGAGCTCAGCTGCACACGTAGCTAGAATAATTTTATGGGAAAAGAAAAAAAAAAAAAAACACCAAGACCTTAATTTGTTCCCTGAGGAACACCTAAATTAACCGAATAAACTAATGAGTTAAAGTAAACAAGCCTAAATTATGGCAAAAATGAAGATGGAAGACATGTGAAAAACTGCAACCATTCAAAAAGTACCTACTGTACTGTCAAATGTGTTCATTCTAGAGATTAATTCTGTCTAAAAAAGATGTGACATTAATGAAAGAAATAACTATTAATTAGGGCTAATTATTGATAACAATTTCCAAAAACTATTCGATGTTATTCATGAGAAACTGGATTGATTCAATTCTGATTTTTTGATTCTTCAATCAAATTAGATTCAATTTTTAGTTTACACATTAATACACATTAGTTTAGAAATAAATTAATAATCTATATCTGTTTTGAATACACCGTATTTTCTGGACTATGAGCGACTACATGTTTCCCAGGTTTTGAACCATGCGGCATTTACAAATTCTCTGAATTTTTCTTCCACGTCTAGGGGGCGCTCTAACCGGAATTAGAATAAAAAATAAGAAAAATGAATGCGAAGAAGAATAGTCTACTCTACTTTTTCTTTAGAGGACAGAACACACACAATATTTGACTATATTACCAAATTACTTCAGAAAATCACCATGGAAACCACACAAAGAAGTTGGTATGATTCAAGTTTTACATTGAAGATGAGTTTGCTATCTGCACACAAGCTTAGCGTCAATTAATCTATGGTGAAACGTTGGAGGCGGGATGAGCTCATGTTATGCCAAAAGTCGAGAAAAGTTTAAAGAGGACATAAATCAGATAGGTCTGAACTCAAAAAGTTCTGGAGGACTGGGTGAACATGAAGCGCAGGTGGAAAGACACTTGCAGTACAAAATCGTTCTGTACATGCAGTAAATATCAAATTTTTCAACATAGGTATCTATAGTCCTGTGCAGCCAGTATCTTTTTTTTTAAAGAAATATAGCAGATGCAGCATATATACAGGTGCACTCTGTGGTCCAGAAAATATGGTAATTATATTAATCTGATCCAGTTCACATCCTGTAAATGTATCAGTGAAACACTGATATTGTTAATATCATCCAGTGTTCCATGGATTCTCTAAAGGAGAAGTTCTAAATAAAATGTTCAGATCATTAACATTGGAAACATTGTTCTGCTTCTCCAGGAGGACGTTTCAGTTTGGACACTAGGTGGAGATCACTTTATAGCATTACACCTTATTCCAAAAGAAGAAGAAAGTCTGATGAAAAAAAAAGTTTGTGTTTTTAAAAGAGAAAATTAATTTAAAGAGGTTCATTTAGTCGACAATTTATGTTCAGGTCAATCAAGCGTTAGCATTAGCCATCCAATGGGAAATTTAATTAATCGTTAGCATCAAGCTAGTGAACATTAGTTTTACGTGCTAAATCGATTTATATTTCTATGAATCGATTATTGATCCGTTAAGTTTAAATTGATTCAAATCGATTACCTGATTTCATGAACCAGCAACTGGCTAACGTTTTTGACTACTTTAGTTTACTGAGGAATTTTAGGAAATTTGGGAGTTTAGCTGGTATTTAAGCAACGAGTTACCTGTAGTAAAAACATGTTTTAAGTATTTTGTGACTTCTTTCAGTTGGTTTTTAACATCACAATGATGCATTGCATCATGTTGTTTATATACTTATATATCAATATAACTTTACATCAATATTAATTTGAATCATTCCTTCATTTTGGAATAGAAATTTCAAGAATCGGATTAAATCGTTTGTTGACTCAAACTGTTTATTTGTGAATCAAATCACAACAAAAATGTTTGGTATGTTTTATCCAAAAGATTCAAAAATCCCTCTAACCCACGTGTCAAAGTCAAGGCCCGGGGGCCGGATCCGGCCCTCCAGATCATTATATTTTATTAACTGCTTTTTGCGAATTTTGGCTTTTTTAAAAACTTTTTTTAGGCTGTTTTAGAGTTAAGCTAATATTTACACGCTAGCTGTTTTGGCTAATTTAGGCTTTTTTTCCCAGTTTTAATGCTAATTTGGCATTCAGGTAATATTTTAGATAGCTATCAGCTTCAGCATTTTCAGCTATCAGCTTCAGTGTTTTAACTATCACTTTCAGCATCTTCAGCTATCAGCACTAGCATCTTCAGCAGCCAAATTCAGCTTACATCATTCAGCTAGCATTATTGAGTAATTGCTAATATATCTAGATCATAATTATGTCAAAAAGTTAAGCTTTTAAAGTTTACAAAATGTAGTTTTAGAGTGTTCAATAAATGTTTATTCTATTCGGCCCGCGACCTCAGGTGTGTTCCGGATTTTTGCCCCTTGTCCGATTGAGTTTGACACTCCTGGTCTAACCTCACACTTGGACCATCATGGTTCTGTGCTTGTACTTGGACTAGGGTCTTTTGTAGAGATGCCACAACTCTGTTTAATTTAACTGAATCATGGGGAAAGTGAATCGCTGTATCTCCACTCTGTTCAAGTATGTCTACGATGAAAGTGTCAATAGTTAAAAAGTATTTCTTACGTCACAAACGGGCAGACAGCTGGTTCCACGTGCAGCAGGCTTATTAGTTCACACAGGAGCTAAGCCCAGCTAAAAGTCCACAAAGCTAAATCAGGGTCATGCAGACAGAGGTCAATCACGAGCCTGGGATCATCCAAGAAGAGACTACAGTAGTCAGGGTTGAGATTGAAGATAGCTGAGCAGCATCCAGGAACTGTGCGCTGGGGCTTCTGGGAGATGTAGTGCAGTCAGTACTCTGGAGACTGCTCCCGCTGGTGACAGAGCACCGACTCCTGACACTTATTTCATTCCATTTCACCAGGTATAGTTTAATTCAACTGAAAAGTTTCTCTTGATTGTTACTTCTTTATTAGCAAATCCAGAAATAATTGTACGATTTTTTTTGTTGTCATTTTGTTTTGCAAACTACAAATCATAGATCGATCAAATAGAAACAAAACTGTAACCCAAAAACTGAGATTTGAACCGTATCTTGGGGAGACTGGATTATTGTATCCCTAGTTTGTTGGAACAATAAAAAAAAGATTGAAATAAACCAAAGTAGATTTGTGAAAACCATTACCTTTTATTTTAAATAGACCTTGCTGTTGGGCTCATCATTAATTTGGGAAAGAAAAGAAATCGTTTGACATTAGATCTGTCTGTGTTCATAAATAATATTTTAAGGAAAAAGGAGTTTTAGCTGCTGTCCGTCCCACTTTGCCTACATTTTCTTCTCATCAAAGCTTTAATCACAAGGACGGTGTGGAAATCAAAAAAGACTAAAAATCTCCTCTTTTTAAAGACATCTTTAACGTACGAGTTTTACTGATTTAAAGCATTTTGCAACCTTGACAGCAGCCCGAGGGCAAACAAATCCTCTCCTCCAACACCTGAGATGTGCTAACTAGAGGAATTCCCTCAACTGCCTCCGTAAACCGTAATAACATAATCCAAACTGAAGGCTTCTGATCGCAGGCTAAACAACCTGCAAAGAAAACACCCCTGCAAAGGCTAAAGACTGATAACACTGACTCATTCCAACATGTGCTCATCGCCTCCCAATTTCCATATTAACACTTGTCAACATGGGTGTACGTGCCTGTTTTAAGGCGATGCTCGACACATGTAAGAGTGCAGCAGAGATGGAGGGGCGCATGCGAGAGAGCTTGTATTCTTTTATTATGTGGGTTATGCTGCAGTGACATATTTAGAGTGTGTCCTGATTTCCTGGAGTCCTTAAGATACCAGCGGGAGGCTCCACACAAAGACTATGGTCACTGAGGGCTCTGGCCACGACCGCATGCACACACACCACTCAGCATCAACAACTGCGCTAACCAGTTCCTGTCAATTTACACACAAACACAACCACACTGAGCCCCAAGCATGTAATCAACACACAGAGGTGGTTTCCTGAACACGGATCAGGCCACGACGGCGGAGCGAAACCCCACGCCGGCGGAGCATCTTAATCTCCGTTGAGAATGGGTCTCCGCTTGGTCCAGGATTAGCTATGACCCTCATTAAAGTTTGGAAAGGGATTAGGATTAATCTGAGACTGAGGAGACAGAGCACCGCTGGTCGATAGTCATTTTTTTTAGACTGTTTTGGAGTCTAGCTAATTTTTCAGCTTCATGCTAGCTATTTTGGCTAATTTAGGCTTATTTTTTCTTTTTTTAGGCTATTTTGGAGTTTTGCTTATATTTCCGCGGCCTTCTAGTTGTTTTGGCTAATTTAGGCTTTTTTCAGATTTTATGCTAATTTGGCATTTAACTTATATTTTATTTGGCTATTAGCTTCAGCAATTTCAGCTATCAATTTCAGCATTTTCAGCAGCCAAATTCAGCTTACACCATTCACACTAGTAAGATCACAGGTAATGCTTTATATCTAGTTAGTTTAAAGCCAATGATGGTTAAGATGTGAGCTTTACATTCACTCGATTAGTCGACTAATTGGAAAAGGTAATCAGTGATTGGTCGACTATTAAATTAATCGTTTGTGGCAGCACTAGCGCTGGCAGACACGGAGACATCAGCGACTGCGTGTCAAAGCAGACACAAAGCCAGAGGCGTGCGCACACGTCGCCATGAAGAGTGACTCACCCACAGAGCAGGCACACGCCGCCGTGGTGGGAACGGCCACGCCAACTTATCCCCCCTGGCTCCACGTGATAGTGTTTTAATAACATGGTAATGAACCAACCATTTGTAACTGAAAGGGTATATGCATGCAGCTATTTTTAGCAGGTGCTGCAGAGATGCCCTCCATTTCTTTTTTGTCACACTCTGCTGTGGGGGGGGGGTGGCACCTTCTTCGTCTCACCTGGCTCAGAATCTCACTCCCAGCGCCTGCTTTACGCGTGCTATAAGCTAAAAATATTCCCATCCATGCGTCCATCACATCATTTTTTGCCTCAGGCCCCCTTCCTGTACTCTCCTGTACCCCAAAGCCAAAGTCTCCCTCGCTCCCGATCAACCAATCCCTCGCCACGACTGGATCACAGACTTACGTCACCATAGCAACAGCTGACGTATAAGGTAATTACCCACGAAAAAAAAAAAGTTTTTCAACTAGGGGTGTCTGCGAGCGCACCCATGGATTTGCATCTGTGTCTGATGAAACCCTCCCTTCTGCTCGGTACAGCCAGTTTTTCATGTAAAAAAAACTATTTTCTCAGTGACCTCATCCTCCCTTCCTCTGAATCAATTAATAGTCAGGCAGCCAACACTAGTGTCTCATTATGTCTTTTCTCAGCCTCTTTTTCACTGTACTCAATCTGTTCCAAATTGATTTCCTTATCTGCCTAATTCCACATCAGCGCTGCGTGTGGCCAGTGTGTTGGTACTATGGAGGAGAGCTCAGACGGAGATGCAGGCACTCGGAGAACAAAGCCACATCCACTGACGCTCACAAGTGCGACTGAGGATTACGTCATTGTTTAAGGACAAAGTTGCAGCCATGGCGCTCACTCGCTCCTGGCTCTGCATTTTCTCTGTTGAGTGTTGACGTAAATAAAATCAGATTTTTTTATTTTTTTAAATTAACTTGAACAGACTTGCGGACTTGGTGCATTCCTGCATGCAGAGGACTATCACTACCAATCAATCACATTTCCAAAACTCAGCTCCAACGAAACCTTTAGACTACCTGTTAGTTAATACATTAACCCTCAAATCCCAGATATTTGCAGTCTACAAATTAAAACATTCTTAAGATTTTCATAACTAACCATCCAGATGTTTCTGATGTCATCATGACCCATAGCAGCACATTCTGTTTCCACTTCGTCGTGGAATTAGACCCCTTTCACGGTGACGTCCAAATGCCGACAGGGAGAAAAATGTGAATAGTGACTTCTTGTTTTCGAGTGTAGAACAGCAAAGCTGATGGCTGAATGCTGTTTAACACCAAGTAAATAATAAAAGGTAACCTTACCAATTTCAACAGAAAAATTTCTGAATGTCCTGCTGAACTCTATTTTCATTTTCTGTCTTAGATCATTCATAAATCGAAATACAAATCTGAATTCACCTTCAATACGTACACGGACGTTCTATTGAAAATTTCGACCTTTCATTTGAGCAGATATTATTCTAACTGGTTCTATTTTGCTTGATGGTATTAAGTGCGATCGAGCACATTTAGCGTGCATCTGAAATATTAGCTAAACTCCAAAATAGCCTAAAAAATCAACAGAATGACAATTTTAAAAACTTTAACTTTTTTAACATAATCATAAATAATAAAAATGCTGGAATATTATTCCAGAATAAATCAACTTAAACCTTAAATAACTTGAAGTATTTTATTCTCTATAAAAATATTAGCGTAATTAGCACAAGATAACATCGGATCATTAATAACAATAAAATAAAGTTGGTTCTTGACTTTGACACATGATGTAACCTAAAGTCACAGTCGCCGTTTTGTGTGACGTCATGTGAAAAGGGTCTATTCCACCTGTGAATGTTTTTCCGCAACAACATGGCCGGCCGGCATGATGGCCATGCCTTAACAACCCGTCACCATGGTTACTGCGCTATAGGAATGAGCGGGAGGCAGCTGAGGCGGTAAAAAGGGGGCGACCCACTGAGGCTGCCGACACCGTTGTCAGTCAAACACAAAGGTGTCTCTCGGAGGTGGGGACGGAGCGGAGGGGAGGGGGCCAAAAGGGAGCCAGACAGAGAAAGACTCGGAGACTCCTTTCTTTGTTTGCCACATTGTCAGCCCGCTCAGTCCCTTCTTCTGTCGTGTTACCTTGCCGTCCTCCCCCTAGCTTGCAGTGAGCGACCTCTCTCATTCTTCTTCTGTTATGGCTTTGCCCCCCTCCGGTCCCTATTCACTGGCTTTTGTCCGGCTGGCATCATACTTAGGATAACCCTTCTTCTCCCGTCCACCTTCGACCTTACCTACCTTCAAGAACTCTCTTTCTTGATCAAAATGGATAGAGAGGCTTGTTTGCAGAGGCTGTGTCTTTTCTGATAGCATCATGAGTGCCTCTGTGGAGGTGTGCACACCTATTTTCCATGAATGCGAGAGCACCATTCTCTGGGGCTCCCCTCATAAAAGCATCTGAAGAGTTTTATTTGTACTGAACCTCTGTTACATTTTGTTGCCATAGCTACAGCCAGTGAGGACCACTGATACAATGATAGACATCGTGGCCATGGCAACCCCAGGATCAGTGGTGGGTAATATAATAATTCGTGAACGATGCATGTGACACATTACGGACACACGAATCTCTAGAAAGCCAGCAGCTCGCTGGTAATCCACAAACCTTTGTGCGCTCAGCACGCCGAGCGGTGGACAAAGAGCTCTACTCTGTAACCAAGGGTGACCAGACCAACAATGGCGGTCCTCTGGATAAGCTTGAACGAGGGGGTACAATACATCTGCTTCTCACGGTGTAACCTGCAGCGCACGAGTCGCCACTACTTTCAACTGGCACAATCAATTTCACAATGAATCCATAATTTCCAGCATAGGCCCCTTCCCCGTTGGCAGGTGGTGACCCCACACGGCGCGCTGATGCAGCTCTCAGTCAGGTTACGGCGCCGCGCAGAGACGGAATCCAGCAGCACCGTTTCACAAGCAGCGCCCCAGCAATAAATCACCACTTCCAAGGTCTGCTCTAATTCAATCCAGTGCAATCCAATTTTATTGGTATGTAGTGTAGCTTCTTGCAATGTCATCCGTCACAAAAGACATCCCATAAAAGCTTGGGGCCTTGACCTCCTGGAGAGTACAGATACATGCAGGAACACAAGGCCTCTTTGGAGACTGCAAACACCTGAAAAACAACACCACTGTTGGTTGGATAAATCCTAGAACAGGGGTGTCAAACTCAATCCCACAAGGGGCCAAAATCTAAACCACACCTTAGATTGTGGGCCGAAGATAAAAAAAATGTATTGAACACTTTAAAACTATATTTTTAAATAGATATATAGCATTACTTGCAATAATGCTAATGTCAATGCTGTAAACTGAATTTGGCCGCTGAAGATGCTAGTGCTGATAGCTGAAAATGCTGACGCTGATAGCCACTAAAATATTAGCTAAACGAAATTAGCCAAAAAAACAAAACAATAAAAACTTAGGTTAGCCAGAACAGCTAAGATGTAGCTAAAAAATCCCAAACTTCAAAATATCCTAAAAAAAACTGAAAGAAAAGTCTTGTTTTAGTAAAAACGGCTAGCTTTTAAATATTAGCATAAAGAACAAAAAAAAAGCCTAAATAAGCAAAAACAGATAACAGGAAGCTGAAATATTAGCTAAACTCCAAAAAAGTCAATTAAAAACTTAAAAAGAAAAACCAAAATTAGCCAAAACAGCTATTAGGTAGCTGAAATATTAAGTAAACTTCGAAACAGCCTAAAAAACTTTTTATAAAAAATGAATAAATTAGCCAAAACATCTACCATGTAGCTAAAAAAATAGCTAAACTTCAAAAAACAAGCCTCAATTAGCCAAAACTTATAGGATGTAAATATTCGCTAAACTCCAAAACAGCCTATAAAATATTAGTAAAATGCCAAAATAGTCCAAAAAACTATAAAACCGTAACTTTTTGACATAACTATGAATAATAAAAAGGCGGAAATATTATTCCATAATAAATCAATTTCAACCTTAAATAACCTTTAATATTTTACTCTCCATAAATATGTTTCGTCAAAAATATACAAGTTAGAAATAGGTGCAAGATAACCTCGGGTCATTAATAACAATAAAATAAAATGATCTGGAGGTCCATGACTTTGACACGTGTCCTAGACTTTACAAATCAACCAATATCAACCTTTATTGAATCGTAGTTCAGAGCAGTTCCAAAACATTTGATGGAGACGTTTGACGGTGAAAACAGTCCCTGCCCATTGAATTTTAATTTGAAGACTGTAAGTTTAAACTGAACCGTATGTTTCACCATTGAAAGTGAATCGCTGTATCTTTACTGAATCCCATAAGATCTACTTTTAAAGAATCAAATACATTTTGTGCAAAATTTAAGAAGGTAGTTTCATTCTGTATTACATTACACCAGATTTAGTATGAGCTAGGGGTGTAACGGATCGCAAAACTCACGGTTCGGATCGTGTCACGGTTTTAGGGTCTTGGTTCGGATCATTTTTCGGATCAGTAAAAAGTTATCCCGGACCAATCCGGTATGGATAACATAGGTCCGATTCGCATATTTGGTTTGGCAAAGATTTTACATCGGATGCCCTTCCTTACACAACCCAAAAGCTAAATTAGTCTTTGGAAACACTTCTAATCATATATTCCATAAGCATTTAAAGTACTTCACACACACAATATTTATATATGCAACATCAAAACATTTGGTCATTGAGGCCTATTTATTAAAACAAAACATATTTAAACTTTGAACACAAACAAAACGTTAAAACATGTAGTTTCTGATTACATTACATGTCTTTAGACCAAATCTACAAAAACAGAGAGAAAAGAATGCTGAAAAATCGTGTTGAAAATAATTTCTATCGGGAGTACCCCTTGAAATACAAATGTTCTCATTCCTGCTGCCTAATGCTCAAATTAAATCATAAATAAAACAGTATTAAAACAGTTTAAAACCCCCTTTTCCTGGTGATTTTTGATCTCTTTTGCTTGCCGTGACGGCACCGGCCAGTCCGTTATGGAGCAGCGTCTTTCTCCTGTGCGGGACAGTTGCTGTTCTTAATTGGGAGATTCTTTGGATCCAGAAATGGAAACGTGTGCCGATGTTTTTATTCAGCTCTTAAAGTTAAATAAACCTGGTATCTATCGATCCACTTCCTTCATTATGAACTCAAAAACAGTTTTTGACAGAAGCTCCTCCCACATGCAGCGGGATCTTCAGGTAAACAGACTTTAAGATAACCGTGAAGCAGCTGCTTTGGGGCTTGTCAAAACAAAGAGGATTTACATCCATCCATTTTCTAAACCCGTTGTATCCCTTACAGCAGGGGTGTCAAACATATGGCCCGCGGGCCAGATGCGGCCCGCCAAATGGTTTAATACAACCCAGTTGTGAGGAAAAAAAAATATAAGGATGTTGAAAAAAAGCAAGTTTCTTGCCCATTCCTGTGGAAAGTTATGATCCTTTAGCCCTTGTGCTATCTTAGAGGGCCCAGATGACCAAAGCCTCGCTGCCTCATGGGGTCCAGATGACCCCACCCCCCAACGTCAACATACCTAGGATAGCACAAGGGTTAAAGAAATGGCCACATTGCACAATTCCGCCACTAGGGAAAGCAAAGGGAAAGTAAAACTGGCATGACAAGAAATCAGAAAAAGAACTGCATATTTTTCCCACATCTGGTTAAGATGCAGTTAAGTTCCCTGCCAGCATCACCCCTGTTAAGTTGCTATAAAAATGATCAGGTGTGACACCACAATTATCAAAAAGAAGAAAGAATGACGTGGAGTGTCGAGCTTTCCAGGAAAAATGGACAATATAAAATAAAGATACGCATAACAAGTTGACTACAAGTTGTTCTGCTGTTATGTCACTGGTTCGGCCCATTTAAGATCAGATGGGTTGAATGTGGCCCCTAAACCAAGATGAGTTAGACACCCCTGACTTACAAGGTAACTGGGCTGCCGCAGCCTAACCCGGCCACTCTTGGGCAGGGGCGGGGTACACTCTGGACAAGATGCAGTTTGTCAAAGGGAAAATGTATCACTGCATCTCTAAGTAATTATGGTTCTGTTAAACCAGATGCTTTCAGATACACAACTGATGTCATTAAAATATGAAAAAACATACAATAAAAGTATTACAAAGTTATAAACCCTTTAAACTGTTTTCTTAGAGATCTTCCACAAGATAAACGCTAAATGTCTATCTTAGGCTGAGGAAACATTCATTTAGACAAAGCAGTGCTTTGAAAATGTGTCATAAATCTATGTACAAAACCATAAAATTTGTTGTTTACACATTTGTTGTCATACACAGGTAAAAATCATTTCAAACAATGAATTCCTGCTAAATGGCTTCTTTCAGTGACGTGGATGGAGCAAAGCTGACGGTGAGTTATAAAAACAAGTCAGTGTGGGATCTTGACAACCTTAAGCCATCTTTAGGCTTGATGTCTACACTGCTATTGACCTCACCACCAAATGTCTGGAACGGATAATGGTTTTCTGCTACAATTCTGAAAATGGTGTTGGCATTTTTTTTCAACTTACATCATATTGATAAAGAAGTCGTGATTTCCCTACACCCCTTTGCTTGGAACCATTGACAGTATAAGAGAATTGGATCTGGTTGTTTACTCTCATCCTCCACTTTGTTTGGCGATTGTGTAAGCTCACCTGAACTCTGGTCCTCTTGAGATCGGGGGTAAATGAACTCTGGTGCAGTTCACATCAGTTTATGATGGTGTCAAGATGGGGTCCTAGAGCCTAAATTCAAAGGAAGGGGATCCCAACCCTGGACTTTTAAATCTACTTTTATACTTGTTTACCCTCATCTTCTTGCTCTACTTGCTGCTTAATCACCTTGATCAGGTGCGATCAATCAATCAGAACCTGGAATTACACAACTCAGGAAATCAGCAGTGAGTTCAGAGAGAATGATTTTGGCCAGCTTTGAGGACCAGTAACGCAGCCTTGCCCTAGCAGACCCAGGTACTGGTCTGGGTACAGCTTTTTCAGCTAAAGAAGAAGTTATAATATGTATTAAGAATGAAATGTTTGCAGATCCAAGACAGAGAAGCATAGCGTATGGGGGCCGCGCAAGCGCCTATCCCATTTCGGGTAGCAACAGCCCCACTCCAGATCCAAATGTTCACGAACCTTTGGGCTCCAGTTTGATTAGTTTGAAGATTCCTCAAACAGACCAATGGAAATGAGGCTCATCTGTGCTTTGAACAGACTTCGGTGAGGTTTGCCCCCAGCTTAAAAGCATTAACCTCACAGCTGCACTCGTTGGGAAAACAACTGCACGGTATTGTTTTAATGACCCCGCTTGAGGATCATTGACGATTATTACCGCTAAGAGATAGCTACTCGTTATTTGTAGACCGCAGCCATTTGGCCCACAGACCGTTAGAATGCCGGCCGAGGGCACACGGACCGCTGCGCCTCCGTCTTAACCGGTTTAGTTGACCCTAATGGTATTATCATAAACGCAAGATGGATGGAGCAAGCCAGAAGTCTGTCTGAGCCCTGTCCCCACTCAGGGGCAGAAAGAGGGAGAGCGCAGAAATGAAGTGACATCATCAGCGCCGGCCACATTCCTGCAGAAGAAGGGGGCGAGGAGGAGGAGGAGGGGGAGAGGGGGAGAACAGCAGGAGGAGGACAATGTCGCAAAACTGTTGAGGTTACTGGACGATCGGCGCCTCACTAAAGCCTGACATGCTCCCCCCCACCGCTGCATGTTCTCCACCACACGCGTGTCACAGACTCTTCATTATGTACTCCATGTTTTAATTCATGTGCCTCTCCTCATGTCCCCTCCCCCTCCAAAAAAAAAACCCATGCAGCCTCTCCAGCGGCCCCCTCCTCTTCTCTCCAACGACCAGAGGAATGCAAGAACCACATCTGGAACTTATTAGAGAGCTGCAGAGAGAGGAAGGGGTATGGAAAGAGAAGAAGTGATGGTGGTGAGGGAGGGGGGGGGGGGGGTCCAGGAGGGGACAAAGAGGGAGAAAGAATGCAGTTTGGTAAGCAGAGAAAGGCTCTGCTATGGAGAGACTCACAGAAGTGAGAACGAAAGTTAACAACCTCCCCAATTAACAGTAATGAAGCTGGACGAGGAGGCGAACGCGGGGACGAGCTCGCCCTCTGATGAAGAACAATTCCCAAATAGATGACGCCTTTGAACCGGCCGGGACCAGAGAAGGCCCGACTGACCCTCGCAAGGGACAGTGGGCCTAAAAAAAAAAAAAAAAGTCCCTTTCTCTCTGCAACATCTCTTCATCGCTCACTTCTAACTTGCTCTTGATCAAGTTTCCCGCAATCGTACTTTAACACCCATCCCCACGTGGAACCTCAAACTATTCCTGGAAAATCGGGAGTTTAGGAACACGAACGGATTTAGACAGATAGAAGAAAATGTTCCTCTAAGTTTTCTTGTCCCTGTTCCTCTTTCTGTAACCCAGGGGTGTCAAACTCAATCGCACAAGGGGCCAAAATCCAAAACACATCTTAGGTTGCAGGTCAAACAGGGTAAACATTTATTAAACACTCTAAAACTACATTTTGAAAACTTTAAAACCGTAACTTTTTAACATAATTATGAACTAGATATATAGCATGATCTGTGATAATGTTGTAAGTATGAATGCTGTAAGCTGAATTTGGCCGCTGAAGATGCTGAAATTGATAGCTCAAAACACTGACGCCAATAGATAAAAACACCGAAGCTAATACCTGAAAACGCTGAAGCTAATACCTGAAAACGCTGAAGCTAATACCTGAAAACGCTGAAGCTAATACCTGAAAACGCTGGAGCTAATACCTGAAAACGCTGAAGCTAATAGCTGAAAACGCTGAAGCTAATACCTGAAAACGCTGAAGCTAATACCTGAAAACGCTGAAGCTAATACCTGAAAACGCTGAAGCTAATACCTGAAAACGCTGAAGCTAATAGCTGAAAACATTGAAGCTAATAGCTGAAAACATTGAAGCTAATACCTGAAAACGCCGTGAGCTCATAGCTATCTAAAATATTAGCTAAATGCCAAATTAGCCTGGAAAAATAAAAAAAAAAAAAATAATAAAAAACGTACATTAGCCAAAAAAGCTAGCATGTAGCTGGAAAAATAGCTAAACTTCAAAATAGCCTAAAAAACTGAAAAAAGCCTAAATTAGCCAAAACAGCTAGAATGTTAATATTAGCTAAACTACAAAATGGCCTTGAAAAACGTTTTTTTTAAAAGCCTACATTAGCCTAAATAGCTAGCAGGTAGTTGAAATATTAGCTTAACTTCAAAATAGCTGAAAAAAAATCTTAGTAAATGCCAAAATAGTCCAAAAAGCTATAAAATTGTCAATTTTTCAAACTTTTAAACTGTAACTTTTTTACATAATCATGAATAATATAAAGGCAGGAATATTTCTCCAGAATAAATCAACTTAAACCTTAAATAACTTTCAATATTTTACTCTCCATAAAAATATATATCTTGTCAAAATTATACAAGTTAGAAATAAGTGCAAGATAACATCGGGCCATTAATGACAATGAAATAAATTAATCTGGATGGATGGATTTGAACACCAAGAGGGCCGGATCCGGCCCCTGGGCCTTGGCTTTGACACGTGCTATAACCGCTCCGTCAGTTAACCCTTTGTCGCCGCTGACACCTAAATAGTACACCCTAACACACGACCTAACTCTTTGACCGTTTACACGATCAACATAAATCAGCAGATTCCGGTGCAGACATTTTACTAGTGGTTCGACAAACTGATTTTCGACACAACAGAATCAGCTGAATCCCAGTGACTGCCTAAATCCTTCACTGTCTTCTTTTCTTTTCAGCTTTTCCCGCACCACAGCAAATCAGTTTCCTCCATCAAGCCCTGTCTTCTGTCCCCTCTAACACCAGCTACCTTTATGTCTTCCTTCACTGCATCCATAAACCTCTTTGGTCTTCCTTTAGACCAGGGATAGGCAAATCCAGGCCTCGAGGGCCATAATCCTGCATGTGTTCCAACATCCCCTGCTTTGGCATGTCCTAATGGCCTGGACACACCTGAAGCAGGTGATCAGTCATGAGGAGGGCAGGGACACCTCGAAGCCTGGAGTTGCCTATCCCTGGTCTAGACCTCTTGCCTGACAGCTCTAGACTCAGCATCCTTCAACCAAAACAGTAAAGCAAGGTTCTTTAACTGAATTTATCTTAAGGCCACTAAAGGCAGAGTCTGGCTGAGGCTGGGTCGTTAAATATGTTTTTGGTCCACTGTCTATGTCTACTGAACAAGTTTATTGAACATCTGTTCAACGTCTATGTACTACTAAGCAACATCTTCTGCATGTCCTGTGAACGACAGGAGATAACGATGCTAACAACTGTTGCTAAGGACTTTTCAGAAGACCATATCCAATAACAATAGCAAATGAAAAGTTTTAAGCATAAATCTGAAAAAAATCACAAAGCAAATACAAAACTATCATCAAAGAAGCGTGGACATGCAGAAGATATTGCTTAGTAGACATTGAGCTTTCACTACTAAGGCGGGGGCTGCTAAATATCGACTTTGAGGCCACTTTGAAACCCCTGCTGTAAAGGGTTGTAAATCACTGCAAGGATAACTTTCTCTACGAACGTATCAACATGAATTACGGTAATTGTGAAAGCGGCTGAAGAATTACGGTAGTCAAAAGAATGTCAGCGCTGGAGCTCAAACTCCGGTGTTAAAGGGTTAACAGCCCCTTTGAATCCATAAGCTGTATGCTTGGTGTATGATCACACACGGATACCTAACACTGGAGCCAGCCTATAACTATGCTTATAGGTTGCGGTTTGGTATCTTGCCCAAGGACACTTCAACACATTGGCAGCTGAACCTGCAACTTTCTCAGAGGTCGACCACTCTACCTCTGCAGCGCGGCCGTTGCACACCCACTGAGCATGCCCAAGGGAAACCCTTCTGACTGATCTGATTAGCCGACACAAGTCTGACACTGCAAAATCGACCTAAACGCCTGTTTGAGGTTTTATCCAGAATCACCTGAATGCATCAGGCAGCTCCTCAGAAGCAGAAAACTTGTTTGAAGTTTGAAGGAATGCCCTTAAACAAACACTTCAGCTCCGGGAAGCAGCCGACATGTCACACGCTGACAAACACCCGCCAGGACAGCCAAGCCACATTTTCCTCAGCTGAATGGAGCCCAGTAGGAGACAACGGTCAGGGATGTACATTACATGATTACAGAATCCATGCCTACGTGCCGCCTTAGGTCATGTTCACTGATTACTTTCGGTCCCTAATGTCAATTAGAGCGGCTTTTCTGGAAACGGGCTCCATTCAAATACTGTAAAAACCATGACCCGAATTCACTTATTAACGGTGGGCTGCTGAGGAGCAGCATCTCACTGGTTCACTCGCTCGTGTTTAAATCAAAAACAGGCTTCTGCCTCGCTACATGTGTCACTCTGGATCTACACTCGAAGCTGGAAGAGGTTCAGTTTAGCACCGCAAACGATTCATAACATGAATCTATGGCGCAGTGGGTTTTCAAACCCTATAAATACTTCTATAGGAAGAAGATTGACTCTGGAACTTAAATAGACTGAGGTGGCATGTTTTTCTTTCAAGAAAAACAGAAGTTTCTACTGCTGAGGTTAACCTCTTCTCATTTGATGGTCTTTTGACAGATACACCAAAAAAGTTGAGGGTTTGAATTTATCAGTCATTCTCTGGAGAGAGGCTCTCGTTACCCAACCTCAGCTCTTGAGTTTCTGCTCCTCGAAGAGGCCATAAAGCCTTCAGCTCTGCTGTAAATATATGAGTCAGGAGCAGAACATTCAGGATTTGAAACTGGTTGTTTTAATAAAGAATGAAACCAGCGGTTTAACAAGAACTAAACAGAGGAAACCCCTCTTTCTGTGGGCTCCAACATGAAGAAGATTCTTTACTGATTACAAAGCAGGGAGGGTATATGGTCGGTGACCTACAGCTGGGCTTTGCGGTTCAGGTGCTGTAACTGTGCTTGACTGTAACCAAGAACTGGACTGAGTGAGTGAGTGCGACGTCATCCATGGAAAGTGGTTTACTCCCTGCTCCAACAAAACAGTCAATTCAGACGTTGTTTTTTCTTGATATGGAGGTTGCTATATTGAAACCAGACATCATTAGTAAGCGATGATTGGTCTGAGTCAACCTTTCAATGGAAACAACTGTCACCAATCAGGAGTCAGCTTGTTGAAAGTCCACACGAGGGATGGGAATCACTGGGTACCTCACGATACGATACATGGTTCACGATAACGATGATATCGTGATAATCGGTAGAAATCATCTCTAATAATTCACAATATATAGAGAAATATGTTTTTAGGATTTTCCGCCCTTTCAATTATTCAAGTGACTACCAGGCACATTGGTGGAACGCACGCCCCCATCTACCAACGAAGGAATGTCTCACCAAAGGAAGACAGTTATTGTAGCAAATAGAAGTTATCGACTTATCTATAGAAGTCATAGTCATAGACTTCTATAGAGAAGTCATAGTCGTAGACTTATCTAGAGGAGTCTACGATTTATATAGTGAAGTCATAGTCATAGACTTCTATAAAGAAGTCATAGTCGTAGACTTATCTATAGAAGTCATAGTCATAGACTTCTATCGAGAAGTCATAGTCATAGACTTCTGTAGATAAGTCTATCACTTCTTGGAGCCACCAGGTACTTCCTGTTTGGAACCCCAAGTAGGAGGGGTCACTCAGCCCAGGTCTCATGTCAATGTGACTGGCAGTGACACCCGTTCAAAGCCCAGGTCTGCACTAAGGCCAATAAACAGTCACACCTGCACTGGAGCCTTTGTGTCAGTCAGCACTACAGAAGAGGGTCTGCCTGCAGGGGAAAGTCCAGTACCGCTCCTCTACTGCTCATTAGTGAGTTAAAGGAGCAGGTTTTCTGCCATTGATTATGCAGTAACATCAAGCAGCAGCATAAATGGTGGACTTGTGAGTAGATACAATCCTAGAATGCAAAAATCAATGTTTGCTAAGCTTCTGCTGGCACAATAATTAGTTAAAGCCGCATCTGTACTATTGACTTTTCATAACTGGAGACATTCGGATAAAATTAAGCTAATTACTGTCTTGACTAGTGAACATCCAATCACTGCAGTCACACATAGTTTTACCTTAAAAGGCAGCGTGGAGGAAAAACAAGGTGATAAGAGCCTCACATCTGTCTGAGTTAGCCCTCCGAGCACCAACGTTACATCATTTTAAATCTTATGGAGCAAAATCAGCCCCACTTTCAGCCCGCTAATCTTTTCTTAGGAAAGCCTTTGAGAGCAAATATCTTTGTGTTTGACAGCGCAGCACGGGAGCACTAAAGGATTATACAGTTGTGACAGCACTACCAAAGACAATGGGACACATGTAAACAGGCTTTGTGTGTGTGACGGACACAGCGCCAAAGCCAGTTGGCACATCCAGGGATTTGTTAGTGGAGGAAAAGGTGTGTGGACCCTTTTCTGGGAGGGTGCGAGCACAGAGCACCGACACAAAGCCTGGCAGACATGGTGACATCATCCTTTTCTATACCTTCCCCAAACACGCCCCCCCCCAACCTATGATGGAGTGATCGGCGGGCAGGATGGCGGGTGCGCGCTCACGGTTACGCCAAGGTGAGGGGGGTAAGGTGTGGTTTAACGTGTCTGCAGCCACACAAAGATACACCTCAGTGGAACAGGTAGCATCCTCTCCTCCTCTTCCTCCAGCCTCCTGTCTCCTAGCAACTGTGCGTAGCCTAAGCCAATAGCCTACCTGCGACCCCACAGGTACAGAGGGGGGGCTGAAAATGAGCTGTGGGTGAGGACACAGGTAGGACAAGGGGAGGGGGGGGTGCTGGCATGCAGAGCAGCGCCGGTCAATCACTGTCATTCCCATCACGTCCCGTGCGCGCGCATCCCCAAAGAATAACGACACCACACAGAGACGGGCATGCGCACAGTCACAAACACTGTAGAATTAAACCAGAAAAAAAAAAAAAAAAGTGAGGGTCCAGTGCTGCGCGGGCACACGCGGTGACATGCGTGCACGCGCATCAATGGTGATCTATCGCTGCGGCGTGCATGGGAATGCTGGAAGCCCGCCGCGGAGGGAGCAGAGCGGAGCTTACCGGTTTGGAAGGTGAACGCCAGACTGAGGAGCAGCAGCCTCTGCATGGTTCAGCCGAGTCCGTTATTGGCTCAGAGCTCCGTGAGGACAGCATGAAAAAGCGGGACTTCTCTGACTCTGACAGTAATTTGACACACAGACGTAATCCTCCGCCTTTATCCCCTCTGCCGGGCTGCGCGCGCGCCACTTTACACCATTTCACTCCTTTTTTCCCTCAATCTGCCTCTTTCTTTGCTCCCCGCTCCGTTTTCTACTACACTCTGAACGCGAAAGCGCGCGGAAACGAGAGGTGCAGTTCCGCTCGGCACTTTCAAAATAAAAGCAGATGCAAAAAAAATAAATAAATAAATAAAAATAAATTTCCTCCTATAGCACCACTTACAACATTTTTTATATTATATTGTTTTAATATTTATTGCATATATGTTAAAAAAAATGGCATAATCACATTTGATTAAAGAATAACATATTTATATTTTTAAATTAGATTGAGAATATGATTGATGGTTTAAGAAAAAAATAAATAAATGTTTCTATCTTAGAGGGATTAGGGGAAGCTCTGTCATTGAAAAAATAATAAATCTGAAATAATAAAATAATAAAATTGAAAAAATAATCTTTTTTTTGTAATGAAAAAAAAAACTGAATGTATTGAAGCTTTACTTCCGGTGTTGTACTGGCTAACTCTGGCTTGACGTCATATTCTCATTAACGGAGTGTCCCTCTCTCTCTCTCTCTCTCTCTCTGACGTCAGCAGCATCATAGCCCTGCCCCCTTCTTTCTCCCTCCCTGATCCAACTCTGGTCCAGTGGCGGTTCCAGCTTGAGCGGCCCCCCACATACACACATGGTGCCTCCCGAAACAGGCTGCCATGGGAGACATGTATGAATCAGAACTGAAACTATGACATTCTGAGCTCTCCCCTTCCCTTCATCTTGACCTTCAAACAGAGAGTTATGGAAAAACAGTTTCAAATTTAGAATGTCACTTTTGTTTGATGACGTCACCAATAATCGCTGGTCATAACAGCAGTAATAGAACTTTAAAAAAGTCAATACTTACATTTAAATGTAAACTTCTGCGGTTCAGAGCGCATCCACGTGAAGAAAACAGCTTTTGAGCGTGAAACGGTTTATCCTCGTGACGGAGGACTTTATACCTCTCCACTTGAAGGGTCACATTTAAAAAATAAAAATAAAAAAATGACAGTCTTTTAGCTTTTAGGACTATTTTGGCATTTTCTGATAATTTTTTTTTGCCCATTTTGGAATTTAACTTATATTTCAATTACATGCTAGCTGTTTTTGGTCATTTAGGGTTTTTTCAAATTTTTTGCTATTTTGAAGTTTAGCTATTTTTTCAGCTACATGCTAGCTTTTTTTGGCTGATCCAATGTTTTTTTTTTTTTTTTTCTGTTTTAGAGTTTAGCTAACATTTCAGGCCCCTGCTAGCAGTTTTATCTAATTAAGGCTTTCTTTCAATTTTTGAAGTTAAGCTATTTTTACAGGTACATGCTAGATGTTTTGGCTAACCTAAGATTTGTTTTGGTTTGTTTTTTTTAGACTAATTGGCATTGAGCTGATAATTTAGCTAGCTATCAGCTTCAGCATTTTTAGTTATCAATTTTAGCGTTTTTAGCTATCAGTTTCAGCATCTTCAGCGGCCCAAATTCAGCTTACAGCATTCACACTAGCAATATTGCAGGTAATGCTATATATCTAGTTTATAATTACATTAAAAAGTTACGGTTTTAAAGTTTTAAAAACGTAGTTTTGTGTGTTTAATATATGTTTGTCTTGTTCGACCCGGGACTTAAGGTGTTTTGGATTTTAACCCCTTGTGTGAACGAGTTTGACACCCCTGAAATAAAAGCAAAAAAGTAGTATTGGATTTGAACAAAAAATACTAATTGATGAGGAAAAATAAAAGATACGCACATACCAGCTATGTCCACCTGCTGGTATGTGTCAAATCAATCAACCAATCACATGGCAGCACCTTGGTAAATTTAGGCATATAGACATGACATGACGGTCTGCTGCAGTTCAAACTGATCATCAGAATGAAGGAACAAAAGTGATTGAAGTGACTTTGAATGAGGCATGGTTGTTGGTGTCAGCCGGTATTTCAAAAACTGATGATCTACTGGGATTTTCACCAACAATCATCTCAAGGGTTTACAGAGAATGGTCAGAAAAGGAGAAAATATCAAGAGAGAAGCAGTTCTGTTCTGATCAGAAATCAGAGGAGAGTGTCCAGACTGGTTCCAGCTGATAGAAAGACAACAGGAACTCAAATAACCACTGGTTATAACACTTAAAAAATAACTTATAAGATTTACTTAAGAAAATCCTTGTAACAATTTGCACTAACAATTCCTAATTAAAATTTCCTGCATTTATACATATAAAATCTACCAGCAACAATCCAGTAAAATGTACTTATGTCCACAAGTAAGATTATGATCTAATCTTAAGTAAATAAATAATAATAATAATAATAATAGTAATTTACATCATATGAATGAATGCTCAAAACGTGATTAAAACAATTTGAAAAGTAGATCTTACTCATGAACAATATTCATTTTTGATTACTCATAAAAAATAGATAAACTTTAAGTTCTTTACTAGAAAAATCTCTGTATTTGAATAATCTTTGAATTATTATGTAGATATTATGAGGAATAATTAAGTATGCATTATTGAAGGAAAAAGTGTGTTTCTTCAGTGAACCGAGGTCTGCAGAAGAACATCTCTGATTGGACAACAACCTTGATGCAGATGGACCACAGCAGCAGAAGAACACAGCAGTATCACTGCTGTCAGATCAGAACAGGAAACTGAGGCGACAATTCACACAGAATCACCAAAACTGGACAATAGAAGATGGAAAACCTTGTTGGTCTGATGAGTCTCTGTTTCTACTGCTTCATTCAGATGGTCAGAATCTGACATGAAAACATGGATCCATCCTGATTGTATCAACAGTTCAGACTGGTGGTGGTAGTGTCATGGTGTGGGGAACGTTTTCTTTGGACCCCTCAGTACCACCTGATCATGGTTCCAACCCCACAGTCTACCAGAGTATTGTTACTGACCATGTCCATCCTTTCTGACCACAGTGTTCCATCTTCTGATGCTACTTCCAGCAGGATAAGACTCCATGTCATAAACTGGAATCATCTCAGACTGGTTTCTAGAACAATGAGTTCTCTGGACTCTAATGACCTCCACAGTCACCAGAACCCAACAGAACCTTTAGGATGTGCTGGAACAGGAGATCATCATCATGAATGTTCAGTCAATAAATCTGCAGCAGCTGTGATGCTGTCATGTTGATATGGAGCATCTCTCTGAGGAATTTTTCCAGAACCATGTTGGATCTCTTTCACCAAGGATTAAGGCGGTTCTGAATCCCAACCCGGTACTAGAAAGATGTATCTAACAAAGTGGCCGATGGGTGTGTAACTGAAGAGGATTTTCTCTTGATTGGATGAAAATGCAGATGTGACCAGTAACATATAAATGATGCCGTTCTATATAAATAGACATCCATACATACAGTAGATGGAACAACGAACGGATTGAAGTTTGTTAAAAACAGGTTAATAAAAGTTTGAAAAGAATGGGAGGAAGTTATATATTCCCACCTATGTTATACAAATGCTATTTATTAATTGGTTGAAAGATTAAAAATAAGAAAAAATGATTAAAAGAATAAAATGTCTCACTTAATGTATTTTACATGTCTGAAAGTCAAGGCCCGGGGGCCGGATCCGGCCCTGCAGATCATTTTATTGTACGGTTATTAATGACCCGATGTTATCTTGCTCTCATTTCTAACTTGTATAGTTTTGACAAAATATATTTTTATGGAGAGTAAAATATTGAAAGTTATTTAATGTTTTAGTTGATTTATTGTGGAATAATATTCCTGCATTTTTATTATACATAATTATTGTAAAAAGTTATGGTTTTAAAGTTTTAAAAATTGACATTCTGTTAGATTTCTTTGAATATTTTGTTATTTTAAGATTTTTTTAGGCTATTTTGAAATTTAGCCAATATTTCAGCTACATGCTAGCTGTTTTGGGCTAACCTGTGTTTTTATTTTTCAGTTTTTTAGGCTAATTTGGCATTTAGCTAATGTTTTAGCTGTCTATCAGCCTCAACGCTTTTAGTTATCAGTTTCAGCATCTTCAGCAGCCAAATTCATCTTACAGCATTCTCACAGGTTATGCTATATATCTAGTTCATAATTATGTTTCAGGTTACGGTTTTAACTTTTTAAAAATGTAGTTTTATGTGTTCAATAAATGTTTATCCTGTTCGGCCGGTGACGCAAGGTGTGTTTTTGATTTTGGCCCCTTGTGGGATTGACACCCCTGGTGTATTTGATTCTTTTTTCGTTGCTTTTGACCTAAAAGGTCGGATAATGAGCCTTTTTGTCTCCAATCAATATTGATCATTTATTTAAACCTCACAGTCATCTGTTCCTTCCATTTTCCTTTGCATCTTGGTTTTGAAAACTGATTACATGCATGATGTGATCATAATAAATTGACTTTAAACCAGTGAGTCACAGAAGTCCACATTTCTGTCACAGCCTCAGTGGATAGATCTGCAGCCAATCAGGGCTCATTAGATTTTCACCAGTCCATCCCTCCCTGATGGAGCTGCAGACTTAGTGCTCACGCGTTCTCTTGGACGGGAAACCTGCCGGAAACGAGTGTCAAGCAATTTCATCTCACACAATAGCATATGAGATCAGTAACAGCTGGTGTTGATGATGTATGCTGTAGGTTTGTTATAATTTTGTTAAAAATTAATGTTAACAATTAAAATGTGCAGTTTTCCAAATTAACACCTTTAACTTAAAATGAAACATGCAGTATGTGATTTGTAGAAATATAGAGATGGATGTGTGTTTGTGATAAAAATCACTTTATTCCAAGTGTGTTTAATATATATTTACAAAAAAAACAATGCAAATCCTGCAATACCAACAACCGTGTCAGAGAAATGCGTTCTTCATCAAACTGAGCTCGTGGTTTAAGAACGAAGAAGAATGGATGTTTTGCAGAACACACGTCCAGGCATCTCCTCATTCCGCACATCCAAAATGAAAAAAGACACGCAATACTGCCGAGTGGCATACAGAGTGACCCATCTCTGCCGGGACTCGAACCCGGAGCCTCTGGATTAGAAGTCCAGCGCGCTATTCCATTGCGCCACAGAGACTGCGCCAGCTCCGGATGACGTTGGAACGGTTTAAATATGGTGCAGCCTCTCATAGCTGCTCATCCCCGCAGCATCAGGACCACACTGAGCCGACATTTTGACAATATCACTTATGACCGCTAGAGGGAGCTGGCGCTACGCTCTTTATCGAGACTTTGCAGTTTTAACAGGAAGTACAGTGGAAAGACAGGAAGTGGATTGTAAAAAATAAAAGCATCGAAGAGATCATTATATATGTTGTATTTTATTTTGACGCTCATTTCAAACAACCCAATTTTATATTATATAGCTTAACTGTTTTCCTGGAGGTTGAGGAATCCTTGTCGTTTTCTTGATAAAAAAAAATGTTTGGCGGGGACAATTATTCTGGAGAATTAAAACCACATAAAGATTGAGCCGTTTGATATTTAAAATCTTCAGAAAAATCAAACATTTACGGGAAGTGTTTGTTGCTTCATAATACTGGAATTATTTTTTTTTTTTTTTGCACGCACTTTTATCGATAAATGTCATCTGCGGCAAAGATGACTAGGTCAGGGCTGAGGAAATTTGGTAAGATTAAGATCGGTGTTTTGTCTGATATCTTGAGTTTCGTATTCAGACAAATGAATTCGGTCCGACATCATGCATGCTGCCGAAAGCCGGGGACAAAAATCCAGCTTTAGACCGTGTGTGGGGGTGGAAGATTTTAAAATTCTCACAAAAATATCAGTTTGAGAAGAATATGGTTAAAACCCCCAAACTGGGCGCAAAGGGACTGTTTATGTCCAGCAAGAAATAATATAAATGTTTGACAGTGAAACAGGTTCACAGACGGTCAGGACATCAGTGACCTCTAGTGGTAGAGAGACGTAACTGCAGGAAGAAAAAATCCTTTTAGACTTGTGGGCCACAAAAGGATCTAAAGTTTGATAGAAGGGCTGAACATAAGTAGATGCGTCAGGTGTTTTGGTCATCCACCTCAAAACAGAAAAAACAACATGAAATCTGGAAGGAAAGTGGGCTTTAACTAATTGAAAATGACTTTAAAGCAGAACTTTTATAAGTTATCATTTCAAAATTTGTGGCTTTTGCTTTCTTTTTGGAAACAATTGCACTGATGGGTTGATGTCCTTCAGGGAAACAGGAGAAAAAAAACATAATTTGGGATTATGCACACACATACATACATGTATGAAATTTATTCCAATTTGGCGGGCTAGATTGTTTTTTTTTTTTTTGAACTTGCCCTGTCCAACAGCTGAGCAAACAGATGCGAACTGAGAGCCTCTAGTGTTGGACAGATTTTACTGTCACAACAGAGGTTTATTGAGTATAAACCCTGTTGTATTTCATGCTAAAATTTATTTATATTGATTATGTTTTTTTTTTTTTTGTTCGACCGGGGGTAAAAAGAGGGGGGTTTAGAGAAAAAAACAAGATGGCATCAGAGGGAAGCAACATCCTATAACAACCAAGTCTGTAGTACCAAGTCTCAAGTACCCCCCAACCCCAGAAGAGCAACCCAGCAGCACCGAGCATCCCCCCCGCCCCACCCCAGGTGCGAGGCAGGGTCCCCCAAGGGAGACCCATGCTCCAGACAACCACCCGCCCCCACCACAGAGAGGTCCAGGGGGGAGCAGGGCAGGGGCCGCCTACCCCCGCCCAAGAGAGGGGCACCCAAGAGAAACGGAGGCCCCAGAGGAGTGATGTAAACAAGGCCCGACCAGGCCCATCCACTGATAGAGTGTACTGGAGAGCTTACGATACCTCCCGAATTTGTCTTAACAAATACAAAAAGTAAAATTAAAACAAAACTCAACCATAAGTTACTTTTCTGTTTAAAAGCTGATAAAACAGTAAATACTTCCAGAAAATAAACACAACACAACAATTACTTTTATTTGCTGGATGTGAAAGGAATGCTGGAGCCAACCTGCTACTGTTAAGTAAAGGATTGTACGGAACCCCAAAATGTTCATAATTAAAATAAAAAATATGAACACAGACTCAGACAATCAACTAATACAAATCTAAAAGAGATCACAAAATTGGGTTTTTTATTGGTTGATTTTCTGATTGTATGAGGTCATTTTTATTTATTTAATTATTAACATTTTGGGGCTCCACAGGACACACGCTGATGAGGTCGCCAGTTTATTCCAAGGCCTCACTCCTGCAGGAAATTCAGAGAGCTTGGGAGCGTAATGATGCATTTTGACAATTCATATCATAATTCGCGGTTGCCAATATGATTAATCGTCAATTTTGGTTCATCTTGAAGGATCCGATTGGATCTGGTTGATTGACCTGTCATGGACATCACCAGAGTGACTCAGAAATAACTGGACAAGCTGCATTACCTGCGTGTGTGAATGCTTTTTTCTGAATGTGGTCGCTGAAGAAATTAACTTTAATTGCTGTATAATGTTCTAATTGAGCTGAATGTTTTGATGCAAAAGTTGCATAATTTGCAAAAAGTCCAGAAAAACATGAAAAAATACTTGAAAAATTGTGAAACTTGGAAAAAAAGGCAAAATTTGTGTAAAATTAAGGAATACCAAAAGTAATAGTAGCTTTAGTAACGCTTTGACACTGATATTTTCAAAGATTTAGAAGAATTGTATGAAAAAGATTTTTAAAAATTGCAAAAAAGTAAAACCCATTAAAGGTATGAATGTGTTAACAAGGTACTACCAAACTGAACTCTAAACTTGAAAGAAGTCAAAGGATGACATCATCCTTCCCCTAAATCAACAATGAAGCTCTAATGCAGAAGAAAGAAGAATTCCATCAGAAGTTGCAAAAACATTTTGAAACATTTTCAAGCGAAAATGCGTAGGAAACGGTGAAGACAATAGTCGAAACCATCCAGAAATGTGCTCTGGAAACAGGTGGAAGGAAGACCAACAGAGAGGGAAAACTAAAACCACAAACAAAAGAACTAAAGAGATAAGAAGGGAAAGGGCAAGTAAAGACCAAAGTCCATGTGACAAAACTGAATATAAAGAGTTGTGTCAGATAGAGGCTCTTAGAGAACATAACACCTTAAAAGTGGAAGAAAACTTCTATCAACAGGAAAGGCTGCAGAGTTTTGAAGGAAGAAGACAGAGAAAGAATTATCATAAGATGCACAGAGTTCTACAAAAACCTCTACAAAGATCCCGTCTGCAATATCGATCAAACAGGAAGTAACAGCATGAGAGATGATGAAGCACCAAACAGTGATTGAAATGATTAAAGCTGGAGGAAAATCATCCAAACAAAAATAAAAGATCTCTACAACGAAGTGTTGACAACTGAGGAAACGCCTGAAAATTGGAAAAATGCTTCAGATATTTAATATACAAGAATGGAGACGCGAAAGATCTAGAGAACTACTGACCCTTCAGTCTGCTGTCATCTCTCTTCATGAAGATTCTGAAGAGCAGAACTGACAAAACATTAGAGAGCATCAGCAGCAACAGGCCACTCCACCATAGACCAGAAAACCAACGAGGACCAAATTCCAGTTCACATGGCCTTTGTAGACTGTGGGAAAGCCTTCGACTCCATTCAACAAGAAGCAGTTTTAGAGGCACTTAAACAACATGGAGATGACCAAAAGTATCAGCTCCTTCAGTAACGTCCTGAAGGAGCTGAAAGTTTTGATTTTAAGATTGCTGAAATCTCTGAAAGTATCACATTTGAGTTTGATAAAGTTCAATCCACTGTTGTTTTTCCACATCAGAATAACCATTATTAGAACATTGTAGCATGCTGTATGGTCACATGACTTTGATCAATTCAAAGACTGAATGATGGTTGATCAGTTCTGCTGCATCACGTGTGTGTATTTTAAAATGTCTCAATCCAGATAGTATTTTCCAATAAAAATGACAGATTAATTATAAAAAATCTTCTAGTGATATAATTGGATTGATTTGACCGATTGATCTGGTTGGATCTACAGAAACTGATTCAACTGTCAAATGAAACTGGAGAGACCAGAAACACATGCACAGAACCTGCAAACAGCTGACCACTACCCCACCGGGACGCCCACTGATAGGATCACGAATGATCGATGGCAGAGGTGAGTCAGTGGGAAAGGCCGGCAGACGTCCCAGCAGCTGTGGGATTAGGATCCGCATGTGAGCCCCGCCATCTTGTTCTGTCCTGCAAAGAAACGTTTCCACTGCGGCAACATTTCATAGAAAGAGGAAACTATTTTAGAAAAAAGCCAGTTTCATTTCTGAGGGGAAGTCCTTTCTGGCTCAACGTGTCCCAACTTCCTTCATCATCTCTTTTTTTGTCATTTACTGTATGGATGAAAGGGTTCAAGCACAGGCAGTGTGCCGGCGCTTGTTACAGAGCTCATGTTTTCGTTGATTGCATCAAACCCGGACTTCTTTTGCAGAAGTGATGTTGGGTAACGTTCTGTCACAAACTTTCATTTTGGTGAGGTTCCTTTTAAACTGTGAGCTGTTATCGAGCCCGTCTGGTCTGTTTTCCTGTGGCCTCCGGTTGGGTTTGAGGTTAGACCGCCATGACAGTCTGCAGACTTCTCTTGCTTCTGTTGTGTCTGGACTTTGTCGAGGCTTCTGGGGTTTTCTCATTTTCTAGGGTATTCCATACTGTATCATCTTCCTTAAAACTGCTTGGATTTTAGTGGCTTTATTTTGAAATACCTTTAAAATGAGGAAGATGAAGTCTTTCTCACTGTGGTCGGCATGTCCATGTTGTGGAATATCTACTGAAGCAATTTAACAGGTGAAACCACATGTTACTGCACACGCCAGTAGCATGTTTGATACAAAACAATCCACATGTGTCTCTTTTATCTCCATTCTGGCTTCATAACCAAACATAAAATAATTCATGGAGATGTTGATCCAGTCATGTCGACCGTCTGAGTCAGCAGATCTCTGATAATGTCTGCTTAACCAAAACTACTAAAGAAAATAAATAAACAAAGCCTGAAAACTAAGACTACCAAGATCCAAACTAAAATAACAAAACCCAGCAGTGGAAGACTGCTGAGGACAAAGAGGAGGAAAAAGAACAAGAAAATAAAAATAAAAATATGATTTATTTCATTTAGATTAGATACATTTATAAATTGATGTCTGAGGTTAACATAGATGATAAACTCTGTAGGTTTTTCCATCCGTGTTGACCTGAAGACGTCTTGTTTGTTCAACTCTACCTCCAGAATGAACAGATTTTATATGGAAAGATGAACTTTGGTTAAAAGTTTGATCTTTTATTAGTTAAAAGCACAGATTATCTCATGCTGCGCAACATTGATTACTAGCTGTTCATAGATGATCCTGTTAAGAACAGATTATCTTCTATTTTGAAAACAAATTATTTGAGTTTCTGTCAAATATTAAAAAAAAAAAAATCACATTTTGAGAGATGCTAGGTTCTTTTTATATTTTTACGTTTGCGCCAAAACAGGACATGATTCATATTATTAAAAAAAAAAAGTAAACTAGTCTTTAAGTAGTCTTTAAGTAAGACTATACGACTCCTTTGATCAACAGAAAACGAGCCCAAATGGCTCTTTTACATTTGGACATTTGTTTTTCCTGTTGCAAATTTACAAGTAATGAATTGTGACATGATTTAGTCCATGGATTATCATTTTTGGTGTTTTAAAAAGCCATCAGTTATTCCCTGTTCTTCAGAAAAATGAGCTGTCTGAAGAACCAATGCCACGAACCGCAAGAACAAGACCTCTGAAGACCTCTGAAGACCATCTCAAACAAGAAAGCAGATGAAGAGCAATCAACAGAGGTTTGCATGTACATCAGTACAAACATACGTCAGACATAAGATAACTTGGCATCAAATCAAATGATAGATTTCTTGATGGAGAGTGGGAGAAAGCAGACTTATATAATCTCATCCCAGCTTGAACATCCCATTTCCTTTAAGTTAATTATTATTTTCTGGTTCATAACTTTTGATCCGATAGTTTTACCATCCTTGTGTATCAATAAATCACGTGAAGACATTAGTGTCCAAGTTTTCCGAGCCACCAATTAGTCCTGATCTTAATCCTATATTTCCTAAATTACTTTGAACCTCTAATTAAAAGATCCTGCTGATGTAAATGTTGTACACACGTGGACAAAACTGTTGGTACCCTTCGATAAATAAATAAATAGATAAACATTTTATTTAATTCAATCAATGAAAATCAGATAATATTTTTCAACCATGCTCCAACATAAAAGTAAAATCATAAAACAGGCCAGAACAAAATTGATGGGACCCTTATTTTAATATTTTGTTGCACAACCTTTTGAGGGGTGTTTAGTCGGGACACTCGGGGACATTTGCTGTTTATTCTGAATCATTAGCAGTGAAAAATGAGGAGGGAGGGGGCAGACCTGTACCTGTACATCTAACTCGACGTCTAACTCGTTCAATGTGGTCAGGAAAATACGTTTTTTTTAACAGTTCACATATTTCTTTATTTCTTCGGTTAGTGTGGGTGTTGTTTGTTGAAGAGAGGAGTAGGTCACAGTTTTGAGTTCACGTTTGGAGAGGTGAGAGTTGTCCTGATGCGCCCTCCGTTACACAAGAGAAAGAGGAAATCGCCGTGACTTGAGGAGGTATGACGACTGTTTACTCAGGAGGAAAGAATTTGGGTCAGAAAACCTCCATCTGGATTTGAAAGAGTCTGGAACTCCACGGGCAGAGAGTGATGAGAGGGCGGAGCTTCAGTTAGCTTTTAGTTCTTTCTGGGTTTCTATGATTGATTTCCTTTTTGTTTTGAACATTGCAGTTCTGCTCTGTGGTGGTTTCGTCTTTTGAATCCTGCTTGTCCAAAGCTGCTCTGCTTTTGTCTGCAGACCTCCACTTTTCCAACAAACATCTGCCTCTTTGTTTACATGTGGCTTTTTTTAAAGAACCGGTTCTGTTTGGATCTCTCTCTGATTGCTTGTACCGCTGAATCTCTGGTTGTAACCGGGAACATATTCTTCCTTTCAACAAATTGCCTCAGGTCTGCACACGATGAGCTCTTCATCAGCGATTCAAGAGCTGGAAAACTCGTGTTTCTTTAAAGGAAATGAAAACAAAAAAGATTTAAACGGACAACAGCGTATTAAAAAAAACAGACAAAAAGACACAACTGCCAAAGAAATCTTAACGTCCCCCAGTGACATTTTTTGTTTAAAAAAATGTTCCCAGTAGTGTTTTAATTATGCTTTTATGGGTGGACTTTGGTGAAATCCAGGAAAAAGACAGCGAGCACTGTCTCTATAGGAAGAAGGGCAGCAGCATGAACAACGTTGTTCTTCTTAAGAGTCAGATGATCCAAAGAAAGGAGGATCTTCTTTTCCTCATTTTGTCTCTCACAGTTCAGGTATGATGACAACAACATGAATCACTTAGCTTTTTAAGTGGGAGAACATGCTCCACCGCATGTCCAAATGGAGACATATGGATCTGTAACAGCAAACAAAACAACCTGAATTCTTCCTCTGCTGTTGGAGCTGAAGGAAACACTCGAGCTCTACTCGGAGTCGTACGCTTGAGTGCAGTCGACCTGAAGAAAAGACTCCTGGGATCAAATGAACTGGATGAGTGAAACCCTTCACGGAGAGACATGCTCTGGTGTGGTTTGAACCCAGATTACTCTGCTGCTATCCTTTACCAAAAAGAAGTATACTCAAGTTTATTTTAAGTACACTTTTTTAAACTAAACTTAAGATAGTATACTTTAAGTATACTTTTTATATACTTATTAGAGAAAAAATGAATAGGTTTATGTTAATTAAACTTTTTCAAAACTAGACTTAACATAGTATGCTTTTAGTTTACTTTTTAGGTACTTAGAGATAAAGTTTATTGTTTATACTTAGAATTACACAACAATTCTAAATAAGTTTAGCCTTAAACTTTTTATCAAGATATATTTTAGTGTAGCTATTGGTGTACAAGTATGTTTCTTTTTGACAGCAGCTGTATTATTTTTAATGTTCTTCATAGAATATGTTTTCAGTCATCTATCTTGTAGGTTTGTAGAAACAAGTCAGATTTGGTGTAAATACCAAATGGTAAACTAAAAATAAATAAGGTTATTTTAAGTATACTTTTATAAACCTGTGCTTACTTATAATAAACTTGGAGTAAACTTAAAGTTTATTGCCAGTAAACTAGAAGTACCAGAAAGTTTATTTTATTTCACCTTTATTTAACCAGGAGAAAACTCATTGAGATTGTTAAAGTTCTTCTCGTTTGCACAGAAGTGTACACTTTACCAAATATTATGGCAAGACAAACGATTTAACAAAATAAATTCAGGTTTAGAAAAAGTAATTAAAAGTAATAAAGTAAATAGAGTAAGTTAAAAATAAAAATAATAACAATAATAATAATTTCATATAAAACATTTACATGAGGAAGACTGACTCTCTAAAATATCTAAAAGCCTCTTGTACATGTGAAGTGGTATCTTATTTTCAAGCCCAATTTCAGCCTGTAGCTGATTCCAGGATGTGGGAGCTGAAAAACTGAAAGCCTTTTTTCCCAGCTCAGTTCTGACTCGAGGCACAGACAACATCAGGACATTTTGAGACCTCAGATGATAATCTACAGAAATCCGTGGCACCAAATAATCTGATAGATATTTGGGAATTAAACCTAACATGGCTTTATAGATAAAAAGGCGCCAGTGTTTAAGTCTACGTAGTGACAAAGATGTCCACCCGACTCTCTCGTACAACACACAATGATGTGTCAGGGTTTTGAGGCTTGTTGTAAATCTTAAGGCTCCATGGTAGACAGTATCTAGAGCCCGTAAAGCCTGGGAAGAAGCATGCATATATAAAATGTCACCATAGTCTACAATTGGTAAAAATGTGGCAGAAACAAGCTGCTTTTTAGCTTCAAAACTGAGGCAGGATTTAATCCTGAAATAAAAGCCAAGTTTGAAAGTTTACTTTAAGTATACTTCTAAGGATACTTTTTATAAACTAAACATGGGCCAGTTTAGTACAAAGAAGTATACTTGATAGTAAACTTCCAGTATCCTTTTTAAGTATACTTGGTATATACTTTTTTATACTTAAGTATACTTTAAAAAATATTCTTGAAGTATACTTATTTTTGGTAAGGGATTACAAGTTAGATTATTCTACTTTATTAGTATTGCCACAAACAATGATTTTAATAGTTGACTAATACCCAACTAGTTTTTCAGATTAGTCGACTAATCAGGTCAAGTGCAAACTGGATGTAAAGCACACATCTTAACCACCATTAGCTTTAAACTAACTGAAAACTGATAGCATTACCTGTGATGATGCTAGAGTGAATGCTGAAAGCTGAATTTGGCAGCTGAATATGCTAAAGCTGAAAGCAAGCTAAAATATTAGCCAAATGCCAAATTAGCCTTAAAAACTGAAGAAAAGCCTAATTGTTAAAACAGCTAACATGCACCCGAATATTAACTAAACTCTAAATGAGCCTTAAGTACGAAAAACAGATTAGCTTAAATAGCTAGCATGTAGCTGAAATATTAGCTAAACTCAAAAATAGCCTAAAAATCTTAATAAATGCTAAAATAGTCCAAAAATCTAGCAGAATACTGTCATAACTTTCAACTTTACAACACTCTGACTTAATAGAATATAAAGTAGCAACACATCAACTATATTAATAGTAGATTAGTTGACTAATCGTGGCTAAATGTTTACTAACATTTCTTGAAAAAACAGAAAACTTAAACAATAGTGCAGAGAACAATATATTTATTAAGGTTATAAAAAATAAACTTAAGGATCAAAATTGTTCTGATCCTAAAAAAATACACCAGCAGGACAAACAATTACTAAAACCAACTGTACAGCTTATCTATTGCAGCTCCAATGAGAACACGAGTCTCCATGTCAGGTTCCCTCCAACACTGAGATGACATATATAACAGATACTGGCTTACATGTTCTTCAGTAGCTTTGAGAGAAACAGTGGATGGAGTTCAGCAGAACTTGAACCATCAGGTCACTTGAATTGCTTGCTGCACATTCAGAAAAAATCCCATTTCCATTTGGGACCTGCTCTGTTCACTTCACATGCACAGCAGTCCACCACCGTGATAATCAAAAACCAAAACTTAATTCAGTCAGCAGTTCTGCAGCAAATCTGTTTTCAGCTTCTAGGTAAAATATTTCTGTGCACAAACACTCTTCTGTCCTCCACACCTGCACATTAAGCCATCACCATTGCCCCCACAAACCCATAAACTTAAAGACCGAAATGAAAGTAAATGTTCTCTACAACTTTTTAGGAGTCTGTGTAAACTCTTCCTGAAAACAACGAATCCCTTTTTAGGAGCAATAGACCAAAACCCCCCACCAAGAGGAAGTAGAGGCTTCCTCTACTTCCTCTACAGCCTGCTTAAGCTTAATTTCAAGAGTGCAACAGAGGACGGCTTTCAGTGAATTTGTTTAGGCCGTATCCATTTGGAGACAGTTCTAAAACTTTATCTGCTCTTGTGCAAATATCCACCTGATTTCTGGTCATTCTGGTGACATTCACAGTCTGACTGGAGCTGTTCAGTGTTCAACTCCTTCCACATACTGTTTTTTATTTGGAAAACACCGAGCTGAACACAAAGACTTCAGTCCTCTGACTCATCAACTCTCCGTCCTGGCAGCCAAAATAACTGAAATGAAGGACAGGGCTTCAGCTTTGGTCTGTTCCAGCTGCTCCTGGACTGTTATGGAAATGAGAAACAACTGTGGACCTTATTTACATGAATCCTCCTGAACCAAACGGACACGCAGATAATTACTATTATCTGTGAGCTCACAAAATAAAAGGTCCAGACTGAGAAGATTCAAAGGTCAAAACTCAACCCTGAGAGGCGATTCAATCCTACAATCATTTTAAGAGGTCTCTTTTGGAATATTATCTATTTAAAATGTTCTAATATACTCTGAAGAAGTATTCAGTTAGTGTACTCACTGTGTTGTCTTTAGTATACTTTCTGTACTCAAGTATACAATAAAATTCACTTCAGAGTGTACTTTATGCTAATGTGGGACACTTTTATTAAACAGATTTGGTTTTGATGCTAAACCCATGAACGTATTGTTCTATTGAGAGCAGAAGCCAATCAGTCCACATGGTTGAAGAGAAACATCTTCAATTGATGAAGTTCAAGTTTCTATGTTTGAAACAGTAACTTCCACACAGCAGCAGCGAGTGGAAAGCTCTTCTAGCCCTCCACAAGTACGGCAAGATTCTTCAGCTTAAGAACGATCATAGAAACCTTGTTTTTGTCCTGACGACACTTAGAAAAAGTTTTCAGCTGATGAAGTTTGTTCACAGACGTTTCCTCTTCTTTGTTGGCGGAGTGAGTCAACGTTGGCGATGTGTCAGCAGTGCGGTTCTCCAGCTTGCTTATCTATCACCAGACTGATTTTACAGCTCTGCTCTTCCTTTAGAGGGACGTATAAGTTGTTGAAGGAGTTCTGAAAAACAAAAGAAGACACAGAGTCAGAGAAATATAAAAAAAGAATAACAGGATTTCTGTCCTACAGCAGGATAAAAAGAACTGTTTTCTTTGACCTCAGTTAAAGCTCACATATGAGCTGACAGTGATAGAAAACGCGGCAAGATAGAAAGTAAGTATCCATTAAAAAATCAAAACAGCCAGATAGCTACTCAGTTTTTACAAGTCAAAACATCAGTAATTGTAAAAAACTATATAAAATTATAGGGTGAACATAACTACAAAAAAATTACAACTACAGCGTTCCACCGTGTACTCGCGTTTCTTTTTCGTGGTTTCACATAGTCGCAATTTTTATTCAGTGACGTGACTCTTGCGGTGTGTCACAGAAACTAAGACAACTCAAAATGCTTGTGGGAAATGTATGAGTCCAAAGGAGGTGCTGCGCTGCTGAGGTGTATCTCTACACAGCGGGGCCCCTCGGAAGGGCGGAGGGGGAGGAGTCTTCCACCGCGCATTCCCGTTTCTTTTTTTCGCGGTTTGACGTATTCGCAGATTTTGTTTCCAGTCATGTGACTCTTACAGCGTGTCGCAAAATCTCTGCCAACTCAAGACGCCTGTGTGAAATGTATGAGTCCAAAGGAGGTGCTGCGCTGCTGAGGTGTATCTCCGCACAGCTGGACCCCCGCCAGAGCGCCAATAAACGCTCCCGCTCTGCGAGAGGAGCGCCCCCTCCTCTCTCATTGCCCCTGCATGAAGAAATGGCATCAGCTAACTCAGAAGTAATCGCAAAAAAATCCTGATTTCCTATAGAAGAAAATCGCAGAGGATAATTATAATCCGCAGCAGGTGTTAATGATTTAAGTAAGAAGGAAACACGCATTCCAGGTTTTAAGGCACAGAGTGACACTCCTCATCTTCATCATGAAGTGACGGGGTTGTTATTTATGTATGCGCCGTATTCACAGATGGCTTCTGTCCCAAACCCCTACACCTGCTAATGAATACGATCCCACTGAAAAAGAAAAATGACCTTATTGTTGTTGTCCAAAGTGTCTGTGATGAGATCCCGCGGCTCTGGGATCTTCAAGAAGATCTTGTCCTTGTTTCTGCACAGAGCATTCAGTGTCAGCAAAATATAAAACGGAGCAATATGGCATCCAAAAAAAAGGAGTTTTACACACTTTCTGCAACACACAAAAGTCAAGGTTGTCATACAAGCCATGAGAATTGGGATGGTAGTTGCAGCATACAGCAGCCCGTGATTACCCCCACTAGCATCTGAAAGAACAGAGAGAGAAGTCATGCAGCAGCCAGAGACTGCAGAGATAAAGCAAACATTTGGAAGAAAAATGTTCAAAATTTGAGATGTATTGTGTTTAAAGGCCCTTCTTAGCATGTTCCTGTAGAATTATGTTAATTTATTTTTACAAGATAAGAGCAGACAAAAAAATGAGAAAGTAAACTTATTCAAATTGTTGTGAATCAAGAGCAGACAAAAAAAGCTTTTTTGAGAAAGTAAATAAAAATGTTCTTTTTCTTCTTTTTTGTGTACACATGTAATTAAGAAAAACAGTTAACGTACCGAAACATTTCTCCTCGCTTGCTGGGGAACTCCCTTCAGAACTCTCTGCTCTGATCATCATGCAGTACGCACACTGATCCTTCACGTCAAACAAATAAGATGTCCGGTCATGAACTTCGAGTTTCTGAAAAAAGAGGAGGTTTAAATACATGAGACAAGATAACACGAACACAGATTCATTGTAAAACCGTATCCCAGTGGAGTGCAGAGAACAGGTGGATACATCAATAACACTTCTCTTACCTTTGTTTCACCACATTCCTTAACAGTTATTATGAAGTTCCATTGTGTCAGGCTTAGGATGTTTGGAGGAATCCAGCTGATTTTGAACTTTTGGTTCTTTTTTGTGACGGTCCAGTTGAGAGGAGGAGGTCTCACTGATAACAGATAAAGACAACAGACCACAGTGCAGAAGCTTCTGCTTTAAAGACGTCTGTCAATCATTGGCTGTAACATATCCAACAACATACGGAAAACATAAATACCATCATAACTTCAGCAACATTTCAGAGACTGTGTTTGGTGAGAGGAGCAGAACAGCTGTTACATACCAGCTGAGAGAGGATCCCCCAGAAAGGTGTTCTTGACCAGCATGTTGTTCAGAGTTCCATTAATCAAGATATTGAATTCCTGGTCATTAGAGATATGAACATCACAGCTTCTCCTCAGACTCTGGACACTGGGCAGACATTCGTGCACTGGTGGGGAGTCAGGAACATCAGTCCTTTCAAACATCAGAAAGAAAAAAAACACTTTATTTTTTACTTTGATGCTCTCGAGTTCCAGAGGATCCAAAAACACATCAATTAAAACTTAAATGATTGTAGTTCCCACAGAAATGCTGGTGAATTCTGACAAATGAAGCTGGACATGAAAGAGGCTCTTCAGGAGAACAAAGTTTTAAAGTCCCAATCTGATCATCTATTGATCTTCTTTCAAAGTATTTCCAGTGTTTATTATCGTGTTAGCGGTGGAAAAGGTACAATATGTTAAAGATTTTGGATTTAAGTGTCACCGACGACACCTCAGGTGTTAAAGGGTTAAAAAAAGTCCTCAACTAGATCACGTTAAAAACACCATTTCCATCAGAGTGAATATTTAAAGGGTTTTAGACTTCATGCATTATTTTAATTAATATTAATATTTCCAAAATGTGATTAGAAAAATACAACAATTTGAAACCAGACTGGCTGAAAAGTACTGAGCGGCCTCTGATCACATACAAGATGGCGCCAGAAACAATCTCTCGCCGGAAGCAGAAATTTTGCAACTTTAGCCGGTTCCGTTAGCGTAAATGTCTTAAACTTTTGGAAACTCTTTCAAAAAAGATATTTTAAAAAGTTTTGAGAACCATCAGTTTTAAAGCTTTTAAATGTGAATAAACTGTTTTTTTCTTTGCGTCTGCTCCGGCAGGGGGAGGGGCTTCTGGCTATTAATTTTCCAGTGGCATATTTTTCCTATGTGGCCAGATTCTCTTGGAAAAAGAAGAATAACGTCTATGAACAAAATCCCATGAAAAAGAAGTATGACCTACAGACGTGTTTTTGTCTTGGAGTGAATTCACATTCTATCTCTCTGAACTAATAATGAAATTGATTTAAACTCTTACTTCAACAGGTAAACAGTGTCTTCATCCTGCCTTTATCTGTAGTAGATCAATAAGGAATTTCTGTAACAGATCGTGTTCTCAAACAGGAACATAAAAATGTTCTTGAACTATGGAAACTCCATCCATCTTGTAAGCAAAGGCCACACAACCACACATTCACGTCTCAGGACAGTAAGAACAACCAGCTGAGCCACAATGACGGTCTTTGGACAGTGGAAGAAGCCAGCGCGTCCACGAGGAGAACATGCCATCTCCACACACAGATAAGCCTTCAGCTAACCACTACACCGCTATGGAAACTCACTCTTTCAGAGACCCGTTTGAACCTCCACACACCCTCCAGATGCTCCTGCTCCGTCCTTGGCAGAGAACAAAACAGTCTAGATGACAATTGAGGGAAACGCACAACTCTGACACTCTGAGTTCAGAACGCTCACTCAGCCATCCTGTGATAACATCTTTCCTGCTGCGTTGGTTACCTTACTGTAAACAAAAAGAGGTTTAACTACATTTAATCACTGCCTCTTAATGCTTTTTTTTATTTTTTGTTCAACATTGTGCACACATAAAGAGCAATATTAAAAATATATAATTGTATAATAATATTAATAAACAAACAAAGTGGAACAAGTGGGGTACAAGAAAGATTTATTTCAGAGCTTTAAGGTCCGACTGGACGGTTTTATCTCCGTTTCCTCCATTGGAGTTAAAAGTGATCAACGTTCAACCGAAATGTCATTTTCTCTAAGCAACAAATTCCCTCCATAACGTTTGTTCATTGCTCCAGTCTCACATTCACTTTCTATTCTGGAGCTAAGATCCAAAGCTAAAAAGGGGGACCCATTTTGTCAAGTCCCGTCTCATTCCGTCTCTAATTCTAGCTCAAAGTTTATGTCTTTTAATAAGTTTTTCATATTTCTGGAGTCATTTTGCACGTTGTATTTTTGTCTGAGTGGTTCAGCTGGTTTGTAATGCTTGATTAGTATTTGAGTCTTGGAAATATTTAATGTGCACCCCGATTTCCCTGAGCCATGTGTCAGGATGCCCACGAGTTAAATACACAATATCATCTGCAAACAAATGACAAAATATGTCTTATATTTTGTGTTCTTACCCAGCCAGCACGGCCAGGTGGACCCCAAACGGGTTTGTCCGGTTTCTGTGGTGGCCCCATCTGTGTTTGCCCACATTTGCTTAAGTGGGGACTCAGTGGGTTGGTTCGTTATGCTAGCCAGAGGGGCTAAGTAGCTCACTACAGCAGAGTTTGCTAGGTCTATACAGCGGAGCTTGCTTGCTCACTAGCAGGCTACAATAGAGCTTGCTAGCATGCAATAGTGGACTTCGCTAGCATATTGCAATGGAGCTCCCTCACTAGGATGCTAAAGAAGAGCTCACTAGCATGCTACAGAGAAGCTCACTAGCGTGCTACAGAAGAGCTTGCTATCATGCTACAGAGGAGCTCACTAACTCGATACAGAGGAGCTCACTAGCATGCCATAGTCGAGCTCGTTAGTATTCTGCAGTGGAACTCACTAGCTTGCTAAAGAAGAGCTCACTAGCATGTTACAGTGTCCACTAGGAGGCTGGCTAGCGTAGCAAGCTAACCCACTGAGTTCTCACTTAAGTCAAAGTGGGCCACCACAGAAACAGAGACTAACCCAGTCGGGCCGACCTTTTCTGCTCACTTTTAACCCCTTTTGACCCACTTGGCTTTGCTGGCTGGATACTTTGCTACTGTCGCCTCTTTCAGATCTCCACAGTGTCTTATATGCTGAGCCAAAGGCTACATAATTAACGCCAAAAGGGGCGGGGCTACAACAGCATCTCTGTTGTGTTCCTGAAGCTCAAAGCTATCTGTTAAATGTCCATTTGTTGTAATTCTGCTCACTGACTCATGGTACAGAGTTTGTGAATTCTTGATGAACGTATGATTGAAACCCTTTCTCCTCAGAGGACGTCGAAGGCCTTCTCAACATAACTGCATATGGACCGTCAATCTTAGTTCTGGGAGATACAGCTCCATCCTTTCACTGATGATTGATGTAAATAGTTTATAATCAATATTTAAAATAGAAATTGGAGGGTAGACCTTAAAGTACTCCTTTCTTTTCCCTTCTTTGGTAGAACTAACTGCTTCTTTCCATGATGGGGGGGTGTTTGGCTTTTTTTGAGTGTCCAGCAGAATGAATCTAGTAAACCTGGAAAAAGTTCTTCTTTGAATCTCTTGCCCCGTTCGTATGGGTAACCATCACTCCTTGACACCACTCATTTTATTAATTTTCAGTCCCCAAAGAACTTTATCTAATTATTTTCTCATCATGCTTTTTTTATTTTACAAAATAAAAGACTAGACTGTGAAATAAAATATTGAGAAAAAAGTAAGTAAGTAAGTAATTTAGAAAGAATCAACAATAAAAGATACTTTTCTAAGAAAAAAAAAGAATATTGTTGATTCTTTAATTAAATCAAATGAGAAGAATTTAAAAGGTTAAAAGTTTAGATATTCAAGCAATCAAGTTGATTTAAAATATTGTCCTGAGAAGAAAATGGTTAAAGATTGAAGGATTTCTGCATCAAAAACTATAGTCTAAAATTGGTGTAAGCTCTCAAAGATAGACTTCCTCATTCAATCCTGTTAACGGTCAGCAAAACTAAAAGTACAAGTTCCCATCGGGTCTAATTTCATTTCTATTTCTCTCTTTTAAAGAGAACCGTAACATGTTAACCTCGATCTTCTGAACCTTTCATTCCATTGGTTCTATCTGACATGTTCCTCCACCTGACTTAGACTCACCTCTCTGCCTCCTCTTTGTGAAATCATTATATTGATTTAGAAAATACTATCTGGATTGAAACAAAGTATAATTAAACAAAGAAAATCCAAACTTTTGAGGAACTTGATTCTTTGCTGTTCTAGAAGGAGCTGATTGAAACCAAGAATGCATCTTTTGTAGTTACTACTGAGGCTGTGACAAGTACATCAGAGGATGTCACGTGTGTCAAAGTCAAGGCCCGGGGGCCGGATCCGGCCCTCCAGGTAATTCTATCCGACCCTCCAGATCATTTATTTTACTGTTATTAATGTCCTGATGTTATCTTGCGCTGATTTCTAACTTGTATAATTTGGACAAAATATATTTTTATGAAGAGTAAAATATTAAGTTATTTAGGTTTAAAGTTGATTTATTCTGGAATAATATTCTTCCCATTCATTATTATGTTATAAATTTACAGTTTTAAGGTTTTAAAAATTGACATTCTACAAGCTTGTTATACTATTTTGGCATTTAATAAGATTTTTAGGCTGTTTGAAAGTTAAGCTAATATTTACATTCTAGCTGTTTTGACTAATTTAGGCTTTTATTTAGGCTATTTTGAAATTTAGCAAAATATTCAGCAACAGATTACCTGTTTTGGCTAAGATAAGGTTTTAGTTTAGTTTTTTAAGGATAATTTGGCATTTAGCTAATATTTTAGCTGGCAATCAACTTCAGCTTTTTCAGATATCAGCCTCAGTGTTTTCAGCTATCAATTTCAGCATCTTCAGAGGCCAAATTCCTCTCCCAGCATTAACACTAGCATTATCACAGGTAATGATATATTTGTAGTTCATAATTATGTTAAAAAGTTACAGTTTTAAAGTTTTAAAAAAGTAGTTTATCCTGTTCAGTCTGTGACCTAAAGGGTGTTTTGGATTTTTGCCCCCTCTGTGATTGAGTTTGACACTCCTGGAGTATCTGGGCTGAACACAGAGCAATTGTTTGTGAGAACAATTCACTAATGTGCATACCAGAAAAATCCCACATCTGAAGCGTTGGTGGCCGGCAACCAGGAGCATTTAGTTACAGTGGCTGTGTAGCCGTAGCACTGCAGGTCCTTCACCAGCTCTGTCAGAAACAACACAAACACACAAACTTAGAAGAAAGTCGGTTTAAAAGTTGAATATTTTGTTAAAGAAGGACCAGAGGATTACAGATCCAGCTGTTACCTGGATAGATAACGGTCATGACGGCCGCCTCACTCTCACCGCTGTCACAAAAAGTCCTAACGGACCACTGCAGAAATCCCCCTCCCATTTGAAAGTTGTTCAATATTTGTTTCTGCTTTTCCAACTTCGCCTGATAAAACAACAATAAAGTAAGCAGAATGTTAACGGATCAGACATTACTGTGAGCAACACTTTAGGGGAAACAGTTCAACTTACAATGGATTCCTCCGAGTCCTCAGACTGTCCTCTGTAAATCAGCGTGTAGGTGCAGTTTGTCATTGGGTGTGCTGGAGGCTCCCAGGAGAGCTCCGGTTCAAAGTCATTTATCCAGCGAATGGACAGGTTTCTTGGTGGTAAAACGTGTCCTTGACACAAAAAATGACAAAAAGACAAGAAACAGTCAATTCCTGAGATTTCAGGGCGTCTTTGCAGTTTCCTGAGACTTCATTGTATTTTCTCTAGTGTTTTTCTTCTTGGAAACCATTTCTGTCAAACTTAGGGCTGGGTATCGGTAATAACTCCCTGAAACAATTCAAATTCATCCTATTTTTTCCAATTCTTTCAATCCTCTCAATTCAATTAATTTCAATTTTGAGTTCACACATTTATACACATTTGCTTAGAAAATGTTAATAACCAACTCTGTGTTTTGAATGTATGTAAATTAATCTGATACAGTTGACATGCTGTAAAATATATTCATGAAATAATGAGATTGTTAATAGCAAACAGCAGGGGTGTCAAACTTAATCATATCGAGGCCCAAAATCCAAAACACCCCTTATGACACGGGCCGAACAGGATAAACATTTATTAAACACTAAAAGTACATTTTTAAACTTTAAAACCAAAAATTTTTAACATAATTCTGAACTAGAGTGAATGCTGGAAGCTGCGTTTGGCTGCTGAAGATGCTGAAAATAATAACTGAAGCTGAGAGCTGAAATCACTCAAGTCAATAGCTGTAACCAGTGATGGCCAGATAAAATATTAGCTAAATGCCAAATTAGCCTAAAAACTAAAAAAAAAAAAAACTTATGTTAACCAAAACAGCTCAAATGTAGATAAATATCACAAAAACAAACAAAAACAGGAAAAAAGCCTGAATTACCCTAAACAGCTATATGAAGCTAAAAAAAAAGACAAAAAATCTTAGTAAATGCCAAAATAGTCCAAAAAGCTACCATAAAGATATTTTTTTAAACTTTAAAACTGTATTTTTAGCATAATTATCAATTTAAAAAGCAGGAATTATTTAAAAGAATAATTTAAATATTTTAACTTTCAATATTTTACTCTCCATAAAAATATATTTTGTTAAAAGTATTTAAGTTAGAAATGAGCTCAAGATAACATCGGGTCATTAATAACAATAAAATACAATGATCCGGAGGGCCGGATCCGGCCCCCGGGCCTCAACTTTGACACAGATCAGATCTGCTGACCTCTTCAGAGCTGTGTGTGCGCAGGCTCAGTGCTGAGATAGAACAACTCACATCCATGACATGAAGTCATGTTTCTGTGTTTCAGATGAAAACGTGAAGATTCTGTTCAGGAGTTTTCGTCCTGATGTCCAGATGTTCTCACTGTGTTCAGGAGAGAGTCAGCCCTCGAGTTTGTTTTCATCATGGATTTGTCAGACAGACTTCCTGCCACAGGCTGGGTCCACGACCACCATTCCTGACCGCGCGACTACCAGTCCTTATTTTCGGTTTCTTCCTATTCAGAGTCTTTAGGAGAATCGCGCGTGACGCAGTCTAAACCGGGAAAAGTTAACCCAAGAGGGTTTCTCACCTGACGCAATTTCCAAGAACACCAGAAGAAAACTCAAGACGATCCGTTCCAGAGAGGGAGCCATCCTGATCCTGATCCTGATCCTGAATATGGTCCTGGTCCTGTCGGAGGTTCGGGTTCGAGTCCAGGCTGCTGCGCGCTAAGACGCACGGACGCGCGAGTCTCTGATAATCACAGTCGGGTCTTCCTGGCCTCGTATGTTGTGCGCGGTCGGTCATGTGGTGGATGTATTAACCGAGGGGAGGGAAAAGGGGCGGGGGGGTTGTGCCTAACGGTAAAGCGCTCTGAGCGCCTCAACGCATTTCTGAATGTAAAAACATCATGGAGATGTTGGGACGGATGTCACGTATCTGGACTGTTATTTTTTTAAATATGGAAAAAAAAAAAAAAAAGGTCGAATAAATCAAATCTGATGCCAGCCACAGTGAAAGGTGTGATTGTGAATCTCAGCTGCATTTGAGCAGCCACCCCCACCACCCCCCATGTAGGCATGGGGGGTGGTGGGGGTGGTGGTGGTGGGGTGCCCCCCAAAATGTGATGACACGCAAAAATCCACAATTTTACTTTAAAAAAATAGCAACAGAAAACATGCAACAACCCTCCCCCATAAAACTATTTAAAATAAATAAATAAATTCTAGAATGAACCACCGGCTGTGCAAAGACCGGTACCCCCCCCCCCCCCACCCCCCCACCCCCACCACCAGAACTTGCTTCCCCCGTTTGGGCACAACTTCTGGCATTGTTGATTAGTTTCTTAACACTCGCATTTTGTCCCAGAAAGCTTAAAAAGAAGATAGATGTTAACAATATATTTTATTCTGAGGCTTTTGAGGGTTTGTTACGGCTGTCGCCGTATTTGGTTTTTGTTCTGTGTTTTAGTAAGAGTGGGACGTCTTTGTGTTTTGTGGATCTTTGTTTGTGTGTCTGTTCTGTATTTATTTCTTTCAGGTGTGGTGCTGGAGGGTGTGGCTCCAATTGGCCCAAACCAGGTGGAGCCACCTTCAAAAGCACCTGGAGGACCTCCAGCTCATGAGAAGGGAGCTGGGCTGCAACCTGTCTCCACTGCAGCTCAGTGCTCTTCTCCACCTGGTTTAGTTATGTGCACACTTTGTAGTCTGTTTGGTGTTTTGTTTTGGTCCCACTGTTATGTGTAGTTTGTGTTAGTTTTGTGTTAGTTTAGTTTAAGTGAAGCCGTAGGGGTGAACTGCCATTTTCTTTAGTTTTCTCATGTTTGTTAGTCCAGGGAGGTTAGTATTTGTCATTCTTTTACTGTTTCTTTTGCAGGTAAGCTCCCTGGGTTGAGTTAGTTGAGGTTTTGTTTGTTATTTTGGCCTGGGTTCACCCTGAAGCCTTTAGCTTCACTTTTGAGTTGATTTAGTGTAGTAAATAAATGTGTTAAACTTTATATGGAGACATTTGTGTTTTTGTTTGCCTTTATTTTCTTTTATGCTATGCCTCAAAACCCCTAGACCAAATGGGGCTTAACAGGGTTTATGTCATTATTTGCACCTCCTACCACCAAACACACACAGTGTAAAACAACAACAGCTTTTTGTCTTAAAACATGTAACGTTTAACAAAATTAACATCCATCATTGTAATGTATCTATTCAATGTCCTTAAACATTATAAATGTAGTTCTGTTTTAATGTTCTATCTAATGAGATAGAACACTACACTCTCTCTCTCTCTCTCTCGTGCTCCGATGTTGATGTAAGAGGAAGGATGACCCCTTGGAACCCTCTCCCCCGTCCACTACCAGAGCCGGGCCCACCAGGTCGAGCCAGCAGCGCAGAAGGGGCGCCATGGAGAATACTGACCCCATCTCCAGCCACTCAAGTCTGCAAAGCCAGGGAGGAGCCAGGACCCCCACCCCGGCAACCAGGACCCCAGAAGGACCCTGGTCAGATGTCAGACCCCACCAGAATGGCTTTTCCCACACTAAAAGCCCAGTGCAGCAGCTGCATTAAACTGCATGCAGGATTACAGACATTGTCACGACACGTTTTACTTTACTGCAGTTACTAAGATGTTTCTTTTAATCGCAAAGCTGAGATGTTACAATCAAAACCTGTAAAAAGTTTATTTTTTCCTGAGTTCGTCTGTGATAGTTTTATCAGTGAGGTCAGCTTGACTTTAGTCCTTAGATAAAATAAAGAGAATCTGCTCCGTTTCTCCTGCTTTTGCTCAGTGAGTCACTCTGAGACCAACCCCCCAACTGCCGTTCATATGACATCAGAACCGCCAGCAATCCAGGAGCATCAATGAGTTTATCTTAGAGTTGCTAAATTAAAGACATGACTCATTTGGTTTGGGACCTTTAGAGAATGTTTTTTGCAAACTTAAAGCAGATATGACGTTAGGCAAAAAAACACAGAGCCTAACAGAAATCTCCTTTTATTTTTATCACAGAAATGAGTTTTTTCAGAAACGTTTGCTTTTAGTGTTTTTTTTTAAACAGCACCAGCAGGGGGCACACTTTTAGGCAAAACCCCCCACGGTTTATTACAGCACTGTCAAAGTGGATCCAGGTCATTCTATCCGGCCCTCCAGATCATTTGATTTTATTGTTCTTAATGACCCGATGTTAGCTTGCGCTCATTTCTAACTTGTATAATTTTGACAAAATTATTTTTTATGGAGAGTAAAATATTTAAGTTGATTTATTCTGGAATAATATTCCCGTCCTTTAATTATTTATAATTATGTTAAAAATTCACAGTTTTAAAGTTTAAAAAATTGACATTCTGCTAGCTTTATGGAATATCTGGGCATTTACCAAGATTTTTTAGGCTGTTTTGGAGTTTAACTAATACTTAAACGTTAGCTGTTTTGGCTAATTTAGTTTTTTTCAGCTTTTTAGGAAATTTAAAGTTTAGCTATTTTTTTCAGCAACATACTTGCTATATTGGCTAACCTTTTTTTGTTTTTGTTTTTTTTTAAGCTAATTTTCCATTGAGTTACTATTTTAGCTGGCTATCAGCTTCAGTGACTTCAGCTATCAACTTCAATTTTTTCAGCTATGAACTTCTGGGTTTTCAGCTATCATTTTTAGCATTTTCAGCTATTAGCTTTAGGGATTTCAGCATTCATATTCAGCATTTTCAGCTAACGGTATTAGCTTTAACCGTTTTCAGCTATCATCTTCAGCATTTTCAGCTATCATCTTCACCATTTTCAGCTATCATCTTCACCATTTTCAGCTATCATTTTCAGCGTTTTCAGCTATCATCTTCACCATTTTCAGCTATCATTTTCAGCGTTTTCAGCTATCATCTTCACCATTTTCAGCTATCATCTTCAGTATTTTCAGCTATCATTTTCAGCGTTTTCAGCTATCATCTTCACCATTTTCAGCTATCATTTTCAGCTATCATTTTCAGCTATCATCTTCACCATTTTCAGCTATCATTTTCAGCGTTTTCAGCTATCATCTTCACCATTTTCAGCTATCATCTTCAGTATTTTCAGCTATCATTTTCAGCGTTTTCAGCTATCATCTTCACCATTTTCAGCTATCATCTTCACCATTTTCAGCTATCATCTTCAGTATTTTTTGCTGTTAGCATCAGTGATTTCAGCCACCAACTTCAGTGTTTTCAGCTATCAGCTTCAGTGATTTCACGTGGTCAAACATCTTCTCCAAATCCACAAAACACATATGGACTGGATGATTGAACTCCCACGAACCCTCCAGCACCTGGAGAGGGTGTAGAGCTGGTCCACTGTTCCACAGCCAGAACAGAAACCGCACTGTTGTTCTTAAATCTGAGGTTCGACTATCAGACAGACTCTCCTCTCCAGTACCCTGGCATAGACCTTCCCCTGGAGGCTGAGGAGTGTGATTCCCCGGTAGTTGGGACACACCCTCCAGTCCCCCTTCTTGAAAAGACTTGAGGTACTCTGGGTGAACCTCATCCACCCCTGGAGCCTCGCCACTGAGGAGCCCGTTGACTATCTCAGTGACCTCAGCTTGGGTGATGGACAGTTCCACCCCAGTTTCCTCAGCCTCTGCTTCCTCAACAGGAAGCGTGTCAGCAGGGTTGAGGAGATCCTCAAAGTATTCCTTCCACCCCCAGATGTCCCCAGTTGAGGTCAGCAGATCCCCACCTGCACTAAGAACGGTGCCTGCAGAAAACTGCTTTCCCCTCCTGAGGCGCCGGACGGTTTCCCAGAATCTCTTTGAGTCCTTCTCCATTGCCTCACCAAACTCCACTCAGGACAGAGTTTTGGCCTCCAGCCCGGGACGCAGCTCGCTTAGAAAACCAGAACCTGTCAGCAGCCTCTGGAGTCCCACAAGCCAGCCAGTGCTGGGAGGACTCCTCCCTTAATTCTGGTGTCCACCAGTGGGGTCGGGGTTGCCAGAAACCTTACAACCACAGCTCCGAAAAGCAGGACAGACGATAGAGGTGGAGAACATGCCCCACTCAAGCATGTCAGATGCTAAAAGACATGGGTGGTGGGGGGTACACACGCATCATGAATTATACAGTATGTTAAAGTCTTTGTGTTATAGTGTAACCGACTCCTCAGGTGTTCATTTTTTTATAAAATGTTCTGACCTTCTGAATTTTTGTGCTGCGACTATCCCTGAAAGGTTGTGCAGGGGGAGGTCTCTGCTTCCTTAAATGTTTTGAACTTTATATCTTAATGCATTCATTCATTGTTTGTGATAAAGCATGAAAATAAACTAACAGATTTCTCTTTCTGGTTGCTCAAATGCAGTTTAGACTCACAGTCACTGAGGCTTCAGAAAAAGGGTTTTGTTTTTTTTTTTTGTGGCAGCTGCACAATAGGAACACTTCATATGTGGCTACGACAAACAAAAGATATGCAAAGTTCCAGAGACGAGGTCCTTTCCATCACCGGTAAATGATTATAGAAGCAAGTTAAGGGAGTTTGATCGCTACTTTGCATTCCAGGATGAGATGTGAAGCGACGGTTTCACTGGAAAGCAAAACAGAAGCTTTGAGTGGAAACTGAAAGCTGCTGGACTCATAGAGATGTGTTTTCATGCATCTGTGGAACATGTTTGCAGTTTGTTTTTGAGTGACGGGTGTGAAAAAACGACACAGTTTCTTGTATTCACAGTTATTTACACAAGCTCCGCCCTCTACAATCTCTGGAAGTCCAATAAACAGGACTGAAAAACAGTTTTTGCTTAAAACTTATTGCAGAGGCCATCAGAAATATATAAATTTAAGGCGCGGCAGAAATAAATCCAGACATACACCACAGGGAGCTTAGTACAGGAAATAAAGTTACAACTTCTTTTCCAAGAGGATTACATGATGAAGTCCTGAGATATGAAGCCAAAGAAAGCCCACAGTGAAGCCCTGCTGGACGGCAGCGTTCACTTCACCAGAGCGCCGCTTCACAGCAAACGTCCCCTTCACGGAGAAACAGTTCAATTCTGAGGTCTACAGGGTTCAAAAGGCAGTGGCCTGAGCGGCAGAGGTCATTGCTGTGTGCCCGTCGAGTAGCTGCCGGCGTTTCTGGAACCTCCTGGAGCATCAGCTGCATCCACAGCATTCGTTCCATCTTTCTCCTTTTTCTGTGCTCTTCATCAACATTCATCTACATTTTCTCAGTAGCTTTTGGATTTGTTTTTCAGTGGTAAAGAGCTGAAGACAAATGAAGTGATCTTGACCAGGAGAAGACGAAGCTTCCAGGACGTTACTCCGTAAATGTTCCTGAGCGATCCACCACAAGTTCAAGTCCAGCGTCACGGTGTCCCGTCAGACGCTCTGCTGGCTAGTCCTGTCGGTCACCAGGGAGACTTTGACATCATCGAGGACTTCCTGGTCTGTGGTGAGCAGAGTGTTGGGCTGAAAAAGAACAAAGCTGCGTGTTTATGGGGAGAACAGCAAAAGCTGAACGATTCAGTCAAGCCACGATTCTATTCAATGTTTCAAAGTCACAATTTTTTCCTTTTTTTCTCAACACAATGAATTAAAGGTATTTTAAGACCAAGTATGTTTTCTTTTTCCCCCTTACATCAAACTGTCTGTTTTCCTACTAACAGAAAGGATTCAATGCAAATAAATAATTATACACAATACTGAAATGATCACAAATCCTTTCACAGACCGCTCCACATCTGCGCCCGCTCAGCGCAATCAGGAGGGTTGCGCTGAGGGTGCTCACGCCCGCGCACGCGCTCAGCACAAACGTCTGTTCCTGCGGAGCTAGCAGAGGTAAAAAAGACGGAGAGCTAAAGAGAGTTGATAAAAGAGCACGGCTCCCAGGAAGAAGTCAGAGGGAAACAGTCGTGAAGCTGCATCTCCATCCATCACTGTTGTCACGGTAGATTGGTCAAAGTTTCAGGAAACTTGCTATGAAAATGTCAAGTTGCAAAGTGAGCAACAAATCTCAGCGTTGCTTGAGTTTACACATTCACAGGTGTGCCCACACACTCACATGCGCGCCGCATACTCACAGGTGCGCGCACACACACATTCAAATACATAATATACACTCACACACATATACACTCACAGGTGCGCCCGCACACACGGATGCGCGCCCACACACATTCAAATACATAATATACACTCACAGGTGCGCCCGCACACACGGGTTCGCGCACACACATTCAAATACATAATATACACTCACAAACATATACACTCACAGGTGCGCCCGCACACACGGGTGCGCGCACACACATTCAAAGGCGCGCCCACATACAAATACACACACACAAACATATACACTCACAGGTGCGCCCACACACTCACAGGTGCGCGCGCACACACATTCAAATACATAATATACACTCACACACATATACACTCACAGGTGCGCCCGCACACACGGGTGCGCACACACACAAATACACACACACAAACATATACACTCACAGGTGCGCCCGCACACACGGGTTCGCGCACACACATTCAAAGGCGCGCCCACATACATATGCTCTCACACACACATACACTCAGAGGTGTGCCCACACACTCACAGGTGTGCACACACGCATTCAAAGGCGCGCCCACATACAAATATACACACAAACATATACACTCACAGGTGCGCCCGCACACTCACAGGTGCGCCCACATACTCACAGGAGGGCACACAGCCGTGCCCGGACACAAACACAGGTGCATATACACTCACAACTGCACCAGCACACTCCCAGGCGTGCCCACACACTCACAGCACGCCTTTATGAAGAAATGTCATCTGCTACATTCATACACAGACCGTGAGAAACCGATTTTTTAGTTTTCTGCACGGATGAACACGTCGACGATTTTGAATCGTTTTGTACCGATTCACAAAGAATCGTTACATCCTTGCCCGACACAGATCCTTTATAATACTTTTCCAAACGTACCTTTCCTGGATCCTTTGTTCCGTTCATCAGCTCCTTTAACAGGTTGGAAGGGTACGGAATGATGGGACAGATGATGTCTTTGTGCCTGCAAACAGACGCAGCGTTTCTTCAGCTTTGAGAAACTTTGTGTGAAGACAGAAGAATAAAGTCACTGAAGAGTCGAGTTACATTTCAGGTTTTACGTCAACAACCCTCAAACCTCTGACAGTGTTAAAGCTATGGACATGCCAAGCATGTGCTGTATAGCGCCAAATCGAGGTCAAAAGATTTGAAAACTGAAATGCAACTATTCTAAACTGAAGCTGAAAAAACTTTTTTTTTCTCTGTAAATCAGCTGATCAGAACCGGGAGGTTCCAGTCGGCCAATGATTTGAGGCGCAGATGACGTCCCTCCCCCTGCCGGGCGCCATATGTTTTTTCTGTGGTCAGATTCTCTCGTATGCAGAAGCCTGAACACTGCATGTATGTACGTTTACATGGAGTTTTCACTGAAGGGTCGCTTGAACACCCATCGCGAGGTGCCGTAAGAGTAGCTTTAAGGGTTAAATTCATTCATTCATGTTCCTGAATCAGCCACCAGATGGCGGTATTGGTCACAGGTACACACAGCTGTGATGGTTTTAGTGTTTCAGTGGTGAGGGAGGACTCTGGCTTTAGTACCTTCTGAAGCAGTAGCAGGACAGCAGGACGCAGAGAAAAAGAAGGATGGGGGCGACGATGGCCACGATGATGGCCGCGTTGTAACATTTTCCAGAACCTGTTATGACAAACAAAGAAAAACCTTTCAGGTAAGGAGAAGAATTCAGAATGTTGCCTAAAAGAATTCTCTGAAGAACGAGGAACCAGCCTCCATGTTGTTCTGGTTTCTGAGTACAGGAGGAAGTTAAAAACCACAGCTGATGATCTTTTTTTACTTTATTTTATTTTAGGTAAATGATCAGAATTATAAGAATAAAGTCTAAATTTGTGGAGAAAAGAAGACTTTTTTCAAAATTTGGCACAAAAAACAGATTATTTCTCTATTTTCAAAAATGGTTTGTTTGTAATATCACTTCTTACAGAAATAGATAAATTAATTAACAAATAAAAGTGATTTCCTCTCCTTTTCAGCTCAAAAGTCTGAACGCTGAAAATATTCTGCAGGATCTCAGAAAACAGATCCAGATATTTTCAAGAACTATGATTTTTTCACTTCTCATCAGTGTGAGAATAGAATCTAAAATATAAAAGAAGACATGCATATATTAAAAATATATCATTCGCTTTTCTTTTTTCTGTCATGGTACAAGCAAAACGAGAAAAACAAACAACTTTTGGCTCGTCGAGCTGCTTTTCTCCTTCAGAATCTACTGGAATGATCGCGTTAATGGTTGAAAAGTTACAGTAAATCAAAGAACATAAACACTGAAGCTCAGGTGAGGAAAGTAAACATGAACTGACAAACAAACGAGCCTCAGGCAGTGGTGCACCCTGCTGTAGTGACAGCTGATCTCCAGCAGATGGCGCCTCAGAGCCACAGCTCAGAAACACACCAGCTTCAAGATGAAAAACAGCAGCAACTGTCTCAATTATGGAAGTTTCTTTAAGTCATAATTCTTCCATATTCCACATCTAAAGTTCTGTATGTGACGTGAAGTCAATTATGAGTGAAATCTGATCATAAATACATCGTCAATTACAGATTTGTACAAACTTTATTCACCAACAAACTACCCCAACCTCAGCGAAGCATTCACAACAATGTTAGATGCCGTTTCCAACCAGATCAACCGGCTTATGGAGTTAAATTAGGGACAATATTATTTGAAAACCTAATAAAGCAAATTGAAAAAAAAAACATGTCAATTGTCCAAAACTTTTTGCTATTCGAAAATAAACCTAATTATTTTCAGCTTCAAATGTGTTTTTTAGATTTCAAAACAACAACAAAAAAAATCAATTTCAAAACTTTTTTTTCAGTTTCAACTATTTTTTTCTTTTTTTCAAAACATTAAATTTCAGTTTCAAAACTTTGCACATTGGGGCGGGGACTAACATGAGGAACCAATCAAAATTATTTTGTTATTATATATATAAAAAATAAATTTTTTGGGGATATGAAGATCTTTTTTTAAACAGTTTTGCAGATTAAAGATAACTATGAATTTTAAGAAAAAGCTAAACCTGCCACAGCGTTTCAGACGTGTCCTTTTACCCCCATCTTGGGGCAACTTCAGATTATGATAATACAGACTAAACAGCCATTTTCTGACCGTAATTATCACAGTTCTCAGAGTCAGTGAACGCACCGGGACTGAAGTTACCACCCTCATCCATTTTGATTGGTCCTTCGTATTATAGCCAGAAGCTAAAGTTTTGAAACTGAAATTTTCAGATTCAGACACGAGAAAGAAAAAGAGTTCAAAGTGAAAAATAAATTGAAACTGAAAAAAAAGTTTTTAATTAAAATTTTGAGTTTTGAAACCTAAAATAAAAAACATTTGAAGCTGAAAATAATTGCTTATTTTAGAATAGCAAAAAGTTTTGGACATTTTACCTTTTTTCTTTTTTTGGCCGAACATCAATATTTTTTCCAGTTTATTTTAATTGGGTTTCAAATAACATTGGTCATAACTGAGCTCCACACCGGCAGGCGTTTCTGCAGTCAGATCCCATAAAAACCCCAAACTTTGAGCCCAGGTGAAAGTGCAAAAAGGAAACAGGCATTTCATTCAGGAAAAAATACCCTTTTACCCCCTGTCACATATGCACAGACTATAAAAGTGCTAACAGAGATAACGAACGTCCTTCTGTTGTCCTGGAACAGCTGACAGGAGAAGCTGAAGAAAGCATACAGATCCATATATGGACGTATATTTAAAATGTTGCCAAATAAAAAAGAGCTAGAAATGAATCAGGTCAAATGTCTCGACTTCTAACGAGATTGTGTTTGTGAAACCCATCACACCCACGGTCTGTCCAATCGCTGTTCTCCTTCAGACAGTAGGTTCTGGTACCATCAACTTGGTTTCATGAGTTTGTCTTTAAAAAACACACGATGTAAAAACCTAATATTTAGTGTGTGAGGCATATCACTGAGCAGAGACAAAAGAAGATCCGGATGTGGACAGTTACCGTATGTCTGCACGGAGCTGTTGCTGCTGGAGACGAAGATTTCTGACCCAGTGCATCGAACTCGGTACTGAAAGTGGTAGATGCAGCAGGGGTCATACGGGATCCTGACCGTGCTCTCCTTGAATGTAGCCTGAACGCAGAGAAAAGGAGACGCCATCAGTGGAACAAGAATTCAAATAAGATACAAGATTCTTTTTAAAAATCCCTCCAATGCTGCTTCTAACATGTTCTTATAGCATGTTTCTCATGATGAAAAAACTCCTGTGAGGAAAATTATTATTGCATGTTTGAGTATTTATTTATTCAAGTTGTTGTGAACGATAAAATGTCTTTTAAAAAAAACCTTTTCTCGCTGCTCCGCCCCATTCTGATGCAGACACATAGATCCATGAACGTCTTTGTTTTCCTGGTCTGAGCTGGAATCTGGATCAGAACCGTACAGATGGAAATGATACGGAGTTCTGATCCTCCAGTAATGTTAGCTGAGGGTCGTGAGGGGCTGTAAGCTAGCAAGAAAGAGTAAACAAAGGGATGATGGGATGTTTTCTTCTGTTCCAACTCTGTGAAAAATGTCTAATAATCCGAAATGATCAGAAAAACGATTTTCTCCTCTCCACGCCGGGAGTGGGATCCCTGAGATTTAACAGGGGGTCAAACCACATCGGAGCCTGGGGGTGTCCAGGTCTCGGTGGTGCAGATTCCGGTCCTTGCTCTTGAGAACTGGGCCTCTCCAGGAACTCCAACTGTGGTCGGGCCTTGATTACATCACTCCCTTGGGATCTCCGCTTCTCGTGGGTGCACCCCTCCTCGGTGGGGGTGGGCGGCCCCTTCCTTGCTATCCCCTGGACCTCCCGCGGCGGGGGCGGGCGGTTGTCTGAATCATGGGAGTGGGTCTCCCTTGGGGGGCTCTGACTTGTACCTGGGGTGGGGCGGGGGGGATGCTCGGTGCTGCTGGGTGGTGGTGGGTTGTTCTTCTGGAGTTGGGGGGCTCTCTGGGGGTGGGATCTCGCGTTGGACCTCTTTACGTGGGGGGAGGACTGCTCTTCTGGCTGGGCTGGGGCCTGTACTCTCTGTGCTCCTGTGCCCCCCTGCTCTCGGGTGTGGGGGGTCTCTACGGCGGTCCCGCGTGCCCTGGTCTGGGGGTTTGGCGGGATTGCCCGGCGGGCGGATTCTCTTCGCAGCTCCGTGGCGGGGGTTGGGGGTCCTGGCTACTGCCATTGCGGTCCCGGCAGGGGGGTCTTGGCGTGGGGATAGCTGGGTGCTCTCCCCCTTTGTACATTCCATCATTATCCAGGTTAGAACATAAACACTCACCTGAGCACAGGTGTCAGCTCACCTTTGCACTAATAGTGAAATGAAACAGAATGAAAAACTTTATGTTTGTCTGTTTGTATGATTAAGTCTGTTATCTGCAGCTGCAGTTGTATTGTAGACATTTTGACTAGTTAATTGTGGAGATTATTTCAGCTAACAGGTATGTGTGTAATTACAGAGTGTGTGTAGACAGGCCCCGCCCATTCTACTATTTAGACCTGGTTGTTTTATGATGTTGCTTCTCTCTGCTGCCATCTTGTTTTTTCTCTAAACCCCCTCCCCCCCACCTCCCTCTTCTTCTTTTCCGTCCGGTCCAACAAAACCAAAACATAATAAATATAAATAAAGTTTAGTATGAAATACAACAGGGGTTTATACTCAATAAATCTCTGTTGTGACAGTAAAATCTGTCCAACACTCTCAGCCCGCATCTGTTTGCTCAGCTGTTGGACAGGACGAGTTAAAGAAAAAAGAAAAAAAAGGAAAACTATTTTTTAGAAAACCGAGTCATAATTAGAAAATCAGATGATGGGAGTGAGACTGGATCCGTTTTTCTTCAGTTATTTGCATGTTTTATCAATGATGTCATCATCTTTGACGCTGTACTCATCATTCCTCCCGTTTGTCTCTTACCGTCTTGGGTTCATCACATTCTTTGTACCACAGCTCAAACTTCCAAAGGTTTCGGACATCTGATGGCGTCCAGGTCAGCAGGAGGTAATTTCCATCCGCTGTGACGTCCAGCGGCGGCACGTGCACGGCTGAAACAGAGAGCAGACGGTGACACCCGCACATCTGGACGCCGCGCTGATGCGGAGGAGGCGCCACCGACCGTGCTCGGGCTTGAAGGTGTTCATGTGCGTGTCCGACTCCACGACCACACACACGTCTCGCTTCAGATCCCTCTGGTTCATGAAACAGACGTGCTCCTCGCTCTGCTGCACACACGTGTGCAGCGGTTCCTCCAATCGACTGCAGCTCCTGGAAGAACAGAACGAGCTTTCAGTGTTCAGTGATCCTCCTGCTGCTCTCTGCATCACAGTCTCAACCACACTTTCATCATTCTTGGTATCGAAACGTTCATCTCGTTCAGGACATTACTGCTGGTACTTTTGGTGTTTAGAAACTTTTGAAATATTGAACAAAACATGTCCCAAAGGCGAAAGTCTTTAAATGACAACATTTTAAGTAGATTAGAAACTAAACTTTTAATCTATCATTTCTTTTTTTATTGTCATTTTTATAAAAAAAAATTGGAGTTTAGCTAATATTTTAGCAACATGCTAACATTTTTGACTAATTTATTTCACTGAAGAATTTTCAGCTATTCTGGATTTTAGCTCATATTTAAGTAACACACCAAATATTATTGTAAATTGGCACGTATTAGGGATTTTTAAGCAATTTTACTTCATATTTTTCGAAACTTCAGTGACATTTCATAGTTCTTTGATGAAATAAGTGATTTAGCAAATTTAACAATTTGCAAATAGCTTGTGCATTTTCAGCAAATCCCTTTGATTGATTGATTGTTTATTTAAGACAGGGACAGTATATATTAATAAAACATTTAAAAATGCAAATATATAAGATTATAGTCTTTTAGACTAATTTCCATCTTTAGTCCCTATAGAAAAGGTTTTTAGTCTCCAAGTAAAAGTAAAAGTTAAAACAATACATAAAAGGTAAACAGAAGTCTGAAAACAGCAGAAAAAACAAATTGGGTTGTCAATAGAGAAACACACAACAGGAAATAAAACATTAAAGCAACATTTAAGGGGGAGGAAAAGAAAAAAAAGTGAATAAATATAACATGACGACAAAAACAAAACAAAAAACAATAGCAGTTCATACAGAGCTGTGGTGGCAGTTTTGATTGTCAGGATTTTATCTGTTTGCTAAATGAGCTCAAAGTTGTCAGTTGTCTTATTCTTGTGCTTCAACAATTTAAGTAATTTGCATTACTCTCAAAAAGCTTCAGCGTCCTCAGCAACTACTTTCAGCTGAAAGCATTCACTCTAGCATTATTGTAGGTATTGAAACGTTTCCATGGTGATCAGACACTGGATGGTGGATTTCTCACCATCACTCCTCAGTACTTTCATGTCAGCTGGAACGTTGGGTTTGTTCCAACACTCAATTATGACAAACACGTATTTAATGATAAACTTGAGTTTGTTGTGCAGAACAGAAACACATCTGCTTGATCAGACACGGATCAGAGTCTTCCTCACCTGTAAAGAAACCTCAGATTCTGAGACCGATTCTGTGGGATCCAAGTGCATTCCCTTGGATGGTCCTCGAAGCATTTGAAGTTCTTCACCAGCTCCGCTGCAGGAATCGAGGTGTTACTCGTCGTCATGGTTTCAGTCACCGTGCTTCTTCGGTGAGGTCTTACCATGGGGCTTCGTCGGACTGATGGTGATGTTTGCGGCTTTGCTTTTGAGGTCCAGGCACTCTGCTGCAACGCTGAGCATCAACGGACTGGATATCATTTTCTCTGAGAGGAAAAACTGACTAAAGGTTTGGTTTTCAGTGACCTGTGTGCGCTGGGAGAAACAAAACACCAAAGTCAGAAGACGAGAAGACAGCAAAATGAAAATACAGAAGAATCCATGAGGTGTCTGAATGCGTTTCTTTACCCTCCTCCCCTCATTCAGTTCTTCAACCATGTAGGCAGGTCTGCAGTCTCTGGGCAGGTCGGGGGGATTCTTCCAGCTCACTTCCAGAATAAACGGGTCGAGCCACTTGTACTGGAGCTGTGTCGGTGCAGGAAGGTGATCCGCTGGAAGGAGGAAGTCGCAGCAAAAAAGATCAAGTCTAACTTTTCAAACAGCATGTGTCAAAGTCGAGGCCCGGTCCAGCCCTCCTGATCATTTTATTTTATTATTATTAATGACCTGATGTTATCTTGCACTTATTTATAATTTTGACAAAATATATTTTTATGGAGAGTAAAATATTGAAAGTTATTTAAGATTTATTTATTCTAGAATAATATTCCAACCTTTTTATGTTTCATAATTATGTTAAAACTTTTTAAAATGCTGCATTCTGCTGGCTTTTTGGACTTTTGACTATTTTGGAGTTTAGCTAATATTTCAGCTAAATAATGCTAGCTGTCGTGGCTAATTTAGGCTTTTTTCCATTAGTTTGATTGTTTTGAAGTTTTGTTATTTTTTCAGCCACATGCTAGCTGTTTTTACTAACCTAAGTTGGTTTTTTTTTTTGGTTTTTTTAGGCTAATTTGGCATTTAGCAAATATTTTAGATGGCTGTCATCTTCAGCATTTTCAGCTATAAAATTCAGCTTCCACCATTCACACTTTTCATTTCATTTCATTTTATTTTATTTATTTCATTTTCAAAGCACACATAAGGAGTTTTACAGTAATCAAGGTTTCTGAGAAAAAAACTGAAAATGAAAAGGGACAGAAAGAAGTAAACTTATTAACTCTGCCCCATTTAACCAAGTCAATAAATAATTTCAGTCAACAAACAAAATTACAAAATTATGCAACAGATATAGCAAGTGGTAAGAAAAAACAAACACCAAAAATAATAGTGAAAAAAGTAGTAGTATTTTCCTTTTTTTTTTCCTTCCCTTATTCTTTTCCCTCTTTTCCTTTCTCTTTTTCCTTCCTTTCCATTAAGCATTAAGCCCGTTTTTCCAAGTTTTTTAATGACTGTTTTGATTCGTATGATGTGAGCATTTGTTTTTTCACAGTTTTTTTAAAAGTAATAATTGAATTAGATTCTTTTATAGATTTTTCTAAAGTATTCCATAATCTAATACCCTGCACTGAGACACTTTTTTCCTTAATTTTGGTTCTAAATTTATTGGTTTTAAAAATTTCATGCCCTTTTAGGTTATAATTGCTCTTTCTTTTTTCAAACACTAGCATTATTACAGGTAAAGCTATACGTTCATAATTATGTTAAAAAGATGGTTTTAATGTTTTAAGAGTTCAGTTTTCTAGAGTTCTGTTCAGCCGGGACCTCAGGTGTGTTTTGGATTTTGGCTCCCTGTGTGGTTGAGTTTGACCCCCTTCATACAGTGAAACAAACATGCATTCATACAGTGCAGGGCTCAGAAAGACCAGACCTCCATCATTGACGTATTTGGTTGCTTAAGTGAAGCTGTTCAACAACCACAATAAAAGTCAGACAAACAGGTTGTCTGCAGCTCTCAGAGGAGTCCAGCAGGTTCTCTCCTGGGTTTTACTCTCTCAACAGGTTCTGTTGACTTCAACTTTTGAGTGTTCTTTTTTTTTTTAAATAACAGCTTCAGTCAAACTGAAACTAAAGAAAACATCATGTTTTAGCTGCACTGCTGAAGTCTCCAGCTGTTCTTCTGGTGTCCCTGAAGCTCCACAGACTCCAGATCACACCTCGTTTCCTCACTAAGAAGTTTCCTCTTCACTCTCTGAGGTTTCTTCCATGACACCTTCTTTATCCCCACACCTGATCCAGATTAAAAACAGGATTACATAGATGTGTTTGTTGTAATCCGAGTATTAGCTTCAAGTGTCACTTGTGTTGTTTGAGGCCGTTTCCTGTCAAGCAACAATTCGCAGCAGCTGAAAAATGTCTGGGGCTTTCACGAGAGCAGAGCTTTCAACTAATTATGTTAGAAATGCATGTTTGTTCTTAAGAAAATGTGATTAAAGATTATTTCTTAAAGATTTATTAGTAATTAGCTAAGAGGAAATAAAGCTGACAATTATTTCAGTCTGAATTTTGCCAAATAGATTGAATCTTGAGGTTCAATGACAGATCAACAACAATGTTTCTAAACCATTGGACATAACAGTATTTAAACAAATCCGTTCTTATAAATATAAATATCCTTTTCAACATACCTGCGTTGCTGTAGGTCAGGGTCGTCAAGAATAAAAGGAAGAAAACTCCTCCAGGATTGTGATCCATGCTGCGTCAAAGCGCAGACGCGCGTCAGAACCCACGAGCGCTCCAACGACCCGCCGGACGCGGCGGCGAATCAGTCAAGAATAATGACAGATCAAGAGGACAACGGGGAATATTTTACATCCACTGAAATCCCGCGAAGTTTGTTGCAGAAAGCATAAAACTGTTAAAAACCGCAGGAGCGGTCAGACTCGATCCGCGCTCTCGGTGGGTTTGAAGCGTCTGCCGGGAAGCACCGACGGAGCCGGAATGGGCGGAGTCAGGTGGGCGGCAGACGTGACGAGGCTCCGCCGGCAAACCTGGCTCAGCTGAGAGCCGCGTACAGAGCGCGCTGGTTCGAGGGGCCGGGGGGAGCTCAGGGGTCACTTCTCAATTACGCATGCGCAGAGCCAGCCTGCCAGGTGGACGCCGATGGAGCATGGGAGGAGTTTTCTGATCTAGCACACAATGAAGGCTCATGTATCCCAGTTTAAATGTTCAGATTGATGTTTTTGTGTAATGACGGACACCAGATCTGAGTAATCCCTCCCCAAAGAGTATTCGATTCAGGTACACTTAGTCCAGATTCAAACTCAATCACACGGGGGCAAAACACCTCAGGTCGCGGGAGAACAGGATAAAAACGTATTGAACACTCTAAAACCACATTTTCAAAACTTTAAAGCTGTAACTTTTTAACATAATTATGTGTGAATAATAAAAAAGACAGGAATATTATTCCAGAATAAATCCACTTAAATATCTTTCAATATTTTAGTCGCCATAAAAATATATTTTGTCAAACTTATACAAGTTAGAAATGAGTGTAAGATAACATCAGGTCATTAATAAAAGTCAAATAAAATGAGGGCAGAGTATAAGCAAGGTAAACTATCATTTTTTAAGGTCTTTAATAAAACCTTCAAGTCATTTAACTTAACGGATGGAGTTTATTTTTCTTGGTGGTTAGAAACAATTATTTCTCACCCACTTTATGCTGATGACCTGCTGGTTTTTCAGACCTTGCTCTGCGGTTATACTGTGTATAGATTCTAACAGGAAGAATGTCCAAACAAGAGCTTTCAATTCTATAAATTCTTACTTTTGTTTGTGCTTAATGAATTGTGTATTTTACTTGTTTGAATAAATAGACAAAGCAGAAGTGTGCAGGAAGTAGCCAGGTCCTAAATGAGTCTGAATCATTAAGTCGATTATGAGTGATAATGGCTTCATGAAGCAAACAGAAAATGCAAGCGGACTCCAAAACCTCAGAGTTTGTGTTCTTTTGTTGAATGTAACTTTTTCAAAGTCACACAGACTCGTGTTAAAGTCTCCCAATGACTATTTCTTTTAATTAAAAAGAAAAAAGTTCTCAGTAGTGTTTTAATTATGATTATAAAGTTTTTAACCAAAATCCCACGACCTAAATGTCTTAAAAAGCCATTTTTCATGTTGATCTGCAGCCTCTGTTCCCAAAATCTCCTGTGAGGGGGCGTGGCTTTTGGTGCCCCTCCCCTGACCCCTCCCTTCCTGTCTTTTTATCAGATTAATATTTAAAAATGACAGATTTTGAGTTTCGGCCTTGACCGTGATGAAAGAGACTCTTCACCTTCGTTCTGCTGTAAAGGCGTCGCTGCAGGTGACCCGCTCCGCTCTGACGGGTGAAAGCTGAACACGGTCTGGAATGTTTGGCATCCATCACAGGGGAGCTAAAGGTCACGCTGCAGTACAATTCCATGATCGGCCCATCTTATCTGAGATCCCTAAAGAGAAGCAAATTCCCTCACAACAACCTGAAGTGAAAGCAGACGTTGGTGTGGTGTGGCGTGTTTCTGCGGCTACATCCCCGCAGACTGAGAGTTCTTCATGAACTGTGAAAAGACCTGAACCTGTTAGCTGTTTCCTGGTTCTGGTTCACAAGCGTTAGGGTAGAGATGGCACTGAAAACCAAGTGAAAAAAGCAGATTTTTTGAGATTTTATTGGAAAAAATGGCTTTACAAAGTAAATCTGACGAATAGCTGCACCTCTGTCATCATTGCGAAACAAATAAAATAAAAAAAAAACGAGTTTTGATCCGAGCACGGATTCAAAAACCTCCAAATGTACATACATTCAGTATCATACATCCAAGCAGAAGACTCCTTTTCCAGCCGAGGTTATGTACATAGTTAAATACTGATCTGCTTTTTTCAGTGTAGCACTTGTGAAATACTTGTTTAACCAGCATGAGTTGTTGTTTCCACACGAGCTGAGGCAGAGGAAGTGGATCAGAAGGCAGAGCGCGAAGGCACTGGATTCTCTCCGGCCGCCGTCCAACAGCTGGAGCGGCCTTGAGTGAATCTGGGATCATTTATATGACGTTATTGATGATTAATAATAAAACCTCTTTGAGGAGAGCTCTGCTCTCTCGTGTCCCGATGTCAACAGGATCCCTCAAGCGCCGCTCTATCGTGACTTATCTACTCTATCGGACTAGTTTGCAGGAATGCGCCGTCTTTAAATAGCAGCAATCTGCCGCACAGATCAGGTCCGGTTCATCTGGGAGGCGTGCTGGAACAGAACCGCCTGTTGTTTTTGTTTTTACGGTGCGAGCCTGGCACAAAGAGCCGAGGGGCGAGAGTTGTGTCCTGAGCAAAGCTGGGAGGGGGCAGGAAGGTAATTGAGACAAACCCTGGCCTGACATGCACGTGATTGAGATTTTCATGCTGAAACGCCAACATTTCAAGAGCCTCTGCAAACACCAGGGGGGGCCCAGGAGGTCAGCTCAGGTCGGTGGACGTCCCGCTGATGGCGCGGAACACGTGGAGGGAGTTCTGCAGCAGCGAGCGCATCATGTCCTCCTGGTAGATCTGAATTCAGAGCAGAAGAAGAAGAAGAAGTGAAGGAGAAAGCTCTGAGGAAATCACTTCATCTGATCGGACACGGACCATAAGCTCAGGCTCCAGAGGAGCCGGCTGCAGGCGGCCGAGTGGCGCCTGACGACAACGGCCGGAAGTGGAAATTATGCAACTTTAGACGTTTTTGGGGTTTACTTTTCCATTAGAATATTTTATTTATTATTCCATAGTTAAGAACAACCCTTTAACCCTGAGTTCCAGTGTTTATCTTTTTTGATTTACTGTGATTTTTCAACCGTTTACACCAGCGGGGTCCGCCTCCACATTTGGCCTGGCCCCCCAAACACTATCAGAGATGCATCATTTTATCATTTTTTGCTCAATCTGGCCCACATAGAATATGACTTTTCACTCCACCCTTCTGCAGTCTGAACTATGAGGGGGAGGAGAGAACAGGGGTGTCGAACTTAACGGCACAAGACGCCAAAATCCAAAACACATCTGAGGTCGGGTGGGATTAACCTCTATTGAACACTCTACAACTGCATTTTACAACTTTAAAACCGTAACTTTTTAAGATATCTATGAACTAGATATACAGCATTACCTGTGATAATGCTAGTGTGAATGCCGAAAGATGAATTTGGCAGCTGAAGATGCTGAAATTGATAGCTGAAAACGATGAAGCTGATAGCTGAAAACGATGAAGCTGATAGCTGAAAACAGTGAAGCTGATAGCTGAAAACAGTGAAACTGATAGCTGAAAACAGTGAAGCTGATAGCTGAAAACAGTGAAGCTGATAGCTGAAAACAGTGAAGCTGATAGCTGAAAACAGTGAAGCTGATAGCTGAAAACAGTGAAGCTGATAGCTGAAAACGATGAAGCTGATAGCTGAAAACAGTGAAACTGATAGCTGAAAACAGTGAAGCTGATAGCTGAAAACGATGAAGCTGATAGCTGAAAACAGTGAAACTGATAGCTGAAAACAGTGAAGCTGATAGCTGAAAACAGTGAAGCTGATAGCTGAAAACAGTGAAGCTGATAGCTGAAAACGGTGAAGCTGATAGCTGAAAACAGTGAAGCTGATAGCTGAAAACAGTGAAGCTGATAGCTGAAAACGGTGAAGCTGATAGCTGAAAACGATGAAGCTGATAGCTGAAAACGGTGAAGCTGATAGCTGAAAACGGTGAAGCTGATAGCCAGGGAAAATCTTAGCTAAATGGTAAATTAGCCAAAAAAACTAAGAAAAAAAACTATGTTAGCCAAAACAGCTAGAATATAGCTGAAAAATTTAGACTTAAAAATATAAAAAAAAAAAAAAATTAGCAAAAACAGCTAGCATGTAGCTGAAATATGAACTAAACTCCAAAACAACCACAGAAATCTTAGTAAATGCCAAAATAGTCCAAAAAGCTATCAGATTGATATTTTTAAAACTTTAAAACTGTATTTTTAGCATGATAACGAATAATAAAAAAACAGGAATATTATTCCAGAATAAATTAACTTAAACCTTCTCAGTAAAAATATATTTTGTCAAAATTATTCAAGTTAGAAATGAGTACAAGATAAGATCGGATCATTAATGACAATAAAATAAAATGATCTGGAGGGCCGGGTATGATTAGCTGAAGGGCCGGATGCGGCCCCCGGGCCTTGACTTTGACACATGCAGGATAGATTATTGATTGTTTTAAAGCCATTACCTACACACCTCCCAGATATAATAAGGACTTTCTGGTGGATTTTTTTTTACTGAAACCATGTCTCATTATGATCATGTTTTTTATTCTTGTTGACTTTAACATTCATGTTTGTTGTTCTGATAAACCACAGGAGAAGGACTTTTTAGGGATTAATGATTCTTTTTATTACAAGACAAAAGTTAGGCTTTTTTTCAGTTATTTAGGCTAATGTGAAATTTAGCTAATAGTTCAGCTACATGCTAGCTGTTTTGGCTAATTTAGGCTTTTTTCAGGTTTTTTTGTGGCTATTTTGGAGTGTATTTAATATTTCAGCTACATGCTGGCTCGTATGACTAATTTTTAATTTTTTCAGTTTTTTAGACTAATTTGGTATTTCGCTATTATTTTAGCTACCGGTGTTTTTTAGTGATCCATTTAAGCAACTTCAGCAGCCATATTTAGCTTACAGCATTCACTCTAGCATTAATGGTTGATGCTATATATCTAGCTTTGAAAATGTTTTTGTATTATTTTTTCTGTGAAGAATAAAAATGAATTATTTAAAATTCTGCTGTGTGTGGCTTTCTTGAAAGACATAAATGTTTACGTGTAGGCTGAGAATGGAAGACTTGAAGGAGGAAGACCTACAAACTGACCCCACACCAGAGAAGAAAACAGTTATGTGACCCTAACAAGAAAACGTTTGGGGACCTCGGGGTAACACGACGGTTCAAGTAGATTTTGAAGGAGATCAGAATAAGCTTTAAGCAGGGCAGATAAGGTAAAAAATAACTTTTAAAAGTGTTATTAAAGCTAAAACAGTAGAGAAGTGCAGCTGTTAGAATCGTGACATGGGGATGAACTTCTGAATCTGGCCGGTGACGTCTCGGCGCCATCTTGTCTCATCTCGATCATCATCTCCACAAGCCTAATATGATCTCTAGATCTCTAGAGTCTGACTCTGGAAGGATTAAACATGCATCACACACATTATTCTACTGAAGTGGGAGTGGTCTGATGCTCGTGAAGAAACACCAGATCAGTGGCAAGAAAACACAAACACAAGTACAGGTTGTTGTCAGAGACGCCCTCCTGATTGATGGCGTGAGATCCCATGTTGACATGGATTTTTTTCTACAGCGTCACTCATGTAACATTCTAGTCTAGCAGGAACCTGAACGACAACGAGGAAATCGTCAGCAGCTACGTGTTTGCTGAGTTTCTGAAACAATCCTTATTTCTACAAACTTGTTTCAGCTTTTCATTTCTGCACCACTTTCAGTTATCCACTGTGGTTTACACACAGATACACTAACTTTGGTGGTTTTCTCTGGCACTGATGCTGAAGCTATTATGTTTCAGGGTTCAAAAAACAGAATTCTTTTAGTAAAAGTGAGACTGGTACGATTGAAGATCCCATTACCTGTTCTTCCTTAAAGCTACGGGACAGCGTTTGGGAGAAAAGAGAGGCTTGGTTAGTGTGACAACATTTGAGCAAACACAAACACAGCAGGTTGTAGTTGTGTTGCACTTCAACCAGAACAGCAAACATCATCGCACACTTCAGTTTAGCAAGACAAACATTCTGTGAAGCTTCTTGGAAGGTTTTCCTTTAGCCTCCTCGTCCGTTTGGTTTTTCTTTGGATGATCATATTTATCAGAAAACTTGACTAATTCTGCACTAAAATCTTTGACTGGGTTGTGCTTTACTTTCACAGGTTTTTAGAATGAGGCTTTCACATCATTTCAATACCTTTGAGACAAAAACCTGCATAGAAATCATTTCTGGGGCTCGGCATCAAAATCAATTTGATTCAGGATTTTGTTTTTATTCTTTCAATCCGCTAAATACAATTTGATTCAATTTCATTTTTAGTTCACACGGTTTATACATTTGTTTAGAAACACAGTAATAATCTACTGTACATTTTGAATATATTTATATTAATCTGATCCAGTTCACAGACTATCAAATTAAACACTGAGATTGTTAATATCATACAGTGTTACATGGATTATCTAAAGGAGAAGTTCTAACTAAAATGTTCAGATCATTAACATTGGAAACATTGTTCTGCTTCTCCAGGAGAATGTTTCAGTTTGGACACTAGGTGGAGATTGCGTTATAGCACCGTCCTAAGCTAGCAGACTTTAGCTTTATGAGCTAAATTGATTTATATTTTTATGAGTCGATTATTAGTTTATTAAACTCAGATCGATTCAGATCAATAAATCGATTTTATCATCCCAGTTCTAATCATTTCATCAATATTTATGATTATATTGAAGACATTAGTGGTTCTTCTAAACGTCTGTTTTTTTGTTTAAATTAAACATTTGTTCAAATTTTATGATCTTTCAAGTCAAGTTTACTTATCTAACAATTTCACAAGAATTTAAATTAAGATTTTTTATTAAATCTGACATCAATTAACCAGAGGGAATCTAGATTAATGAAAAGATTAATCTTACTGCTTGTTTTTGTTCAAATGATGAAGGTAAAACATGTTTTAAAGAAACCTGCGTAGTGATATCGAACGTTTGGTCTGTGTGACCTGAACTTCTTTTTTAGGTGGAATTTATCACTTTTTAATTCACATCCAGCAGCCAATCAGAATCAAGTATTCACTCAGACATTATACAATGGTCCAAGCGAATACTCGATTCTGATTGGCTGTTGGTTGTGATAATGCAAACCTAGAAAACAAGCTCCGGTCACACAGCACAAATGTTTTGTATCACTGCACAGGCTTCTTTAAAACAACATTTTGCGTTATCGTCTGGACAAAAACAAGCAGTAAGAGATGAACTTTCTCTATAATCTGATGCTTTATTAAACCTATCGCGATGATCAGCTTTTATATCACTTTCCTTTTGTAAGGTAAAGGAGTGGACATCTACACATTGTTGCAAAGACAAAGTAAAAGCTTTTTCATTTATTTATTTTTTGCTGCTTTTTTTTGTTTGCCAGAATGGTGTCATAAAAATGATGAAATAAAAGGTAGGATATCTGTTTTGGTGAGGGTCATTCAGGACGTTTTATTGTGAAAAGTTGAACAAACTGAGACATGAGGATTTGGGTTTAATGTGTGGAAGGAGGAGGACTCCTTCATCTGGCTGAAAGGAAATGCAGTTTTTAATGGTTACAGTGTTTCCTGCTGCATTAATGAATCACTCAGTCTTATCATGAGCAGCGCTCCTCATTAAGCTGCTGCTGCTGCTGAAAGGGTCAAAGATGGGTAAACATGGCCGTCTTCATGACGGTCACGCCTGCAAGTACGACGGCTGAACAGCTGTTCAACCAGAAGACCGTCTGTGGGCTACTTTAACCAGGGCCGGCGAGAACAAGAAGACACTGAAGAACGGTTTCACTGAGGCGGCAGGTTCAGATGTTAACTGTGACAATGCAACTCGTTTGTCTGTGCAACTCTTTCAGCTGCAGGGCAGCTGTTTATCGTAACCTTAAAAAGTACTTCTTTCTTTAAAGCAGCTGCTTACGCCTCAGCAGAGGTTCCCTTGAAGCTCGTCCGACCATCTTATGAAAACGGAACGTACCATTGTTATTCGCGGGGTAAACATATTAGGAAATATTAGGAAATATTTCTAAGAATTATGTAAATGACCATCACTAATGACGTACGGGTGTGGTACAATGCCCTTACGCCACACTCTTGGATCATTTCCTCATTTCTAACAGTCATGCAAGGTGAGCACAAGTGTAACGTGAACACCACCTACAAGCTTCTTGTGCAGAATTTAAGGAGTTGAAAAAAGGTCAAACCTGTAAGACGTGCCAGCATCTCGCCTACTTCCTGTTTACGTGTTGTACAAATATCGCCCGCAGCATGCCCGTAGAAAAATGCCTATGAACATTTTTGTCTTATGGGTTCACTGAGCGGTTATGAGTAGGGGTGTAACACAGCAGTCAAGTCACAGTTTGATTCACAATTTTAAAGTCACAATGTGATTTTTTTTTATTTATTTTTTTCTCAACACAATAAATTAAAGATATTTTAAGGCCAGATGTGTTTTTTGCCCCTTACATAAAACTGTCTGTTTTCTTATTAACAGAAAGGATTCAATATAAATAAACTTTTATATATAATACTGAAATGATCACAAATCCTTTTATACTCTGTTCATGTTGTGCTCCACATGTGACGAACCGCTCCGTACCTGCTCTGCGCAGCCCCCACCCAGCCACTACGTGTACACACTCACAGGTGCGCCCACACACTCACAGGTGTGCCCACACACTCACAGGCGCACCCAAACACTCACAGGTGCGCCCACACACTCACAGGCACGCCCACACACTCACAGGTGTGCCCACACACACTCACAGGTGCGCCCACACACTGACAGGTGCACCCACACACTCACAGGTGCGCCCACACACTCACAGGTGTGCCCACACACTCACAGGCGCACCCACACACTCACAGGTGTGCCCACACACTCACAGGTGCACCCACACACTCACAGGTGCGCCCACACACTCACAGGTGTGCCCACACACTCACAGGCGCACCCACACACTCACAGGTGTGCCCACACACTCACAGGCGCACCCAAACACTCACAGGTGCGCCCACACACTCACAGGCACGCCCACACACTCACAGGCGCACCCACACACTGACAGGTGCACCCACACACTCACAGGCGCGCCCACACACTCACAGGCTCACAGGCGCACCCACACACTCACAGGCGCGCCCACACACTCACAGGCGCACCCACACACTGACAGGTGCACCCACACACTCACAGGCGCACCCACACACTCACAGGTGCGCCCACACACTGACAGGTGCACCCACACACTCACAGGTGCACCCACACACTGACAGGTGCACCCACACATTCACAGGTGCACCCACACACTCACAGGCACGCCCACACACTCACAGGTGCGCCCACACACTCACAGGTGCACCCACACACTCACAGGTGCGCCCACACACTCACAGTGAACCTGCATGAAGAAATGTCTTCTGCTCTGCATTTCTAAATTTAGACACATTTCTAAATTTTTTTTTAACTTTCTGCATCGATGAACATTTTGACGAGTTTGAACCGTCTCTTACAGATTCTCGTTACATCTTTAGCTATGACCCAGTTTATTCGAGTGTGTCCTGTACAGAGACAACCTGTAAAGGACACTGAGTAAATATGAGTTCTCTCAAAGTTTTTATAAAACAGATTTGCATCTGTTTAACTTTTTGACTTCATCAAAATGTTCTTCAAATTTCCCTGCAGCAGCACAGAACAAATGTAGAGCTTGTCAAGTTTGTTTTTGATTCAATTTTCTTTAAAAAGAGATGTTAGATTTTTGCACACATGCATTTCGGATAAGGATATTTGTTCAAAACATCCTGAAAATGTTGGTATTTTTGTCAAAGAGTTGATCCACATTTGGAGACTTTTTGCTAAAAACAAAATGCAGATATGCAACAATCAAACCTTCAAGTCTCTGCAGTTTGAAGAACACAAAAAACAAAGAGAAACTTTTTTGTTTTTGTGTTAGAGGAAACCCAGGATCATCCCAGTCAACAACTAAACTGAACATACTCCTCTGCTTCAGGCTGAGGGTTAACCCATGCTGTCACATTCACCTCAGAACAAAAATGCAGGGATCTACCCCCCCGGCGCTGACGGTTGCTTCACAGCCGGGCCTACAGGTGAGGCTTTTAGGATCTTACACAACAGTTCCAACTCCATGGTCAAATATTTTTACCTCATTTTTTAAGTTAAACCCAAAATGTAGTTTTCAGCTCTACATAAATGTTTTTTTTTTTTTTTTTTTAACAGTTTTGTTCACACAGAATCTATCTTTTTTCATCTTGAAACAAACATTAACAGAACATTAAACCTGTGACAGCGATTTACTTTAGAAAGAAAGCTACAAACAAACAAACAAACAAACCTAGGTGTGAGTGGAGCAGCAGGGAGAGTCAAAGTGAAAGTCTTTCTTTGTGGGTTGGGCGAGCAGAAGTCACATTACCTGTTCATGGATGATGTCTGACAGCTCCTTCACCATCTCTTTAAAGTTGGACTTGAGGCCTTCATGGTACTCAAACTGATCCTCCTTGATGAGGCGCTCGTTAATGTCCAGGGCTAAGCTGCACGCCTCCACGAAGCGCCTGCGTTTTAATGACCAGGAGAGCAAAGGTCAAAGCTCCCCCATCAGGATTTCTCTCGCCGTGAAGGTAAAAACGTACCTGAAGATATCCTTCAGCTCCTTCACTTTCTTACTTCCGAACTGGTTGGTCCTATTCTCGTCCAGGAATGCCCTGGCGTACGCCATGGGGCCTGCATTCACCTGCGGAGGAACATGTCTGAGGCTGTCGGGGATGGTTGCAAACAGATTACGGCAATCACATATGATATCGGGCCCGCCGGCTCCAGGCTCTGTCACTGACCCCTGCCACTCACGCTCCCACGCCCCGCACGCCACACAGCTTATCCATCTATCTGGATTCAGCAGTGGTGCTGTGTGGTACAACACTCCGTTATAGAGAATATGTTTTGTGACAGACTGTTCTGAGCCAGAGAGAACCATTAGAGCCATTACAAACATGCTTTTAGTGCAGAGGAAGAACCGAGCAGATTGAAAATGCAAAAAGACAAAGACTTTCTACAGAATGAAAACCAAATGATGCTATGATGAAGATTCATTTATCACAGGTTTTCTTTCTAACTGAGCTAAAAAAAAAAAGAAGACTCAGGGTTTTAAAGATTGTTGACCAAACAGCAACTTCTCAACAACACAACTGCAGTGTGTGAAGTGGACATGTTACTGGAAACGTTTAGCCAAAAAAACTGTGAAAAAAGTCTAATTTTGTCAAAAACAGCTAACATGATGCTAAAATATTAGCTAAATGCTACATTAGCCAAAAACGCTGTAACTTAAAGGTTTAAATTAGCCAAAAAAGCTAACATGATGCAAAAATATTAGCTAAACTCCAAGTTTGCCTAGATAACTAAGTAACATTTTGACAAAACAGCTAGCATAATGCTGCTAAAATATTAGCTAATTGACTAATTTAGCAAAAGAAATAAAAAAAAAAAAAGTCAAATTTTGACAAAACAGTTAACATGATGCTAAAATATTATTTATTATTATTATATTCGACTAATCATTGCAGCCCTAAATCTGATGTCTGGACACATTTTTGAAAAGATGACAAAAGAGGATCTATAACACGATCATTTCCGTCCAGGTACATGATGGAGCTGACGAAGCTCGGTGAACCTCTACCTGCACGGAGACGCAGCCCTGCAGCTTGAGCTGCAGCTGGATCATGTCCACTTCCTGGCTGGAGCACAACTTGGTCAGCTCCGCCGTCCGGGCCTTCATCTCGTCTATGGCCACGTCCACCGGCTTCAGCTCCACCTGCTTCTCCCCCACCACCTCCACCCGCTTCTTCACGTACGGGAAGCTGTTGGAAGCTGGAAGGAAGAGAGGGAACCCGGGGCTGCTGTTAGGTTTAGAAAGCATGCAAACAGCGAGCATGAGCGAGGGGTCATTCCAGGCAACACAGGAAATCATCCCATCCTCAGCACAGACGTGTGTAAACAACATAAATGATCTTCATTGTGTGTATTTGCTCCAGAGAACAGCATTTCCCTTCCCTTCAGCTTTATGCTTTTAGATCCCCGCTCTGAATCACTTCAGTTATGAGGGACAATATTCAGAACAAATGCAGCTCAAACACTGCAGAAAAGAGCAAAGGTCAACAAGCGTTTCTACTCTAAATACGACCGCGTCTGATATTAATATCCAGAAACGATTCGATTCACAAGAGTCTGGATCGATTTGATTCCACTTTTTTTCAATTTTTTCAATCCTCTCCATTTAATTCGATGTTGAGTTTTGACATTTAGACACAATTTTTTAAATACATTATCTATACAGGTTTTGAATATATTTCCTTATACTCCGGTGTGACTTCTACCCTAGCACGACTCATAGAACAGTGCGATCCATACGCCGGTCCGGTTTATACTTCAGAAAATTTGTTACTTTAAAGTTATTTGCTTGAAAGAGTTTGGAAATCCATGCCTGTGAGTTTATAAAGTGAGTTTTTGAGTTCATTCAGTCAGCAATGTATGTTTAGGTTTACTGAGCGTTAGCATTAGCCGTCCCATGGGAAATCCCATTAAACTTTAGAAGCAGACTTTACCTTTATGTGCCAAATCGATCTCTATTTTAATGAATCGATTTTTGATTTATTACGTTTAAATTTATTCAAATCAATTAATTGATTTCTATCAACCCAGACCTAATTCGAAATATATGTAAACTAAGATATACAAAGATAAAAGAAAATGTGCATCAAGACTCCTGCACGATGAGGAGCTGCAGCTTTGTTGTGGTTATGATGTCTGTGCAGCGTTGCTCATGAGCAGATCCTGCAGGAGCTCCAATCCAAACACATTCCAAGTGAACTCATAAAGTTTGTTTGGTTTTTCTCTCAGATGCTCCTCTTTCTTCCATAGCATCTTTCTGCAGAAAACTAGGAGAAAGGCGTGCACAGAAGCTCCAATAACTAAAGCTTACTGTAATTTCTTCATCGTTAAGACATTCATTCCAGTAGATTCTAGATTCCTTTACAATCTACTGGAATTATCGTGTTAACGGTTGAAAAATTACAATAAATTAAAGAAACATAAACGCTGCAGCTCTGGTGTTAAAGGTAAATGCTTTGTCCAACTCCACATGAATTTTTGTTGAACAGATTTTGTTCACGTACTCAGCAGCACCGTCCTCCTCTTGCACTGCTCCTCCACGCCGCCGTGCTTCTTCCCCGACAGCGTGTACGGCGTCTCGAACACAAAGTGCTTGATGTTGTGGTTCTTCTCGAAATCGGTCTTTTTCTCCGGCTCCTCCCTCTCCTCGAAGAAGGGCTTCACAAACGTCACCTGGATGTACGCAAACTTGGAGTCCAGCTCTTTGGGATTCACCTGGAAGAAACCCCAGCAGAGCCGGCTTCAGGTCAAAGTTCTCTTGTGGAAATATTCCACTTTGGCTGAGCTCACCTTGTTAGAATCCTGGATTATCTTGACACTTTCTGGGCCGAACTTCTCCCCGTAGAGCATCAGCAGGCGCTGTGAGATCTCAGACAGGCCGGTGAGTTTAGGCTCTTTGTAAATGTACTCCTTCCCATCCTCTTCCTCGAAGAAGCCCTGTTCAAGAGACGTCTGATCAGACCAGAGCTGCCACAAATGATTATTTTAACAGTCGACTAATCACTGATTATCTTTATGATTAGTCGACTAATTGGGTCATGTGCAAACTGAATATAAAGACACATCTTAACCATTATTAGCTTTAAACTAACTAAAAACTAAATATATACCATTACCTGTGATAATGCTAGTGTGAATGCTGTGAGCTGAAATTGGTCGTTGAAGATGCTAGTGCTGATAGCTGAAGATACTGAAACTGTTAGCTAAAAACACTGAAGGTGATAGCTGGAGTTACCGTAGCTAATAGCTGAAAACAATGAAGCTGCTAGCCAGCTAAATAGTAGTAAAATGCTATATTAGCCTAAAAAACTGAAGAAAGCCTAAATTAGCTAAAATCTCTAGCATGCAGAAGAAATATTAGCTAAACTCCAGATCAGCCTACAAAAGCCTGTATTGGCCAAAATAGCTGACATGTATCTGAAATATTAGCTAAACTCAAAATTAGGATAAAAACCGAAAAAATCCTAAATTGGCTAGAATAGTGACCATGCAGCGGAAGTATCAGCTAAACTCCAAATTAGCCAAAAAATTCTAAATTAGCCAAAACAGCTAGCATGTAGCTGAACTATTAGCTAAACTCCATATTGGTCTAAAAACCTTAATAAATGCCACAATGATCCATAAATCTAGCAGAATGCCATTAAAGATTTCAACTTTATTACACTCTGACTCTATAGAATATAAAGTAACGGCTAATCGACTATTAAATTCGTCGTCGATTAGTCGACTTATCGTGATAGCACTAGATCAGACCAAATTTTCCAAAACCAGTTCCCAAACTGTATTGACAAAAACACAAAAACTTTTCTCTCAAGCTCCATGAACTTGTTTTGTGGACATTTCCACAGAACAACACCCAAACCTGTTCCAGGTGGGCGTTTGTCCTCACCTGACCATAAAAGGCCACTCTGAAGAAGGTGCCCAGCAGTCTGCGGCCGGACTGGATCACCTCCATGATCTTGTTGTACGCTCTGTGCAGAGTCTCATACAGACGACTGAGTTTCTGCAAAAACACACAATTGGTTGGTGTGACTGAACTCGAACACAACAGAAGATAAGCAAAGATCTGGGTCAGGTGGAGCATGACAAACATCCACTCCCTGCAAAAACGCCCAATCTTTCCAGGCTGTTCTTACGTATGACATAAGATTTCAGAATAATTCATGTTAATCACAGCTAATTGGTTCATAAAAGAAGTCATTCTGTTGGTAAAACTGTTACTAGTTAGTCTGTTATCACGTATATTGGGTCACATAGAGTGAAAACACTTTGAAGTGTTTTAATTATGACGAGTGCTGTCATGTAATTAATTTTCTGCGATCAATTAATCATGACCTGTAATTAATTAATCAAACTAATTGATTTAATCGCAATTTTATTAACCCGTTAATAGCTGTGAAAAGCTCAATTTTGAGCTTTTTTCTTTAAGTTTGTGACTGCGGCACAGTAAAAGATCAAAATTAAACTAAAAAGGTTTTTTTTTTATTATAAAAGAGGGTTAATTCTTTTTCCAAATCTTAAACAAATAACAAAATAAAAAAAAAACAACAGACCCTGCGAGCTTTAATCAACTAAATCAAAAAAACCAGTAGAAACACTTTCCTGAGAAATCCTTTTACATTTTTATCTCCAGTGTTTTCCTCTGAGGGATCCTCCACATCACTGATTGACCTTTCTCAATAAACGGGGTCGCTGCAGGGGGATCTCCCGGGTCTGGCTATTTGCTTGGATCTGGGGGGTCCTGTGGTAGTGACCTCTGTGAATTTGATTCACTTGTGTTCCTAAAATATTGTTTCCTCACTTCAGTACAAGCCAGATTTCTACTTTCTTTCATTCTTCTTAGTATTTATTTTATTCATTTATTTATTAATATCATTTTTTTTGTGTTTGTGTTTGTGTGGACGGGGAGAGGGGAGTTGTTCCTTGAAAAATCTTTTGTTCTTTATTTTCAAAACTTGTGTTTTATTTAAGCACCTTCAGTGAAATTGATTTTTTGGAAAGGTGCTCTACAAATAAAGTTTGATTTGATTTGATTTCCCCAAAATATTGAACACAAACTCCTTATTGATGCCATAATTCAAATGTTGACATAGTACATTTCTCTACAGTTTATCACAACAGTAACACAGTAAAAACACAAGAGTGATTTTATAGTTTCCTTTAACCTGTTTGTGTGAATTTGATCATTTAAAAAACTGGAATGAATAAAGAAATAGAGAAGAGAATCTAATGAGGAAGAAATGAAACACAACGGAGGACTTGAACTAACTTTTTTATTTTCTTAAATAAAGTTTGGCTTCATCATCTGGACAAAAACCAATGCTAAGAGGATAACTTTCCCTCTAAAATTACGCTTTTTTTCACCTTGTCATGACGCTCCCTGTTCTCAAACAGGAGCGGGAGCGCAGTATGTGCACGCCAAACGCTGTAGCTGTTACCATGACAACGCATATATTACAGTCTGTTTTGTAGAGACTTTAAACTTAAAAATGATAACAGGACTGAAGTTCTAATGATTTATGTGTATTCTATTTTTTCTCAAATGGTCTGAGCAGGATAAAGTCCTCCTCCAGGTGTGCAGGACATGGAGGGAAGCAAAAACAAGATTAACCCGATTAAAGAATAACCTCTGGAATTAATCATTTGACAGCTCTAACTATGATTATGCAGTTTTTGGCCAAAATTTCAAAAAAATTCCTGTACATAGAGTTCATTAGAAATTTATCTTTGAATTGTGGGCGGGACTGTTGGTGTGGAGTGGCCCCGCCCCCTCCTCCAATCACCCATGACTGAGAGCTCATTGTTTACAATCTCTCCTGCTAGCTTACAGCTTCTCATAACTCCAAGCTAGCATTAACAGCCCAACAAAAATATTGATCAATATCAATATGTGCTACTGAAGTCTCAATGAATAAAGACATATTCAGAAATGGAATTTTGAGCTTAATTTGTCCTAGAAATGTCTTAAATCATTAATGAAATACTACGAGAACATGTCAAAAACATCATTTTCATTGCTTTTAGAGAAGCAGCGTTCCACTGTGTTGATGTCTATCTATATACTTAAACACTGAGTCATAGCACGCTCCGAGCAGTCTGTGAGAACTACGGCTCAAATAAACTTTTCCCAGATGATTGTGGAAAACACGGGGCGGGGAGGCTGTGAAAGCCCCACGCAGGAGCCCAGACCAGAACCAGAAACCACCTGGGGGGGGTTGAGATTTGATTCTGGTTGAGATTTGGTTCAGGTGAATCTTTTACAGCCCTGTATGACAGACAATAGGATGAGCCATGATTGTCCTACAATCTGGCAGCGTTTGGGGTCAAAAGTTTCCTTCTAGAAAAGAGGGCCAGGAAACAAACTCATGACCCAGAACTGGTTGGGCAGGTGAAGACAGCGGTTGGGCCGAGTGCTGCTTCCTCGATCACAACTGCAGAAAGGATCTGATTTGGGGCTGAAGGAGGACACTGGGTTCTTTACCTCGTATTCGTGGCGCTTCTCGTAGATGGGAACGAGAAGCTTGGCGATGTGCGTGATGAGCTCGTAGCGCTCAGCTTTCCATAAAGCATCAATGCACACCTCAAGGTGCTCCACCAGCACTTCCTGCACAGACAAACACATCTTCATCCTCATGAGGTTTTCCTTCAAAGTTTGACAAACTGTTCAAGCTCCACAAACTGAAAGAAGAGCAGCAGCTCTGCCACACCTCAGTGTAATAAACGTCCTGCATGCCGACGTCTTCTTTCATGGCGGCCTCTTCGTCAATGTTGAAGGTGATCTTCTTAAAAGCTGACAGACCGGTGGGGAACAACTCTGACAAAAAATAACACACATGAAAGCAGATTTTTAAGCATTTAATCTGCACAAAATAAAGCAGCAACAGTGTCTCTAAGCAACAGAGAGGTGGTGAAGCTTTCTCAGGCTCTCCTCATCTACACAGAGAAGTTTTTACTGCAGGTTTTGCATGTGATAAAGGGCAGCTTTTGAAAGTTGTCAGCTTTGCATGTCGTAATAAAGACGGCCTTTTATCAGCACGGAGCCGCGTTCTCCTAAAAGACCACAGCACCATAAACAGAGATCAGTGCTCTCTGTTAGAGAAAGCTGAGGAACAAATGTTCAGACTTACTCTTCCTGTGCAGGTACTCTGCAATGAGTGCAGCCACGTGCACGTGACACATGGCGGCCTGCAGACACAGCAAAAACTTCAGTTAGCATCAGTCCAGGAGCAAACATCCACTGCAGTGCAGAATCAGACTGACAGATCAGCTGAAGCGTTTATTCAAAGCTTGAGCTTTTCCTTGTTGTTTTTGGATCACAGAATGAAAACGATATCAGAAACACTAAAAATGTAAAACCAAATAAATACATGAAGAAAAAAAAAACAACGATTTTAACGGTGAATAGATCTGTGCTTCACCTTCCTGGAATACAGACTGTAATGTTTGGGAGAAGCTGAAGTTACACGTAACAAAAAGCTGAGACAGTCTGGGCTGTCAGCGTCAAAACACTTCTTTTTCAAACCGTGTGACTCGTTTCAAAGTAACTCCTCCATGTTGATGTATGACTGCACGGGTCCAGCCCAGGAGGGGTCAGATCTGTTCTGTAAGGATGTAACCATTCTTTGTGAGTCGTTTAAAAACAATTCAAACAGAAAATGTAAAAATCGGCTCGTCACAACCTGTCCCTAAAATTAGAAAAATGTAGAACAGGTATGTACTTCATACCTCTGAGTGTACGCGTGCCTGTGAGTGTGTATGCGCGCCTGTGAGTGTGTATGCGCGCCTGTGAGTGTGTATGCGCGCCTGTGAGTGTGTATGCGCATCTGTGTGTGCGTAGCAGACTGGCTGCGTGTTCTCCATCTGCTCTTCTCACCTAGGACATTTTTGCAACTCCCTCGAGTCTAAAAGTTTCACATAAGTCAGTTCCTGCAGGATTTCTCAGCTATTAACGCAAATTCAAGCACAGCTGAGATTTGTTTCTCACCCTAAATCTTTACATTTTCATCTCAACTTTAACTAATCTACCGTGACAACAGTCAGGGATGACGACGCAGCTTCACTGTTTCTTTTCTGACTCATTCCTGGGAGCCGTGCTCTTTTTTATTAACTCTGTTGGTGGGGGTTGCACAGAGCATGTGCGGAGCGGTCCATCACACCTGGAGCACAACATGAACCGCGTATGAAGGGATTTGTGATTATTTCAACATTATGCATAATTGTTTATTTGTATTGAATCCTTTCTGTTAATAAGAAAACAGACAGTTTGATGTAAGGGACAAAAAGGAAACATATTTGGCCTTAAACTAGCTTTAATTCAATGTGTTGAGAAAAAAACTGACTTAAAAACTGTGATTCAAATCGTGGCTTGACTGAATGGTTACATCCCTATCGTTCTGTCAAATCTATTCAGTGAGAAAATACTTGAGGATTTTTGAAGAATTGTTCAGTCCAATTATCTGTGCAGACGCTTGAATAAATGTATTGAAACAACAAGACAGACAGGCCAGACCAGAATGCACTTCTTCCAGGAACTGTCGAAGGAGGAGCATAAAAGCGAGAGGTGACAGGTGTGGAACCTGGAGAGAGTCAGACCTCGGACAGGTCGCCGTTCTTCAGGTGTGCTCTGGCCATGCTGTCCAGCCAGGTGCGTCTGAGTTCGGGGGTGCTGGCGTAGGAGCGGGCCAGGCTGTACTGCAGGTCCAACAGCATCTCCGGGTCTCTCTCGTGCTCCCTCATCTGCGCTGTGGCCATCAGAACCGTCCGGATCCGCTTGGTCAGACCTTTGACCTCTGAGGGGAAGGCTGTGGACTGCAACCGCATGCTTCTGCTTAACAAATGTGCCTCACTTCTGACATATTCTCATCTAACTTTCACAGAAAGGCTTTTATTTTGAAGGAAGTTGACAGCACTCTGGCTTGATTTTTGTGTACCTTCATGGTCTTGTCACTGTTTGCAAAGTTGTTGATGATGGAGAGGGACTCCTGGAAGCGGGAGCTGCCCGTCAGTGCCACGTCTGAGATGAGCTGGCTGACTGCGATGATGATCTGAGGGCAAGAAAGAAGCTCCTTTTAGCTCTCTGAGAACACGCTCTACTTTGTGCTGAGTTTGCAGAGACGGCCAGAGTTAAGCAGGGCCGCACCTGCAGGTGGGTGCGCAGGAAGGTCTTCCTCTTGGTGAACTCAAAGTTGTTCCTCATGAGCAGGTAGAGCAGCGCGGCGGCCTCGGCCCTCAGCGAGCTCAGCTTGGAGACGCAGCACTTCAGCACCTCGCAGCACAGGGCCTCGCACAGCGTCACACGGCCCTTAAAGAGCGCCAGCGGGAACTGACGGGACAGCAGGTGGCAAACACAGAAAGATACGTCAAGAAGAGAAAGAAACTTTTCTAACTTTTCAACTGTTAGCACGATCAACGTAATTCAAGTAGATTTTGAAGGTATAATGTCCAGCCGTATGGTTCTGATCCGGATGTCAGCTCAGATCTTCATGGACAGAACTTCCTCCAAAATCCTGATTCTTTCTCCTTCCAGTTCACCAAAGACTCTTTGATGTTTCTTGACGTTGCTGTGATCAATCCATTCAATCCATTGGTTTCTCAGAGCAGAAAATAATGAAAGCTAACATCCAAATGCTCTTTCATTCATTTACAATCCTTTCCAACTGCGGTCAAATGAGCCGCCGTTCACATTTCTGTGGTCACATCAAGAAGCTCCGTGGAGTCTGGTGGAGATTTTCCAGCGTTCTCAGGACTGCTACCGTAAGTATTGGATGAAAGTCAAAGCAAAAATCCAGTGACGGCTGATTGGAGCACAGAAATGTGAACGGCGGCTGATTTGACTGCAGTCAATGTGAAGGTAGCATGTTCTCTTCTCCAGAAGCTGAACGAGACACGCTAGCCGGACCAGATGAGGGTTTAGTGCATGTGCAGCAGAAAGAAGATCATTCAGGAAGTTGGATTGACAGAGGATTTCAATATATAAAATAATGTTGTTACCAAAACATAAATACATGAATAAATCACTGAGTTTTTTAGTTTGTTTTCTGGTACTTTAGGAGTTCTAATGTTGGATTAGACCTGATTTGCTTCCTTTGATCTTCTGCTCGTTTCTTTCAGGATCACTACACTCAAACGTGTTGTGCGTCATTGCCTTTCCCCGTCAGCACTGGCATGAGGAAACACTTAAGTAGGTCAGCTGACTGACTAACTGACCTACTGTTTCTGGAGGCTCAAGAAATTAGCTTAGCAACTGGCATAAAGGGATAACGTGAGCTGTCCAAAAATGTAAAAAAATGTCCGTCAGAGTGAGAACATGAGCATGCATCTGCATTAAGTAGCTGCAACCTCACTTACAGCAATATTGACAATAGTACTACAGTTCAAGTATTTGCATCATCTGTCTGCAGTCAACCAGAGTCAGCAGTTAACATGCGATTGCTTCTCTCCCACAGATCCTCTCAGGTGCTGAGCTTGAACTGAAGCCGCTCGTATTTACATGTCATTTGTTTCTGCCGGCACACACAGTCCTAAACAGCGGCTAAAAAAAGGAACAGTCAGGTCTACACAGTACAGCCGTGTTTGGATGTGAAGCTGGGAAGGAGGAGGACGCAGATCGAGGCGCCGTCTCTCCGGCATGTTGCAGCACGCCACGCTAAATACTTCAGCGTGAAATTACATGGAAGGAGCAGCTACAGTTGGGGAAACTGTGACGAATTCAGCATAACGGGGAAACAAGTCAGACATCTCAGCTCGCTTGTTGCTTCTCTCAAAGCGGAACAGATTTCTTTTCCTATTTCCTACATCTTCAACACTTATAACAAGCCCCGACAGACCTGCCTGATTCATCACGCAACCCCTCGATACTGGTGATCTGATGGTATCTACGCCCAGCGTGGAAAAACGGGCGTGCTCCTACTCTGGGATAGAACTGTTAGACATGCTGCAATTTCCTTCATGAATGAATGAATGAATAGCTGAGTCAAAGAAAAAAACGATTCCATAAACAAATTCCAAACGCCTAACTATGAAAAAGCAGATTATGTGCAAACTCCTGTAAAAGTCTGAACGTCACAAACAGAAAGCAGGAGGTTTTTAGGGGTTTTATATATATATATATATATATATATATATATATATATATATATATATTCAATATCTTCAGAATCTTCTGGAATTATGTTGTTAACGGTTTGAAAGTTACAGTAAACCAAAGAACATAAACACTGGAGCTCCGGCGTTAAAGAGTTAAACACGCCTTCCACTATGACAGCGATAACACCCCCGCATGCATGACTGTGCACACACACCTTGTTGATGAAGGCTCGCAGCGCGGCAAAGACGTGTCTGATGGCTGCTTCTGATTGGCCGACTTTAAGAAAAGTTAAGTAGACATCAAAGACTTTCTTCATCAGTGGGTTGTGGCCATCGCTGTCCAGCAGCTGGGACTGACATGAACAGACACACATTCAGTTTTATTGAAACAGGAACTAGAAAAGTTGCATTTCCAGTGATAATCACAGTGTGAATGCTTTTTGCTGAAATAGTTGCTGAAGATGCTGAAGCTTTTTGCTGAAAATGGTGATGCAATTGAATTTAATTGCTGAAGGGATTTGCTAAAAATTTTAAATTTGCTAAAAGACTAGAAAATTTATCAAGGAACTATGAGAGAGTGCTGAAGTTGACCTATATTTCTGAAATTTTTTGAGTAAAATAGCTAAAAAATCCGTAATACATTTTGCAAAAATATTTTGTTACTTAAATATGAGCTAAACTTGAAATTAGCATAAAATTCCTTAGTAAACAGAATTAGCATATTGCTAAAATAGAAGCTAAACTCTAAATTTGCCCCAAAAAAATCCCAGTAGATAAAAAAGTAGGCAAAAACGTTAGCATGTTGCTAGAATGTTAGCTGTATTCTAAGTTAGCATAAAGCAATTCCAGTAAACGCCAAATTAGCCAAAAAAGCAACCACATTGCTTAAATACTAGCTAAACTCAAAAATAGCCTAAACTTCCTAAGTAAACTAAATTAGTCAATAACGTTAGCATATAGCTAAAGTATTAGCTAAACTCCAAATTAGCGTAAAAACCTCATTAGATGCCAAATTATCCGGGGGAAAAAAGCACATTACTTAACTACTAGCTAAACTCAGAAATTGCCTAAAATTTTTCAGTAAACTAAATTAGTGAAAAACGTTAGCTTGTTGCTAAAATAGAAGCAAAACTCTAAATTGGCCTAAAAAATCCTAGAAGATAAAAAAAAAATATCCAAATAAGTTAGCATGTTGCTAAAATATTAGCTACACTCCAAAATAGCATTAAATTCCCCCGTAAACTATATTAGTGAAACATGTTAGCCTGTAGTGAAAATAGAAGCTAACCTCTAAATGAGCCTATAAAAACCTAAGTACAATATAGATAACAAATGAGCCAAAAATGTTAGCATGTCGCTAAAATATCAGCTAAACTCCAAATTTTTAGAAAGCTATAATAAAGGATAAAACATATCCCATGAATATATTTAAAGGCTTGTTTCTAATCTACTTAAAATAATGAAGAATCTCTCGTTCATTTCTTATGGGGTATATTTTGATCAATATTTCAAAAACTAGAATACAAGCAGTAATTTCCTGAACAAGCAGAATGTTTTGATACTAAGATTACTGAAATTGTGATATGTGCTGAAAAACATACAGAAAGTAGCAGGAGAATCACTGCAGTGTGAACGTTCACAGAGTTGACGTCTGCTTTGGTTGCGAGCTTACCTTGTAACACTGAGTGAAGAGAGCCAGGACATCCAGGACGCTGAGGCTCACCTCGGTGGAGATGTTCCCCTCCAGCAGGGCCTGGTGGTGGATCTCTGCCTCCGACGGTCCAGTCCCTGCACCACAGCACACCATCAATGCTAAGAGCTGGTCCACACAAGGCAACATTCTGCTCCTCCGCCTCATGAAGACTTTCTTCTTCATTGTTTGTTTTGAGGCGTAAAATGAAACATCTGAATTGAAAGATCTTGTTCTAGATTAAATATTATTCTGTGTGTACTGTGTATGCAGAAACACCACACTATCGTTTTTTCAAGCACAATTTTAACCAAACTTTATTTATTTATTTTCAAAAGGTTTTTTTTTCTTTAACTTGTCCTGTCCAACAGCTGAGCAAACAGATACGGGCTGAGAGCCTTTTGTGTTGGACAGATTTTAATGTCACAACAGGAGTATAAACCCTTGTTGTATTTCATACTAAACTTTATTTATATTGATTATGTTTCGTTTTTGTTTTGTTGGACCGGACAAGAAGAAGAGGGAGGTGGTGGTGTTCCCAAATTCCTTATAGAACTCAGCAGGAAAGCCATCCGGCCCCGGAGCTTTGTTGGTCAGCATGAGCAACAGAGCATCATGACAGGACATCTCCAGCTCGATGAGCCGCTTCTCTCCTTCAGATTCTGCTGAAATTACATTGATCGTGTTGAAGATTGAAAAGTTACAGTACGTTAAAGAATTAAAGAGTTTTTTCTATATATTTGTGTTGTGTAAAACATTAATAAAGGTCGGATCAGTGTCAGACTTACTGCAGCTCATCACCTCCATCCACACAAATTTCACATTCATGTCCTTATCTGAACAAAAGCCACAATACCATCCATCCTAGACCTCCATTCTCCACCATTCCTCCTCCTCCTGGCTAGCTTTGACCAGAGAAACCTCCGCTCCAGCCTCTCTGGGTTGTTATTCACTCTGGAGCGGGAACCCAAACCCACATCAAGACCTCGTTTATCACTGTGGTCTCTGCCTGAGGAGGGCAGCTTCAGAGTCTTTACAGAAAACTGAACGGACATCTTCCTTCTCTGGATTATCATTCATTATTTATACCAGTTATGAACTGCTGTATATTTGATTTTATTACTAATTTACCCACTACAACACCATAATAAACTATCGTTTAATATAAAGAATTGTATTACTGTACAGAACACACATAAAAACTCCTTTTTTGTAATAATTCCACTTTTCTAACTCATTTTCTTTTACAGGATTGATTGTAAAATGACTCTTCTAAGGTCAAGTTCCATTTTCATCTTAAATTATGGTTGTGATTCTCTGGCGGCTGTTTTGAATCTTGGTATCAAACCTAGAAAAGAAACATCAGGTTTGTCCTCAGTTCCTTCTAAACTGTTAATTCTCTGTCTGAACGTGTTGAATGGGGTGAAATAATAAAGATCTTTAAAATACAACCAATGAGTTTTACATTATGCAATAATTATTAAAATGTTAATCAATAAGTTATTGATTTTCTTTACTTCATCTGAATATGTAGTAGTGATTACTGGATTAATGTAATTATGTATTCTAATGATAACCAACGATTATTATATATTGTGTGAATTATTAATGTTACTGAAAATATTTAAGGATATTTTCAGGGAATAATCAATAACCAATTTATTGTAACTTCAAAACTTGATTTTTAGTGTGTAAGGATGATTTTTTTCTGCATTAATCGTAATTTAATGATAATGAGTATTCTATATCTGGAACATGGTATGATTGATGAAACTTTTTAATCAAATCATGAAATTATGTTTTATGAGAGTAATCAATAATCGACAAGAACTTCACCTAGCTATTTATATAGAACACAACTTGCATTTGATCTGATCAGAACCGGATTGCATAACTATGCAAAACTCTAAAATGAAGTAGAGGTGAGATTATATAAATTTGTATCTTCCCACTCATTTCGATTGATTGATTGATTTCAAGCATAGATTGTGCAAAATACAGGACAAAACCCACAAATAATTCAAACTCATGACAGAAGCAATTAAATGCATTGATTAGAAAATAGAAAACAAACAAACAAAACAAAACAAAACAAAACGCAGTTATGTCACATTTGATTTATTAATTTTCGTAATTATTAACTAAAGCCAAGTTGAGTTTCAAACAATCGATCAAACTCTACTTCACTTTAGGTAATAATTACTATATTTCATGGATCAAATGTGACATAAGTGTGTCTTTGTTTTCTACTTTCTAATCAATGCATTTCATTATTTCTGTAGAGTTTGAAATATTCGTGTTGTGTGCTTTATTTTCACAATCTTTGCTTGAAATAAACCAAATCAATCAATCATTTTTTCCCCATTTTATGACAGTGAATGAATAAAAGAAAGTTTTATTTTTTTTAGATTTGTTGATCGTGCAGCTACAGCAACTTGTGCATGGTGATATAAAATACCTGAATTAGCAGGAACTACTTTAGTGAGGACATTTACCTTTAAGTTCAGTTTAAGTGAAGTTACTTCAGTTCCACCAGCGTTTTATGAAAAGTCCATATGTTTTACTGCATCTCATAAAAGCCTCAATGACCTCATTTTTAATGTTTTAGAGGTCGAAAGACATTTTGATTCTTTCATTTGTTATTGCCTAAAAGATAAAGAAATAAAAATCATCAGATGGTAAAACAGACAAAAACGTGCTATGATGTCTCTGTTAACTCATGTTGTATCATGTGGAATAATCTACTAGAAGAGGAAAATGATCCACGATAATATCTTTTGTTTTGGTTTTTTGTAGCATTTTCAAGTGTTCTTTAGCTTTACATTTAAGATTATTTCTCAGAAATCCCCCAAAATGCACACAATAGTTCCTCAAAAAGCCCATTTCCTGCACAAATTCTTAAGATGACGAGAATCTCCTCAACAACGTTACCAGCCTCTTTTAACAAGCTGAACCTCAACCAGCATGACTGAGCCGGAAGAAACCAACAGATAAGAGAAGACCTTTGTTAGCTTTGTGAGTTACATATTTACTGTGCAAAAGGCGAGAGCCCTCATTTATTCTTCCATTAGTTTTCTGCCAGGAACATTTCTCTATCAGGTGTTCAGGTCACAGCATTGAGATCGAGAGTTAAAAAAACAATAGCTCAGAAAACAGGATTGACTTTTACAATACAGCCATAAATGATCAAGAACTCTTCATGTTTACTATGGGATCTAATACTTAATTCACTCAATGAAATGCAAATAAATGGATATAAATTCTTTAAAGTGGATTTACTGTTTTTCTTTTTTACCATTGATCACCTAAAAAGAAATCTTTCATTAGGATGAAAGATTTCTTTTTAGGTGATCAAACCGCAAGAGATCAAATCCCTATTTATTCCACTGTAATTTTATTTTAAATATAAAACATTAGCTATTACGTCAGAAAGTTGTCTAAGAAAACAAAACGTATCAAACAATTCATTGCAAAAGTTCGATTCTGCATAAACTCCTATTTATTGCATCCATAATAAAGTGGTTTTCCAGACCAGGAAAACTGATTTTAAGATTCAAACTTGCAGATTGAATAAAAACATTTTATTTGGTTTCTTTTTAACTATTGAGTCTTTAGTTACAAACAACATGCTGGAAAACGCAGGAAAAATCCCAATGATTGTCATTACCAGAATGAGATAGAAGCATGTTTTTATGACCCAAATAACTTTATACTAGACTCAGTGTAACAATGTTTTTGACAGAATCATAATAGAATGTTATCCAGAAAAAGGTCATCTTTATAAATACCTATTCATTTGAAACTTGACAAAGTACGAAAAATAAAAATGACTTATTAGATGAATAGTCTATTAAATCTTCCATAGTGTGATAAATACTTTAGCTTACATGTGTCAAAAGTCAAATCCGGCCCCCCATGTAATTCTATCCAGCCCTCCAGATCATTTTATTTTATTGTTATTAATGACCAGATGTTATCTTGAGCTCATTTCTAACTTGTATACATTTGATAAAATATATTTTTATGAAAGGTAAAACATTGAAAGTTATTTAAGGTTTAATTTGATTTATTCTGGAATAATATTCCTGACTTTTTATTATTAGTAATTATGTTAAAAAGTTAAAGTTTTAAAAATTAGCATTCTGCTAGTTTTTTGGACTATTTTGGCATTTACTAAGATTAACTGTTTTGGCTAATTTAGGCGCTTTTTTAAGTTTTCTAGGCTATTTTGGAGTTCAGCTGATATTTTGACTACATGCTCATTTTTTCTGTTTAAGCTAAGTATTTTTTTTTTTATATATATATAGTTTTAGGCTAATTTAACTAATATTTTAGCTGCCTATCAGCTACTATGTTTTTAGCAATCAATTTCAGCATCTTCATCTATCAGCACTAGCATCTTCAGCGGCCAAATTCAGATTACAGCATTCACACTAACATTATAACAGGTAATGCTATATATCTAAATGCATTCCTGCTTTAGCTGAACCAAAAAGTGAAATTAGCGACCACTGGTTGAAATTGTAATCAGTCTTAGAAAAACAACAGCCTTTCGCTCCTTTGGAAGACTTTGTTAGCAAGTTTCCAACCGCCTGTAGTTTTCTTGCTTTGCAGGAAAAACTGAAACTCTCGTGTTGAAAGAATAAAGGAGAAGGCCACATCACATCCTGCTGTCAGAGCATTCCATGAGCGCTTTAGCTAGCTTGAAATGTTGACATTTTTACCCTGAAGCAAAGAAATTGTGCCAAGCTTTGTCTGTCAAGGTGGGTGTGATGCACTGTTTTTTCAGACAAACAGGATCAAAATAATGTTTTGAACCTGAACACTAAATATAAATATATATATATATATATATATATATATATATATATATAAATATATATATGGGGTCACGTGTAGAACACAGGCGGAGAAACGGCCACCTTGTTTGTCTGCAGTTATTATGAATTCCAAAGTTTCCTGGCAGCTGAAGCTGGACATAAGTGGCAGAGAAAGAAACATGTCAGTGTTTTGACAGGACACTGAACCCTGTTTAATAAACTGAAGCAACAATGTGGATCCCACTGGGACAAACGTCCCTGCAAACCACTAAACCTAACAGATGCACTGAAGGAACATGATGTCACCAGCTTTTTTAAATAATTAAGAAAAGGCATAACATAACTAAAAATTAAAGCAAAAGATTTCAAGTTTCAAAAGAGAACGTAAATAAAACAAAACACTAACTGCTTGATGAGTTCCATGTGAAACAAAGCATTAATTCTACCAATAAATTCTAATGTTTTCAAGTTTCACAGAACAAACATAAATTGATGTTTTTTTCTAGGTACTAAAAGCATTTCTTGTAGTTCAGACTGATGCAACGATAAAACCGGTCCGTGTTTGCATAAAATAATTTTAACGGGGGAGCTTGTTAGCTTTGGCGTTAGCATTATTAGCATTAGCGTATTACCGTTAACATTTAAATATTAGCGTGATAATGTGACATGTTAGCATTAGCACATTTGGTCGGGGGCCGAACAGGTAAAACATTTATTGAACATAGGGCTGGGCGATAAAACGATAATTATTGATATCGCGATAGAACATTTTCTCGATAGAAGAATGAGTCTATCGCGCGCGAGCCGACTTCTATTGGATCTGTTATGCTTAGTGTGATAGGAAATAAATATTTAAATTTAAACAACCTGCTGATGAATTTACATTTCATTTTCGAGCCAAAAAGTGTTCAAATTTAGTTTATATCGTGATAAATATCGTTATCGATGTAAAAAGCTATATCGTGATATAAAAAATTCCATATCGCCCAGCCCTAATTGAACACAAAAAAAAAACTAAATTGTTAAAACTTAAAAGTTTGAAAGAAAGCCTGATGTCCTTTAAACTGATCGCTTCACTATATTAGCAAAATAACATCAGGCTTTTAATAATAACAATAAAATAAAATGATATTGGGTTGTATAATATCCAATTTGAAGTAATTGTATCCACTGGTTGAATTGTTTTGCTTATTTTTCTGTTTCTGGAGCTTTGCAGTGTATCCTGGACTACAGAGGACATGTTCTGGCAGACAGAGGTCGAGGTTACCTATGTTGAGGGTGAAGGAAGCCTCCATGGGACTGAACTGATGCAGCCTATTTTGCATGAGGCTGGAGCGGTTGCAGCGCATGGCGGGCATGGTTTGAGACTTCCTGTCGGAGGAGAAGAGCTTGGACACGTATAACTCCTGGTTCCTGCAGAGCAACAGAAGAAGAGGAGCTGCTGCTGATCATGACAGAAAAAAGAGGCCAGATCTGGTCTAGGGCTGCCACGATTAGTCGACTAACAGACGGCTAATCGAAAATTAAATTGGTCGATTTAGCTGTTACTTTATATGTTATATGGAGTCAGAGTGTAGTAAAGTTGAAAGTTATAATGACATTCTTCTAGCTTTATGGACTATTTTGGCAATTATTAAAGTTTTTAGGTTATTTTGGAGTTTAGCTAATATTTCAGCTGCATGCTAGCTGTTTTGGTTAATTTAGGCTTTTTTCAGATTTTTAGGCTAATTTGACATTTAGCTAATATTTTAGCCATCAGCTTTAGTGTTTTCAGCTATCAATTTCATCATCTTCAGCTATCAGCACTAGCATCTTCAGTAGCCAAATTTCAGTTTACAGCATTGCATCATCTGTGATATATCTAGTTTTTAGTTCGTTTAAAGCTAACGTTGGTTACGATGTGTGCTTTATATCCAGTTTGCTCATGTTTAGTTGACTGTTAAAATAATGGTTTTTGGCAGCTCTAGATCTGATGGTGAAACCCCCAAACAGAATAAACATAAGATTTCATGTAGCATACATCACAGCTTCTAATCAAAGGAGGCTTTTATTGTAGGTGAGAGAAAACAAACCGCCTCCATGGGACAGGTATAACTGTTTTGGGGCTCACCTGCTGATGTTCCTCCTTCCAGTGTAACGCAGCTGAACAAGACAGATCCTGCAGCAACAACACAAACACATCAGTGACCGTTACATAAGAGTGTAATTAGCTGGTTTTGAAATATGCTAAAGAAAACAAGCAGCTAGCTTGAAAACACATTTATCATAACCGCCAGTTTACTCACTCAAGCAGGCTGAGGAAGTTCATGACGTCTTGAGGGTTGAGTTTGTTCCAGTACGCCATCAGAGTGTCTGCGGGGTGACAGAGATGTCTTAACGCTGTTTCTTTACGTTCCTCACAGCTTTGGATCGCTACTGACCCTCAGACAAGGTCTTGACGATGTGCAGGAAGCAGAAAAGGAGTCCCTTGATCTCATAGGTTCCCAGCCTGCCGTGGGGCGGCATTGGGGAGCTGCTCATGGTTGATCCTCGCCGCTGCAGCTGCAACACACAGAGACACAACTGCTACGTTCTGCAACTTTCCAACACCTTGCAGGTGTGGAAGATTATCATAACTGTTACTCTCCAGGTATTTAAGTCAGAGGCAGCTTCACCAAAGCAGACAGGGGACAGCTGGTTTGAGGGTTAGTTTTGTTCATGTTCTCCTCTTTGTCCTCAGCAGTCTTCCACTGCTGGGTTTTGTTATTTTAGTTTGGGGTTGGATCTTGGTAGTCTTAGTTTATTTGTTTTCTTTAGTAGTTTTGGTTAAGCAGACATTATCAGAGATCTGCTGACTCAGACGGTCGACATCTCTGGATCAACATCTCCATGAATTATTTTATGTTTGGTTAAGGTTTATTTGGTCAAGAGTCATTTTGGTTTAGAGTATCTGCCGATGCCGAATCCCAATTGGATACTTTTGTAACACATCTTGAAAACGAACACATTTAATAAACTACGACAGAGTATTAGGGCCACCAAAAAATTAATATTACGAATTATTTTCATGTAAATTTACAACTTTAAATCTCTTAAATTTAGGACTTTCTTGTATTCTTGTAACTTTATGGGAAAAAAGTGCACATTTAGGAGATTGAAAGTTTAAGAATAAAGTTATAAATTTGTATGATTTTTTAAGTCCTAAACATTTATTCTCATAATTTAACAGTTGCAACTTTTTTCTCGTAAATTTACCAGAATTAAAGTCATACTTAAAGAAATTGGTCCTAAAAACGGATTCCCTATTTTCAATTCATTATTGTTATTTTAAAATCAACACTTAAATAGAGCATTTCTGTGAAGTAGCTTTAAAACAAGTAAAAATAGTATAACTATTACCTAAAAATATGTTTTCTAGTAAATATAGGTGACAATTAGTCACAATTGAAAGTCTAGTGACTTTAGCTTTAATATTTTCAGAACTGTTGAGCATTTTTTAATCAAATCTGATGAATACCTTTATTTACAATTCTCAAAAACTAATTATGACTTTGTTTTAACATAAATATAAATATCATGGTAAGCTAAAATCATTCAGACCTTTTTTTTTTTTTGAGATAATAAGATTATTTTTTGACCTTTTGAACTGAGTCCTTCAGACCTGAGCCAGGTGTGCCTGTTGGGGACGTAACACAACATTTACACAACCGTCAGAAGCCCATCTCTGCAGAGGCAGAACAGGATTTATACATGCGGTTCTGTCCAGCAGCTACACAAACACTCAAATGTGATTATATTAGAAGAGTTGAAAGCCTTATTATAAATATTAAACCATCTGTTGTTTTGCCTTTCTCTCATTTTTGTCTCCATGTCATACTCCAGCCTGACGGAGAAGCATCTGGTGTTTGGTGGGGTTGTTGACGTGACTAAACAATATTTAATTCATGCTCACAGACAGACTGAGACGGCCACATTTGCATAAGTAAGCAAATGATTGTTTACCCTAAAATACAAATGTTTGAAAAACCAAAACAGACATTAGATAATGGAGCCTCCTGGCTGCTGGGGCAACATTTTTAAATCTGAACGGGGCTTTTATTGTAGACTTGCTGGTCTTAGGCAATGCCTTTTACATGGAAGTGGCTGAAAAGATGTTAGGAAAAGCTACGCCAGGGAATCAGATCCTACAGCTAAAGCTTTGAGTTTCTCAGGAGGGATTTCATCAGAGTTGATGGAGCAAATTATCCAACATTATTTTTCCATACAAAGTGGTTAACTAAACGAGCTTCGAAAAGGTTAGACAAAACAACTATAAATTATTGTGACGCATAAAAGACTTAGCCATAACAAGGAAATAAAAGGTAAACTGACAGCAGTGAAGTTCTGGATTAAACTGGATCTGGATGTTCAACACCTGTTCCGCTGGACACAGTCAGACTTCTGAAGCATGTAAACTCTTCCTTTTTTTGGTCATTATAAAACAGTAAAGTGACCTGAATTTGAGGAGGTTTCACTGAAAGTTATGTGCTGCAAGTATTTCTATCCAAACACACTCAAACCCCGCCTGAAATCAGCTTTGAGTGAATCGGATGTTTTTCATCTGGAAACCAACCAGCTGAGCTTCCAAAACAGCACAGGGCTAAGCTCTGAGACCGCTGCACTCCACAGGCACAAGAACCTTAGAATGATCCGTTCCAATCCGGAATTCAAACTCACTGTGAGAGCTAACCACTGCACCACCATGCAGCGCAGAACTACATCCTCAAAAACAGAATCAAAATTTTCAGCAGGAATCTTGTCGTTAAAACAAATCCAAAAAGAAATTTGTTTTTGCTAAGTGTCTTCTTATAAAGCTAGTTGTTCGAGAATTAACTTTTTTAGGCTATTTCTAACAACAAAACAACAAAAGCATAAACACAAAGACAAAAACCTGAGGACAAAAGAATGACAACAAAAGTCCAAGCACGGTGACATAAGCTGAAGCTTGATGACAAAAGTACTCGTAACAAAACCTGGACTGAGACAAACAACAAGAATTACTACACTCTGGGCCATAGTTATTGCTGGTTCATGAAAGGATCATGTGGGAGGTGGGTAAAGGTTCTCTGAGGCTTTAGGCCATGTCCACACGTCGCCGGGTATTTCTACAAACGCATATCTGCCGACCTCCGTTTTATAAAAATGGTTGCGTCCACACGTGATCGTTTTCAAAATAATTCCGTCCACACGTCCCCGCATACTTGCGCTGTTGGGCGATGTAATGAGCATGCCAGAACAGTAGTTGGCAGTGTTTTCCTAAAAGTCAGTGAAACTCTCCGAGCAGGAGGAAGGAATATTTGTTGTAAAATAGCCGACTGCAAAGCTCTTATTCTCCTTTGTTCCTCGACAAGAAGCAGTAATTGTGTTTGTAAAAAAAAAGCAAGTATGAAGCATCTGTACCAGCGTAATAATTAACACACTCCTCGGGTCCATGCTGAACATTGTAAACAGCGGCGCATCTATGACGAGTATGCACTAATTGTCACAAAGAGTGACGTTTAAAAACGTAGATCTCCGGTTACGCATGTCCACACGCAGACGCGAAAACGGAGTTTTCCAAAATCTTCACTTTAGCCGGAGTTTTCCAAAAGCTCCGTTTTCAGTGACTTAAATCTTCGGTTACGTGTGGACGATAGGCTGAAACGGATAAAAATATATGCGTTTTAGCAGATACCCGGCTACGTGTGGACAGGGCTTTAATCATACAGTAAGAAAATGACAGAGAAGACATCTTGTTGTTCACAAAGTCTGCTCATCAGACAGAAGTTCAGCACAAATCCCCAATCTGTGTTGGTTTTCTTTCTATTGTTTGAAGATTTTTTCTCCCCTGGATGCTGTAAAGTTTACGAGAGACAACCACACACTCGGGATAGCCTGTAGCAGGGATGGACTTAGCTCAGGCGGGTCCTCCATGCTTTTATTTACGAACCATTGCAGTGTCAACTGTTTTGTTGTGCATTGTGTTTGTTGGTGTTGACAACAGTCTGGTGACCTGAAAGTGAGCTTTTAACTCAAGAGTCAAGCATTTGGGAGTTGTAGCCTGTATTTTGAAAATAATGTTTGGTGAAACTGGGCTAACGTTTCAGGAAATGTCTTTTAACTCTAACCAGAACACACTGGAAAAACGACGAGATTCCTCTGCGCTGCTCCTGTCAGGGATCCTGAAGACTTCATCCAAGACCGTGCGCGAGTGTGAAAACATTGTCAGGTTAGTGTGCATCTGAAAAACCCGCTCCTGTCCTTACAATAAAAACAGAAGACTGTTTAAAAGTGATTGCATCAAACCGTTAATTCCTCCTCCACCCAGCTGTTATACCCATGGGCTGCTTTGCAAACATCAAGTGTTGACTTAACATTTCATCATGAAACTCTTTATCTAAACTATAAACATTGATGCTTAACCAAAGTTTTATTCTGCAAGTACGGGTCCTGCTCTGTGACCCGAACCGGGCCGCCATTTTGTTTGTTCCAAAATCTCATGGTTTGTGCAAAGGTTTGTTCTGGAGAGCAGTGGCTTTTCAAAGCAGAGCTGAAGGCAGCAGAGCAGTTAAACCATCAGTTCAAACCCTTAGAGCTTAGAATAACAATAATATAGAAGTGTAAAAACACCTGGAGGCGGGACATTTCACAGGTGAAACAACAACGACTTACCACAGAAATAACGATGTTGTTTTTCTGCTTTGCTCCTCAGTCAAGATATTTGAAGGAAATTGAATTCAGCATCAGATGTTTTCAGGGGTTTGTTTGTTGCAGATTGCTCCACAGTTTTCTTTGAGGCTAAACCAGCCGTCAGTCGGGTTGAGCACCGACTGGGTTTTATTTGTGCCAAAGAGGTTCTTTGGTTTCGGTTCCTAATCGGTGCCACACATTTTCATTCTCACGTCGTCACATATTGAGACAGGGTTAAGACCTCAGTGTCAAAAATGGACGTTTTGGGTGTTTTTTGACGTGGAGCCTCACAACCTCAGAGCTGAAAACCGATGCCCCACCCCTATTTCACCACGTGGCGAATTCGCTGCCAGTGACACGTGTGATCCTGAGCTAGACGCTACAGCTGCATGTGGGTGTCTGTCACACTCACAACTGGAGGACACACATAATGTTGATCAGGTTTATTTATTCCGAGGAGTTTACAAAAACCTACAAAAAAAGATTTCTCATTACCGGGGCTTTGATCTCACTCGAGGGGTGTGTCTGGATGACAGCCGCTTCCTTTCTGTGTCTCTGTGACTGAGTTTGATGGCTGTCCCACATCAACTCGAGAGGAGGAAGAATAGGGGACCTTTTTTTAATATTGTCTCAAAGAAAATAAGTAAAACATCCCAGTTCAGGAGACCCGAGCAGGCAGTCTCTGCTCCCGCAGCGGCTGTCTGTCTGCCGGCGTATTGAGATGGCGAGCTCTGGTGACGTCCAGAGAACCGCCGCACTGCGATTGGACAAAAACACTCGTATTGGATTAGTATTTTACCCCCTGATCAGGTCTCTGAAAACATCACGTGCCCAAATCTGAGTTCCTGATTGGCTGATTTGACGCAGCAACCCGTCAAACTTCTGTGACCTGTTATGAAATGCAGACATTCGAGCGCTGCGTGCCCCATCAGCGGTCTTATATGAGCACGCCCACTATCGCAGGAAAGACAAAGGGATTGGCTTGAACTTCAACGTACTGAATAGAGTAGAAGTGATTGACATGTCCTAGAGAAATAGAAACTAAGCACCGAAATGAGGAATTGCAGCCGCTTCTCTCGTTTCGGTAGAGGCACGTAAATCATAAAAGTTCCTACTTGGAACCGAACTTCAGTGCCCAACCCAACCGTCACTAACATAGGGGTGCAATCAAACAGACTGAGGTCACATGGCTGAAGTCAGTTTAGAACAACCAGCAAAAATAAACCAAAAAAACCAGCAGACATTCACGTTCATCCACACGTTGGCTCATCCCTTCCAGACACTGTGGTGGTGAACGTCAGACTCTTCCAGGGTTTTAGACAAATACAACGAACACAGAGACATGAGAGTGGAGAACATCCTCACCTCAAGGCTGTCAGGAGCGCCGATGTCCATGAACAGAGAGCTCCGGGAGTCCTCCCTCCTCACAATGTGACCGTTCTGAGCAGGAAGACCTGCAGCCAGAGTACATGTTCCATGACACAGGAGCTCATGGTACAACTTTGTTCACATGTAAATATAAAAAAAAACATATTTTCCAGCTAAATCTCAGTCTTTCTCAGCATCAGCAAGTCTTTGTGACATGTAAAGTCTTGGAGGACAAAAACGTTGAGTTTAAACTGAAACTGGTTTGAGATTTTTTTTTCCAAATCTTCTGATGACTAGAAGTTTAACTGAAGATGAACAAACATTCGACAGCTTAAAGACTCGCTCTGTTTGGTGGTTTTGGTGTTTCTAACATCTTTTTCTCATGATGGAAGACAAGTGTAAAGAACATGAAGATCAAAACTGCATTTCCGAGTATCTATCTAAAACATTGTGAATCAGGACCAGACAAAGAAAATGCTGTTTGAAAAAGTTCCATTCTGATACATTCAATTACAGATCAATAGATCCATGAACATCTTTGTTTTCCTGGTCTGAGCTGGAATTTGCATCTAAACTCTACAAGGATTGAAATGATATTGCTGCCATTTTGGTTCCACTGCTAATGTTAGCTTGGGGTTGTGAGGAGCTGTAAGCTAGTGGGAGAGAGTGTCGATGTGGCCTAAAACGCCTGATGTTGCGGTTGCTTTTGTGAAAAGTTACGACAAAAGTTTTAATACATATTTTTTCAAAAAGATGCTAAAAAAATGTTACTTATTAAAGAAACTTCATATTCTCATATTCCAACTCTTTTAATTGTGACACATGTTCTAGATCAGAAGTCTGTAACCATTGGCTCCAGATCCACATGTGTCTCTTTTATCTCCATTGTGGCTCCTTAACCAAACATAAAATAATTCATGGAGACCGTTGTCTGTTGATGCGCAGAAATGGATCCGACCGCTGAGTCAGAGCTTTAAACCAAAACTACTAAAAAAAAAACAAATAAACAAAGAAAAACTAAGACTACCAAGATCCAACCCCAAACTAAAAGAACAAAACCCAGCAGTGGAAGACTGCTGAGGACAAAGAGGAGAAAAGAATAAAAAAGATAAATACAAGAAAAATAAAATAGCAATTACTAAATTAGCATTTATTTAATTTAGATTAGATACATTTATAAATTGATGTCTGAGGTTCACATATATAAACTCTGTAGGTTTTTCCATCCCTGTTGACCTGAAGACGTCTTGTTTGTTCAACTCTACCTCCAGAATGAACAGATCTATATACAAAGATAAACTTTGGTAAAAAGTTTGATCTTTAATGGATTAAAAGCACAGATTATCTGATGCTGCACAACATTGATTACTAGCTGTTCATAGATGATCCTGTTTGATACAGAGCAGCTTTTACTTTGAAAATAAGTTATTTGAGCAAATGTAGAAACACACGCACACATTTTGAGAGATGCTGGTTTCTTATTATATTTTTGCTTTTATTCGTGCAAAAAAAGACATAATTCATGTTATTTAAAAAAAAAGAAGATCATGAACACAAATACAATTTCTGAAAGGCTGAAGTAAGAGTTGCAGCTCCTTCTAGGGTTTGATCAGTAGAAAACAAACCCACATTACTAACTTACTGTTAAAGCTTGCTGACCCTTGCACTAGGAAAATACTGCATCATCACCATTCACAATGTTGTTGTTCTGTCATTTAATTTGAATAAAACTGTGAAACCCAAAACGAACTTTAGGTTCTCCCTGCTCGCAATAGCCCAAATATTTGGGTATTGATTTAAACATACTTTAGAATAAAATGAAAATTTTCAAGGAAAAATGTCAAACTTATAAAAAAAACTGCATAATCTGATGAATCCTCAGATCTCCATGTTCTCCTACGGATCTTCCTCGTTATCTGTTTCAAAAGCATCACTGGTGAATCGCTGGTAGAGGAAGACCAAAGCTTTGAGGAGCTGATCTGGTTTCTTCTGTCAGTAATGATCTGCTCTGGTTTGGAGAAGCTTCTCTCAGGAGTCTGCACAGGACAGTTGTGGAAGAAGTTCTTTATGAAATCATCATTTACTCTCAGACTCTACACTCGTTCTTTGTATTATCAAAACAGTGAAATGGTTCCAGATTTTCATGTTGTCCTCCACGTGTGACGGACCGCTCTGCACCCGCGCGCGCTCAGCGCAACACCACCCCACACAAGCGGCTGCGTCGGTCGCAGAAATCAAGAGGAATAAATTCTGAGGAGGTTTTTGTGAAACTTTTCCTGCAGATTTCAGCTCTCAGCTTGTTAATCTAGAGGATAACGAGCTGATGCTTCGATGTTCTGCTGCTTTAATGCAAAGCCAAATGGTCCATTAAACAGATTTATAGAGACATCATAAAGGGAAGCTTTCTGAAACATTTCACTTCAAATCTATAACACAGCATGTTAGAAAACCACATGACGCCATCAAAAGACAACACCTCCCTCTGCTAACACCCGGGTTTTACTGGGCGCCACCTCCATCTGAACCATCATCATCGTTATGTCACATATTAAGAAGTCTTCAACATAGGAGACTGCTCCACAGCTTTCAGACAAAGTGCTGCTAATGGATAAGCTGGCATGAAGCATAAACGGAGCTGCTGAGGGGCGCTGAAGTGACGACCCAGAACCAGTAGTAAACAGGAAGAGGTCAAATACTCTGTGGTTAGCAACTCACCGTGGTCGAGTGCAGCACTGACTCTCCGGCTGTCTATGGAGCTGGTTGATATCAGGTCATCTCTGGAGTTCTGGTGGGGAAGACGGGATGAGAACCGAACCTTAACGTCAGGTTTCACACATGCACACTGGTGCAAACAGCAGGGCGGGGTATCGGTTCTAGTTCCAGAAACGAGTCGATCCACAAGAACCTGAATCGATTTGATTCAGATATTTTTAGATTCTTTTGATTCTTAAATTCAATCCAATTTTTAATTTACACATTTAGAAACATTTGTTTAGAAATTCATGAATAATTTTCTATACGATTTGAATATATTTATATTAATCTGACCCAGTTCACGTACTGTAAAATATATCAGTAAAATCCTTATTCTAGAAGAAGGTATGAGGAAAAACAAGGTTTCTGATCAAAAATAGTTACTTTAAAAATATTTCCTTAATAGAATTTGGAAATTTTATGTCTGTGAGTTTATAAAGATGTTCATTTAGTCAACAATTTATATTTAGGTTGACCGAGCGTTAGCATTAGCCGTCCTATAGGAAATTCTATTATACGTTACCATCAAGCTAGCAGACTTTAGCTTTATTTCCTAAATCAATTTATACATTTTATGAATCGATTATTGATCTATAAAGCTTAAATTGATTCAATTCGGTTTTATCAACTCAGCCCTAACAAAGAGGTCAGATAGCAGACCGGGGGGGGGGACTCACGTTGAGGGCGAGCCCCGGGCTGGAGCTCTGCGGCTGGGCAGACAGCTGCTTTAAGTTCTGGTAGAGCAGCTCGTACAGAGGCAGGTACAGCAAGCAGATCCTCGCCTGCTGGTTCTGAGAAAGACACATGACAGATGGTCAAGACAAAGCTGCACCTCACACATGCTGGGAGGGCAAAAACATCAGCAACAGGTTTCTCCTCCAGTAAAACCTTTGAATGACTTTATTTTTTTGACTTTGTGGCGGCTGACAGAGTTGATGGCGAGCAGTTTTCTCACGGTTTCTGTCTCTATGAAAATAAAGCTGCTTCTTCTGGGATATGCAAAGAGGTTGCAAAGTGCACCAGGCGCTGAAACCCAGCACGCATGCATGCGACGCCGAACGGGACGCGTGACACTCTGATGCAAGTTTACAGAAGACTTCACCTTCTGTTGGCAGATGGCAACACGATGCTATCACATCATGCAAATATGATGTGTCTGGACATGGCAATGTGACAGAAAATAAAATGTATTTGTTTGCAGGACGGTTCATGTGCAAGTTTAGTAAAATATCTGTCATTGAATGCAATATCAATAACAGCTGAACAATTTCCTTTTTTGGACACTATTTACACAGTCTGAACCCAAAAATAAAACAAACTACTGTAAGGCACAATCAGCTTGTTACAAAAAAAAGAAGAGATTTGTCAGGCTTCAGGCCTCGAGGGCCGACCTCCTGCTGGTTTTCCTGCCTGCTGATTACCTGATCAGGTGTGTTTGGCCAATAAGGAGCTTCGATGGCAGGTTGGTTGGAAAACCTGGAGGACACCGGCTGACTTTGGACACCCCTGCCATAAAGGCAGGTAAAATGGGGTGGGGGTGGGGGGTTCCCCATGCTATTTCCCTCACAGTTCATTTTTTGTGGTCTCTCTGTTTTTACAGATTTTTTTCCCATTGCATTGTACTCTGTGTCCTGATTGGCTCTTGACTTTCTCCATAAATCTCCTCTGTGCTGCATCTCCTGCACAGAATACTTTTCCTAATCGACATAAATCTTCCATTTTTGTTTTCAGGGTATGACACTGGAGTTTTACACTGTGTCTGACACGGCTCACATAAATGCCGATAGATTTTATTGTTTTACTGCTCGTAGTAGATTAGATAGATAGATTTAGATGATAGTAGATAGATAGATAGATAGATAGATAGATAGATAGATGATAGATAGATAGATAGATAGATAGAGATTAGATAGATAGATAGATAGATAGATAGTGATAGATAGATAGATAGATATAGATTCTAGATAGATAGATAGATATAGATAGATAGATAGATAGATAGATAGATAGATAGATAGATAGATAGATAGATAGATAAGATAGATAGATAGATAGATAGATAGATAGATAGATAGATAGATAGTAGATAGATAGATAGATAGAAGATAGATAGATAGATAGATAGATAGATAGATAGATAGATAGATAGATAGATAGATAGATAGATAGATAGATAGATAGATAGATAGATAGAAGATAGATAGATAGATAGATAGATAGATAGATAGATAGATAGATAGATAGATAGATAGATAGATAGATAGATAGATAGATAGATAGATAGATAGATAGATAGATAGATAGATAGATAGATAGATAGATAGATAGATAGATAGATAGATAGATAATAGATAGATAGATAGATAGATAGATAGATAGATAGATAGATAGATAGATAGATAGATAGATAGATAGATAGATAGATAGATAGATAGATAGATAGATAGATAGATAGATAGATAGTAGATAGATAGATAGATAGATAGATAGATAGATAGATAGATAGATAGATAGATAGATAGATATAGATAGATAGATAATAGATAGATAGATAGATAGATAGATAGATAGATAGATAGATAGATAGATAGATAGATAGATAGATAGATAGATGATAGATAGATAGATAGATAGATAATAGATAGATGATAGATAGATAATAGATGATAGATAATAGATAGGTAATAGATAGACAGATGATAGATAGGTAAAGGTAGATAGATAATAGATAGATGATAGATAGATAGATAGATGATAGATAGATAGATAGATAGATAGATAGATAGATAGATAGATAGATAGATAGATAGATAGATAGATAGATAGATAGATAGATAGATAGATAGATAGATAGATAGATAGATAGATAGATAGATAGATAGATAGATAGATAGATAGATAGATAGATAGATAGATAGATAGATAGATAGATAGATAGATAGAAGATAGATAGATAGATAGATAGATAGATAGATAGATAGATAGATAGATAGATAGATAGATAGATATAGATAGATAGATAGATAGATAGATAGATAGATAGATAGATAGATAGATAGATAGATAGATAGATAGATAGATAGATAGATAGATAGATAGATAGATAGATAGATAGATAGATAGATAGATAGATAGATAGATAGATAGATAGATAGATAGATAGATAGATAGATAGATAGATAGATAGATAGATAGATAGATAGATAGATAGATAGATAGATAGATAGATAGATAGATAGATAGATAGATAGATAGATAGATAGATAGATAGATAGATAGATAGATAGATAGATAGATAGATAGATAGATAGATAGATAGATAGATAGATAGATAGATAGATAGATAGATAGATAGATAGATAGATAGATAGATAGATAGATAGATAGATAGATAGATAGATAGATAGATAGATAGATAGATAGATAGATAGATAGATAGATAGATAGATAGATAGATAGATAGATAGATAGATAGATAGATAGATAGATAGATAGATAGATAGATAGATAGATAGATAGATAGATAGATAGATAGATAGATAGATAGATAGATAGATAGATAGATAGATAGATAGATAGATAATAGATAGATAGATAGATAGATAGATAGATATAATAGATAGAATAGATAGATAGATAGATAGATAGATAGATAGATAGATAGATAGATAGATAGATAGATAGATAGATAGATAGATAGATAGATAGATAGATAGATAGATAGATAGATAGATAGATAGATAGATAGATAATAGATAGATAGATAGATAGATAGATAGATAGATAGATAGATAGATAGATAGATAGATAGATAGATAGATAGATAGATAGATAGATAGATAGATAGATAGATAGATAGATAGATAGATAGATAGATAGATAGATAGATAGATAGATAGATAGATAGATAGATAGTAGATAGAAGCCACGTAGATAGATAGATAGTAGATAGAAGCCACGTAGATAGATAGATAGTAGATAGAAGCCACGTAGATAGATAGATAGATAATAGATGATAGATAATAGATAGATAATAGATAGATAGATAGATAGATAGATAGATAGATAGATAATAGATAGATGATAGATAGATAATAGATAGATAGATAGATAGATAGATAGATAGATAGATAGATAGATAGATAGATAGATAGATAGATAGATAGATAGATAGATAGATAGATAGATAGATAGATAGATAATAGATAGATAGATAGATAGATAGATAGATAGATAGATAGATAGATAGATAGATAGATAGATAGATAGATAGATAGATAGATAGAAGATAGATAGATAGATAGATAGATAGATAGATAGATAGATAGATAGATAGATAGATAGATAGATAGATAAGATAATAGATAGATAGATAGATAGATAGATAGATAGATAGATAGATAGATAGATAGATAGATAGATAGATAGATAGATAGATAGATAGATAGATAGATAGATAGATAGATAGATAGATAGATAGATAGATAGATAGATAGATAGATAGATAGATAGATAGATAGATAGATAGATAGAAGATAATAGATAGATAGATAGATAGATAGATAGATAGATAGATAGATAGATAGATAGATAGATAGATAGATAGATAGATAGATAGATAGATAGATAGATAGATAGATAGATAGATAGATAGATAGATAGACAGACAACTTTATTAATCCATTTGGGACATGCCCGCAGGGAAATTGCTTCGGCTTTAGTCATTGTGCTGTCGGTCTTTGTCATCGTGCTTCTGTTTTTGTCGTCGTGCTTTGGCTTTACTGTCATGCTTCGGATTTTGCTCTCAGGATTCGGCATTTGTCGTCCTGCTTCAGCTTTTGTCATTGTGCTTTGAGTCGTTGTGTTGTGGTTTTTGTTGTTGTTTTGTCTGCTTTTGTCGTCCTGCTGTCAGCTTTTTCAATGTGCTTTGGCTTCGTTTGTTGTGTTGTGCTTTTGCATTTGTGTGAGCCGCGTCGGCCATAGTTTTACTGTTACTGGAATAATAAAACTCTATCAAGTGTGTGGCGAAGAGTTTTACAGCTTTAACACATCAACTTCCCAGATTTCAACTGCCGTGTTATTTTTGAAACCCCTGAGATAAAGGAGGGACTACTTTACGTGAAGACCTAAAATTCAATCCACTTTTTGAAATGAATTCTGTGTAAGCTGGAGGTTTCTCCAGGGGGTTGACACTCAGCGCTGCTCACCTTGAATGCAGTGTAGCGGTCATCCATGGCGTGCTTGATCAGCAGGTTTTTTAGGACGCTGACAGCCAGCTGTCGGACTTCGGCTCCCTGCTGCTGGGCCTCGGCCACTTCTCTCAGCAGCAGACCCACCAGGAAGTGGTTCCGACAGTATTCCTCCGTCAGGCTGAACTCCAGGCTCTGCTCTGCTGTTGGACCAAACAGGAAGCATCAGTGCATTAGTACTGGCTGGCCTTCAGCTCACACTCCACTGGCTTTACAGCCACTTTGATGACTATACTTGATCCAATACGGGACACTAAGAATATCAAATTGAAATGTGCATCATGAAGCGGCACATTTCATCACAAAAACTAGAAACTGCTTCAAATGAAAAGCATCACCCAACTACAGGAAAACTTCAGCATACCAAACGTTACTGTTATGATTGGGTGACAGTATATGAGTTGCAATGCATCACAAACCATGACGGGTTTCAGAGTGCAATACGTCAATATGCAACACAAATCCACAAAAAAACCCACACGCGATCAGACTTTTACACAAAAATGACAAATATCTGTAAAGAAAGATGTGATGCTGCGAAGGTTTTCAGGATCAAAAACAGGAGCAGAAACGACAAAAATGCTCCTTTTTCAAAAGCAACACGTGAACACTGAAACAAGCATCAATCTGCAATTATCTTCTCCAATGACAGAGGCAGAGAACGGCAGGCAGAAAGACGGAGAACCGCAGCATCGAGAGAAATGAATTTATCTACTGTTTACAAGTAAGAAGTCAATTAGACATTAGAGGAAAAGGGTCAGTTGATTCCCATAACAGCCAAGCCCCGCCCCTCAGTGCTGGCCCAGAGCCCGGCAGGCACATTAAGCAGTGGCCCAGCACCATTCAGAGTGAGTGGGAGGAAATGAGCGCTCCATGAGGGAGGGGAGGTGCCGACGGCGGGCAGGTTAATGTCAGTCAGAACGACAGAGGAGCATGAGCAGGTTGCAGACACGGGGCGGTGAGCGTCACCTACCTACAGGGCCAAAAAGCTCCGTCGCATATGGAATTAAATCTGACCACAAGCAAAACACAAACATACACACAAAAAGAGAGGGAGGGGGGGTGAAAACAAAGAACTGTGGGGTGAGGCATAAACAATCCATGCAGCGTGTCCACACGCCTAATAAAAAGCTAACCAGACTGAGGTCATCAAACAGCAACAGTTGAAACCATGAAGCAACCTTAGAGGAGCATCTGTGTGTATTTATGTATTCAATAACCTGAAACAGGAGGTAAAAAACAGCATGAGGGCAATACAATGGAGCTCTATTGTTGTACCTGCGTTGACTATCTGTTTCTCTTTCCAATGTGGTTTTAGTTCATTCATCCACAGCCGTCTCCTGAGAAGCGTCTCACCAAAAGACAATAGATCCATTCAGGAGATGTCATCGAGTCTGACAAGTCTGACCTGAACTTTTCTGACTTTCACAATTAAAGCAGATTGAAGATTGTTTTCATGTTGGTGTGGTCACGACTTTCCTTTTTTTATTTTTATCTGTGACCGTCACCGGTCACTGAGCGTCTCTACAAACATCACGTCTGCAGTCCGATTGGTTTCTCTCACCAATAAAGGTTTGACTTGATTCAATCATTAACGCTTAATGGGCAGTTTTAACTCAAGTGACTTACAGATCACATTTTATAGAAAAATGTCTGCCAGTTTCCTGACAAAAGGGCAGAGCGATGGATCATCTGTAATTAGAGACAGACTGCATCTATGAGGGATAAAGGATTTTTTTGCTTTTTTAAAAATGTTTTCATCACAAATTTAAATAAGCTGCAAAAAACCCCAGATGCTAGCGTGCTCTGAACCAAAAAAACCTTATAAAATAAATGGAAAACTTTAGACGATAAAAAATAAAGTATAACTAGTTGTACAGCATTTCCTGCGAGAATGCTGTAAACTGAATGTGGCTGCTGAAGATTATAGAGCTGATAGCTAAAACTGCTGAAGCTTGCCAAAATATTAGCTAAATGCCAAATTAGCCAAAAAAAGGGAAAATGTCCAATGTTGCAAACCAGCTAGCATAATGATAAAAATATTAGCAAAACTCAGAATTTGTCTCAAGAACTTAAAGCAGCCCTACCATGAAAATTCTACTTTTTGAGGTTTTAAATGCATTTTACTGTTCATTCCTCACTATAAAGAACTCCAAAACGGTATTTTGATCTGTTCATGCATTTAAGAATAATCCTCTAAAATCGGCGCTGTCTGCAGCAGCCCCTCCCATACCCACGAAAGCGAGCGGTTGGAAACGTGCTGACGATCAATGCTCTGACAGCTCCGCCCCCAGACTAACACCATCACTCAATTGCTCCACAGAGCTAGTGGTGATCAGCAAAAAAACCTTTAAAATAATATACATCTTCCAGTTGTCTCCTGTCTTCAATAAATTCCAGCTCAAACAAGTGTTTGTTACTTTAGATGCGGGGCTCCTTTAAGAAAATTTAAGAAGTTTTCCTTAAGTATTTAAACTTTTAACACCGGAGCTCCAGTGTTTATGTTCTTTAATTTAGTCATTGTTTAACCGTAAACAAGATCAATGTAATTCCAGCAGATTCTGAAGGAGAATCGCGCTGCTTTTCTCCCTCAGAATCTGCTGGAATTACGTTGATCGTGTTAACGGTGGAAAAGTTACAGTATTTTAAATATTTTTGATACCAGCGACGCCTCGGGTGTTAAAGGATTAAGAAATGTCTAATTTGCCACAAAATGTAACATGAAGCAAATAACTTCGCTCAAATCAGAAAATTTTCCAAAATAATTCAAGAAATGTTTAATTTTACCGAGCATGATGCCAGAATGATGCTAAAATGTTAGCTAAACTCCAAATTAGCCTAAAAATGTGACAAATGTTTCAAATTGCCAAAAAAAAGCTAGTATGATGCTAAAATATTGGCTAAACTCCAAATTTACTACAGATTTGAAGAAATGTTTTATTTTGCCAAAACATTAGCATGATATTAAAAAAAAATAGATAAACTCTATATTTGCCTAAAAATTTTAAAAAACTGTTTAATTCAGCCAAAACAGTTAGCATCATGCTAAAATGTTAGCTCAACTCCGAATTTGCCTTAAAAAAATGGAAAAATGTCCTAAATTAGCCAAAGAAAAAGCAGTCGGCATGTTGTTAAAGTGAAAACTAAATTCCATGTTTAGCCTTATAAAAACTGCTGAACATTTTAAGTGTGAATGTTGTCTATAGCTCAAAGTATGCGGATTTAATAGCTCAAAGTAAGTTCTTGAAAGATTTGAGAAATTTCTCATTTATTCCCTATGGGGCATATTTTGCTCAATATTTCAAAAACTATAAAGTTTCCAAAAATAAAAGTAGCAATGAATGAACTGAACATTTTGATATTGCCTGATTTAATTTTTGCGTACCAAAAAGGTACGTTTGCTGTCAAGCATTTACACAATTACTGCAATCTCTAAAATTACAAGAAGAACGTTTTAGCATCTCTCCACCAGTTTGCTGGACAGCTCATTGTTTCAACTTAAACTTCTTAAGTCTCATTACCCACAAGGACATCTTTATTTTGACATGGCACAGAATGCAACGTTAAAGTCCCGCTCCGATCATCTTTTGATCTTTTTCCGAAGCATTCCCAGAAGTCTTTGAATTATGATTATGTCGTTTTTTTACACACTTTTTTTTTAAAAACAGGGTCGTTTTCTAGATTTAGTTTCCACAGAGCGGCAGGTGTTCATCAGAAATTCACCTCTAAGCTGTTGTGGGGGATAATGTTGGCCTTGAGTAAGCCCACCCCCCCTTCCTATCACCCATAACTTATCTCTCTGCTTACGGCCCCTCACACCCTCAACGGTGGACGAAAAAAGTTCAGATCCAGATTCCAGCTCAGATGAGGAAAACAAAGACGTTCATGGATCCATTTGTCTCTAAGTGAATGCATCAGAATGGGGCGGAGCAGGAAGCACGTGGCCCCGCCCAGAGTATTTTTTAAGTCACAAATACATTTTTTTTTGGTCTGAAAGAAAGCTTACTTTTCTTTGAATATAATACCACAAGAACGTGTAAAAACACCAGATCCATCAGAGTGAGTCTGTAAAAGTGAACTCTGGATGAGATCATGAGAGTGTTTACATAACATGCAACAGCAGCTAGAGATTTTCATGAACATGCTTGTGTAGCGTTCTTTTCCAGCAACAACTCTTAATCCAAAAGATGATTCATCTGGGTTTATGTTATCCTTTTCTGTATGAAGATGTGCATTAGAGAAATGATTTGAACTGTTGAGTGAACGCATGAGGCCTTCAGGCATAGACGTTTAGAAGAGTTAACATTTGCAGGATGGTTTGCTGCTGGAAAGAGACGTGAAGCCATCAGAACATCCATGCTCCAGCATGCACATTCTTACTGACATTAGAGCATTGATGGTCTGCACACGACCAAATGTATGACTGAGAAAGTTATTTATTGAGAATTCTTTAGGTTTGATTAAATGCAGTTTTGTTTCTTGGTGTATTATCGGTCAGCTGAACGAGCTTTTCACCTGGTTTCTCCACATGGAGTCCATCAGCCGAACCAGCTGGGAGGGGTGGAGTCTATCCAGTCTTCTGTCTGGACATTTACTTTTATTTTCCATCTGTCCTACACTCACTCTTCTCCACTTTGGAGGCTAGCATTGTTCACAATAGGTGTTAGGGTAAATTAGTAATGCAGTTTCCAGTAAAACTGTGTTAAGAGATGGGGGAGTAAGGAACACACTGTTGAGTCTTCTCAGTACTGTGGTCTGAACTGAAAACACTGAAAGGTTTCCCACCTGTGACCTCTGTGACCTTCTGGCATGAATTAAAGGTATTTTAAGGCCTCGTATGTTTTCTTTTTCCCTTACATCAAACTGTCTGTTTTCCTGCTAACAGAAAGGATTCAATACAAATAAACAATTATACAGAATACTGACAGGCTGTGAAAGACTCACAGGAGCGTACACACTCACAGTGAGCCTGCAGGAAGAAATGTCATCAGTTCTGCATTTCTAAATGTAGGCAAAGGCCAAGAAAAACTATTTTTTACATTTTCTGCAACATGTTGACGAGTTTGAATTGTTTTTTTTGTTTTTACCGCCTCACAAAGAATGGTTACATCCCTACAGAACAGATTTGACCCCTCCTGGGCTGCAGTCATACTGTCTGTTCACATGGAAGAGCTTCTATGAAATGATTGAAGTGTTCAAATTTGTTCAACTGTGAAGTCTTTTACATGGAGCTTTAGCTCCAGACGAGTGTTTTCGTTTGACCACAGTTAGCTTCAATGCTGGAGACGCTCGAGCTCCTCCCCCCATCATGCAGACCTTCTACAGTGGAGCCCTGGAGAGCATCGGCTGAGTGGTACGGAGCCTGCAGCGCCTCCTGCAGGACGTCTCTGCATCGCATTGTGAAAACAGCTGAGAAGATCATTGGTGCCCCTCTCACTCATTTATCATTTATCAATCCCGCCATCACGATTGCAGGCGACCCATCCCACCCATCCCAGAACCACGTCAGCCTGCTGCCATCAGGGAGGAATCCGGGCCAGAACCAGCAGGCTCAGGGACGGTTAACTCCCTCCTAGCGCTCCCCCCTCTGCATCTGAACATCCTCCCAACCAAGACTTTTCACTATTATCACATTCTAGTTCTACCCATTGTACCATGGGAAGTCCTACTTTTTTTTAACCTATTGTATTTTTATAAATATGATACTACTGCTATTATTTGTATTACTGCTATTTCCACCGTTGGTTAAGAGGAAGGAAATTTCATCTGTGCTGTATATCTCTATACATTATATTTGATCAATAAAAATGACTTGACTTAAACAATCAACGTGAATCAGCGTGTTCGGTCGTGGAGAAAAATGGCTTAGTCCCAACATAAAACTACTTCATAGCAGTTGCTGTGAAAAGTCGCTTTACCAAAAACCACTTAGTAAACTGACTTTGATTGTGTAAGGAGTTCGTGTACGTTAAAGAGTGCTGAAGGTTTTGACAGAAACACCTCTGGTGGTAAAGGTTCAAAGCTTAAAACAGAAAAGAAACATTTCTATAAGGGTTATACGAGTCTTTCTCTACCAAAATGTGTGTTTTTGTACAGATGTTCTTAGACTTCCATCCAGCTAATTTTTGTATATTTTATTTATCTATTAATTTTAGCTGCTTGTTTGTTCTTCATTTACGTGTTTTATATAATGAACTCATAAAATAGAGGAAAATGAATCTTATCATGGAGCTAAACTCTAAGCCCGCTCTCTTTGACCCAGGAATCAGCAGCAGAGCAGCAAAACATGCGAGTGTTGGTCGGGTTGGTTTGTCCCAAACACTGATGGACAGAAAACCCAACAGAAGGGAAACACCTGCATTTGTAAACACATCAAACCAGCATGTGATTCCACACATCCTGTGTGTGGCGGCGAGGCATCGTCCTGCACGCACCTTGAACCCTCTGCAGCTTGGTGCGCCCGAAAGCCATGGGCAGGTTGAGCGGGATGAAGTGCTCGTGGTTGCACGCCGTCATGAGGAACTCGAACTTCATCTCAGTCAGCCCCTGCAGGAGAGGAGCAGACACATGCTAGAGGCGCCAGCCGTTAAAGAATCAACATCCACAAGCAGGATATACGTCTAGGCTATATGACCCTTATGCTAACAAACTCAGACAAACACGCCTGGAGAATAAAAACATCCCCAAAACTCCGGAGCTCCAGTGTCTGATTTACTGTCATTCTTTAATTCTTAACACGCCGCTTTCCTCCTTCAGAATCTACTGGAATTATCGAGTTAACGGTTGAAAAGTTAAAGATTTTGAGTTTAAGCGTCACTGGAGACACCTCAGGTGTGTATCTGACAAAAAAAAAAAACAACTTCCTGTTTGAATTTCGGCTCAAGAGCAAACAAGTCTGTCAGCCTCCATCGATCAGTGGTGACAGAAAACTATACAGACCCTTTCAAACACTTCCTTGTCTGTTTATAACTATAGATGGCTTTTTTCTCATAAGTCAGCCCCTACAGGGTTTTGCAATCGCATCTATTCACGCAAAGCCAAGATCTGTCCCTCAGCCTGCAACCTACATTTTCATCACAACTTTGACCAATCGAGCGTGACCACAGTCATGGTAACACCGCTTCAAGACTGTTTCCATTCTTACTTCTTGCTGGGACAGAGTATGAAAGGATTTGTGATCATTTCAGTATTATTGTTTATTTGTATTGAATCATTTCTGTTAGTAGGAGAACAGAAACTTTGATGTAAGGGGCAAAAAGAAAACATATTTAGCCTTAAAATACCTTTAATTCATTGTGTTAATAAAAAAAAGGAAAAAAATATCGTTGGTTGCTACATCCCTGTCTTTGATTGAATAAGAAAGCTCCTTATGTGCTGTTTATCTGAAGAGATTAAGGATCAAACTCTTTCCTCTCACATTTTAATCTAAAGACAAACAAACTGGAGTGAGCACCTTAGGATCCTTGAAGCCAAAGTGACACATGTAGTGGTTGATCAGGCCGAACGCAAAGCCGCGGTTCATGAAGGTCAGGCATCTCTGAGGAGAGGAGGAGCAGAAAACACACCGCTGACAAAAATCCAGACAGCCTTTAGCAGAGTGAGACCACGGCAGGAGGGATCCAACCTTGATGAAATTAGCCAGGCTCAGGTTGATGCAGCGCGCCTCCTCTGGGATCTCGGAGTGTCGGATGATGATGTGAGGCATGACCGACAAGACCAGGGACTGCAGCGCCTGGTGGAAGCTGTCGGGGAAGCGCTGCGGCCGCGGCATCTGGAATGACGCACCACACAACTGACGGTTCAAACATCATGTTTTTAACATCACACTGGTGTGGCATTCATTCTAAATACAACAGGAGTGTCAAACTCAACCACAGCCAAAATCCAAAACACACCTCAGGTGGCGGGCCGGACAGGATAAACTTTTATTGAACACTCGAAAACTACATTTTTAAAACTTTAAAACCATAACTTTTTAACTTAATATGAACTAGATCTATAGCATTACCTGTGATAATGCTAGTGTGAATGCTGGAAGCTGAATTTGGTTGCTGAAGATGCTGAAATTGATAGTGGAAAATGCTGAAGTTCATAGCCAGCTAAAATATTAGCTAAATGCCAAATTAGCCTAAAAACTAAAAAGAAAAAAAAAAAAAACAACTTAGGTTAGCCAAAACAGCTAGCATGTAGCTGAAATGTTAGCTAAACTCCAAACAAGCCTAAAAAATATTATTAAATGTCAAAATAGTCCAAAAAGCAAGCAGAATGTCAATTTTTAAAACTTTTAAACATAATTATGAATAATAAAAAGACAGGAATATTATTTCAGAATAAATCAATTTAAACCTTAGATAATTTTCAATATTTTACTTTCCATAAAAATATATTTTGTCAAAATTATACAAGTTATAAATAAGTGCAAGATAACATCGGGTCATTAATAAGAATAAAATAAAATGATCTGGAGGGCCGGATCCGGCCCCCGGGCCTTGACTTTGACGTGTGTGATAGAGGGGTAGGGCCTCACATACAAACCTTCATGCGGTTTTCCTCTTGGAGGTACTGGGCCATGGACTTGGCCATGATGTCAAAGAAGAACCAGGAATACTGATGGAAGAGAGGGACAATCTTAGAAGAGTTCAGGTGAAGGAATCATGGGAACCCTGACACAGACCTGTCTGTGCAGGCAGCAGCATGCTCTTCAGCTGCTGCTGTTCCTGAATGCAGCTCTGCCCCCTGCTGGCTGTGTTGGGTACTGACTGACTCACCTTCAGCAGCTTGTTGCTGGTGTTGAAATCCGCCGTTTGCTTGAGGACGGCAGTCACGGTGGTGGCCAGCACCTCGTGGGTGGTGGCTGAGTTTCCCGGCGCCGGGGTGTTGGTCACAAAGACGTACTTTAGGAGGAGAGCGGTAAAGATGAAGCATCTTTAATCTACGTAGTCCTTTTGATTCCTTCTCTGTACCTTCACAAAAGAGCGCAGGTAATGCTCCAGTCCTTCCTCGTGACATCTGGAGACGATGTGAATGATCACTCTGAAAGAGAAACAGGAGCTTCCCTTTATGCTCTGATGGCTTCAGTGACAGCAGCAGGAGCACGGACCGACCGGAGAGCGTTGACGGTGGTGTCGTGGGCCTCTTTGGTGGTGGCTGTGAGCACCTCAAACAGCTGCATCAGCACCGTGGGTAAGAAGGTGATGATGACCTGAGTCTCCACAGCATGCAGGCACTGCAGGGAACCAAGACAGGAGCTTAGACGCTGGAGGAGACGATGGAGACGATTCAATCTTCTCCTTGTTCAAATCAGAATTGAGAAAGACTCTTAGAATCAAGATGCATTCAATTCTAGATTTTTTTTCAATTTTATTATTTAGTTTCTTTGTCTCTTTGGCTTTTTCCAAATCCAACCCCCTCCGAGCGTTTCCTTTGCTGATTTCATTTTTTATCTTGTTTTGACGTGTTATGCGTTCATTCTTGCGTGTGTGTTATGATTACTATGAATTGATGTGCAAACCGTGATATTGGAGCTTTATTGACACAAAGCTTGAATGAAAAGCTCTATAGAAATGAAGTGAACCATTTTTGCTGAATTCTTTTCTCTGAAATGAGGCTGCAGACTTTCTGCTCGAGTTTGGTTCTGAACAAAAAGCTGTTTTCCCTTCCAAGTGATTCTTATTGAGGGACCTCAAAACTGCAGCAATTAAAGCTTTGAAAAGGACTAAGAAGAAGAGCAGCATCAGCTGTTTGCACTAAAAAGTGTCTGGTTTTCGTGACTTTATTTCTGTATTTTTTTTTAACCGATCCGTGTCTCAAATAAGGGACTAAACATGAAAAAGATGCTTTGAGTACAGATTGAAAATTGCAAAATAATATTCTTAACTTGTGAAAAGTCAACCTTAACTCGATTGCTAAGAAAGAAGAAAAAGACAATAAAAGTCACGAGTAGCATTGCATACCCCACGGGAGCTCCACACCCCTCATTCTCCCCATTTGCCCCCAACAGCCCGGTCAGAGCTGCATGTGACACATTAATTAACAATAAAAGTTTTTGGATTTCCTTGGTGTTATATCCCCAATGGGTAAATCTGTCAAGTCTAGGGGTGAAAAAATACAAAAGGGGACCATAACCAAAGAACAGGACAAGGATAAGTATAAAAGGAGCACAGTTTATCAACTAAATGAAAACCTGTGCCCTCCAAAGAAAGGACAAAATGAAATATTTAGTGTGTTGGTTGAAACAAAAAGAGATTTGAACGTTGAACAAACATAAAATAATTCATGGAGACTGTTGATCCAGACATGTCGACCGTCTGAGTCAGCAGATCTCTGATAATGTCTGCTTAACCAAAACTACTAAAGAAAACAAATAAACAAAGCCTGAAAACTAAGACTACCAAGATCCAACCCCAAACTAAAAGAACAAAACCCAGCAGTGGAAGACTGCTGAGGACAAAGAGGAGAATAGAACAAAAACCCTAACCCTCAAACCCAGCCGCCTCCTGCTCTGCTCCCTGCCTGCACTGGTGAGGCTGCACCTGGCAGGTGAGCAGAATGGCAGGACATGTTGAGAAGTTGCAGCACAGCAGCAGGATGTTACATTTGACAACCAAAGTTGATTTTATTTAACTACGCCCACATTCTGAATGTGGTCTTATCGGCTGTCATGTCATTTTATTCAACTTAAGCCAACAATTCATGAATTCAATCTTCAAAAAATGTGGGAGCAACAGGGAACATGCTAACATTGGTTAAGATCTACAAACTGTGAACGTATTCTTACGCTCCTAATGCTAGCTCCTCCCCCTCGTGAAGGACTGTGCACTCGTGGAGCTTCTCCTGCGCGCCAAACTCAACAGCGAAGAAAAAAAAACAGAAATACCTGCATACCATTTGTTTTTCAAATTAAAACTAAAAATGAAAAAAAGGAGAAGGGAATGCTTTATTTATTTATCAATTTTTAAATTTCGCGGGTTTCACGAACACAGAGAACGCGTCCTGCACCCGTGGAGCATTCCTTGAGTGTGGAGTTTGATATCAGCTTGTGGTGGATTTAAGGTGGAAATTTAACCCGATATATATATAGGGTTATATATAACAGTCCGGTCCTTCAGTCCAGGTCAGCTGCAGGACAGAGTGAAGGAACTCCTAACTCCTAGAAGTGATGTCATTGAGTTCATCCCTGTTATGATGCATACATGCCCCGCCCCCAGCAGCTCACCTTCAGGAACTTGATGAGGTCTGCAGGGTTTCCCTCTGATGTTGTCCTCATCAGCTGGCAGTGTTGGAAGAACTTCTGCAGATGAGGGTCCTAAAAAACAGAAGAAAAAACTCAAACATCCCAGCAGACTCTGCAACTGCTCCCTCTGTGGTTTGATCATGAAGCGAAGGAGTACCTGAGGATAAATGGTCGACGCTACACGCATCCTCACTCTGAACAGCGTCTTTGCATTTTCTACCCACTTGATATCTGGCTGAGACTGCTCCAGCAAAACAAAGCAGACAGAACTTTGTGTATTCATTTATCAACAAAACAACATTTAAAAGACTGAAAGTCCGCTGCTGTTCGACCTTCTTGCTGTCCTGACAAAGATACCCCGCAGGCAGAGTTGCAGAGACGGGTAACTGTAGCTCTGACGACTGCATCCTCCCGTCTTTCAGCAGAGGCATCCACGCGTAGCCGACTGCAACACATCACACGTCATCAGGCGGTTCTGAAGAGCTTCCTCACATGCAGACGCAGAGACGTGGAGCCTCACCCAGCGACTCCACGCTGTCCTTCTTCTTGCTGCTTGCCTTGCTGCTGGACTCACAGCTGATGTGGTAAAAGCTGAAGAGGATGTGGTGCTTTTCGTGCACGTGGACTGGAAGCTCAAGTTTAACCTGCAAAGGAGATTGAAATATCCAGTATTACGTTAATTAAGACAGTGTTTGCATCGCAGGGTGGATGCAATGCTCCTCTTGCCCTCTAGAGGGCAGCCACACATCAGAAATATATTCTTGCTTCACTCTTGATTTTGCAGAGTAAACAAAACAAACTATACATAGTTGTTTTTTTCAAAAAACAGAGTAAACTTTTGAATAAATGTGTGTAACTTTGACAGACTAAAATTAAGAAATAGTTTGTGGTAATAGACATAAAAGTAATAACAACGGTTTCTGCTCAGTCAGTCATGTGACCGTCTGAAGGTTAGAAGCGAGCTGCCACAGGGTAGAACGTCTTCATCACCTCGTCGTAGAACTCGGGGCTCTGGTTGTGGTGCAGGACGGCTGCATAGGTGCTGCAGGTGAAGAGCGACTCTCCTGGTTTGCTGTAGATGCACTGAAATGGAAACACAGACTTAAGGCTCCAGAACTCTGCAGTTACTGATGATAACAGAGGAGAAACAACAAACATTTTCAAACTTCAAAAATTTAAAAGGTTTCTTAGTTTCAAAATATCTAAACTGATGATCATTCTCCTCAAGAGTGAACAAACCAAAAGCAGTCAAATTCATTTGACAGACTTTTGCTGCTTGAACGATTAAGACTTTTTTTTTTTTAACTATTACTATTATTTTTATATGTTGATGTTTATTTTTTTTTAATAAAATAAAAGGGGCTTCATCATAGAAGGTTTAATACAACACACACACACACATATATATATATATATATATATACAATTTGTCTCAAGTTAGAAATAAGCACAAGATAACATCGGGCCATTAATAAGAATAGAATGAAATGCTCTGGAGGGCCGGATCCGGCCCCCGGCCCCCGACTTTGACCCGTGCAGTAGACCAACATAACATGGACCAATCCCTGCTCACTAATTACTTCTAGTTTCAACATGGCCACTGAACTGACCATATTCTGTTGGAGCCTGATCCAGTTTCTATGGGTGCTGTCACACTAACTCCAGTTCTCATGTACAGTCACTGGTCCTGATATTCACTGTGCAGCACAGAGGTGGAGGAATGATGATGTGGGCTTATTCTGCAGCTGTTCTGAAGATAAAACTAATACTACTGCTTTGATGAAGCAAACAAACGTTCTGAATTCATGTAAAGAGTTTGGAAAGAAAGTTTAAGAAAAAATCCTGTTGAGAAAATTTCCACTTCAATTATAGACACATGTGTGACTGTATACTTCTAAATTGACACTATACAAAAGAAGTTGTTTGGTTTAATACAGACGACAGCATGGTAAATCTCTAGAGAGGACAGACAGAATGGTTCAACGCTCTCATGACGGCTTCACGCTGTCGTTAGGATGCTAACATCAGTATCCTGGAACAGTCAAAGTCGTGACCTGAATTCCAGCTAAAGGAAGGAGAAATGCACATTTAGGATGTGAGGTTGTTGAGTCTGCACCAGCATGGAAACAGGTCTGGAGGATGGGGGTCATGATAAGCTGGGGCAGGATGGGGGTGCAGGCGATACCATCACTGGGGATTTTTATCTGTGTATGTGCTGAGGGACTTGAAATGTCTTGATTCTGTGTCTGTTCCACTGGATTTATTCAGTAATTATCATCTTCCTGAGTCATAATTGGAGCCATCACAGCGATCTCCTACAGACTGCAGTGTGTTGCGAGAGCCAGCTGATCTTTCTTTGATTCTTTAGAGGAACTTTTGGTCTAAAGAAAACGTTTTTTTCCAAGAGGATTTGAGCAAAGCTGCAAAATAGATGCAGATAGATGTAAATAGATACAATAGATGTGCTACTTTGTGGAAAACAAATAAAATCAGAGTATTTTAAACAGCCAGGAGTCTGCTGAAAAACTGCAATTCAGAGTGTATTGGTTTATGTTTGTAGAAATAGTGTACAGATGGATCTGAGTTTAATAAAAGTATCCTGGGAAGGTGGGATTTGTTGATGATTCCTTAAGGAATTGTCAGGAAATAATCAGAATCTGATTAAATTTGTAGAAACATACTAAAGTTAACTCTTTTTTTTTATTCAAGATGGCGACCCACTACAGAGGTCAAAGAAACTTCAGTTGTAGACTAAAGCTGGTGATGTGTGTGAAGTTTTGTGAAGGTTGCTTAAATAAAAGCTTTCTTTTCTTCTTTTGTTGGAAAGAATGAAAATTGACTAATTTTACACTTTGCCACAAAATGGTCCTGTGGGCATCCCATAATAATCTATAACTATAAAAATATTAGAAATATCCCTTTTGAGATCCTTAAGTTCTGATTCAGTATTTTGAGGCTTATCTCGCTGTGATGTCATCTTCTTCTAGTCTTTCACTACGTTTCACGAGGTAATAGGTGTGTGGAAAATTTCTTGAGAACAGAACCGAACAGGACAAACTCAGCAGCTTAATGGACTCAGTTTCAGCTAAATATTTAATAATAATAAATTCATTTCTGGTGTTTCAGCTCAGAGAAGAAAGCAACAGGATTTTGTCCTACATTAGAAGAACATCTGAGTGATTAAACACTATTTCTCCTCCAGTTTTCACATCATGTAACTGTTCCACAGACTCACCTTCAGAGGCGTGGCACCTTCTTCATCAGAGTCTCTGAACTGCATACAGACTGCGATGTTTCGCGCCTGATGGAAAGAAAGAATATCAGCTGAGTTTAGATGAGACTCCAGATAAATGCTGCGTGTTTCTGCTCCTCACCTTGGTGAAGGCCTTCTGGTTGTCATACTTGAGCTGCAGAGGGTAGAGGTAAAGCTGGTTCTTGTAGGTGGTGAATGGGTAGTTGTATTTGGCTTCATCGGGGAGGAACTCCTCGATCTCCACTGAGACCCGCGGACAGCCGTCCTCAAAGGGTTTGACGGGAACGTAGGAGGACGTCACCGTGTCTGCGGGGCAGAACTAAACTTCAGCTCTTCCCAGCAGAACTGTCCAAAACCGGGCTTTGAAATCCTTTACAAGACCCTCACTCACACCCCACAATCATCTCTCACCCCAGCCCAGCCAAAGAGCAGCGCCCCCCCCCCCCTCTAGTCTGAATTGAACCCACCCCCCCCCCCCCCCCCCCCCCGTTCAAAAGATTAGATCCGTTCATGAAAGTCACATCTCTATGGAGACGGTGTGTGGGAATCCCCTGTTCTCCTTTCTGTTCTTTTCCATTTGTACAGAAAGGTTCCACATGCAACTTTTCTTGTGTAACACGCCGCCAGACTGCTTTTAGCGCTCAAGCTAATAGGTCGATTTCCAAAATAAAGATTTCAGTATCATTAAAAAAAAAAAACTGGTATGATTCATTAGTTCTTCTGCGGCTCGGTGGCAAAACATCTACGGGCCGGTACCGGTCCACGGCCTGATGGTTGAGAGCCACTGGTCTAGAGCAGATGTGTCAAAGTTAAGGCCCAGGGGCCGAATCCGGCCCTCTGGGTAATTCTATCCGGCCCGCCAGATCATTTTATTTTATTGTTATTAATGACCCGATGTTATCCTGTGCTCATTTCTAACTTATTTACTTTTGAAAAAAAATTTTTTTTTGGAGAGTAAAACATTGAAAATTATTTAAGGTTTAAGTTGATTTATTCTGGAATAATATTCCTACATTTTTAATATTCATAATTATGTTAAAAAGTTAAGGTTTAAAAGTTTCTGAAAATTAGCATTCAGCTAGATTTTTGGACTATTTTGACATTCACTACAATTTTTTAGGGTGTTTTGCACTTTAGCTAATATGTCAGCTACATGCTAGCTGTTTTGAATAATTTAGTTAATTTTCAGTTTTTAAGGCTAATTTGAAGTCAATTTATTTTTTTTAGCTGTTTTGGCTAACCTAAGTTTTTTCTTTAGTTTTTTAGGCTAATTTAGCTAATATTTTCGCTGGCTTTCAGCTTCAGTGTTTTCAGCTATCAGCACCAGCATCTCCAGCAGCCAAATTCAGCTTAAAGCATTCACACTAGCATGATAGAAGGTAATGCTATATATTTAGTTCATAATTATGGTAAATTCTTACAGTTTCAAAGTTTATAAAATGTAGTCTTAGAGCGTTCAATAAATGTTTATCGTGTTTGGACTGCAACTCATAGTGTTTTGGATTTTGAGCCCTTGTGGGATTGAGTTTGACATTTCTGTAGCAACACAACAAATGTACAGCAGAATGGCTCAAAATGAGACGAAGAAGTCTTGAAACATTAAAAAATAAATACGAACCCTCTTGAAAAAGCTGCAGAAGGACTGTAGGTGTTAGTGTCATAGTAAAGTATGAGTTTGGAACAGTATTGTTTGGTCTCAGCAGTCAGGCTGTCAGAGAGACATTAGAATGGAGTCAGTGGGGTTTGCAGGAACGACCACATACTTGAGAAGTCCGGCGGGACACACTCGATGGTGACATTCAGCTGTCCAGGGATGGTCTGAAGTTTGCTCTTCTCAGGTCTGCAAGTTATACAAAATTAAATCCCCAAATAAAGAGGAAAACTACACAAAGCTTCTCATTTTCAGGCTGAGGTTCTTTCATGAGGAGAATCTTAGAGAGAGTTGCCATGGTGACTCACTTCCTGATGTCCGCCAGCAGCTTGATGAGGTCGTCTGTGGAGATTTTGCTGCTGTCCTGACGGAAGAGAGGAGAGAACTTCCCCTCCGTGTCCAGGCTGCCCTGAGAGTCTTTGAACACCTGTCTGCACCAGAACAGGAACAGTCTCACCTGCTGCACGGCTCATTCAGATGGACGCACGCTTCATTAAAACCTTCAGCTCTTACTTTGCTGCCCAGGCAAACGGCATCCTGTACTTGCCCAAGCGCTGGCACGTCTGCCGGGCCACTTTGAGGACTTTCTGCGCCGACTGAAGAACACACGAGTCAAACCCAGAACCAGTCCAAGAGTTTACCGTTAGTGAATGTGGGAAATCGAAATAAGTCAAAACCTTGTTCATGTCGGAGGTCTTCATGTATGGCTCTGCACAGTGGGTGATGCCGTTCTGCAGAACCTTCTCCACACGGGCCACCAGGTAAATCTCTGCATGTGGGTTTGTAACTGAGAAGATCCCCTGCAGAGAGAGGAGACCTCAAATGTTAAAGCTTTCTCTGAGAACAGAGAGAGAAACCACTAGAGATGCAATAATATTCAATGACGATTCTGAACGACAGTTTTCACAATACACATTTGGATTTATTCAGAACCACTCTGAGGTTATTTAAGGGTGTCTGCTGCTAAAAATCCCCTCCCACTCTCCCCCTCCCTGCCAGTAACTACTTGCTCCTCCTACGGTAGTCGGATAATAAAAGTTTTAGCTAAATGCTAAAAATAACCATGATTTTTTTTTTTTTTTTTGCAAAAAAATGTCAAGGTATATGAGTAAAGGACTGACAGCTAAAGAATTCAGCACTTTACCTGTGTTGTTGTTGTTTATTATCTGGACGATTAAGTCAGTTCTAAACATTTTAAATTGGTTCAGTTTAGATTGTGTATAACAGAGTGTCAAACTCAATCACACAAGGGACCAAAATCCAAAACACACCTCAGGTCGCGGGCCGAACAGGACAAACATTTATTGAACACTCTAAAACTACATTTTTATAACTTTAAAACCATAACTTTATAACATTATTATGGACTAGATATATAGCATTACCTGTGATAATGCAGTGTGAATGTTGGAAGCTGAATTTAGTCGCTAAAGATGCTAGTGCTAATAGCTGAAGATGCTGAAATTGATAGCTAAAAACACTGAAGCTGATATCCAGCTAAAATAGTAGCTAAATGCCAAATTAGCCTAAAAATAAACAAAAACTCTGTCTGAATTCCCCCAACTCTCTATATTGTGTTCACCATGTTCTAGTTCTGTCTGAATCTACTAATAACAAAATCAAATGCACTGGAAATTTCCCAGAAGTCTTTGCAAAAAACTTGCATTTATCAATGCTCACTAGATTAGCAAATATAGACCACAATGCATTGCAGTTGAACAATAAAAAAAAAAAAAAGTGTTTGTATATTTTATAAACCATCCACATTTTCCCCATCAGAACACAGTGGAGTCAGAAATAGACTTCGTGAAATGTTCGTGTTGATTCAATTTGGACTTCATGGGATTAGTGATGTCATTTCCTGCATTTGGAAAAATGACAGAAAGGTAGTGAGCATCGTGTCTCAATTGCCTTTAAAATCCAGGACACTACATAGTCCTGCACTCTATAGTTTTCTAGTAGTTAGGGGTAAGAGAGGGATTTTGGACACAACCAAAAATATTTAGGTTAGCCAAAACAGCTAGCATGTAGCTGAAAAAAATAGCTAAACTTCAGAGTATCCTAAAACAGAAAACAGAAAAAAGCTCAAATGAGCCAAAACAGTTAGTGTGTAAATACCAAAAAGTCCAAAAAGCTAGCATAATGTCAATTTTTTAAATCTTTAAACTGTAATTTTTTAACATAATTTATGAATAATAAAAAGGTCGGGTCCGGCCCTCGACTGTTTAAATTCTTGTAGTTCTTATAAGCTGTAATGTTTACGAGAGTTTTCTTTATATGTGATTCTGCAATAGGTGACAAAAGCTGTGCACTTGGAATAAACTCTGATTTTTTGTTAAGGAATTTCTCTCTGCAAAATAAATCCTAATCTGTGGAATAGTAGAATTTCAGGGTTTCTTTTTTCATTGCTCAGTACATATCGAACCCTGATGCTCATTTCGGGGTACGGACCGAACCGTCAGCAAACTGCATCGTAGCATCCCTCAAAGACACAATGATGTTTGTGTTTTACTCAAATTCAAAGCCTTGATTCGGTTAAAGTCTCACTCCGATCATCTGTTGATCCATTTTCAAAGTGTTCCCAGCAGGATTTTAATAACTATAGTGCCGTTTTTATACGAAATCTAAATACCTGTATAGTTTTCTAGGACATATTTTCTGCAGGGCGGCAGGAGTTCATTAGAAATTCACCTCTGAATGGGCTGGATTGTTGTCATGAAGCAACCCCGCCCCCTCTTCCCCATTGCAGAGCAAAGCAAGCAGCTTGAAGCCCTCTCAGTGCATTTTCAACATCGCAAATAAGCTCTAACCTGTATTTGTCTTTGGTCTGCTCCTTAAGCATGACAAATCAAACACAAAAATACTAAGAAAATCAATTTTAAGATTCTTTTTCTTAATATATGTCCTTAGTCCAAAGAAAATGTCACAAGAACATGTTAAAACCATCAAAAACATCATTTTCATTGGAGTGGAGATTTAATCAAACTCCAGTGAAATGGTTGGAGTGAAGCTGCTGTTCTTCATGTGGTCTGACAGGACAGAGAAGATGGCTCAAGAACATCCCAACTAAAGCAGAAAAACTGTACAAAACTGAACTCCAACTCTGTACTTACACCCAGACATTCTCAGGGTAGGAAATTATAGCAGGTAGCAATGGTTGGAGTCGTTTCAAAATAAAAGAGAAAATCTAAAAATCCACAATTCAAATACAAAAGAAAAAAGAAGGACAAATTCCTAAAAGTCACACAGAGAGACAGCTGTGTCCTCCCAATGCAGCCAAATAGAAATCACAGTTTGAAACAAAACTCCTGGAAAAGAGATAAATGGAGCCAGCCTCAGGCATCCTCTCTGAACTAAGAACAGTCTGTGACCAGCAGCCCAAACGCCTCATTTAGGAGTAAAAGTGCAGAAGCTCTCCTACTCTCATCCGTCTGCACATTCACCAGGAGCTGAGCGTGGAGGGGTGGAGCCTGCGGCGTCAACCAGCTGAGCGTGGAGGGGTGGAGCCTGCGTCCTTCAACCAGCTGAGCGTGGAGGGGTGGAGCCTGCGTCCTTCAACCAGCTGAGCGTGAGGGGTGGAGCCTGCGTCCTTCAACCAGCTGAGCATGAGGGGTGGAGCCTGCGCCGTCAACCAGCTGAGCGTGGAGGGGTGGAGCCTGCGTCCTTCAACCAGCTGAGCTAAAGGAAGCTGTGGTCAGCCGAGCCCTCAGATGAGACGCAGCTACGTTTGACTCCTCTGATGCGTTTCATCATGATCTGACACTGCTGCTTTTTCTCCTCATGTCCCAGAAGCCATTTCTGCAAAGCTTTAGACCCTGACATCAGCCCAGATGAAGAGGATGAAGCAGCAGGTCGACACAGACTCACTAACAGACTTAAACGTAAATACGCTTTTAATGAAAGATGTGGGCAAACATGAAAACCATCAAGAATTCCTCACAAAAACCTGGATTTTCAGCCCCAAACATACAGAGCTGCAGAGTCGACAAGACAGAGGAGAACGAGCAGCCGCACGATGTTCCAAACGCAGAGCAAGTTCAAGCTGTCACAAACATGACATGTAACAGAAAAAAACAGGAAAATAAAAGAAGATAAAAGCCTAAAATTAATTTAATGAAAATCTATAAAGAACTTCAGAGCATAAATGTACACTCACACGTCTTTGAACATAAACAAAAATATAAAAAGTTTCTGATCACATTTACACGTCTGTAGAACAAATCAAAATCTGAGAGAACACAATGATGAATGTGCAATTTTTCCTTTTTCTTGAAAAAGTTACAAATAAGCTTTAATTGACTTTAAATTATATTTAAAATAAATATTATTATCTATAGTATAGGTGCTGCTTTTCAATGTGATTTTTTATCTTTTTGGCTTGCCGTACCGCCTTCCTCTGAAAGCACGTCCCTGTAACGGAGCAGTGTCTGCGGGGCAGCTATTCCCCCTTACCGGGAGATCTGATCACAGACACAGAGATGTTTACCAATGCTTTTATCTCTCCAAGATAAATAAATCTTTCAGTATCCGTGTCCTCCAGTCTGAAACAGTGTTATATCTACTTACATGGTCATGTGATTTATCATTACTTGAAGATTAATAATAACCTGAATCTATGATGGAGATATAAAGATCTGATCTTAAGTTACAAACTGAATATTGATAATACACGTGAAGGAAATGGTACGATCCAGCCGGGGTGGGATTATACAAGTTCACTTCCTCCTATTCCCTTTCAGCCAATCTCTTAATGTCTAGTTATCCTGTTTAACAAGTTTTTATGGATATAAACTTCTGATAAGTGATTGTACTGCACATGGATTATTCTTTTTAATTGTTTGACATTAACCATGTCTAATCGAATCAGTTGTTCTGAAATGAAATGATTCTTGTTTGATTATCATTATTAGACCACTGCAGATCCAAATGAAGGAAAAGTTCTACACCAGAGAATCTGGTCACAGCCGTTTGTTCCTCCCCCTGCTGGAGCCGGCGCAGCTCTGACTCTGCTGCCACAAAGATGACAGTCATGAACCAGAAGACACAGATGAAAGGTTTGTTCCGTCCTCACTTCTCAACAGACACAGAACATTTGATCCTCATGATATCGAGTGACTGAACCTGCAGAGCTGTGTACCTGTGTGGGGAAGCGCAGCAGAGCTTCAGACACTCTCTGCAGAACCGGCAGCCCGTTTCCTCGCTCCGATTCTCCGTTCACCGGGAGCGCCGCTCCGCCGCCTCCGCCCTCCCCGCCGCTGCCCCCGCCCTCCGAGTCTGATGAAGGAGACAGCTGCCCCGTGACGTCGCTCAGCATCTCGCGGACGCAGGCCGGGTTCAGGTCCACGTGGAAGTCGGCCGAGATCTTGCAGCTCTTGGAGACGTCAAAGAGCGCGAGGCTGATGAAGAACGGCTCCACCTGGAAATCAGGAGAAACATGACGAGGGATGAAACAATTCAGTCAAGCCATCATTCATAGTTTTAAAGTCACAATTTAGATTTTGAATGAATTAAAGGTATTTTAAGGCCAAGTATGTTTTCTTTTTGCTCCTTAAATCAAAATGTTTTCCTACTAACAGAAAGGATTCAATACAAATGAACAATTATACTAAAATTGAAATGATCACAAATCCTTTTAGAATTATGTATAACACACGCTCACAAGTGTGCACAAGCACTTAGAGGAGCACACACACACTCACAGCTGCCCACACTCACGCACACAGGCACGCAACCACACTCACAGGCGCACACACACACTCTCAAAGGCATGCCACACAGGCGTGCACGAACATTCACAGGCTCGCACATTCTCACAGGCGTGCCACACACTCTCACAGGTGTGCACACACACTCTCACAGGTGTGCACACACATTCACAGGCACTCACACAACCTCACAGGTGCACACTTACCCGCATACACACTCATAGTCGCGTCACACACTCAGCCGCGCCACACTCACAGGCGCACACAAACTCACAGGTGCGTGCACCCCAGCACAGAGCCTGCAAGGAGAATGGTCATCTACTTTTCATTTTTCTAAGTTTAAGCACAGGAGACCGTGACAAACCGTTTTAAATTTCTGCATCGATGAATGTGTTGAAGACTTTGAATATTTTTTTTACCGACTCATGATGAATCTTTACATCCTTACTGAAGACCTACTTTGGTGAAATGGTTAACCACTCTGACGCCTGAATTTATTTAAAAGTAGATAAAAAATGTCTTGTTTCCTGCTTTCAAGTCGATGTTGAGTTAAGGCAAATCTGGAAGTGGTTTGGTGCATACTTGCATCAATAGTTCCATATTTTTAACAGAAAATCCTAAAAGAGAACATTACACCAAAATCTTTTTGTGTAAATCATTTATATTGAACAAACTGAATACATCTGGAATTATTTGGAGAGTAAAATCATAAATCCGTCATCATCTTCATCCTCTGTTTGTTTGCAACAGTATAACAATCTTTACACTTTAGGAGTAACAAATGCTAGAAAAGTCCTCCAGCTGATAGGGGTGGAGCATTTCCTCTGCAGTCGTGGCGAGCGCTCTTTCTTGACAGACTCTTCACTTTAAACTCATGGATGGAAGGAATGAAAGGAGAGTGGGAGGAGTGTTTGATGCCTCCAGACCACAAGCATGACTGCAATCCTTTCTCATACCAGCCTCTCCGATGAAGGAGGAAGAAGAGGCCTAACCTAATGTTTTATGACCTCAGGCTTTGAAAGAGGCGGAGCCAAAACAGGCTGAAAGCTGCTGGTTCATGCAGTCAGAGACCAGCATGAGTCAGGAGTTTCAGGACAGACTCAGCTCCTTCAGTAACACAATGAAAATGCTCTTTTCAGATTGTTTTGCTGGTTTGGGAAAGACTAGCGTGAATTAAAGCTGCAACTGACGCTGAGGCGCTACTTGCCCCTTTTCGACCCGCCCTCACTGGCTGAGCAGCTGCCTCTCTCTCCCCTTTTGCCTCTGCCAGCCTGGTTGAAGCTACACGTAACAAATTCATAAGAAAAAAAAAACTAAAAACGCTGGTTTAATGTCATTGTGACCATGTTGTTTTTCAGTGGATGGTGAACAGGTCAACGTCATCTTAGAACAAGCTACATTTTTGGATTCCTTACCAGTGGAGGCTTTTTGTAAACTACGCCCACAATCCTAATATCTTCATACTGTGTGCTATAACGTTTGTTCATCTTCAGCCGACGATTCATGTATTCAATTTTAACAATATGGGGTAAAAATTGTGTGGGCAACAGGCCGTGGCCTGCATGGCGCCCTAGGCAAAAAGGGATTGTGGCGCCCTTCCCCTGTCCGGAACAGAAACCACGTAGCTGCCTGCAAGATGTTAGAGTAAGAATTTATTTATTTTAATTCTCAAAACGTATAAAAGCACTTATGAGAATGGTGAGGCAAATGGACCTCCCCCAGGCGGGATGCGAACCACAAGCCTTTGCAACAGACGGCTGAAGAAGTATAGTACTAGCACTTCAATGGTAAATGGCGTATACTTGCATAGCGCTTTCTACCTTCCTTTGAAGGTGCTTAACAGTCACAGTCCCATTCTCAAACACACATGCACACACTGATGGTGGCTCCACTACCCAACACTGGCGCCAACATTCCACCAGAGGCAACTTGGGGTTCAGTGTCTTGCCCAAGGACACTTCGACACAGGCGAAAGGAGGGAATCGAACCCAAAATCTTCTGATCAGGAATCGACCGATCTACTGGTGCACCACGGCCGCCCCTAGGCAGCCGCCTAGGTCGCCTATGCCCAGGTCCGGCCCTGGCAACAGGGAAACGCTACTTTGTGAGCTCACTGTACTAAAATTTACAAACTCAAAAGTTCGCACATTTTACTAAGTAGCTTCAAATGATGCTCGAGGAGTTTTCTTAGGAGTTTAAATTTGTAGAAGATCCTAAAGGTGTTTTTTTTTAAAGTCAAGATGGCGGCCTATTAGCAAGGTCAAAGGTCAACAATTTGCATGAGTGTTATTTTGTGTAAATCCCTTGATGTTTTCTTTGCCTATATTGTACGAAAATGGAAAATCGACAAATTTCAAGTTTGGTCAGGTTCTCTGAATGTGTAGATAACTAAAGTGTTTCTGTGCTGTGGTCCATTTTCTGTCTTGCTGCCTCAGTTTCTGGCAGAAGCGTCCCACATCAGGTTTTAAGATTAAAGATGTCTATCTTTAGAAGCAGCAGCTGTGAGACAGAAGCCGCTCCACTTTGGAGTCACCTTTCAAGTTTAATTACATAAAACAGTAAAGAGTGGGTTGAAGTTAGAAGATTTGTGTACATTGGTGGGTCCGCCGTCGGCCTTCTCATTAATGCAGCCCTGCAGACTGAAGGTGAGGTCGTGGCAGCTGACCATTATCCGCCGGCCAAATCGCTCCTCAAAAGGCTTCACCTCTGGCTCAATGCCGGAAAAGTCCAGCCTCTGGGAATCAGAGAGAAGACGAGACGGTTCATCAGACAGAAACTCGACCCCTGTGACCTGAATCCATCCTGAGAAGACCGAACAGTCAGAGAATCCTTTTTACCTGGGTTTCTGGATCGAGGCAGAAGAGCTTTTGCCTGCTTTCATTCCTGTTCATCTTGTTTAGCTGGTCTGTCTCTCTGGAAAACTGAAGGAAATCAACACAAAGAGCTTTACAGTCATCATCAGAGAGGTCTCATCATTTCTATGATGCCAGCGCTGCAGTAACACATGAATCAGTGCAAACACAGATGGGGCCCTCGCGTCTTTCTGCAGAGCAAAGCAGACTAAACCCTCAGGCACAGCGAATGCGCTCATGAGCTCAGCTCCCTCTGTGCTGACCGACTGCAGCTGCAGCAGAGGATTAAAGCAGACAGACTGCAGCTGCATCAGCTGCCCAGAGCAGACCGACTGCAGCTTTTTTCCCTGTTTTAAACTATAAGGACCCCCTTGGCTTTGCTGGCTGAGCAGAGATCTGATAGAGCAGTTATCATGTTATAACATGATAACGAGGACTCACAGGCCTGTTCTAAGCTACAGTGTTCTTACGTGTTTCACTTCCTTGTATTTGTTTGACTTTTTTCCTTCATTTTTTTTTCTCTGAAGTACAGATGTTAACATGTACATTTTACACAGACCAATTATTCATTCAAGGGTCCAACTTTCTTTTATTTTATTTTTATTCTTTTTGTGAAAAACTGCATTCATAAAACTTAACACATTAATCTAAAGTTTCATGAAAACCTAATAAATTACTAAAAAAAGAATAATCATCTCAAAAGAAGCATTAAATATTCTTTTAAATTAAAAACACATTATCCATGCAAAAAAAAAAAAAAATCTGCACAAATCATAAAATCTGTCACTTTCAGTCCAGAAGAACTAAAAGTAGAAGTGAGGTTTATAAGTCAGCCTGCTCTGTTTGAACAGGGTTGATACCTTTGTGAGTTCACTGAGTAAGCTCCTCCCCTGGCTCTCATGAGGGCTTTCTCCTTTACCCTGGCTGGAAGTGTCATCCTCTGGAAAAACAAAACAAAAATCACGTATGGGTAAACAAAAGTACTGAATAAATCCCAAAGGTCATCTGAGAGGTCATCGCTTCAACAATCTATTTATAAATAAACAAATACTTAATATTTTGTCCCTGGGGAACTGACTCCAAATCCTGTGCATTTCTGGATATTGAAGATTCAGATCTACTGGGATTCTAGTTAACCCATTCTTTCAGAGGAACTGCTGCAGCCCACCTGCTGCATAGTCCAGAGCCTCTGCCCCGTTCTTCTTGTCCTGACCCGCCTCGGTGCTGTTCTGCAGCGCCTGTCTGAGGGTGACCACCCAGTCCTCCATCTCTGCTTCAGTGTCTGCAGCCAGGAAGTGGCTGTAGCGGTCCTGCATCTTCAGCTCAAAGCCGTTACGCCGCATCCTCGGACTCTGCAGGGGGAAAAACTAAGATTTATCAGGAAACTTTATGGTAGCAGAATTGCAATACTCCAATTAAGAGTTTTATTTTGTTTACAAAAAATATTTGATGCAACACAATGGAATAATAAACAAAGTCATATACTTTCTATGCATTTTTTTAAATTTAAATTGGCCCTCCAGGTGATTCTATCCGGCACCACCAGATCAATTTATCTTATTGTTATTAATGGCTCGATGTTATCTTGCGCTCATTTATAACTTGTTTAATTTTGACAAAATATATTTATATGGAGAGTAAAATATTAAAGTTATTTAAGTTTTAAGTTGATTTATTCTGGAATAATATTCCTGGCTTTTTATTTTTAATAATTATGTTAAAAAGTTACTGTTTTAAAGTTTCAAAAATTAGCATTCTGCTAGCTTTTGAGACTGTTTTGCTATTTACTAAGATTTTTTAGGCAATTTTGAAGTTTAGCTATTTTTCAGATACTCGCTAGCTGTTTTGGCGAACCTGCGTTTTTTCTTTTTTTTGTATTTTAGGCTAATTTTGCATTTGGATAATATTTTAGCTGGCAATCAGCTTCAGCGTTTTCAGCTTTGAACTATGAGTTTTAAAAATGTAGTTTTAGTGTTCACTAAATGTTTATCCCGTTTGGTCCGTAACCTAAGGTGTTTTGGATTTTGACCCCTTGTGCGATTGAGCGTGACCCCCCTGGTTTGAATTGATACAGAGGGCTGTGTCTAAATGACAGCCGCTTCCACTGTGTTTCTGTGTCTCTGTGGCTGAGCTTGAAGGCTGACTGTCTTGTATTAACCCAAGGGAGACTTGAACTTGTCCTGTCCAACAGCTGAGCAAACAGATGTGGGCTGAGACCTTCTTGTGTTGGACAGATTTTACTGTCACAACAGAGATTTATTGAGTATAAACCCCTGTTGTATTAAATGCTAAACTTTATTCATATTGATTATGTTTTGTTTTTGTTGGACCGGATGGAAATTGTCTGGATGAGGCCCGAGCCAGCAGCCTCCGCCCCCCAGCAGAGGCTCTCTGTCTGCTGGCATTTTGAGTGAGAGAGCTCCGCTAGAGGAGTGAAAGTCACTGAAAACGTCACATGTCCAAAGCTGAGTTCCTGATTGGCCGATGCGAAGCAGAAACCTGTCAAACTTCAGATATTTAAATTTTGGCCGCGCCTCCCGATCCGCGCCAGTCACTTAAATTGTGACTTCAGTTTGCCTCAGTGCACGATTGATTTAACATTCAAACTGGCCGTGACCACCGCGTGATTCGCGTTCGGTGTGAATACACCTTCAAGCAAAAGAACAGAAACAATGAGTCAAAAACAAATGGAGAGAAAACATGAAGGTTAAATGCAGACGAGCAGACCTGCTTTGCATTAGAAACGGCACTCAAGAAGATCAAACTACTAAACACAATGGCCGCACGGCCTCCTTTGAGGGCGTCCATAACCGTAAAAGCTTCCCGGCAGGACTGCGAGTGGACCTGAAGTGGCTGCCATCCTGAGGCACGAGCAGACGGCAGCAGACGGCAGCAGACGGCAGCAGACGGCAGCAGACGGCAGCAGACGGCAGCAGACGGCAGCAGACGGCAGCAGACGGCAGCAGACAGCAGTCAGAGGACTGCCGCCCTGAATCTGTTCCATCAAAGCCTCCAGGGCGTGCAGAGACTGGGAGAGGACACCAACCAGGTTTGAGCTTTCACCTGCGTGACGTCGATGCAGGAGTCCAGATAGATGGAGCCTTTGGTTTCCTTGCAGTTCTTCTCATCTTTGTAGGAGTTGAGGATGTAAGAGCCGTCGGGGAGCTGGGACAGGTAGAAGTATCTGCGCTTGAACACCTGAAAATCACAGAAAACGTCTTTTCTTCAGCCTCATCCTTTCAGAGTCCTTCTGTTTGGAGGCGAGTGCCGACTCACCCTCATGGAGACAGACAGGCTGCTGTTGATGTTGGCTTTCTGCAGCCAGCCCTGCTTCAGGACACCCCCCCTCTGAGAGCACAGCGATGAAGTGTCCTGACAACACAGGGAATCAGTCAGAACAGGCTTCCTCAACAGAAATACATATTTCCTGCTTCTCTGTTGCAGAAACTCACTGACTAAACTTCACAGAGGCTCACATGAGATCACCCAAAGCAGAAGTCAGCAACCTTTAACTGTCAGAGAGCCGTTTGAGATGGTTTTCTACTGATCAAACCTTGAAAGAGCTGCAAAGTCTTACTTTAGCCTTTAACATATTTATATTTGCATTCAAGGCCTTTTTTAATAATAAATATGAATTATTTATTTTTTGACAGAAACAAACGCAAAAATATAAAAAGAAACTAGCATTTCTCAAAATGTGGAGTTTTGCTGTTGTTTATTTACGTTTGACAGAACTTCTTTTCAGAATAAAAGATCCTCTGTATCAAACAGGATCATCTCAGTGCAGCTAGTAACAATTGTTGTGAAGCATAAGATAATATGTGATTTTAACTAATAAAAGATCAAACGTTTAACCAAAGTTTAGCTTTCCATATCAAATCTGTTCATTCTGGAGGTAGAGTTGAACAAACAAGACGTCTTCAGGTCAACAGATGTAAAAACCTACAGAGTTTATCATCTATGTGAACCTCAGACATCAGTTTATACATTTAATGAATCTAAATTAAATACATGCTAATTAAGTAATCCTTACTTTAACATATTGCTGCTTTTTTGTTCTTGTTCCCATCTTTGTCCTCTTTGGGTTTTGTTATTTTAGTTTGTGGTTGGACCTTGTTAGTCTTAGTTTTAAGGCTTTGTTTATTTGTTTTCTTTAGTAGTTTTGGTTAAGGAGCTGCTGACAGTCGACATGTCTGGATCAACATCTCCATGAATTATTTTATGTTTGGTTAAGGAGCCACCATGGAGAGATAACAGAGACACATGTGGATCAGTCAGGGGCTCCACCCTGACTCAAAGGAACGGGTATGAGGAGCTGCTTCTGCTCCAGTCTGCAGTTTTATTGGCTCCAACCATTCTGACCCGAGTCGCCCTTCACTGGAAGCAGAGTCTGGCTGGTTGATGTTTTCAGAGGCATCTGCCCTCCCTACAGAGGCAGACATTTTTTCACTAAATAAATTTGCTCTCCAAGTTTATCTCTATGCAGCTTGAGCTATTTATAGGAAGCATGAGGCTTCTGTTTCTGCAGCTCTCTCACAGGGAGAAGCACCCAGGGGGGTAATGGACGGACAAACCATAAGTCATGCAGCCTCACAGGCCGCTCCCTCTAAAGTAAGCAGGCAAAGAGCAGAGCTATTCTCAGGGCAGCATGCCACTCTCAATTATTGAATCTTTTCCAGCCACTGAAAATGATCAGATCAATCTAATTACTGAGCATCTCTGAAGCCCTCAGTGCTTTCAGTCCTAATAGCCGAGTCCTCCCACAACAGCCGAGTCATCCTGCCTGCAGAGATCCATGTCTGTGACGCGACTGCACGCAGAGCGTCCGCTCACCTCGTCTTTAGCGTCTTCATCGATCTCGAACACGTGAGCCGGCAGCTTGTCTGACTTCAGGCCTTTGCTGAGAAAAACACAAAGAAAGTCAAAACATTTAGTCACAGATGAAGTTTGGGTGGCATAAAGTTTAAAATAGAAATGTTTTCTGAACAAACATCTGATCTATCAGCATCTGAAAAAATATAAACATTGGGGCTGAATATCTGTAATAATTTCATAAAATGATTTGTTTTAATTCACGATTTTTCAATTCTTTCAATCCTCTCAATACAAATTGATTCAATTCAATATTGACGTTACAAAGTTGAAACATTCATACACATTTGTTTACAATTACATTAATAATGTATATATGTTTTGAACATGTTTATATTAATCTGATACAGTTCTCATACTGCAAAATATTATAATGAAACAATGAGATTGTTAATATCATACAGCACATGGTTCAAAGTCGAGGCCCGGGGGCCGGATCCGGCCCTCCAGATCATTTTATTTTATTCTTATTAATGACCCGATGCTATCTTGCGCTCATTTCTAACTTGAATAATTTTGACAAAATATATTTTTATGGAGAGTAAAATATTGAAAGTTATTTAAGGTTTAAGTTGATTTATTCTGGAATAATATTCCTGCCTTTATATTATTCATAATTATGTTAAAAAGTTACAGTTTTGAAGTTTTAACAATTTGCATATCTGCTAGTTTTTTTGACTATTTTGGTACTTACAAAGATTTTTTAGGCTATTTTGGAGTTGAGCCAATATTTACACGGTAGCAGTTTTGGCTAATTTAGGCTTTATTAGAGTTTTTTAGGATATTTTGAAGTTTAGATATTTTTTTCAGCTACATGTTAGAGGTTTTAGCTAACATGAGTTTTTTAATTAGTTGTTTAGGCTAACTTGGCATTTAACTAATATTTTAGTATTTCTAGTATTTCAGTTTCAGCATCTTCAGCTCTCAGCACTAGCATCTTCAGCGGTCAAATTCAGCTTCCAGCATTCACACTAGCATTATCACAGGTAATGCTATATATCTAGTTCATAATTATGTAAAAAAGTTACAGTTTTAAAGTTTTAAAATGTAGTTTTAAAGTGTTCAATAAATGTCTATCCTGTTCGGCCCGCGACATAAGGTGTGTTTTGGATTTTGGTCCCTTGTGCGATTGAGTTCGACACCCCTGTTGTCCAGTGTTCCATGGATTCTCTAAAGGAGAAGTTCTATCAAAAATGTTCAGATTATTAACATTTGAAACATTGTTCTGCTTCTCCTGGAGGATGTTTCAGTTTGACCACTAGGTGGCGATTGCTTCAATAACTAATGGTTATGCCTGTGACTTCATAAAAATGTTCATTTAGTCGGAATGTATGTTTAGGTCGACCCTGTTTAATGGGAAATTCCATTAAACATTAGCATCACGCTAACAGACTTTAGGTTTCTGTACTGAAACAATTTTTATTTTTATGGATCAATTATTCGTCTAATAATCTTAAATGGATTCAAATCGATTAATTGATTTTATCAACCTAGTCCTAAAAAACCTGATGTATTAAGGCTAAAACCTTTTATTTTACTATAAATTATATTTTTAAATCAACATTTTAAAGCTTTGAAAGCTTAAACCAGTTTAAATCCATTGATTTATCTCTTTGTGATCATTTAAAGACGGTCATCCTACAAAGTAACGGAGGTTTCATAGCAGGATCACCTTCCTGCAAGGAAAGAGGAGTAACTCTTCTGTTTTGTTTTTTTTTATGTGTATTATTTTACTATTTATTGCTATTTTACTGGAAAGTGTCCTTGAGTGTTTTGAAAGGCGCTTCAAATAAAATGTATTATTAGTATTATTATTATAACTCCAGATCAGTTCTGCAATTATTTTTGCACCATTTCTTTTGTGCAGAAGAAGCAGTAGAAACCCAGATCCACGACACCAGCACAACTAAAACATCTCTTTATGTGTTCCCACATGTGATCCTGTTTTTGCTTTCTCCTCCGTACCTGGGCAGCATGCGGAAATCCCCCGAGTACGCCTCGTATTTGTAGTTGATAACTCGCCAGTCTGAGTTGTACATCTTGATGCACTGTGGAAAAAAGCTGGATTAACAGGGGAAACAGATTCAATCTGCTATTTGCAGTCTTTAACCCTAAACCATGCCTGCAGAACAGCTAAGACACTCTTTCATCCTTCCAGGTGTTTTCCTAACATTTTCCTCCAAACACAGAGCTTCAGTTTACTTAACACCATCATGAGAGACCAGAATATTTCTGTTGAGAGTTACCAAAAAAAAAAACTACATTTGAGTCAAATGAAAGAGATTTGTTTTGTTATGAAGGAGGCAGCTCCTTTCCTCCAATGAAAATCAACTAAATGTTTTCTTACCTCTTTGGCAAACAGACTCTTAGCTTCCCGGTCGGCATTCTGAGGCACAGAGGGAACGACGGTCCTCCTCTGCCGGGGGATCCGAGACTCCTGCCACAAACCAGAGACATACGGATGAACCGGACTCGACTGAAGACTTCTGCCTGCTGTCATGACTTATAGTTGAGGTTAAACCAGGGGTCTGAGGCCCCGGAGCCACGAGGATCTCTTTTATCCCTTCATAGTGGATCTATGGCTGAAGAAAATAATAATAATAATAACTTTTAACAGTAACGGCTGCTAGAAGAAGCTCTGATTTATGCTCATGTTAACAGCAGGAGTAAGTAGGAAAAAGGATGACAGCGCAACAAACTAGACCTAAAACTGCTTTTCTTGTCTTTTATTGTTTTAACTACATTAGCTGCACAGGAAGTCTTTTATTTTGAAAGGAAGATAAATGATCTTTCAAAAGTAATTTTGAGAAGATGCTTGTTTCTCTTTATGTTTTTGTTTTGATTAATGCTAAAAACAAAACAGAAGGCATTTTTACTCTAAAAAAAAAAACAAAATAACAAATACAGAGTGGTTTTAAATCTTCCTAAAAGGATCAAACAAGACCTTCCACCTCCCACAAGGTTATGATCAGTAAGAAACAGGTCCAAATAGCTCATTTACCGTTAAAGACCCACTCCAATGAAAATAATGTCTCTGTGTTTTTAACAGCTTAAAGGGTTTTTATTTTCACAATAGAGGATATATATTATAAAAAATGTAACATTAAAAGTGCGTTTCTGAGTATTTCTATATTCAAATTGTTTTGAATGAAGAACCTGCATCCACTTGCAGACAAATAGATCCATGAACGTCTTTGTTTTCTTCGTCCGAGCTGGAATCTGGATCTGAACTGTACGGCTGGATAGCTACGTTATTATTCCCCTTTTGTTTTTGTGCTACGCTAATGCTAGCTTGGGTTTGAAAGGCCTATAAGAGAGATCAGTAACCTTTAAAACAAGAAATTCTTCTGGACAGAATTTCAGAGAGCGCCGCAAAGTTTCACTTCAGTTACAAATAAACATTTATGTTTTTGTGGCCATTAAGCCGTTCATTTATAAAATATAGCTTTGAAATGTTTTCTATATGTAACAAATGTAACTTCTTTCACTTTTGACAGCAGCACATACAAGTTCCTTTCAAAATAAAACACATCCTGTGTTTAATCAGATCCTCCAGCTGCAGCAGATTTACTCTATTTAAAAATGCAAGAAATATGAGATTTCTATCATTATGACTTTGATGTTCCTTCATCATTTTTCTTCTTTTACTAATGAATAAAAACCTGACAAAAACTCGTGTAGAATCTAAATTAGTTTAAAATCTATACATGTAAATGCAATAAGATAATGTCACTCTGACAATAGATTAAACATTTTATTATCATTTTAATCTGTTAGGCTTATCAGACATGTCAAAAATCTAACATAAATTAATTAGGTAATTAATTAGTTAAGCTTGTCGTTTTCTTCATAACAAAAGAGCCAGATTGGAGGAAGTAAAGAACCGCGTGTGGCTCCGGAGCCTCAGGATGCACAAACCTGGTCTATAAGCAGGCGGGAGAGTGTCAACAAAGGATCATGGGAAATTAACGGCCAACAGTCTCGCCCACAACCCAGAGGAGAGTTTCTAATAAACTCCTGTTAATCTGCAGAAACTATGTCATAAAAAAAATGACAAAAACTTTTTGATTGAAAAATCACAGAGGAATACATTTACAAAAGAAGAATATATAGCTGGAGTGGAACTGTAAATGTTGAAGAAACTTTTGGTAAAAACTCACCAAACTTCTCACAATAATAAAGTGTTCTTTTATAGCAAAAACTGACGACTCAGCTGCACTAAACATTTACTGAATTGGAAAAATGGAAGCAGTGAAAGTGCTGAGATTGTGGAGAAACAGAATCATTGTTTGGACCAAAGACAGTTTTTATCTCTGTGGAGTCCAGCAGAGTTTCCTGTCCGTCACTAAAAAGAAGCTTCTGGCAGAGGTGCTCTGAGGAGCAGAGAAGAGAAAGAACACGGAGCAACAAGCGGCTCTCTTGAGTAATCTGGGCGGGTTTATGTGAACGGGTTTCTGGGCTGAGGGATCAGAGAGCGAGGCAGCAGGATGAAAGGTGAGAGAACGGAGGTGGAGACACCTCGTTTTATCTTAAACAGACAGCAGGCTGAAGTCAGGGCTTTAAATAAGAAAAGGTGTTCAGCTATGAGTAAAGCATTACATGGTTAGTCATTAAACCTTCTTCAGAATAGTTATGTAAAAGTTCCCAGATGATGAAAGATCAGAAATGTTCAGGTTTAATTACATAAGCCTCATAATATCATTAAAAGCTTTATAAAATCCAGAAAAATCTCCTTACAGGAGAAACAAGGTGAAAAAATAGCAGTGATGGATCATTAAAAACAAGTGTAACTGTCCAGCAGGTGTTCAGGAAACACTGCACAGCAATTATGAGCGATTACATCATTGATCAGGCCTGAAATACGCCTCAGAAATGTGGCAAGGCCTGTCGTACAACAGATAACTACAAAAGTTGCATTACCTTCAACAATGCTAGTGTGAAAGATTTTTTGCTTTAAATTGTGATGCAATTTACTTTGATTACTGAGAGGATTTGCTGAAAATGCAAAAGGTATTTTATTAAATTTAATTAAAGTAGTATGAAAGAGCGCTGAAGTTAGCCGACATTTCTGAAAAATGTGTAGTAAAATTCCTAATACATGCCCAATTTAAAAAAAAATAATTAGGTTGTTGCTTAAATATTAGTAAAACTCCATATTAGCCAAAAAAGAATCTAGCTCAGGGGTCACTAACCTTTTTGAACCTGAGGGCTACTTCATGGGTATTTAGTTATACGAAGGGCTACCATTTTTTAAATAACAAATTTTGTTTAGTTATAGTTAGTTAAACATTATTAATAATGAATAATGATACTCCTCTATGTAAAGACACGGATTTCTCACTATAATTATCAAAAATGACAACAAGCTCGGAAACAAATATCAATATTCAGGACTTTATTCATCTCAATAATTGTTACATTTTCAGATGTTCACTTAGGTTTCATGTGAAGAATGTCCTATTTTCACCATGTTGTACCATGTTAATCAATTATGTAATCTTACATATTTTTAAACAAATCGTGTCACATTTTGAACTAATGACCAAATCTGCATCATTTTTAACTAAATAAATGATCTTTGAACTGGAATAGGTCAGAGGTCACCTAAACTTATCTAAAGTTCATGAATCATCAAAATATTTGTAATGCATTTTAATTTTTAAATCTAAGTAAATGCAAGTGTAATTAAAAAAAATATCAACAGAATTTAATTTTAGATGTTGCTCACAAGTGTGTTAATTTTAGAAGAGACCTGAGGGCACCTTGTGGGGGCCTTGAGGGCTACCTGGTGCCCGCGGGCACCACGTTGGTGACCCCTGATCTAGCTCATTACTTAAATACTAGCTCAACTCCAAATTTGCCTAAAATTCCTCAAAAACGTTAGCACGTTGCTAAAATAGAAGATAAACTCGAAATAATCCTAAGAAAGAAAAAGCTCAGTAGATAACAGATTATCCACAAGCGTTATCATGTTGCTAAATATTGAGTAAAATTACTATAAAGGATGAAAACATATCCAATGAATTCATTTAAAGGCTTGTTGCTAATCTACTTAAATTAAGACCTTAAAACAGGATTCAGAACCTTTTTTAGGTTATGGGATTTTGGTTAAAAACTTCATAATTAAAACACTGCTGGGAACATTTTTTTTAAATAAATAAATGCTCATTCAGGGACTTTAACAGTTTGACTCTTTGTTAACCAGCAATAAATGTGTTTGAATGTATATGACTGCAGGTCTCATATACAGTCAATGCATGACGCCTAAATCGCAGAGAAGAGTCAAACATAAACGAAATGAACCTAAAAACCGTTAACTACAATGTTGTGGAGCTCAGCATCACAGAGATGGACGACGAGAGTAGAGAAAGCCCGCTGGAGGAAGAAGGGCGGAGACTCACCGAGACGTCATCGACGGGGCAGAGCAGCAGGTCTCGGTGGGGGTCGCTGTGGATCTGGGCCTTCCTCTGGAACACCACGGCCTCATAGTCGAGCGGCTCGATGATCTTGGGCTGCTCCTGAGAACAGAGGATGGAAAGTGTTTCGTCTCTGCTGTTTCAGAGCAGCCTGCACAGTTCACGAACTCTTCACCCTCCATGTTACGGAGCAAAACCACAAACTAGAAACATAGACTGCAGAACGACTCAGGGGGCCACAGCTGGAAGAACCATACACACAGTGAAGAAATCCCATTGAAATCACGTTTTCCTGTTGCTCATGCACACCCAGGTTGCATCAGTGGAATATGAGCACTTCCTGTTGAGAGTTTCATGGAGAAGTGGACGATATGAAATCAACCCAACATTAGCAACTCTTTCTGATTTGTCTGCAAATAAAAACCACTTGAAGAGATTCTCCTTTAATTCCTTTAAGCTGAAGCTTAGCAGAGAAAATTGAGATGAGTGGCTTAGCCAATAAGCCCCGGCAGGGCAACAGCCGGCTGTTTGGAGGGAAACAGACGTGCAGATTTATTGGGAGGCGTCTGACACACGCACACGCCGCGTTTCCGTGGGAACGGAGCGCTGCAGCTGGGAAAAATGAGTGATTTTCCACGATGCCGGCAGCCATGTTTCCACGTCAGTGTCCTGCAGCTGCAGCTTTCTTCTGGTGGAGAGACAACTTCACTTCAGCACCAAAAGTTCTAGAAATGAAATAAAAAATGATGTTTTTAAAGGTTAGATGCATTGTGAAGGGTCTCAGCAGCATAAAGGGGGATTAAGGAGAGAAAGGATTAGGAAATAAAGGATTTACTTCCTAATGACAGCTCTCAGCTAGTGGAAGGTTCACCGAGTCTTTCTAGTGTTCTGCTGCTTCGCTTTGCTCAAACACGTAATTATTTTCTATTTAAAGAATTGAAAAAGTAACATTTACAGAAGTATTCAAGCCTGCATCTTAGCTCAGCAAAGAGAGTCTTCTCAAGAGAAAAAAAACAGGAGATAAAAGTTACTTCTTGCTAAATAAACTACAGATAATTCTGATTTTTCTTAAAATCCGTCACTTTTCCATCAGAATAAGCTTTGCTATGTGAACCTAGCCTGACCCTCGAGCATCATTACAACATCCATTTGTCTTCTACCATCCAAACAAGACAAAAACATCCTGCATGATGACACGTCACTTCTTATCTCTGTAAAAAGATCGATTTAGCAGCAAAGACTCCTTTGTGTTTCTCTAAAGAGGCCATTTCATGATTTTCTTCAGTCTAAACCAGGGGTTGGCAACCTTTAACAGTAAAAGAGCCATTTGGGCTCGTTTTCTACTGATAAAAACCTGGAAGGAGCCGCATTGACTTATTAGCCTTTAAGAAATTTGGATTTGCAATCATAACCTTCTTTTTGTTTGTAATAAATGTGAATAAGCATAAAGAATTTGCTTCTGCCTATCCCCTTTTCAAACATGTATTTATTGACTTTAGTTTGTAACTTTTTTTTATAAATGGAGAATTTATTGTTATTTTTTATGTCTTTTTTTGCTTTGCAATAGTTTTTTTTTTTTTTACATGTTTGAAATAAATATTCTCATATAATAATTAAAAATAATGTCTATTTTGGCACAAACAAAAGCAAAAAAATATATTAAAAAAAACTAGAATCTCTCAAAATTTGATTTTTTGTACGTTTTTAACTTTAGTAGCAAAAATGCAAGATTGTTGCTAAATTACTAACTGAACTTCAAATAAGAATAACATTTCTCTGTAAATTAAATCAGCCAAAAATGTTAGCACTTTGCTGAAATAAAAGCTAAACTCAAAATTAGCCTAAAAACCCCCAGTAGATAGTAAATTAGCTAAAAATGTTAGCATACTGCTAAAATATTATCTAAACTCCAAATTAGGATAAAAAACTAATTAGAGGCTAAATCCGCCAGAAAAAGCTAGCTTGTTGCTTAATTTCTTGCTGAACTCCAAAATAGCCTAAAATTCCTCAGTAAACTAACTTAGTTAAAAATGTTAGCATGTTGCTAAAATAGAAGCTAAATTCAAAATTATATTAAAAAAAATTAATAGATATCAAATTAGCTGAAAACATCAATATTTTACTAAAATATTAGCTAAACTCCAAATTAGCATAGAATTCCTCAGTAAATTAACTTACTCAAAAACGTTAGCATGTTGCCAAATTAGAAGCTAAAACTCTAAATTAGCCTAAAAACGTCATTAGAAAACAAATTAGCCAAAAACGTTAGTAAGTTGCTAATATAATAGCTAATCTCCATCTTTTAGAAAATGTATTAAAATTGTATTTTTCTTCAGCCAGAGAGCCACCATGGAGAGATGAAAGAGCCGCATGTGGCTCTGGAGCCGCAGGTTGGAGACCCCTTATCTAAACTATGTAAATAATCATATATTACGTTTGGAACTTTAAAAACAATTTATTTATTAAATATGAGTTATTTCTGTTACTATTTTTATACCCGGCAGTAAAACGACTTGATCTCTGAGGCTCTGTGTTAGTCTGGGGGCGGAGCAGACTCCCCGAAAGGGGCTGTCTCTGTGACATCAGCACTTCGGGACCCACCCATTTTCATGGGTATGGGATAGGTCTGCCACGATTATTCAACTAATCAACTATTAAAATAGTCAACGACTAATTTAGTCGTTACTTTATATTATTTAGAGTCAGGGTGTAGTAAAGTTGAACAAAGTTTGAGCGTTCAGCCCCAAAAATGCACTTTTGTTATGTTTGAGACAGTGAAACCAAAACTTTATCTTCAGAGAAAAATAGTTTCTTATTTCGGACTGATTTATCCATTCAGAAAACCATGCATTACATGACATTTCTGAAAAAACAAGCAGCCACCCTATAACTTCTGCTGAAGAGAAGTCTCCACCAGCAGGTGGTTGCAAACCCAAATCCAGGTCTTTTCAGTCCAGCGGTAAATGGGTTCTACCAGTTCTCCTTTCTAGTCAAATGTTTTTCATCTAAAAATGCTTTATATCTTGTCAAAAGTAATCACACGTGTTTTCTTGTTTCTAGAATCAGACTGATCTTTTCACAGTCAGAGCCTCAGCCGGCCGGTAGTAAACATGACGCTGGTGGGTCTGCTAAAGCCGTTTCTCGTGGATGCTCCGCCCCCCACAGCCGCTCTGCTTCCTGCCACGAACAGCTGAACCGCAGCGTACGAGTCAAGGTGACAGTCTGCAGCTACGCTTCTGAGACGGCATGAAAAAAAACGGGGGGAGAGGAAGTAAGCATGCAGAGAAGAGAAAACAAACGACAGCAAGTTCTGCTTTCACACCAGAAGAGAGGCAGAGGAAGCAGAGGAGGAGGAGGAGGAGCTGAAGCTGCAATGTCACTGATTAAGAGCAGCCAAAACACCAGGAGGACAAGGCACGATGCTCTGAATGTGGAAAGGGACGAAGGCAATGTCTTTGAGCTATCGGCTTGTATGCAGAAGACAAAAATCCTGAGACGAGGATGATGACGGAGTCTCTTTACTGCTCTGAGGACGTAAGAACAAACACACCCAAGCAGATCCTGCTGAGAGGACCCATTCATATAATGAGCAACTCATTTAAACCCCGACGTCTGTGCATCAACAACTCACTGTTTGCACTTTCTTGAGAGGGCCACATAACTGTTCTCTTCTCTGATGTGGGTCGATTTGTAGGCCGACAACGTAAAGATTTATGGTTCTCCTGAAAGCCAAACATTGCCACATTTTAAATAATTCATTTATGTAATCTTCATAGAAATAAAATACTAAAACATTTTAAAAACTAGATATATAGCATTACCTGCGATAATGCTAGTGTGAATGCTGTAAGATGAATGTGGCCTCTGAAGATGCTGAAACTGATGACTGAAAACGCTGAAGCTAATGGCTGAAATGCATTTTTAAGAAGTTGATAGCCAGCTAAAAATGTTAGCGAAATGCCAAATTAGCCTGGAAAAAAAATCTAAAATACCCAAAACAGCTGGCATGTAGCTGAAATATAAGCTAAATGTCAAATTAGCCTAAAAAAACTGGTAAAGTCTGTAATTTAGCTAAATTACACACTCTCCTTTCTGAAGGAGAAAAGCGGCATTTCGGTAATGGAGATGCTGGGGCCTATACCAGCCTGTGAGAGGCAAAGTCGGAGTACATCCTGAATGGTTTGTCAGTCCATAACCACTCTGACATTCACACCTAAGAGAAAACCTGGAGATGTTGCCTGTTTTTGGACTGTGGGAGGAAGTCGGAGGGTCCGGAGAAGACCCCCGCATGCATGAGAGACATGCAAACTCCACACAGGAAGGATCCAGTCGGGTTTTAAACCAGGACCTTCTCACTGTGACTTAGGGCTGGGCTGATCTGAGCTTAATAAATCAATAACCGATCCATAAAAGTAGAGATCAATCTAATATATGAAGCTGAAGTGCGCCAGCTTGATGTTGAAGTTTAATGGAATTTCCCATCAGACGGCTAATGCTAACGCTCGGTCGACCTAAACATACATTTCTGACTAAATGAACATCTTTATAAACTCAAAGGCATGAATTTTCTAAACTCTTTTAAGGAAATATTTTAAAAGTAACTGTGTGTGGTCTAACGCATAGTTTTTTTTTTTTCAAACTATTTTTATTGAGTTTTCAGATTTTACAACACCAAAAACAAAAATAAAATAAACACAAACACACACAGGCTCAGACTCTATGGACAGCATAAACAAAACTAGTGATAGAAATACTATAGTCAAATAAATCCCCTCAGCAAAATAGCAGCAACTTCCGGTTCCACATAATTCAAATAAGGATCCCATATAGATTTGAAAAAGTCAGTCTTTCCATGTAGTAAACATGTCAGATATTCCATAGGAATGAAGTCCAGCAGAACCTTTTTCCATCCTTTTACTGTTGGAGCTTTCTCACTGATCCACTGCAAGAGGAGGTTCTTTCTCGCAGCAAAGGTCAACACTTGGAACAGTCTTTGTTTTTCTTTAGACATAGGCCTTCTGCTCGGAAGCCCCAAAATAAGAGAGAGGGGATCCAAATCCAGGGTCAATCCCAAAATTTTCTGAAGTTCCATGAGAATGTCAGACCAATACTTCTGCAACCTTAAAAACATAAAACCAAAAGCAGTGAACCAAAGTCCCAACTTCCACCCCACACTTCAGGCACATAGGAGACAGATCAGAATTTAAAGTGATGTCTGCGGTGGGGTGAAATGTGCATTCTGTGGATTATTTTAAGCTGAATAGATCGGACTCTCTGTTACACACTGAAATATTGTTTGCATATCTCCAAGTGTTTTTCCAATCATCTTCACTGATATTAACAGACAGTTCTTTTTTCCATGTGTTTTTTCAGTTCACCTGACATAGATGGGGAACAGATGACAATGTTTTATACCACATGCTTATAGACAGCCTCCTTCGTCCCTGAAATAACACTTTAAACCGCAGATGTTTCGAAATTTACAGGCAAAGTGTGTGCTATGCTGAATGTAATGTCTCATCTGCAGGTATCGAAAGAAGTCCTGCTTGGGGATATTGTACTGCTCTGACAACTGTCGAAACGTCAAGAGAGTATTGGGAAAACATGTCTTTAAGCATTTTAATTCCTTATTAAACCAAAATTAAAACCTTTGTCCGTTAAGCCAGGCTGGAAGTCAGGGTTATTGGTTAGTGGGGTAAATATGGAGGTGATCTTTAATCTTCCTTCTAGTTGGCGCACCATACGCCAGGCTTTGATAGTATTCAGTGTAATAGGGTTTTTACAACTTAGCTTAATATCCTTAAAATGATTAAAATAACGCATAGTTTTTGATCATTCTTTCTTCTTCTTGAATGAGGTGTAATGCTATAGCGGACGTGTCAAAAGTCAAGGCCCGGGGGCATTTTTATTATTCATAATTAGGTTAAAAAGTTACGGTTTTAAAGTTTTTAAAAATAGCTTTCTGCTAGATTTTTGTAGTCTTTTTGGCATTTTCTAAAATGTTTATGCTATTTTGGAACTTAGCTAATATTTGAGCTACATGCTAGCTGTTTTTGATTTTTTTTTTTTTTTTGTTTTTTTTAGGTTAATTTGGCATCTAGCTGATATTTTAGTTGACTATCAACTTCAACGTATTCAGCTATCAGCACTAGCATCTTCAGCGGCCAAATTCAACTTACAGCATTCACACTTGCATTATGCACCCCTGTTATGGCGTCATCACCACCTAGAGGCCAAACTGAAACACCGTCCAGGAGAGGCAGAACAATTGTTAGAACTTCTCCTTTAGAGAATCCATGTAATGCTGTATGAAATTAACAATCTCATTATTATGTCACTAATCCATTTTACAGTATGTGAACTGTATTAGATTAATATAAAAATCTTAAAAACATATACATAGATTATTAATGTGTTTCTAAACAAATGTTTCTAAATGTGTAAACTCAATAATGAATTCATTCGAGTTGAAAAAAATAAAATCAGAATCGAATTGAATCTGAAGGTTGTTGGTGATACCCAGACCTACTGTGAGTCACTACACCACCGTGCAGCCTGCTGCAATAGGTTTATACTGTTTTTGCCATGTTGAGAAAAACTAAAAGGATTTTTTCTACGAATCTTCACCAACTTAGTTTTTCCACTCCAAAAGCACAGACCACATTGACCCTTCCTACTTTAATTGGCCTGAAAAGTGTCTTTTTTTTTTCCAGAGCAACCCTCTTTGTGCTCTGGAATAATTGGGCTTATGGAACTCATGGAGTTTCTAATCGTCAGAGGAATTTCAGCTTAATGGCTGAAAGGAATGCCTTCATGAATACAGCCGGTAAGCGTGTTATTAGCTGCACTCAAACCTCACCTCTGACGTTGATATGCAGCAGCAGGACTTCAGATCTTCAGTTGATTCACATTAAACAAACCAATCCATGATAAAGCCAGAGAGAAATCACTGAGCAGAAGAAAGAGGGAAAGGGAGCTTAAAGTGATGTGTTTGAACATTTTCTGAGCTTTAACCCTCACGCTCTCCTGTGGGGTCCAGATGACCCCACTTTTAATGTAAACATGCCGAGGATAACACAGGGGTTTATTACTGCTTAATATTCGTTAATCAAATTTCCAGCAAGATTACAGTTGTGTAAATCAATAGAGAAGGCAACACTGACTTAAGTAACCAATGGATCCAGTCCGAGTGGGCAGAATCTCTGGATGGTTAGAAGTGATCTCTGAAGCCCTCGACTTCTGTCAGCTGGGAGCAGGACAGAGAAGCTGTAAACCGAACAACACAAGAACCATCGTTGTGACAAAACAACATTCTAAAAGAACACATCCACTTTATGATCTCAATATGCATTGTGTTGTCAGACCCTCACCTGATCACACTCCAATAGCACACAATGAGAGATTTGGGTCGTCAACAAGAAGACAACAAACTACAGTAACTGTGTGATGCTGATACATCGGTATCAACCATAACCTCACTAATTGGCTAATTTGGTGCTTTTATTCAACAATTTTCAGGACTGATAATCTATCGATATAAAACAGATACTTTGCGGAACAAGAAGACTAAATACATCAAAGTGTATTGACTTAATCAATTGATCAGTTTACATTCCTGAGATCAAACCAGATGGATCAACCAACACAAGTATACGACTGTTTAAAAATGAAATAAATTGATTATATCAATATTGGAAAACATCATTTGGATTGAGACATGGTAGCTTATTGCACTATGACGTAAAACTGATCAACCATCATTCCAGTCCAATGTGTCTGAACACTTTGAATTGATCAAAGTCATGTGACCATACATTGTGCTAGAAAGTTCTAATAATACTCCAATGTGGAAAAACAACAGTGGCTGAATTTGATCAAACTAAAATGTGAATGGATTTGACATTCATTCTTGATTGTTTGTTTGTTTGTTCTCATATTGAATTTATCATCTTGAAGCAATAGAATAATCTGGAAAACTGTTCAGTTCCAGGTGTTCTGGATCTCTGAGTCACACTGCTGGAAGTTTGGATCAAGATCAGTGAATCGGATCATTCAACATGAACCAATATCAGCTATGAATTGGATCAGCAACCACAAATATGACCCAAATCATTGTTAAAATGAACTATACTCCCCTAGTTTTCATGCTTCATTTATTTGATAGCAAGTATGCGTTTCTGTGAAGTAGAGCTGAAAGACGTCTTCAGTTCTAAATTCATATTATGGTGGAATCTTCTTTTCTGGTCAGTGTGATACAAACAAGTTTTGGACGATTGGGATTGGAGACTCACCCAGATGTGAGATTAGGGTCACTTGTGGCTTCTGGACGAACGTCAAATGTGAGATCAAAAACCAGCTGCCGGTTTTAGACCCCTCTAATGTACAGTTCAGAACGTGAAAGGAAGTGTCACCTTTTCATCTGACTCAACTTGCAGAAGGAAGTTTATCCTTAAAAGGCAGACGTTTAGTTGCAGCAGTTGTGCTCATAAACAAAGGTTTTCTTTGGTTTCTCTGCAGAAGAGAACTCAAATAACACCAGCTGCTACAACAAATCTCTTCTTAATATTCGAATGTTAACATATTTTCATTTAATCTATTTTTCCTACTCATTTTTTTCACATAGAATACAGACATAAGACTTGTTAACTTTATTACTAAGCTACCATTTCATCCAAAATGGTGCAAAAGCAGTAAAAGAAGCAAAAACACTAACTCTTTTCAGTAAAAGTGTTCTTCTAGCATATATTCTGATATTCTCACATTCACAGACACACAATTCACTATGACCAACACTGATTTGTGTCTTTACGTGCGGCTGTAATGTTTGCAAAGTTTGTCAGAGATGAGTCAAAGACACATCTAAGATAGTTTGGACCACATGTGTCAAAGTCAAGGCCCGGGGGCCGGATCTGGCCCTCTGGGTAATTCTATCCGGCCCTCCAGATCATTTTATGTTATTGTTACCAATGGTCTGATGTTATCTTGTGCTCATTTCTAACTTGTATAATTTTGACAAATTATATTTTTATGGAGAGTAAAATATTGAAAGTTATTTAAGGTTTAAGTTGATTTATTCTGGAATAAAATTTCTGCCTTTTTATTATTCATGATTATGTTAAAAATTTTTAAAAATGTAGTTTTAGAGTGTTCAATAAAGGTTTATCCTGTTTAGCCCACAACATAAGCCCATAGTGCGATCAAATTTGACACCCCTGGTTTAGACCTCATATTTTCGTCAGTGGAGCCTCAGGCTGAGGTCTGAAGACTGCTTAGATCGACTTACTGAGATGGTGCCAAAAAGAAATGCTAACAACCTGTTCAGGCAATTTTGTCGTTTTGTTGGCACAACCTATCTTTTGATAAAGAATCGACTTTATTAAGTAGCATAGAGAGAGAAAATGCCCGACGGCAGTGCAGGACGAGAAGAAGAAAAATCTGCAGAATCAAGTCCAGTTGTTTCCACTGAATTTTACAAGACACGACTGTAAAGTCGGGCAAGACTCAGAAGTGCAGATTTTCTTCATGGAAAAAACTTTAGAGCTCAGGCATGGAAGTATAGTGGAGGACATTAGGATTTGATCTGGCTGATTTTGTAGGTTTGACCAGCTAAAAAGAAATCAACAGTCTGTCATTCTAATGGTGGGTTCATTTGAATATTGATAGAAAAAAAAGGAAATCCGCTTTAAATAAAATATTTTCATTTATTTGTATTTCATTAGTGAAACATATTTGAACCCCAGTAACCATTAGAAGTTCTGGTTCACTTAGACCAGATAAATTCTCCTAATCAACCTGTAACTTGAATTTAAGACACCTGTCCACAGAATCCTCCATCAGTCAGACTCCAAAACTTCCAACAAACAAAGAATAAAGACAAGAGCTTTCAATGGATTTAAGGGAGCAGATTGTAGACCTGCACAAGACCGGAATGGACTACAAAACCCATCAGCAACAAGCTGGGGGTTAAAGGTCACAACTGTTGGTGGAATTGCACCAAAATCCAAGAACACGACCATCAATCCACCTCCATACCAGATCTGACCTGGTGGGGTTTCTATGGTCATGAGAGCAGAGAGGAATCGGCCTAAAACACGTGTTTGGACTATTTTGGCATTTACTAAGATTCTTTTGGCTATTTTGGAGTTAGGCTAATATTTCAGCTACATACAAGCCGTTTTGGCTAATTTAGGCTTTTTCTTTTTTTTAAGCTATTTTTAAGTTTAGCTACTTTTGAGTTACATACTAGCTGTTTTGGCTAACCTTTTTTTTTTAGTTTTTTGAGGATACTTTGGCATTTAGCGAATACTTTAGCTGGCTATCAGCTTCAATGATTTCAGCTTAAGTGATTTCAGCTGTCAGTTTCAGTGCTTTTTGCTTACAATTTCAGCATCTTCTGCTATAGTTTTTTCAGCATCTTACAGCCTTCACACTAGCATTTTCGCAAGTAATATCTTATATCTAGTTCACAATTATGTTCTAAAACAACAGCAGGAGTTAGATGATGATCTGAAAGCAGCAGTACATCTTGCAGTGCTTGCAAAGTATCCCTGTGGTCAGAAGATTCTGCGGTCAGAAGCTTCTGTGTTCAGATCACACTGAAATGAACTCATGCATCAACTCGATGCAATGCCATCCCCACTGTCAAGCATGGAGGTGGAAGCATAATGCTTTGGGGGCATTTTTCAGCACACGGGTACTTCACCGTCTGGATGGGAGGAGGGGTGGAGCCATGTACTGTCAAACTTCGTTCATGTGGCTTAAATGGGTCGTGAATGGGTCTTCCAACAGGATCATGACCCAAAACATTCAGCAAAGACAACCAGGGAAGGCTAAAGAAGTAGATGGAGGTCATGGAGTGGTCAGCCCGTCTCTGGACCTCAATCCTCTAGAAAAGTACAGAGAGAGCTGAAGCTCAGAGTTACCCAACAACAGCCTCCAAATCTGAATGATTTAGAACTAAAATTCCTCCTGATATGAGCAGAAATCTGACCATCAACTAGAAACCTCTGGCCTTCCTCAATAAGATACACATAAATGCATTTAAATTCTTTGAAGTCTATTTCTTGATCGTCACCATTAAGATGACAGATTTGATTTCGTTGTGTGTGGGCAAACCTAGGAAACCAGCAGGATGTGAGATATTATGTCCTCATTGGTGACATTTTCCAGCAGAAGGAGAGAAGTGGTGTAAAAAGCAGAGCACAGAGGAAGTGTAGTCACAGCATGCCTGAGGGAATCCCCATGTGAGAGCAACACATGGCCGTCCATCCTGCACAGACAAGCGCTTGTTCTCCGCTGACCGAGCACAGCACTCACAATCCCAGCTGACCACAAACGCACCACGACTCTCAGTGCCTCCGTCCCCACTGCAGAGCCTCATCACAAGATCCTCTAGCAGGAAACTCTATGCGTCACACTCAAGATGATCATCATGAGACCCGAGAGTCTTCCGGACGGGACAGCATCCCTCCAACCATCTTTTCCAGAGCACCTGCGTGGAACCTGACACCAGACTCCGACAAAATGTCAACATTGCGATATATCGTGATATTTAGTCCTGCGATTGATTCTTGATGGGTTCTCACCAAGAATTGATCTTTTATTTTTGTTTGAAGAGACTGTAAAACGTTACATTCCTCATTCTTTGGTGAGACGTTCCTTTGGAGGGAGATAAGGAGATCATGTTGCACCAATATATCTGTCAGTTACTTGAATTATTTCATTTTTCTTCTGTTGTTTACAACAATTCTGCTCTAAGTATCATCACTGCTGTTCATGTTTACTGTTGTTAACACTGAATTTTATAGATAATTCCAATTCAATTGCTGTCAATGCTTGTCAACGACAGTATTACTGATTTCAGCAATGCTGCACTAAAGTGTTATTATTTGTTGTTTAAAATAAGACACGAGTGGTTTATTGTGTGAATGCCATTAATTAATCTGGGTATCAAAACGTTCAGCTCATTCAGAACATAACCGATTGTATTTTTGGTATTCATAAACTTTACAGTTTTTGAAAATTGAGCAAATTGCTCAAATCCTTCAAAAACCTTGTGCTCTTCGAAACTTGTGAACTTTCAGCTAGAGGCACCATGCATTCACACTTTAAAATGTTCAGTAACTATTATTTTTTTAGGATTATTTGGAGTTTAGCTTTCATTTTAGCAACATGCTAACTGTTATATTTAGACAAATTACTAAAATGTTGGCAAAGGTTGACTTTTTACAGGTTTTTTTGCTAATTTAGAGATTAGCTAACATTTTAGCATTATTCCAGCTGTTTGGGTAAAGTTAGAATTTCTTTCAGTTTTTTTGTTTTCTTTTAGGATAATTCGGCATTTAGCTAATACTTTAACAGTATACTAGTTGTTTAGGCAAAAATAATATATGTTTACAGTTCTTTGTGGTTAATTTGGCATTTAGCTAATATTTTAGAAAGCTTTCGGCATTCGCATTTTCAGCTATCAGCATTTTCAGCTAGCTATAAGTTTCAGCATTTTCAGCTTCATCAAATTCAGAAGCCAATTTACCTACAATAATACTAGTGTGAATGCTGTAATCTATTTGTGATTGTGTTCAGCTAAAAAAAAAACAAACAAAAAAAGTAAAGGGTATATTTTCCTGTTTTTTTAATAATTATCGCAGTATCGCCATATCATCGTATCGTGAGCCATGTCTCATCGTATGGTGAGGTACCCAGTGATTCCCAGCCCTGGTCTCCACATACAAATGCTGCATCAGCAGTATTGTGAATGCATCTTCCCTCCTGACTCCCTGCTCGTTATTGCAGCCAGTTCCAAGCATCATCTTCAACATCACACGTGTCCTCTGCAGTGGAGGGCTTTCTGCTGTCTCCTGAACTGTGTCGGTCTGCAGCAGAAATGAGGGAAGGCTCGCGGCTGCTCACACACAAAAGGAGCCATGTGAGCGCCTTAACAATGTCACCCTGAAAGGAAACAAAAACTGACAGAAACGCTGCTGGGAGCCGAGAAACCCCCCGCAAAGAAACGCGGCTTTCTAGTCCCAGGCTCAGCGAGGCGGAGTGCTAGCACGTGGCCTTCACCGCCGCGGGCGGAATCAGCTTACCACCAGGTCCGCGGAGCTCCTCACAGCCTCCGAGACGCTCTGTCGGACTTCCGCGGCCGTGCCGGGCTTGCTCAGCCTCTTCGTGAATTTTCGCACCTCGGACATCGCGCTGTTCCGGTTAAAATCGGGTTCTGGCTAGCCGCTTCGGGTCGGAGCATGCCGCGGCAGGGGCGTTTCGGTGACAGCCGGCCAGATGTGCGCAGCGTCGGGGAAGAGAGGAACCAGCCAGCCAGCCAGCGGTTCACGGCGAGAGGCGAGGCGGGGCTGCTGCTGCCAAAGACATCCCAGAGATCGATTATCACCGCGAGATGCTCCACTCTCACTCACTTCCGATCCTCGGAGGCAGGCAGCCCTACCAGAGATCGTCAAAATTAAAGAGGTTATCAAAGCGAACAAAGGCAATACAAACTGTTCTGTTTAACTGAGGGAGTTTACAGAAAATTATGAAAGATTTGTGAGAGTAAAGTATGGACTAGTCAAAATATTAGTGTAGAAGAGTTGCTAAAGGTTACCAATGGTGATGACACACTGCCACCTGGTGGTTTGTAGAGGAAACTATTCCAGGTGGAGCAATTCTCAGTTTTAAAAAGAAAACTATTGATTTCTTCTCCTCCTTCTCTTAGCTTAAACTACATAAAAATATGTACTTCTTTAACTGTCTGACTATGCAAACATGTTGATTTAGTGCATAATTAATAATAAGAAGAAGACTCACTTTAGACGTTAGAAAAAGCTTTCTTTGAATGACATCTGTATTGTTTGAACAAATGTTTGGTTTAAGCTGCAAGACATAATATTAACAGTAATTCTAGATCACATGCAAAACATATTTTTATGAAGAATAAAATATTGAAAGTTAGTTAAGGTTTATTTTTTAATCTGAAATATTCCTGAATTTCTCTTATTCATAATTATGTTAAAAAGTTACACTTTTAAAGTTTTAAAAATTGTCATTCTGCAAGCTTTTTGGACAATTATGGAATTTACTGAGATTTTTTAAAGATATTTTAGCTAATATTTCAGCTACATGCTAGCAGTTGTAGCTAATTTAGGGTTTTTTGTTTGTGTTTTAAAGCATTTTAGGCTGTTCTGGAATTAGGCTAATATCTAAGTGCAGCTATTTGGGCTAATTTAGGCTTTTCTATTATTTTTAGGATAATTTGACATTTAGCCAATATTTCAGCTACATGCTAGCTGTTTTGGGGAATTTTGGCTTTTTCAAGTTTTTTAGGCTAATTTGGCATTTATGATGATGAAGAAGATGAAGAAAGAGAGGGCAAAGGCAGAGAAGAGGAGAAACTGGTGGAAGCTGAAAAAAGAGGATTCTTGCATGACTTTTAAGAAACAGGATCTGGGGGGTCAGGAGGAACTCCCAGATGATTTGATAACTACAGCTACTGTGATACAGAGTAAGAGGCTAGCTAAGAAGAAGTGGGACACTGAGAGGACTGAGGAGAGGAGACAGGAGTACAGGGAGATGCAGCGTAAGGTGAAAGTAGAGGGGTCAAAGGTCAAACAAGGGGTTTATGATGACTTGTATGCTAGGTTGGGTAGTAAAGAGGGAGAGACTGACCTGTACAGAGAGACGGAGATGGGAAGGACATGCAGCAGGTTAGGGTGATCAAAGATAGAGATGGTAATGTGTTGACAGGTGTCAGTGGTGTCATGGAAAGAATGAGAAAAATTTGAAGAGTTGATGAATGAAGAGAATGAGAGAGAAGAAAGAATAGAAGAGGTGACTGTTGTGGAGCAGGAAGTAACAGAGATTAGTAAAGGTGAAGTGGGAGGGGCTTTGAAGAGGATGAAGAGTGGAAAGGCTCTTGGTCCTGATGATATACCTGTGGAGGTATGGAAGTGTCTAGGAGAGATGGACGTGGAGTTTCTGAACGGGTTGTTCAACAGGATCTTAGGTGGAGAGAAGATGCCTGAGGAATGGAGGAGAAGTGTGATGGTGTCCATTGTTAAGAATAAGGGAGATGTTCAGAGTTGTGGTAACTACAGAGGAATAAAGCTGATGAGCCATACAATGAAGGTATGGGAAAGAGTAGTGGAAGCTAGACTAAGAGCAGAAGAGAACATCTGTGAGCAGCAGTATGGTTTCATGCAGAGAAAGAGAACTACAGATGCTACATTTGATCTGAGGATGTTGATAGAGAAGAACAGAGAAGGTCAGAGAGAGCTCCACTGTGTCTTTGTAGATCTGGAGAAAGATGATGACAGAGTGTCCAGAGAGGAACTATGGGATTGTATGAGGAAGTCTGGAGTGACAGAGAAGTATGTTGGAGCAGTGAGGACATGTTGAGGGCTGTAAGACAGTGGTGAGGTGTGCTGTCGGGGTGGGACAGAGGAGTTCAATCAGGGATCAGCTCTGAGCCACTTCCTGTGAATGGTGATGGACAGAGCTGGACTGATGAGGTCAGACAGAGAATTCCATGGAGGAGGAGCTAGAGAGGTGGAGGAGGAGCTAGCTAGAGAGCTAGTGGAGGGAGCTAGAGAGAGGTGAGAGGAGGAGCTAGAGAGATGGAGGAGGAGCTAGAGAGGTGGAGGAGGAGCTAGAGAGGTGGAGGAGGAGCTAGAGAGGTGGAGGAGGAGCTAGAGAGGTGGAGGAGGAGCTAGAGAGGTGGAGGAGGAGCTAGAGAGGTGGATGATGAGCTAGAGAGGTGGAGGAAGAGCTAGAGAGGTGGAGGAGGAGCTAGAGAGGTGGAGGAGGAGCTAGAGAGGTGGAGGTTTGCCCTGGAAATGAGAGGAATGAAGGTTAGCCGCAGTAAGACAGAGTACATGTGTGTGAATGAGAGGAACCTAAGTGGAAGAGTGAGGTTACAGGGAGAAGAGAGGTCTAGAGGAAGACCAAAGAGGAGGTTTCTGGATGCAGAGAATGAAGACATGAAGGTGGCTGGTGTTAGAGTAGAGGATGATGAAGACAGGCTTAGATGGAGGAAGATGATTCACTGTGATGACCTCTTAAGAGAAAAGCCCAAAGGAAAAGAAGAGGAGGCTAATTTGGCATTTAGCTAATATTTCAGCAACATGCTAGCTGTTTTGGCTAATTTATGCATTTTCCTGTTTTTTAGACTAATTTGGCATTTAGCTAATATTTCCCTAGCTATCAGCTTCAGTGTTTTCAGCTATCAGCTTCAGTGTTTTCAGCCATCAATTTCAGCAATTTTAGCTATAAACGCTAGCATCTTTAGGAGCATTCTCACTAGAATTATTGCAGGTAATACTATATATGTAGTTCATAATTATGTTAAAAAATTACAGTTTTAAAAATGTAGTTTTAGAGTGTTCAATAAATGTTTATCCTGTTTGGCCCGTGACCTCAGGTGCGTTTTGGCTCTATGTGTGATTGATCTCGACTCCCCTGCTCTAGATCATAGTCAGAGGTCGTAATGCACATGAATCAGTACATTTGGCTGCACTGAACTCAGCACACTCAAATGCATGTTATGAATAGATTTTTTGGTTTTCATACTCATTGGATCACGTTTTTTATTACATTACTTTTTATTTTTCAAAATCACATACAAAACCAGAAAAAGATATTATCTGTACTAACATGTTCCACTATAACTATAAGAAGCTGGTCTGAAGACGTTAAAACTATAGGCAAAAAATAGGCGCAACAATGGAGGTTTGCTCTGAGAAACTTCATTAACCTTACACCTGGATGGATGTATATAAAGTTAGTTTGGATCACTCGTTCTGAAAAGCCAACAATGGTTGTTGTCTCCACAGTGAAGATGATGTTTAGTTTTTTACATGAGTAAACTCCTTCAAAGCCCAGTTTTTGGTCTTTATCTCACTCCGTAATCTGCAGTACTCATCAGCGAGGGCCTTAAACTCTTTCCCTAACATCTCAAAGGATGACAGCTTCAGCTCCGCCATCTGTTTGTCTGCCCTGCAGGCCTTCAGTTCAGACTCCAGCTTCTCTCTGTAAAGAAGCAAAGCTAGACTTCAACAAAGACTTCCTCCATGAGTCGAAAATACTTTCTTAATATTTATTAAATAATTAAAAGAAAGAAAATCCTTCTTGCCTTATTTTTCTGTGAGCAGATATCGAGTCAGGTGTGTACGTGTCCAGCTGAACTTCCACCATCTCAGCCCTTCAAAATAAAACAAATTTCACATTTGCAGTTTAATTTTGATGCAACAGTTTAAAGAAAGTCATATTAAATTATCAGGATTATCCTAGATGGAAATTGAAACAAATTTATAAACACATAAGCAAGTAAAAAAAAAGAAAAAATCTCACTTGAGCTTCTGTAAAACTAATTGACATTTCCCTTCAAGGTAATCTAATTTCTTTCCATCCAAATCTGTTTGGATTTTCAGTCTGTGGTCCAAGATCAGAGTCTGGAGAAGCTGGATGCACTTTATGAGCTCCTGGACAGGAACACACAGAAAAAAAATGCAAAGTAATGCAGTGAACATTCAACTAAATCTACAGTCTTTTTAGTTTCATCATTTGTTTGATAAAATATATATTTTAAATCTACTGTGTGAAGGTAAAAAGCGTGAATTTATAGGTGATTTTATAGATAAAGAGAAAAGATGAATATTTACCAAAACAGTTAAAGCAGTGATTTATTCAGACTGAAATGTAGTAGTTTATATGGTTCAAGCTTTTCTTTTACACAAAATGATTTGTCTTCAAACTCAGACTAGATTCAACTTTTTTTCTTCTTTAGGGTCTAAAACGTATTTTGAATTTTCCTCCATTTTCAATTTGAGAGACAACCTGCTGCTTAATTGGTATAATTTTAATCAGCACAGCCTCCCCTATGTGACACCACCCACATTTTTGTCAGTTTTTCATGTTATATTCACTCACTAGACATCAAATTATGCAAAAATAGAAAAGTCTGTCTCTTGAAAAATTAGATTAATTTTCCTGTGGAAACCCCAAAAATGTTAAACTGTTTTTACAACTTTGAATGAAGGTTTTTGGTGTAATTTTATAAAAACAACAAGAATAAAATTTGTCAAAAAAAACTAATAAAGATGTTTTTGAATGAAAATACAAAAAAATCCAGGCTACAATCACACCAGCCAGCCCAAAAAAAAATACAGTTTCTCTCTGCTGTCTATTCAACATTTTTCTGGAATTCTGTTTTGTTTTCAGCTTTTTCTTTTTTTACTCATAAATTTTCTATATTGTGTTTGTGAAAAATAATAAAAAGAATTTGGGGAGAATTTTGATCCAGCTGGATTTCAGGTCGGTTTCGGTCACAGGTGGGGGGCGTGTCTTTCTTCTCTGAACTGCTAACCTCCCACGGTGTCGGTGGGCGGGACTTTCATGGAGAACTGCGGAGTGTCCGCAGCTTTTAGACAACACCAATGCTTGTTATTGTGGAAAATTCATATCGGTCCCCATCCCAAATAAAATAACAGGTTTTCTCGTGGATTTCTCATAGAAGAAAGCTTGATTTGGCTCCGCCCCCTCATAGCGGGTGTCCGCCTTATTTATTAAAATAAAAGATTTTTCTCAGAAAACTACAAATAAATGCCATATTATTTCTTTAATTTAATAAAATTTCAATTACAGGATGTAAAACAAGTTAAAGTTTATTTTAGACAGTTTTATTTCACTGATCCCACAGCTGCACAGCAGGGCGTTAATAAATAACGCATGGATGATGTACTATAAATCGTGTGCATTAACACATCTACATTCACAGCCCTAATTGTCTGATTGCTGAAAGCAATCAGAGTATGTTATCCACCTTCTTTATTATATTTTATTATTCTTTTTCTTATTATTGTCTGATTGCTGAAAGCAATCAGAGTATGTTGTTGTACAAATTTATTATAGTTTATTATTATTCCGCCGCATCTTTGGCGCGCTTCTCCTCGTAGTCAAAAGAAGCTATAAAGATGGAATCAAAAGTACTTTGTAAAGCTCTAATGTGAGAAGTGTGCTTGTATTTTGTTTAGCCATTGGACTTATGGTTGATTTTATATTAATATTTTTATGAATTATTTTTCCCATTGACTTAACATTGTGAGCACTTTTAAATGCTTATATCTTCAAAAATACTAAAGATAATTTCATGAAACTTTCCAATATCATAGGGTATAGTAAACTACACGTTCTATTAAAATTGCAGCCCAATGCTGCTCTATAGCGCCACCAGGTGATCGTTTTAGTAAGCAGTTTGTTTTTGGCCTCTATCTCGAATACCGTAAGTCAGAAATTTGTGCTTTCTTTTTCTGTGTGTTCCTTGGATGCTAATGAACGTTTTTTAAAATGGGACCATGGAATTCCGTAGGTCTAGATTTTTCGCTATTTGCGATTTTTCGTAAAACACGTTTTTGGCTCCAACTTCAACATAGTTTGACGAAACTTGACAAGATATCTTACATACTCTATTTGGACTACCCCGAATTCAATGGTACCACTCAATTGGCGATATTCCTTACCGTTTTCGAAAAAACGTAATGCTAATGAGGTGGGTGTGGTCACTGATTTTTTAACATGCTCTAAATCCTACAAAGATTGTCAAAACTTCACAAATTTTGAAACATAACTTCATCCTACAGTGATGAAGAAGTATGAAAAGTTTTTTGAAAATATTCCTATAGGTGGCGCTATAATTTAGGAAATTGTGTTTAAGCCTCTATCTCAAAAACTGCTCAACCTAGCTGCATACATTTCAACGCATAGGTAGCAGGAGGGGACTTGTATAACATACTAGAAAAAGGGCTGTGCCGCGCCACCTAGTGGTGACTTAAGAAGGATAAGCTAACTTTGGATGGTTTCCTATATCTTTAAAATAATTACAGATATAAAAATGCAACCACTTGTAGTTTGTTAAGCTGTCCATAGAGATGTTTGGTCGAAAATTTCGTACCATTTGAAGTGACGGTTAATTTTTATATGAATTTTTAAATATATTTGCTTCTCCTACCTAAGTACATGAGACGAATTTAAAATCCCTATTATCTTCAAAAGTAATTGATCAACTGGTATGAAACTTTGTATGTAGATACTTCACACCAATCTTTAAATGCTCGATCAATTTGGACTCTATTGCGCCACCAGGTGGTCAGTTGGATTACTAAAGTGTAAAGGCCTTATTCTCCAAGTGCATTTGTCTTAAGCACTACTTTTCACTCCTTTGGGATTCATTGAATACGAAAATACTAGTTTATATTAATTTGCGATCCCTATTGTAACACTTTTTTGACTCCCTTTGTCACGTACTTTGACGAATCTTTGCAGATTATTTGCAGAAGCTTGGTCCCTCTGCTGAATAAACATTTATTCTCAAAGTTTAATAATTTGTCACATAAAGACTTTAGGTTTCTGTGAACAGTGTAATGCAGCAAAGTTAAGTTGTCTGAAACTACAGGAGATAAAAGAAAAAAAAACACTCTAATCTCTTGAACACTGAATTTGTTTTTTTATAAAATGTAGTTTAAAATATTGGCGTCATCTAGTGGTGGTCTGTGAAAGTTTGAGAGACGATTTCTCCAGATCTGGGGAAACTGACATGTGTGTACATCTATAAAGTGGGTATTTTTGGCTTTTGATACTAACAGCTTTAAAATTGCTTTATGACGGTATTGCTTTCAGCAATCAGACGCAATTTCTTTATAGGAATTGCAAATCTAGTTATTATATTTTATTCCGTCCCTTTTTTTGGATCGCTACTCCTCCTACAGTTTTAAAGATATCAAAATGCTTTCAAAAGTAGTTTGTAAAGCTCAATTGGGAGAAGTGTGCTATTACTTTTGGTATGCTTCAGAATTATGAATGATTTTATATTAATATTTTTATGAATTATTTTTCCCATTGACTTAACATTGAGAGCAACTTTAAATGCTTATATCTTAAAAAGTACTAAAGATAAACTCATGAAACTTTCCAATATTGTAGCCTATAGTAAACTACACGTTATATTAAAATTGTAGCTCAATGGTACTCTATAGCGCCACCAGGCGGTCGTTTAAGTAAGCAATTCGTTTTTGGCCTCTATCTCGAATACCGTAAGTCGGAATTTTGTGCTTTCTTTTTCTGTGTGTTCCTTGGATGTTAATGAACGTTTTTCAAACTGGGACCATGGACTTCCGTCTAACTAGATTTTTCGCAATTTGCGATTTTTCGTAAAACACGATTTTTGCTCCCTATTCAACACAGTTTCACTAAACTCGACAAAAATTGGTATATACCCTATTTAGACTACCCCGAATTCAATGGTACCACTCAATTGGCCAAATTCTTTACCGTTTTTGAAATAATCGTAAAGCTAATGAGGTGGGTGTGGTCACAGATTTTTAACATCAGAAATCAACGTGCAACTACTTGTAGTTTGTTAAACTGACAAAGGAGATGTTAAGTCTAAAATTTCGTACCATTTGGTCTTATCGTTGATTTATATGATTTTTTTTTAAATCCTTAGGATTCTGTAGAAGAGCAATGCTGCCGTCTATTGGAATTAAAAAAAACATGGCACACATTTGCATTGTGAGCATTTTTAAATGCTGATATCTTAAAAAATACTAAAGATAATTTCATGAAACTTTCCAATATCATAGGGTACAGTAAACTACAAGTTCTATTAAAATTACAGGTCAATGCTCCTCTATAGCGCCACCAGGCGGTCGTTTGAAAAACACAGTTTTTGGCCTCTATCTCTAATACCGTAAATCAGAATTTTGTGCTTTTTTTTCCTGTGTGTTCCTTGGATGCTAATGGACGTTTTTCAAACTGGGACTATGGACTTCTGTCTAACTAGATTTTTCGCTATTTGCATTTTTTTGGAAAACACATTTTTTGCTCCCTTTTCAACATAGTTTCTTCAAACTTGACAAAAATTGGTACATAGAATATTTGGACTACCCCGAATTCAATGGTACCACTCAATTGGAGAAATTCCTTACCGTTTTCGTCATAATCGTAATGTTAATGAGGTGGGTGTGGTCCCAGATTTTAACATGCTCTAGATCCTACAAAGATTGACAAAACTTAACAAATATTGAAATATAACTTCAATCCTACATTGATAAACACTCACCTAAAATATTGTAGAAATATTCCGATAGGTGGCGCTATAATTGAGGCAATTGTGTTTAAGGCTCTATCTCAAAAACTACTTAACCTAGCTAAATCAAATTTAACATATAGGTTGTAAGAGGTGTGTTGTATAACATACTAGAAATAGAGCATTGTTTCGCCACCTAGTGGTGACTTAAGAAGGATAAGCTAACTTTGGATGGGTCCTCGTATCTTGTAGATAATTGCAGATATCAAAATCCAACCACTTGTAGTTTGTTAGGCTGACCAAGGAGATGTTTGGTTTAAAATTTCGTACCATTTGGGTTTACGGTTGATTTAATATAAATTTTTAAAAATATTTTTCCTCCTATACATGGGACAAACTTGAAATCCCCATTGATAGTCCACAGGATTCTGTGAAAGAGCAATGCTGCCATCTAGTGGAAATAAAAAACCATGGCACACAGTTGCATTGAAAGCACCTTTATATGCTGATATCCTAAAAAATGCTGAAAATACTTTCATGAAACTTTCCAGTATCATAGGGTATAGTAAACTACAAGTTCTATTAAAATTACAGGTCAATGCTCCTCTATAGCGCCACCAGGCGGTCGTTTGAAAAAACATTCGTTTTTGGCCTCTATCTCTAATACCGTAAATCAGAATTTTGTGCTTTCTTTTTCTGTGTGTTCCTTGGATGCTAATGGACGAAAAACACTTTTTTGACTCCCTGTGTCACATACTTTGACTAATCTTTACAGTTTTCTGCACATACCCTATTTGGGCTACCACAAATCCAATGATAATATCCGTTTTTCATTGTTCTGTACGGTTTTTGCGTAACACGTCATGCAAATTAGACAGGCTGAGATTGTAATGTTTGCAACGCTGCAGCTCCTTGAAAGTTTCACATAACTTCACCAAACTTTCAAAACTTCTTCCACAGTGTAAGATGAGTCAGCGCAACAACTTTCAGAACGGTGCTCCCGTAGGTGGCGCTGCAGCCAATTCCTGACGTTTCCTCTGTTATCTCCAAGAGTACTTGACCTACGCGGACGAAAATTGGCGTGTGCGTCGAACAGAAGGTCTCAAACGTTTGCAACTGTACAATGCTTCAGATCGGTATTGCTTTCAGCAATCAGACGCAATTTCTTCAGGGAATTGCAAATCTAGTGTTAATATGTGTTCCCTTGGTGGTGTGAAAGGAAATTTGAAAGTTTTTTTATAATAAAAAACCTTAATAAAGCCACTTTTTAGTTATATCATACTTATAAACTGTGACACAATGTCACAAATGTATAGAAAATGCCTCAAAATGAGGCTTTTTACAGCAATTATTAGGTTAAAAAATATTTGCTATTAAAATACATAAATTATCACAGTTTACGATTAATTAATTGCATGAAAAATGAGTGTGTGGGGAAAAAAGGCCCTCACAGAAAGGTAGAGCTGGGTCTGTCTCTGCAGCAGAAGCCTGTTCTCCTGGCAGGTTCCTCTCAGACTTTCTGCTCTCGTCTTCTCTTTTTCCAGCAGGCCCGACAGGTGAGACAGCTTTACGGTCTTCAGACCCTCACTCTCACTCTCTGGAAGAGGAAACACAACAACATGCTGCACATTATGTTAAAAGAGGGAAAAGGATGTCATTTGACATTTCATTGATGCAGCTTCTCTACCCCATTCAGGCTGATAGTAGGAGAGCAGAGTCAAACATTTCTCCTTCAGATGCTTCTCCAGGTGTTTGGGTAGAGCTCGTCTCATCCTCTCAACATCCTGCGAACAACAGAAAAGCTCCACTGAAATGAGGAGAAAATCGGTTGACACATTTTCATACAAGGTTTAGCATTCATACAATTTTAAAAAGATGAAGAGACTCCATCTCTGTAACCGACCTTTTCTGCTGGCGTGAGTTCCATCACGCTTTGAGGCGTCAGGCCGAGCACCAACGGAGGCTCCTGGTTTGTGGTGTCACTGGGGTCCAGCTGTCGGACACACTCAGCCACCAGCAGACACTTCTCCATCGTTTCATGGAGCTGCAGATCGATCCAGTGTGGTACTTGTTCACAGACTTCTTAAACACTCATTAGGAACTAATATAATCCCATTGAAAAAAAAAACACTAAACAAAGTCAAATGAAGAGTTTGTCATCGATTCTTTTCAAATCTGTAGCTAAATTTTGGTTAATATGGTGTTTTTAGCCAACAGTATTATAAAATGTAATATTTTTATCAATATTATTGAAACAAAGTTTTAGAAACCAAAAACACTCTTTTTTTTGTTAATAATACATGAGAACAGTACCATGCTCTGATCAGGGGGTTGAGTTTTCCTGACATGGTGGTCCTGAACCATGTCCTGCAGACTCCTGTGGAGGACTTCGATACGAAGCCACTGTCTTCTCTGACTCTGCAGGTTCTGTTCAGCCTGCAGAAAAAAAAACAGCAAAGTCAGATTTTCATATTCTTAGGAAAGAACTCGTTTTATATACAATTTTTTTTTTTTTAATGGCAGAGTTCAGTTAAAGACTGTTCTAAAAATAAGTTCCCACCAGTGGGCTAGTGTTTTAATGATTATGAAGTTTTTAACCAAAATCCCACAACCTAAATGTCTTAAAAAGACATTTTTCATGCTGATCTGAAACTTCTGTTTCCAAAATCTCCTCTGAGGGGGCGTGGCTTTTGGAGCTCCGCCCTTATCATCTGATCATGATATCTCTGTGTCTTGCTAGCATAAACCTTCACCGCTGCTACATAATAATGTACATCAATGTCGATAATGTCCAGCCGTTTGGTTCTGATCCGGATGTCAGCTCAGATCTTCATGGACAGAACTTCCTCCAAAATCCTGATTCTTTCTCCTTCCAGTTCACCAAAGACTCTTTGATGTTTCTTGACGTTGCTGTGATCAATCCATTCAATCCATTGGTTTCTCAGAGCAGAAAATAATGAAAGCTAACATCCAAATGCTCTTTCATTCATTTACAACCCTTTCCAAGTGCGGTCAAATGAGCCGTCGTTCACATTTCTGTGGTCACATCAAGAAGCTCCGTGGAGTCTGTTGGAGATTTTCCAGCGTTCTCAGGACTGCTACCATAAGTATTGGATGAAACTCACACCAAAAATCCAGTGACGGCTGATTGGACCACAGAAATGTGAACGGCGGCTCATTTGACTGCAGTCAATGTGAAGATAGCATCTTCTCTTCTCCAGAACCTGAACTAGACACGCTAGCCGGACCAGATGAGGGTTTAGTGCAGCAGAAAGAAGATCATTCAGGAAGTTGGATTGACAGAGGACTTCAATATTTAAAACAATGTTGTTACCAAAACATAAATACATGAATAAGAATCAGGTTTTGAGTTTTCTAGTTTGTTTTCTGGTACTTTAGGAGTTCTAAAGTTGGATTAGACCTGATTTGCTTCCTTTGATCTTCTGCTCGTTTCTTTCAGGATCACTACACTCAAACGTGTTGTGCGTCATTGCCTTTCCCCGTCAGCACTGGCATGAGGAAACACTTAAGTAGGTCAGCTGACTGACTAACTGACCTACTGTTTCTGGAGGCTCAGAAAATTAGCTTAGCAACTGTCATAAAGGGATAACGTGAGCTGTCCAAAAATGTAAAAAAATGTCCGTGTGAGAACATGAGCATGCATCTGCATTAAGTAGCTGCAACCTCACTTACAGCAATATTGACAATAGTACTACAGTTCAAGTATTTGCATCATCTGTCTGATGAACCAGTGACGGCTGATTGGACCACAGAAATGTGAACGGCGGCTCATTTGACTGCAGTCAATGTGAAGATAGCATCTTCTCTTCTCCAGAACCTGAACTAGACACGCTAGCCGGACCAGATGAGGGTTTAGTGCATGTGCAGATATCTTATTACATTTGTTCTCTTTCAGAAGATAAATGCCACACAGACATGTTAAAAACTCAAAAACCAGGATTTTCATTATAAAGGGAACTTTAAAACTAGCGAAAATCTGCAGTCATTTCAACAACAAATCCAGCCAAAAACAGAACAAGTGTGATTTGACTTTAGTTGATTAGGCAGGGCTGGCCAACCCTGGTCCTCAAGAGCCTCAACCCTGCCTGTTTTCCAGCTCTCTCTGACCTGCTTGCTGCTGATTAGCTGACTCAAGTAATTCCACATCCTGATTAGCTGAACACACCTGATTTAGGTTGTCAGCATCAAGCAGTCCAGAGAGAGCTGGAAAACAGGCAGGGTTGAGGCTCTTGAGGACCAGGGTTGGCCAGCCCTGGTAGGGTTTAGCTTTCAGAAAACAGAAGCAGATACCTTCTCCAGCTCTGCCTTCAGTGAGGCTGTGAGGCCGGTTCTGTCCATGTGCTTTGCCAGGATGACCAGTAGTTTACAGAACTGAGGGTTTTGGGTCAGGTCATCTTCTGTCACATCACACAGAGGGAAGGAGGCCAGAACTGCCAGGAGAAAGGCAAACAAACCATTCAAAGACTTGGATTGATCTTTTTTTATCTTACAAAATACAATAACTCAATATAATTCAATTGAAGATATATTTGATATATGACAGTAGTGTGTGTGTGTGTGTGTGTGTGTATATATATATATATATATATATATATATTGCCATTATGGTCCTCGCCTCTGGAACAGTCTGCCGGAGAACCTCAGGGCTGCAGAGACCGTAGAGGTTTTTAAGAAGAAGCTCAAGACCCACCTTTTTAACCTGGCTTTTAGTTGATCTTATCCGCATATGTACTCTTTTAGTCTTAATATATTATTTTATCTGTATATTTTTCTATTTATTCCATTTTATCTCTTGAATTTATAACTATTTTTAATTTTATGCTTTGAATGCATTTTCATTTATGTATTTTACTATGGTTTTAACCCCGGTGTTTCCTGTGGGGATCTATCATGCCAGGGCCTGCAGGCTTGGTTTGGGGTCATTGCCGTTGTTGTCCCCCCTGCTGGGGCGGCCTAGAGTCCTGCACTGCAGCCTCACCGCTGCGGAGTGGACTCCACTGCTGTCCCGATTTGGGGGGGCACTGTGGCGATGTTCCTCTGACCGAGCTGCTCCTGGTATGATGGAATCCCCCATACTGTTTCCTCACAGCAGAGCCAAGCCTTATGTTATGTTATTTTACAACTTTTATTCTCAAGTTATTTTTCATAAGTCATTATGTGTGGGATTTTGGGTTGTGTGTGACAATGGAGGGGAGGATGAAGGGTGGGTTTGGTTTTTATTGTATATGTTTGTTTTTTAATGTAAAGCGCTTCGAGCTGCGCAAGTATGAGAAGCGCTTTTTTATAAATAAAGTTTGATTTGATTTGATTTGATATATATACAATATAAAATTGACAATATTTTTTCCAATATATCTATATGTGCATATTATTAGTATTATCTGTCCAATATCATTTTGTAAACTATTAAAAGTTGACTAAAATATCTGAATATCATAATATAATCAAGCATTTCCACCGTTTGTAATCTCGCGAGGACAGCGTTGTCTTCTTACCCCGCTGGTGTAAACCGTCGCTCTCTCCGAGCACATTTACGGCTGTCTTTTCGCTCATTTTAGACATTTTCCACTAAATCCGTCTAAACTCGAAGAAACTCAAAACATTTCAAACCGCTGAAGCGTTTCCTCCGGGAGTGCAGCTTCCGGAATCGAAACGCGCGCGCCCAACAAAAGCCTTCCTATTGGTTGACCAGCCCACGTGGTTTTTGGAGGGCTTGAATGGACGGTTTTCGCCCCCCGCGTGAACGCGCGGGAGCCCGCGGAGGCGCGCATCTCAGCTAACTGACTAAACCCGGTTTAACATGACTAACTTGAGGCAAAGCAAATGAATGGAAAATTAAGAAAATAAGTTTACACCAAGATACTTTTATCTGATTAACTGTCCAACCCAGTCTCAGTGAAATGCGTTCATATTCCACGGCTTTGCACCCTGGGAATACCGTGCACAGTATACGCCAAACACGTTGCAAAGCCGTGGAATATGAACGCATTTCACTGAGACTGGGTTGGATAGGGAGTTATTTTGAAGGTTTAAAAGTATCAAAAATGAACCAAACGCCCCCGTATGCCACCATGTTGTCATTTATTTTAGATCTTAAAAATATTGTTGTGCACTTGCATTGAACAGTTTTGGGGTAAACAAAAATTTAAAAGTAAACAAAATGTGGATTATCCCTGAGCGGGGATCAAACCGCTGATCTAGTATAAAACTTAAACCCAAACCAGCTGAGAATGATCCAGTTTACGAAAACCAAGTTAAAGGAGTAAAAGTTTTTGGGTTTTTTTTAACTGCAAAATGCTTAAATGCCTGAATTTAAAAAATAGGATATTTTTGATAGCATATGAAGTCCAGACTTCAGTTCATTGAACAACTTCATTTTTCCCCATAAATTAGCGTTCAACTGGATAAAGTAATATGTAATATTACCAGCATCAATACTGATGGGACTTATTCCTTAATCCTAAAAAACTGGTTTAATCAAAAATTGAGTTTTCTTATTTTAACAGACAAACTGAAGGAAAATTTTGTCATTTCTCTGATAGAGAAAGAAACCCTAGATAAGGATATAAAACTGAAAAGCAACTTGACCTTTCTGTTAAATTTATATCATTTTCAGCACAGGGATAGAACACTTCTGTTCTTTAAACCTCTGTTTTTGTTTGATGTACTCATTGTCATGTCACATCAGTTACGTTTGAAAAAATTACATTTTTTTAAACAAAGTCTAAACAAATTTGACAATTATAAGATTCGCTGAACTGTGTAAAAAATTATTTTTCTCAATGTTTGATCAAAGTGTCTTGCTTTATTTGTTCTTTGCAGATTTTCTGCATCAATCCGTTGATCTTCCATCCCAGTTCAGTCCTGTGCTGGGTCACCAGGATGCTGGTAGAGCCTGGAACGTTCAGGAGTCTGTTGCAGGGCTGGACTATGACACAAGGCAGAATTTAGAGTCACCAGCCAACATATGAAGCATGTTTTTGTTAAAAAGCCCCAATTCCCATCAGAAAACCCTCACATGCATGCACGGGCAAATTCCATACAGCCAAGATTTAAACCGTTTCTTGCTGTGAGGAGAGAATGCAAACCACAACACAGCCTGTTTTATTTGATTTTATTTACAAGTAACTATGCAAAATGACACCTCTGCCAACGAAAGTTGCGTGAGATCATCAATTATTTAGTTAAAATCGCAGTAGTGTGCACCATATAAAAATTTATCATCTAAGAAACAAAACTGATCCTCCATCATATGGAAGTTTTTTAGTTCCATCAGATTCTGAATTTTTTTAACCTCTGAATTTTTCTCCTAAATTTTTTTAACCATTGTTTTTTAAACAGCAAATGTATTGTGAGCATAAACTAGATGAAATATTTCATTTTGTTTATTTAACAAATCTTTGCAAAAGAGCACATGTACAGATATTTTTTTTTTAGTAAAATACTTTTTTTTTCTCTTACAATTACAGTTTGGATGACCGTACCAAAAACATCTTCTGTCTCCTGCCTCAATGATTACCGCCCTGTGGCTTTGACACCGGTGATCATGAAGTGCTTCGAGAGGATCATCCTGAGCCACATCAAGGACATCATCCCTGCGTCCCTGGACAGACATCAGTTCGCCTACAGGGAGAACCGATCAACAGAGGACGCAGTTTCATTAGCCCTACATGTGGCCATGTCTCATCTGGAGCACACCAACACCTACGTCAGGATGCTGTTTGTGGACTTCAGTTCAGCATTTAACACTGTGATCCCAGACAAGCTGATACTGAAACTCCACAACCTTGGACTGCCTGCCTCTCTGTGCTTCTGGATCAGGGACTTTCTTATCAACAGGCCTCAAGTGGTGAGGATTGGAGACTCCACATCATCTACTCTGATCCTGAGCACAGGAACACCACAGGGGTGTGTCCTCAGCCCGGCCCTCTTCACTCTATTCACCCACGACTGTTCTGCTATCCACCCTACAAACATGGTTGTCAAGTTTGCAGATGACACCACCATTGTGGGTCTCATATCAAACAATGATGAGACCCACTACAGAGAGGAGATCCAGCACCTAATAGGTTGGTGCACCAACAACAACCTCGTCCTAAACACCTCCAAGACCAAGGAGGTCATAGTGGACTTCAGGAGGTCTAAAAAGGTGGAACACATCCCTCTTCTCATTCACGGGGAAGAGGTGGAGCGAGTGGACCACATCAAGTTCCTGGGGATCCACATTACATCTGACCTTACCTGGTCGGTGCATGCATCCTACCTAGTGAAGAAAGCTCACAACTCTTCTTCCCCTTAAAACTAAAAAGGACTGGACTTTCCTCAGCTGCTGAAAAACTTTTAGACCACCATAGAGAGCATCCTCTGCCTGAGCGCCACAGTGTGGTACGGGAGTTGCACTGCAAAAGACAAGATAGACTTGGCCCGGGTGGTGAAAACCGCACAGGGGATTGTGGGTCAACCGCTCCCACAACTCGACTCAGTGTACGACAGCCGGGTCCAACGGAGGGTCGTATATAGCTGCAGACCCCACCCACCCTGGACACCAACTGTTTGTAGCTCTTCCCTCTGGGAAGAGATACAGGAACATCAGAACCCACACCAACAGACTGAAACACAGCTTCTTCCCCAGAGCTGTAAAGTCCATCCACCCACCCACCCTAAGTCTAAGGAATTAGACTTAACAATAACTTTCAGGTCTCTGTGCACTGATCTATTTATTCTTGCAGTACCTTAACTGTTGTGCAATGTCCACTTCACTCACCGTGCCTTTTAACTGTAATGCACCTTGTATATATTTATATTTATCTTATTCTTTTTTAAACTTTAGCAAAGAGCTGCTGGCAGAAATTTCATTTTGCTCTGCATAAATGATAATAAAGATTCTTGATTCTTGATTCTTGATTCTTGGATTAATGGTGACGTCATTTCCACAAAGGACAGTTCAACAAAACCTCCACAGCGACGTGAGCTCGGCAGGGATCCACATGTCCTGGTTCAGCCCAGGTGGACGGTGGTGGAGCTTCTTTATTTTTAATCCTACAAGGAAGAGCAGCTCCTGGTTCTGTCATGTAAGAGAATATTTTTGATTATATTCTAATTCCATTTCATTCTTACATGTAACCTTTCAGTGAAGCTCTGTAACCTCTGAATGAAACGAGTGTGCTCATTAACACAGGGCCATATAGTTGGGAATTGTTTGTAAGATAACATTCTCAGGTATTTACATTAGACCATTTGGTCAGGGGTATTTGCCCACATGTCAGAAGATGCTTTGATGTGAGACAGTGCATTCTCAGGTATTTACATTAAGCCATTTGGTCAGGAAATGTTTACCCACATGCCAGAAAACGCTTGATGGATGACAAAATTCCTTAAGCTTTGAAGGTGGTCTGAGCAGCTCTATAAAACTCTGGCGTCCTGTCACAGCGGCAGAACTCTCCCGTGAGGCTTCTCTGTGTGTCTGATCAACGCACATTAAACTTCTTTTATTAAATGCTTGTGTTTAGCTTGAGAAATTGTCTGCTCCTTCTTCGGACTCAAACATTTTTTACACAACAATTTGGTGTCAGAAGCAGGATCCCGGACGTGTCCGTCGGAGCGGAGGACCACGGAGGTTGTTCACCTCGATACTGAAGGAACCGGTCCGTCGTTCTGATCGACCGTGACCGGATCAGCAAAAGAACCTGGGTGAACTGAATCCGGTGAGAGCATTCAATTTTTTTTCTTCCTATCATTTATTCTATTTTATTATTTTATTATTATTATTATTCTCCTTTTTTAATTATTACTATTTTTATTAATTTTGCTTGTTTGTAAATAAAGAAAAAAGGGGTTTGGTTTTTGAAAGCCTGTGAGATAAGACGTCTATCAAGACCAGGGATTGAACTGTGACCATAATTAAACCAGACCAACTTCAAGTTTACCTGAGCGTAAAATACGTATTTAGGTGATGCCTTTGTGAGTGTGGTGGACCGAGCAGTAAAGGCAAGGACAGCCAAAAATGTATCAAAAATATTTACATTTATTTTCCAAAAAAAAAATTTGCAGAACAAAAATGGGCCCTTAAAAGAGGTCAAAGTAACAAACGTAACTGAAGCTTTAAACAGGAGGACAAAATCAATCAACTAAACATACCAACCCACAAACTTAAACTGACCTCCCTAATTGGAAACACAAGGGGACATTTATAGTGGCTGATCAGACCAACTAGACAAACACACAAGGGGGAACTAAAAAGGACTAAAACAACTACAGAAATACAGCAACACAAAATTAACTTGTCCATCCTAAAGTAAGCTAACAGAAAAATAGTGAAACTAATAAAGTAGAATGTAAACTAAATGTTTAACAGAAATAGTTTCTCCTCCCCAGGCAGTTCAGTCAATTAGTGTCCTGCTGCATATAAGGCCTCTGCTGTCTGGCTTGCGTTCTTTGTTGTCAGGCCTGACTTGGCATCTCCAGCAGCAGATGGTGGCAGCAGCAGCAGCAGCAGCAGCAGCAGCAGCAATGGGTTCCACAGCACCGGTAACTCAAAAAACAAAAAATTAAATTAATGAAATTAAATTGAAATAAAGCTTAAAATATCTCAATAAAAGTATATTTTAAACCAAACAAACGTGTGTCTTAATTGAAAGAAAATTCAGGTGTATGTGCAGGTGAGTGTATGGTGCAGGTTACTGCCCTGATGGTGTGGCAGCGTAGGCGGCCATCACACTCCCCTCCCCTTCGGGGCCTTCTTCTGGAGCACGAGAGAGGAAGTCTGTGGTGATGTTCTCTCTGCCGGGAATGTAGTTGACCTGGTATCTGTAGGGCTGCATGGCGAGGTACCATCTTGTGATGCGGCCATTACTGTCCTTCATCTTCTCTAGCCATTGCAGGACCAACTACATCCATGCCAAGGCGCTCAAAAGGAGTTGCAATAATTGGGAGAGGCTGGAGTGGAGCTTTTGTGGTACATTTCAGTGAGGTTTTCTGACACTGAGGGCAACTTTGACAGTATTGTTGGATGTCTGCACGCACTCCAGGCCAATAGAAGTGTTTCGTCACACGGGAGGTGGTCTTGTGCTTCCCTAGGTGGCCAGCCCAAGGAATCGTGTGGCCTAAGCTGAGGACAACATCTCTAACAACCTGGGGACAACCAGTTGCTTCCATTTACCTTGTCGGTGGTAAAGAACTCCATTGTCCTCAAAAAACTCCCTCTTTGACCTCTCGGTCATTTCTGTTGCCTTCTTCAAGCAAGGAGACAGAGTTGGGTCATTTTGTTGCATTTCAACAATGTCGTTGTAACTTGAAGCCCAAACCCATTTCTGGAGTTACTTCAACAGGTTGGTCTACCACAGTGCGTTTAAATTTCTCTTGCCTTCTCTGATTACGCGTTTTGCGAGACTTCCCGGGTTTTGTCTCAAGCTCAGCATCAATAAAAGGGTAAAGCAGAGAGTGGTGGGTTCTCATTTGTGTTTGCAGCTTGGGCCCTTGTAACTGCAACAGTACTACTACTTTTGCGCCCAACAAGTCGCAAAGAACTGGCAGGTCATGACCCAAAACAACAGGAAAAGAAGGTCATCAACCACTCCTATATTTAGCAGATAAGTCTGACCTTGAATTCTAAATAGAGATCGGCAGTGTGGATAAAGTTTTTTTATCACCATGAACACAGCAGATTGAAACTGTCTCTTTAGTGGAGATTTGGTTGGCTGGTACATGCTGTCGATTTATTAAAGTTTGCGTACTGCCAGTGTCAATGAGAGCTTTGACACATTTTCCATTAACTTTAACAGTTGTCATTTTAATAGACGTTAGTTTGATTTTGCACACATCGCTCTTAGGGAAAAAACACATCTGACTGAGCTGAGCTGGATTCTTTGGGCAAAAGGGTTTAATGTGCCTTCCTGCCCACACAAATAGCAGATTGGTGGTCTGTTGGAAAATGGTTTATTGCTTTGCTCTTCGCCATCACACTCTACTTCCTGGCCCGTTCTCTGGGCTGCGGCGCGTGCCCTTAACACCCTTCCATTGCAGGTTGCTCCATGGCACATTTTTCTTTCGAGCTGTCACAAACACCTCTGCGAGTGCTGCAGCTTCAGCTGCCGATTTGGCCACTTTAATCCAGACCAGCTCAGGGGACATCATTCTTAAGTATTGTTCCATGATGATTATTTCATTAATTTCTTTCACCGTTTTACCTCTGGGTTGAATCCACTTATCATAAAGTTCCAGTCGTACAGCTCCTTGGAGCTTCATCTGGTCCAACTTCCAGGGAACGGAATCTCTGCCTGTAAGACTCAGGACTAATGTCATATTTATATAAGATTGCAGCTTTTAGTTTTTCATAGCTCAGAGAATCATCAACATCCATGTTAACGTAGGCACTTCTGGCCTACCGTGAGCAATGGGATGAGACGGAAAACCCAGTCTGACTCCGCCCACTTGCATGCTGTTGCTATGCGTTCAAAAGTTATTAGGAAATGTTCAATGTCATCATTTTCTGTTATTTCCAACCTGGATATAGTGAAGCGAGGCTGAGCGGTTACTGGCTGTGACTGCCCTGTACGACCTGTGGCAGCCGATCATCTGAACCAGACTCCTCCAGTGGATCAGGGCTGGTGTGGTGTAATCAGGACAGGTGAAGTCGGGCCTGCACTTCCATCTGCAGAAGCTGGAACTGATGCTGCAGGCCTTTCAGCCTGTGTTCCTGCTGCTTCGCTTCCTCCTGTAGTCTCCTTTCTCTGGCTTCCTGTTGTCCCATGAAAGCCTGTAAAAACAGGTGAGATGTTGCAAGTTGGCTCTTCACCCTCAGTACCTGTACCAGCTCCTGAAGCTCCAGCCTCCCTTCATTGTTCATGTTTGGTAGTGCTGGGGTCATGTTCAATCCGGGCTCTTGTGGTTCTTCCTCCTTTGTGCATGACTCACAAAAAAAATGAATTTGAGGGTGTGGCAAGGGGAAAAAAAAATAAACTGTCCTTAAACTGCTGATCCCGCTTCTGACACCATTATGTGGTGGACCGAGCAGTAAAGGCAAGGACAGCCAAAAATGTATCAAAAATATTTACATTTATTTTCCAAAAAAAAAGTTTTGCAGAACAAAAATGGGCCCTTAAAAGAGGTCAAAGTAACAAACGTAACTGAAGCTTTAAACAGGAGGACAAAATCAATCAACTAAACATACCAACCCACAAACTTAAACTGACCTCCCTAATTGGAAACACAAGGGGACATTTATAGTGGCTGATCAGACCAACTAGACACACACAAGGGGGAACTAAAAAGGACTAAAACAACTACAGAAATACAGCAACACAAAATTAACTTGTCCATCCTAAAGTAAGCTAACAGAAAAATAGTGAAACTAATAAAGTAGAATGTAAACTAAATGTTTAACAGAAATAGTTTCTCCTCCCCCAGGCAGTGGTTCAGTCCAATTAGTGTCCTGCTGCATATAAGCCTCTGCTGTCTGGCTTGCTTGTTGTCAGCCACTGACTCTGACATGGCAGCATCTCAGCAGCAGCAGCAGCAGCAGCAGCAGCAGCAGCAGCAGCAGCAGCAGCAGCAGCAGCAGCAGCAGCAGCAGCAGCAGCAGCAGCAGCAGCAGCAGCAGCAGCAGCAGCAGCAGCAGCAGCGGGTTCCACAGCACCGGTAACTCAAAAAACAAAAAATTAAATTAATGAAATTAAATTGAAATAAAGCTTAAAATATCTCAATAAAAGTATATTTTAAACCAAACAAACGTGTGTCTTAATTGAAAGAAAATTCAGGTGTATGTGCAGGTGAGTGTATGGTGCAGGTTACTGCCCTGATGGTGTGGCAGCGTAGGCGGCCATCACAGTGAGCTACGGCGAAACCGAAGGAGTTTTCTGTGAATTTGGTAATTTATTATCGGATAACACAGATCAAAAATTGTGGGTTTGTTATGGAAGACCAGTACTGTGACCTATAATTAAACGAGACCAACGCAAAGTTTGCCTGTACGTAAAATAAGCATTGGTGATGCCTTTGTGAGCTACGGCGAGACCGAAGGAGAGAACCTTAGACTGTCATTACATTGGTCAGAAGTTAGAGTGAAGACATCCAATCATGTGTAAGTGTTTGTGTTGGTGACACCCCCCTGCAAGCCAGCAAAATCCAGGGACAAAGGGGTGCTGGGTCAGATCATTTCAACCACGTGGTGGACAGACCATGTGGTGAGGCAGGTCATTAGAGATGGCTGCAGAGAAAATGGTCTCCAGGTTTTTCTCAACTCCTAATAAACTTGGTTGATTTGACCTGTTTTGTTCCCCTTTGGACAAAACAGAACTCGGGGAAACATTTTAGGATGAAAATCCCGTCTCAACATAACCCTAATGCTTCTGATCCCATCTCTACAGGATATACTTGTGGTGACGCTGCAGCAGAAGCAGCCTTATGTCCTACACGTTCCTCTTTTTTGTGTTGGTGTTCTCTCTTTCACATCTCTTCAGTTTCCTGCTGACTTCCTCTCTGGACGTGCTCCTCTGTTCTCAGGATGAAGCTGCACATCTGCTGGCGCTGGTTCAGCCGTGGCGTTTAGCCATGCCTGCCTTCAGCTCTTTCTAAGATGACTCTTGGGCTGATCTATGTGTCAAATGGGGGAAAGATGGATGCTATTTTCATTTACTCTAATCTATCCAGCCTAACTGGTCCAGAGCATGGTCATGTATCTCTGAAGCAGGAGAATGACTCCGCCTCTCGTGACCCACACACTGGTCATTGTCGAGCTGCCTATGCGGTCTGTTCTTCACAGGAAACTGTTCGAGTCTGCTCTTCTACCATGTCGTTTCTCTGCCCAGGCTGCTGAACTTGTGGCTCTCACTCGAGCGTGTCATCTTGCAGCTGGAAAATCTGCTACTATCTATACAGACTCACGTTATGCGTTTGGTGTCGTTCATGATTTTGGCGCTCTTTGGCGCCACAGAGGTTTCTTGAAATCAGATGGAAAACCCATCCTTCATCACAATCTTGTTTCTGATCTTTTAGAAGCTCTTCTGCTACCATCACAGGTAGCTGTGTGTAAATGTGTTGCTCACACTAACTCTTCTGATCCCATCTCCATAGGTAACGGCCGTGCAGATGCTGCTGCAAAGAAACGCCTCTCCTTCCTCCCCCCTCAGCTCCCCTCCTCTCTCTCTGCACTCCAGTCACTGGTCACTCCTGCTGACCATTCACTCTTGGAAACAGGCTGATGCTACACATACGCCTGAGAGTTGGATGGGACCTAATGGGAAACCCTGTCTGCCTTCTACTCTCTTTCCTCACTTTGCAAAATTGACCCATGGTTTAGACCACGTGTCAAAAGGAGGATGATGAGTGCTATCGGACAGAACTGGTTCACTAAAGGCTTCACAAGCATGTATGGTTTGTGCTTCTCACAATCCAGGCAGACAGACATCAAACACCCAGAAGGCCGCCCATCCACCCCCCACTGGCCCATTTGAACAAGTAATGATGGATTTCATTGAACTTTCACCGGCTGAAGGCACTGACGTCAGAAAACACTGTGCGTACCATCCAGCCAGTGGAGGAGCTGTGGAGCGAGAGAATGGAACTTTGAAGAACAAACTAGCTAAGTGTTGTGAAGAAACTGGCCTCTCTTGGCCGAAAGCTCTGTCTCTTGTTCTAATGTACATGTGCATGCGTAAAAATAAAAGAAAAAAAAAAACTAATTCAAGCCCTTTTGAAATTTTGTTTGCAGCTCCCCGCAACACAGGAATAGGACCCCCGAAGGCTCCTCCTCCAGAAACAGCATTGTGTGAAAGTAATGTCCTAACCTATTGTGTAAATCTCACTGAGACTTTTTCAGACATCCGATCCCAAGTGGCTGCTGCCCTCCCGTGTCCAGCTGATGGTCAGCTCCACCCCTTCAGCCCCGGTGACTTCGTTCTAGTGAAAAGCTTCAGAAGGCATAGGTGGAACCATCACGACGTGTTAAGATCAGTTCCTGTATGCTTGCCTCCTGCCCCGCCCACTCTGCAACTCATGCCCTCATCATCCCCTGCAACGTTACGACTGACAGCCAAAGGGTGGTCTCAGAACTCTCTGTGACAAGATGAAGGAACATTCTGGTGTGGGTACATCTATGTGGGATTCTTGAATGAATATGTTTGGTAAATACAAGGCTTTAGTAACATCATTTTTTATAGGGTTGGCTGTCTTTTCGTTGATTCTCATCCTTTGCGCTTGTTGTTGTATCCCATGTATTAGAGCCCTGTTAGTTAAAGTAAGAATGTTTTTTTATGTTCTCAACATGTTTTTTTTTGCCTGGTCAACTTTTATGCGATGAATTATCTTAAACCAAAGACAGAGTGATAATCTTGATGTTTTTTGAAGTTGGTTTTCATTTTTATATATAATTTTAACCATGAATTTTGTAGTCATTTATTCAATATTGTGTGTGGTTTTATTTGTGTTTGCTCTCTTTTGAGTTCAAAAATATTTCTTATTACTAAGGTTGGTTCTTAGAACCAAAAGGGAGGAATTGTAAGAGAATATTTTTGATTATATTCTAATTCCATTTCATTCTTACATGTAACCTTTCAGTGAAGCTCTGTAATCTCTGAATGAAACGAGAGTGCTCATCAACACAGGGCCATATAGTTGGGAATTGTTTGTAAGATAACATTCTCAGGTATTTACATTAGACCATTTGGTCAGGAAATGTTTACCCACATGTCAGAAAACGCTTGATGGATGACAAAATTCCTTAAGCTTTGAAGGTGGTCTGAGCAGCTCTAGAAAACTCTGGCGTCCTGTCACAGCGGCAGAACTCTCCCGTGAGGCTTCTCTGTGTGTCTGATCAACACACATTAAACTTCTTTTATTAAATGCTTGTGTTTAACTTGAGAAATTGTCTGCTCCTTCTTCGGACTCAAATATTTTTTCCACAACAGTCATCACTGAGGAGGACGTGAACGGGCGACGTCTGGAGCTGGTCATTGTGATCCGAGAGAACGTCCAGCGGCTGCAAAATAAATTTCTTTTTTTTTCATTTCTCACCAAAATGTTTTCCAGTAGATATAAATGTACGCTTTAGGATAGTTTATTAGGTTGTCGAAATATAGAAAAGACAGTATTATCATAGATGATGCTTTCTAACATGACATGTTTAATGAGCTCCCTACTTGAAATAAACAATTTCTGAATTGTTAATGATTCATGCTTGTGATGTTTGGAATAATTTCATCTCTTTCAATAATAAATGTACAGATCTGACTTTGATCCATGTTTCCTTTTGTCTTACTTGTATGTTAAAACAGTGAATAAACAGAAGAGACTGGTCACTCAAATATGTTAAACATGATTTTTATTGAATCACACACATCAGCAAAAGTCATCTTCACATGTTCAATTAGATTTTTACAGCCTGAAAGTGTAAATGCTGGATTGTTCTGGATTATAAACCCACTCACCACCACCAGATGAAGACCTGGAGAAGAACATACAAGAGAAACATGAGATTAAATTCAAATTGGAATCACAAAAAGTTAAAAATGTAATATTTAGATATGTTCCTATTGACAGAAAGTTTTCTGTATGTCTTCACATTTTAACTTTAAAAATATAAATCACCTGTGTGATGTCAGTCACAGAAGAGATTCTGGTGTTACTGTAGCAGATCTGAATCTTGCCCTTATAAATTATAACTTTCTGATTTTAAAAAAAAAAAAAGAATTATCAATAAAAAATACTAAGAAAACTTTTTTTTTACTTTAAACATAATAGATATTCATGTTAAAAACATTGATGTGAAGACGTTTTGAGTATAAAAATAAAAACCGAATTACTGGAACTAAATAAACAATATTAATACACATTAACGATTGGTTTCCGGCAAATATAGTTATTATTTTAATATTTACCAGAGAAAAGACACCAGAAGACTCACAGAAAGCGTGTGAGAACAGTTTACAGCACGGCAGCAGGACAAAAACCGAACTATAGCACTCATGCTAACGCTAGATCTGTAGCAGATGGCAGAAGAACACCGGAGCTCTGCTCCCAGAATCCACCGCGATCGTCATATGTCGATCAAAAGGCCACGCCTCCTCATTAAGCAAAAAAAAAAAAAAAAAAAAATGCTGTTTTTAAAAAAAAATCTACAACTTTAAAAAAAATATCAGAGTTTTCATGGATCAAATATGCAGCTATTGATGAAATAAAAAACTTGAAGCACCAGACATTAAAGGGGTTTATCATTAAAATGAGGATTTTATCATGGGAGTTCCTATTTCCTGTTGGCTTCACGATCCACCTGCTAAGGATGGGGCTTAGGGAAGATGCTATCCCTTTAAAGGAACCAAAAGGTTACCCAGATCGCTGTGAGAATGGAGGGAGCCCCTCTTATCTTACCTTATCCGTTCTTCATCTTCTCACGTCCTCTTCCAATTAGCTATGTATTAATGCAAGCCTTAGCCCCCTCTCCCTCCAGCCCCCTCCCACATAGTCTGCCGGCAGACTCTTCTCATTGACTCAACCCTTTGTGATCGGGTGATACTGCCGCCTCAAGTCCGGCAACTTGAGGGGGGTCATGACCATCTCGGGGAATCGAGGTACGACCCTTGATGAAACCCACATGCAAATCTCACAGCCAGCTGAGTAACCCGAAAGTAGTATGTCAGCCGTCTGTTTATATAGCAGGTTCTTGCAGCATACTGTAAACATATGGTTTTGACTTCAGTCAAATGTAGCAAATTTGATATGTTACAGACAAATAATACTTAGAGATAAAATATGTAGAAAAATTACTATAACTTTGAAGGGGTTTTCTTTCACCAAAATACCATTTTGGACCGCAGTGCATGCTGGGAAAAATATGACGCAAGGGGATTCCCCAAGATGGCGCGTTCGCGTTTTGAGCTCTGCTAAGTAACGGCTTTTTCTTCATCTTAAACACTGTGGACCAGGAACTCAATGTTGATCTGTTGAAAGACATTGTTATTATTATTTTTTTTATCTGTTTACTATAAGTTAAGTTGATAAAACTGAGCAAAACCTTAAAAAAGGCTGAACTGAAAAATCTCCACCTAATGTTAGTGCTATTAGCAAGCCGGCTAAAGCTAATGCTAATCAACTGATGAAACCGTCTCCTACATTTTTTTAAATAAGCTTTATTAGCAAAAACTTATGATACATACATGAACAAAAGGAAAAAAATATATCATTAAAAAAAAAAAAAAAAAAAAACAAGGAACAAGGGGGACCAATAAAAAAGAGCATTAAAAGGCAAAAGAGAAAACAGACAGGATTAGGGTTCAGAGCAAGCTGAATAAATCACAAAATTAAACAAAGTAGGACCTGATGGTTTACCAATTATCTAGAGCATATTTTTCAAATAACATACAGGTTATATTAGCTTTTAAATTTCCAGAGTTTTTAATAGGGTCATTATATTTTTTAACCTCAGTAATGAAAACAGGTAAAGAGGGTTTAGCAGATGTATATTTACATTTATGAATATGAAATTTAGCTAAGAGAAAAATCAAATTAAGTATATAGGTTTTATAATCTTCCCGGTATTCAAAAAATATGTGTTTAAGACAAAAAGAAACATCAGGAAAAAAGTGTTTTTCAACCAATGAAGAATGCCGGTCCAAAAGGCAGAAGTGTGAGAACAAGTCCAAAATAAATGTGTGATGGTTTCATCATAGTTGTTACAGAAAGAACAGCTGGTGTCGATATCCTTTTGAAATCTTTGGGAAATGAAAAATTTAACGGGGTAGTATTTATAGATTAGCCTGAAAGAAATTTCTCTGATTTTATTGGTTAATAAATATCTATAGGGCAACATCCAAATTTTTCCCCACAGTAAATTATTGATAATCCCATTCCAAACCGTCTCCTACATTTTGATTGCAGTGATGGGAAGATCGGGTGGTCACACAGTCTGACTACTTCCGGTCCAGGAGACGGTAAAAAGTGAGTTAGCTTCTGATTCACAGCTTCCAGGCATAAAAATAATGTTCCTTAAATTTATGCCTCATAAAAAAACACAAAAATGTTGGTTATATTAAGTGACAATAACGAGTGATGCTTTCAGACTAAATTAAAAAAGAAAAACATAATTGTATATTTTTTACTCTTCTTTTGTATATTATTAGTAATCCATTATTATTAGTAGTATTCTATTATTATTATTATTATTAGTGGTAGTATTATTCTATCTTTAATATTATTAATAGTAGTAGTAGTAGTAGTAGAGTCCTATTATGGGACCTCTGTAAATTTCAAAATTCATATATACATTTAAAAAAAAGTGAAGTAGCTTAGGTTATTTTTTAACTAAAAATGTATTTCTTGTGTATTCCTCTCAACCAGACTACACCCCTGTAATGCAGAATCAACCTGAGTCTCTCATTCCTGGAGCGGTTTATGAACAGAGAAGATCCAGACCAGACTCCAGAGTGAACAGGATCTCCTGCAGTCCTCCTGAACCTCCTTCACCAGGATCTGGGACGTGGGTGGGGGGCTGTCATTGAGACCCTGGTGTTTCTCTTCTGGCTGGTGAGCGGAGCGTCCTGCAGGGTGGTCTCCAGAGTGTTTGGATGTCTCGTTCCACTGTCCACTGTATCGTCCACAGTCACTGAGGAGGTGGTGGTCCTTCACCTTCCAAAAACCCCTGAGGACCTGGAGGTGGTGTCCCGTGGGTTTGCAGGGCTGACACGGCTCAGAGCTTCAGGTACATCGATGGATGCCACATCAGGATCAGACCTCCTAGTGACCCTGACGGTCACTGCTACAGAAACAGAGAACTGTCCCCTCCATCATCCTCCAGGCTGTGGGACCATCGGGGGGGCCTCATTCACACCCATGTGGGCCGGCCCGGGTCGGTGCATGACTCCAGGGTGCTCCTCCACAGTCTACTGTACAGGCAGTCGGTCTACCCTCCTCCGGGGACTTCATCCTTGCAGATGGTGGATACCTGTACCTCCAACGTCCACTCCCTCATCACTCCCTACAAACAGGTGAATGAAGGTGCTGCAGACCAGAGCTTCAACAGTCATTCCAGAAACACGCTCGATTAGAGAGTTTAAGAATCATGAAGACAAGATTCAGAGCCATCTTCCTGCAAGCGCTGGAGATGCATCACACTTTCGTACCTCACGTAAGTCAACATATAGCAGTATTTTATATTCTTTTAATATATTTCTATTCATTTATATATTTCAATTTATTTATTGCAGGTTGTCCCAGCTTGTGCTCTCCTGTGTAATATCTGCTCCTGTGCTGACACACTGAGGCCCCAGAGGAAGATGAGGAGGTGATGATGATGAGGAGGAGCCTGGTTTGGAGGTCATCAGTGGTTCTCTCTGGCAGGACCAACTACCTGCTGAGGTTTCTGCTCTGGGGGAGGTACCACCAGACCTTTATCACTGGTTACAGGTAATTCATTAATCAAGTGATTTTTTAAAAAGTTTTTTTACAAAAGTTTTAGGACTGCACATGTATTATCTCTTATTTATGGATCATTTTTGGTCATGCAGCATCCGTGGACAGCCAGCCCTGCAAACCATGAAGATGGACGATGCAGTCTACAGTCTCTGCAGATCATCCTGTAAGATGTTCCAATCACCACCCAGAAAGTTCCAGCTCGGGTCTCAGTTGAAGCCCCCCATCCATGTCGACTATATTTGTAAGTAGTTTGAAATAAAAGTGTTACAATGAATAATGATTGCTGTGTTGGATTAATACATTTATTTAAATTAACAAAGCAAACATTTGTAATACACCAAATATAAAATTCATTTATTTATTCTCAGAAATCAAATGTATTTATTGACAATTTTTTTTCCACAGACACACTTACAAACATAAACTTGAGTGCACCTTTAAGCTTACTTATCTTTTTTTCCTTCTATCACAAGAAAAAAAAAAACACTATTTTCATCGGAGTGGGTCTTTAGAAGTATAAAAAATGAAACAAACGCCCCTTCTTGCCACCAGGTCGTCATTTATCTTAAATATATATTTTTGCACCTGCATTGAACAAGATTTCAAAGTAAACAAAATGTGGATTATCCCTGAGCGGGGATCGAACCTCCGATCTTCTGACTGAGTCTTCAGCTTATGCCGCTGCACCATCTAGTGGCGGAAACCGGAACTCCATGTCAGACAAATACTATTTAATACTGAGGGCCTGCAATGTGAAAACATATAGGGAGTTATTTTGAAGGTTTAAAAGTATCAAAAATGAACCAAACGCCCCCTTATGCCACCAGTTTGTCATTTATTGTAGATCTTAAAAATATTGTTGTGCACTTGCATTGAGTTTTGGGGTAAACAAAAATTTAAAAGTAAACAAAATGTGGATTATCCCTGAGCGGGGATCAAACCGCTGATCTAGTATAAAACTTAAACCCAAACCAGCTGAGAATGATCCAGTTTACGAAAACCTAGGTAAAGGAGGAAAAGTTTTTTTTTTTTTTTTTAACTGCAAAATGCTTAAATACCTGAATTTAAAAAATAGGATATTTTTGATAGCATATGAAGTCCAGTCATTGAACAACTTCATTTTTTTCCCCATAAAATAGCGTTCAGCTGGATAAAGTAATGTAGAATATTACCAGCATCTATACTGATGGGACTTATTCCTTAATCCTAAAAAACTGGTTTAATCAAAAAGAGAGAGAGGGAAAAGTCGCCTACAACGTGGGGGGGCGTGCCTACATCAATGGTAAAGAGGTCGGTCTTTCCCAGAGCTGAGACTGACAGAACTAACTGGATTCCGAGCAGCTCTTTGATTTACACACCTTGAGGAAAACAGAACTCTTATTTTGATCTCACATGTTCTGCCAGTTATTTCCTTAAAACCACTTTTAAAGTTATTTTCCTTGTGGAATGTGACGGCATGTTTATGTTCATGTCATAACTAGTTTGGCAGCTGAAATTTAAGTTTAATTGTGAGACACAAATAATTTTTTTTGTGCTATATTGTGCTTAAATTCTTAAAAAATAGCGTAAATATTGTTTAATATATTTTTCCCACTATGTGAACTATGGTGCATATTGGAAGGAACACAACACACTCCTATTTACTCAGATTTCTCTTTCTTCTTCTTTCTCTCTTTTTTTTCATTTCTAAATCCTGTCTTTAACTTTAGGTTCTTTGAATGCCAGGGGATTAAAAAAACACTATCAAACGTAAAACACTATTTCTATTTGCTAAACAATTAAAAACAGATTTTTTTTTCTTTCAAGAATCACATTCTACAAGTAACGACACAAACTTTTGGAAATCTCAATGGGGTGGAAATATATACCCATCACATGGTAGCCAACACTCAGCTGGCACTCTCACAGTAAGAAACAGTTTTGAGGGTGACATCCTACAGAGCAAATGTGACAGTCAAGGACATTATGTTTTCATGATAATATCCATTCACAGTAAAATCTTTATTACTATTAATATATACGGTTATAACTCCAAACCTGAGAACATCCAGCTCCTTAAATGGGTGGAGATTTTTAATATGGTTTTGAATAATAATCTGGACAGATGGCCACCACGAGCAATAACTTCAAACAGTCCATTACATTCATTCACGCAGAGAAACAATCTGAAAGATGTCTGGAGAGAAAAATTCCCGTCAGATTTTGTTTATACCTGGAGAAATAATCCAAACAATCCCGCATTGATTATTGGCTAGTGTCTGATTGTCTAAGTGCAGATGATATTGAAGTTAAGATTTTTTCCTTCTCCTCTAACGGATCATAAAGCAGTTTATATTTCTGTTAAATTATCTGAGACTAGGTCCCAAAACAGGAAAGCTTACTGGATTCTAAATAACTCACTGCTTAAACTGGACGTAGTACAACAAAAGGTTTCTGAATTAGTCTCTTTTTTCTATAATCAAGCTAAAGAAGAAAACTCTTATGGTAGTAACTGGGAACTTTTCAAATTTGAAATTGCTACTTTTTTTTAGAAAGCTTAGTTAAGACTTAAATAAAACCAGAAAAGCTCAAGAAAATAAAATTATTTATGACATTATGGCAATTTCCAATAAAAATCCATCCGATTTATTAGATGATGATAAAATAAATTTAGCAATCTTGCAAAAAAAATTAGACAACATTTATAAGAACAGAGCTGAAGGAGCCTTTGTCAGATCAAGGCTAAAATGGTTAGAAGAAGGTGAGAGTAATTCTTCTTATTTTTTTCAGTTGGAGAAACATCGAGCCAAAACAAACACTCCACAACAATTAAATATAGAAGGCCAGGTAACCTCTGATCCCCAAATTATTGCAAATTATGTTAGCCTTTTCTACAGTAAACTTTATGCCCATGAACCAAGCGAAGACCCTGATTCTTTCTTGAACTATAATATACAACAAATACAGCCGTCTGAACGTGACATATGTGACTCTACTCTTTCAGAAAATGAAGTTCTTTCCTCTATTAACCATCTTAAAAATAATAAGTCTCCTGGGTCAGACGGCTTAACTGGGGAATTTTATAAACAATTTAGTAATGAAATTGCCCCTTTTCTAACACAGGTATTTTTAGAAAGCATAGAAAGAGGCATCCTTCCTCCAACGTTAAATCAAGGTGTACTCACCCTTATACCTAAAGCCAAAAAAGATATCCTTCTCATTGACAATTGGCGCCCAATATGTCTATTGAATAATGACTATAAGATTCTTGCATCTGTCTTTGCCAAAAGACTTAAATCAGTACTAAATTCAGTTATTGCAGAGACACAATCAGGATTCATACCAAACAGACACATCTCCAACAATGTTCGTCTTGTCCTTGACATTCTAGATTACTCACATCTGGTTTCTGATGATAGCTTTATACTCTTTCTAGACTTTTACAAAGCGTTTGACTCTGTTAATCACAACTTTCAGCTGTCTTCATAAATTTGGTTTTGGCTCTTTCTTCTGTAATACAGTTAAAACACTCTATACTAATGCTAACTGCTCTATAAAGCTGAAAGATGGAACTTCCCCCAGATTCAATCTTAACAGAGGAATCAGACAGGGATGTCCGATCTCACCTTATCTTTTCTTGCTAGTTACTCAAACCCTTACTGATTATATTACTCTACGTCAATTAAAAGGCATCTCAGTTTTTGATAAAGAAATTCTAATTAGTCAGATGGCTGACGATACTACTCTTTTCTTAAGAGACAGCAGTCAAATTCCAGATGCTATAAACCTTATCCAGTCTTTCTCTCAAGTTTCTGGTCTTCACCTCAATCTTAATAAATGTGAACTTCTTTCAGTCAAAGATTGTGCTTTACAATCAATCTGTAGCATTCCAGTGAAAGAAACGGTGACATATTTGGGTATTATCATCTCCAAGAATAATCGAGAAAGATGCTCTTTAAACTTTGCTCCCCTAATCGATAAAACCCAAAAACGTTTTAACCAGTGGCTTCAAAGGGACTTAAGTTTAAGAGGGAGAATTTTGCTTTCCAAAGCAGAAGGAATTTCTCGACTCACTTATTCTGCTCTGTCTCTGCACTTGGACAATCAGACTCTTAAATCTATTGACCAAATCTTACTAAATTTCATCTGGAAGAATCGTATTCATTATTTAAAGAAATCTGTATTAATGAATTCCTATGAAAAAGGAGGCCTACATTTTCTCGATTTTACTACTTTAAATAACACTTTTAAAATAAACTGGATCAAATCATACTTAAAGAACCCACTCTCCATCTGGAATATTTTTCCTCATCATATCTTTACAAATGTAGGTGGTCTCCGTTTTTTTCTCCTATGTGATTATAATATTGACAAAATCCCAGTTAAACTCTCTGCTTTCCACAAACAGGCACTTCTTTCTTGGGCACTTATATATAAGCATAATTTTTCCCCACATAATTTTTTATTTGGAATAACAGATATATACTTTACAAAAACAAATCTTTATTTTATGATAATTGGTTTAACAATAATATCCTACTGGTGGGTCAACTTTTTAACCACAATGGACAATTACTTAGATATGAAGAATTCAACCTAAAGTATATGTTATGTCTAGTTTATGTGTTCCACCTTAAGTAAGAAAGGGATGTTCCTCCTTAACAAAGAAATGTAATTGTTGATAAAGTTTGTTCAAGTTAGTGTAGTCTAAGTTAGTCACTGAAAAGGAGAGAAGGCTAAGAGAGACACATGGTTCAGAGGTTCTTCATCCAACGCCATCTGCATTTAAGATAGACAAACAAATGTCGTAAGTGTGATTTATTGTTTCATTTTATGCTTCTTTTTAGGTATCGTTAATTATTTCAAGGAATTTTGAATATGTACATTGATTTTTTCTGTTTTCTTTGTATTTTAGTTTTTACTCCCTGTTCATTGAAAGAGTCCAGTAAAACGACCAAACTTTACTTCGACGACTCATCTGATTCTTTGGAAGGAGTTAAGCTTGGTGTTAAGTCTGCGATTTGCATGTCCTGACGAGAGCACTACAGTAAAAAGACATTTAATGGAATCAAAAACAAGATGGCATCCAAGGGCTCAAAATCATCTGCAAGTGGAAAATCTTCAGTGTCTTCAGCTAGCACAGCAGGGCGTGCACGAGCAAAGGCTGAAGCAGCAAAAATAAGAGCAGAATATGCTACTAAACAAAAAGAATTAAAGCTGGAAGCAGCCAATATGGAGTTTGAAGCAACAAAAAAAGAAGCAGAATTACAGTTTGAAAAAATAAAACTGCAAGCAGAAATGGAAGTATTGAATTTACAATGTGAAGCTGAAGTGACTGCACGTGAGGCACAAGTTTTAGAAATGGCTGAAGATCTACAAGTTGTTGATGAAGCATCTTCGACAGAGCATCACGACAGAATGAAACGCACAGGTGAATATGTCCGTTCACAAAATACTCTTAAAGGAAGTGCTTCGACAACACATCTACCTCAGGCATGTCAACCACATATGGAGAATGAGAAATGCAGTTTCGCTGTTGACATCAAGAAGGACAAGGCTATAAACTGTTCACAAGAAGGCATTAAACACGCTTTTGAAGAAAAAGATGAAACTAATCAACCTTCTAACACAAGAATTGAAATGAAAACCAAAAGAGAAGATATCAGAAAACCAGAAAGAAATGAGGATCGAAACTTTCAACCATATTCTCCGAGGTGGTTAAATGTGCATGCTCAGCCTTTTCCTCCACCCCCAAGTAAGGATTCTGCAGTTTTTCCAACACCTGCAACAGAACCTTTAGCACAGTACTTAGCCAGGAGAGATCTCACCAACTCAGGCCTGTATCAGTTTGATGACAAACCAGAAAACTACAGAGGATGGTATGCATCATTTTGTAGTGTAACCAGTGACATTCAGCTAAGTGCTGTACAACAACTGGACCTAATGATCAAATGGCTTGGAAAAGAATCTCGAGAATATGTGAAACGCATCAGAGGAGTTTATGCTAGCAATCCAGCCGCAGCACTAGCTAAAGCATGGGAACGACTGGAAGAGTGTTACGGGGCTCCAGAAGTCATAGAAAGGTCACTTTTTGAGCGTCTTGAGACATTTCCTTATCTCAACCCTAGAGATAACATCAAGCTTCGTGAATATGGGGACTTGCTAACAGAAATACTTGGCTTCAAAGAGGATGGATATCTCATTGGACTGTCTTATTTAGATACGTCTCGTGGTATTTTGCCACTAGTGGGCAAGTTACCATATAACCTCCAAGAGAAATGGCTTTCTGCTGGATCAAGATATAAAGAAGACAACAATGGACATTTTCCCCCTTTCTGGTACTTCTGCGAATTCGTGTGCTATGAAGCAAAGAAGCGAAATGATCCAAGCTTCATAAACCAAAAAAATGTCACTGCTTTTTCAAAACAAGAGAGAACAACCTTCAGAAAAAACGACAGAACCTTCACAGTACAGAAGACAGACTTCTCTTTACCACACCCAAAAACCAACTGGCGTTGACCCAAATGAAATATGCCCTTACACAACAAACCACACTCACTTCAAAGTTGTAAAGCCTTCCGGAACAAACCAATAGAAGAACGAAAAATCTTTCTCAAGAAAAACGGCATATGTTTTAAATGCTGTGCTTCAACACTACATATGGCCAAGGACTGTAAGACATCTGTAAGGTGCCAGGTGTGTGACAGTACCTACCACGTTACGGCCATGCATCCGGGAACACAACCACCAAAGGCTCTCCACCACCTAAGTTGGACGGCGAGGAGGATGTACCGTTAATCCAGATCCAACGGAGATAAGTTCAAACTGCACTGAGGTATGTGGCAAAGGACAGTTCAGTCGCTCATGTGCAAAATATGCCTTGCAAAATATATCGCAGGATGCGGTCCAGGTCGTAAAGGCATACGTAGTGATAGACGACCAGAGCAACCGGTCATTAGCAAGACCAGAGTTCTTTAGTTTGTTTGGAATCGAAAGTGAGCCATCTTCATACCTCCTGAAGACCTGTTCAGGTTTGGAAGAAACATCAGGAAGAAAAGCAGAAGGATTTTTATTGAATCATTGATGGCAGAATTGCTGTTCCTCTCCCACCACTCATTGAGTGTATCAACATCCAAATAATCGGACAGAGATTCCAACTCCAAATGACGTGATCCATCAACCACATCTGCGACACCTTTCTAAACATCTACCAGAGTTGGACCCAGATGCAGAAATTCTCCTTCTTCTGGGACGAGACGCACTGAGGCTGCATAAAGTTAGGCAGCAGGTGAATGGACCACACAATGCTCCATTTGCTCAGCGTTTGGATCTTGGCTGGGTAGTAATTGGAGAAGTGTGTCTTGGAAATATTCACAAACCTGTCGTTAACACTTTCAAAACCACTGTTTTGGAAAACGGTCGCCACTCCATCTTTCAACCGTGTACAAGTTACATGCAAGTAAAAGAGGCATTACCAAGCTCCACCATGTCACCAAGGTAACAGAAGAATCGCTTGGTAAAACAGTGTTCAACAGAACAGATCAGGACAACAAACCTGCTCCATCAATCGAAGATGCAAAGTTTATGGAAAAATGGATGCTGAGGTTCACAAGAACTGCGACACACTTGGGTGGCACCACTGCCATTTAAGAATCACGCACACGCCTTCCTAACAACAAAGAGCAGGCTGTTAACAGAGTTCTTTCTCTACAGAAATTATTCAAACGAAACCCGAAGATGCAGGAACAATATTTCACGTTCATGGACAAACTTCTTCAGAATGGACATGCCGAAGTGGCACCGCCTCTTGAGGACAATGAAGAATGCTGGTTTCTTCCCACATTTGGAGTATATCATTCTAAGAAACCAAACCAGATTAGAGTGGTATTCGATTCAAGTTCCAATACCAAGGAATATGCTCAATGATGTTCTACTAACTGGGCCAGATTTAAACAACACTTTGATTGGAGTCTTGCTTCGCTTTCGCAAGGAAAAAGTAGCTGTGTTGGCAGACATCCAGCAGATGTTCTACTGTTTTGAAGTTACAGAGAGTCATCGCAACTTCCTCAGATTCCTGTGGTACAAAGAAAATGACATCAACAGAGAGATTGTTGAGTATCGGATGAAAGTCCACGTGTTTGGCAATAGTCCCTCGCCCGCTGTTGCTACCTACGGGCTGAGAAGAGCCATTCAAGAAGGCGCATCAAAGTATGGAAATGATACTGTTCAGTTTGTTGAAAGACATTTCTACGTTGATGATGGCCTTGGTCTCTGTACAACTGAAGACCAAGCAATAGACTTGCTGAAAAGGACACAGGCCTCTCTGGCAGAATCAAACATTCGCCTCCACAAGTTCATCTCCAACAGTCAAACTGTTCTGGAGGCCTTTTGCCAGGAAGACTGTGCTGTGGCAACCAAAGACTTAGACCTTACGGAGAAACGGATACTATCCAGCGCAGTTTGGGCCTCCTATGGGAGATATCTACAGACACACCTTCACGTTTTCCCGTGTCTATGGAGTCAAAACCATTCACTCGACGTGGTGTATTGTCCACCGTGAACAGCATTTTTGACCCCATTGGGACTATTGGCACCCGTGACAGTCTGTGGAAGAGCCCTTCTCAGAGAACTCACTGCTGACCTTTCAGACTGGGCGCTCCTCGCAGACGAAAAACGTGGGCAAGTGGGACTTATGGTGTAAATCGCTTCAAGATCTCAAGCAGTTGCACATACCGAGGACTTATTTGGATATCTTTAAGTAACAGCAAACATGTTGAGCTTGCCGTCTTCTCTGATGCTTCAACGAAAGCTATTGGAGCTGTTGCCTATTTAAAGGCGGTCTCAACTGATGGTCACAAGCGAGACTGGACTTATAATGGCCAAAGGAAGATTAGCACCCAAATCAGAACCTACGATTCCACGCTTGGAACTTTGTGCAGCCGTTTTAGCTACTGAGCTGGCGGACCTCATCCGGGACGAGATGGATGTAAAGTTTGACAATGTGACTTCTACAGTGACGCAAAGTAGTACTTGGATATATTCATAACGCAGCCAAACGATTCTAACGTCTAACAGTCCAAACAGGATCCAGCGCATTCGACATTCATCCAAACCACAGCAATGGCACTATGTACCTTCTGAAGAAAATCCAGCAGACCACATTTCAAGATTTTTACCCCCTTCTCAACTAACACAAACAAACTGGTTCTGTGGACCAGCGTTTTTGCAAAAGACTGTGGATGAAGAAATCCATACATCGGAAGGATTTGAACTGGTACAACCAGAAAACGACACTGAAATCAGGCCAGAAGTCAAAACCTATAGTACACACTTGAAGAGGAACTATCTGAATCCAGATCGCTTTCAGCGTTTTTCCAGCCTCCAGCCACTTCTTCGAGCTGTCGTCTGCCTGAGGCACATAGCAACATCCTTTAAGCACACAAGTGGAGATGGTCCTTGCAAAGGGTGGCACTGGTGTGAGAAGCCACGTTCACCTGAGGAAATGGACAAAGCCATGAATGTTATCCTCCAGAGTGAGCAAGGTTCTGCCTTCCCAAAAGAACTTTCAGCTCTTCATGCTCAAAAGCCTATTTCAAAAGACAGCTGTCTTCTAAAGTTTTGTCCAGTGATTCGGAATAACTTGATCTGTGTTGGTGGTCGTCTGCATAATTCAGACTTAGAATCTCATGAACAACATCCTGTGATCCTGCCAAAGAATGCCCACATAGCCCTTCTGCTAACACGACACTACCATGTGCAAGTGAAACATCAAGGACGACACTTTACAGAAGGAGCCATTCGAGCAGCAGGGTACTGGATCTTGGGTGGCAAGAGGCTCATCTGCACAGTTATTCATAACTGTGTAACATGTAGGAAGCTTCGAGGCAAAGTGGAAGAACAACGCATGGCAGACTTGCCTGTCGAACGCCTCCAAGTCTGTCCCCCATTTACTTATGTGGGACTGGACGTCTTTGGTCCATGGATGGTTGCTTCAAGAAGAACACGTGGGGGTCATGCTGAGAACAAAAGATGGGCGATTATGTTCAGCTGCTTGAGTTCTCGAGCAGTACACATTGAGCTCATCGAGTCTATGGATTCCTCAAGTTGTATAAATGACTCAGACGATTTCTTCGCCATGAGGGGACCAGCCAAGCAGTTGATGTCAGACTGTGGCACCAACTTCATTGGTGCGAGCAAAGAACTTGGAATGGACAAAAACTCACTGGACTCAAAGGTTCAGAAATACCTCGACGGATGTGGATGTGTTTGGAAGTTTAATCCCCCTCATGCTTCGCACATGGGCGGCAGTTGGGAAAGGATGATTGGAGTTTCTCGGAGGATCTTGGACTCCCTGTTGCTCCAATCAAAAGTACGGCTCACCCATGAGGTACTTTCTACATTAATGGCAGAAGTTGTTGCAATTATGAATGCACGGCCTCTGATACCAGTTTCTTCTGACCCGGACAACCCTCAAGTGCTTTCGCCATCCATGCTTCTCACCCAAAAGTCAGGTGTTTCACCGCCTCTTGGCGACTTCTCAGAGAAGGACATGTTCACTAAGCAGTGGAGGCAAGTACAAGCCCTGGCAAATCAATTCTGGACGCGATGGCGCAAGGAATACCTACCTTGCCTGCAAGGCAGACAAAAGTGGATAACTCTTCGAAAAGACTTAAAGGTTGGAGACGTGGTTCTCCTCAAAGACAAAGCAGCTGAACGCAACCATTGGCCTATGGCCAGAATAAAAGATTTGCTGGTTCAGATGGCCACGTCAGACAAGTTAAGGTTAATACCATTGATCAAGGTCATGTGAAGACATTTTCTAGACCCATTACTGAAGTTGTGTTACTTATTCCCAATGATGTTTAGATCCACTCATTCTTTTGTGATTTACATTGGTAGTGACCTTTAACAAGGTCAGGCGAGGAGTGTTATGTCTAGTTTATGTGTTCCACCTTAAGTAAGAAAGGGATGTTCCTCCTTAACAAAGAAATGTAATTGTTGATAAAGTTTGTTCAAGTTAGTGAGGTCACTTCCTGAAAAGGAGAGAAGGCTAAGAGAGACACATGGTTCAGAGGTTCTTCATCCAACGCCATCTGCATTTAAGATAGACAAACAAATGTCGTAAGTGTGATTTATTGTTTCATTTTATGCTTCTTTTTAGGTATCGTTAATTATTTCAAGGAATTTTGAATATGTACATTGATTTTTTCTGTTTTCTTTGTATTTTAGTTTTTACTCCCTGTTCATTGAAAGAGTCCAGTAAAACGACCAAACTTTACTTCGACGACTCATCTGATTCTTTGGAAGGAGTTAAGCTTGGTGTTAAGTCTGCGATTTGCATGTCCTGACGAGAGCACTACAGTATAACCTTGCTGTCCCTCCCAAAGAATACGCCATTGTCTTTGATGCTGTTACTACTGAAATCTGTGAACTCTTTAAAAATACTGTCATTGATGAAAATGTTTCCTTTCTATCTCTAAGTGACACCACTGTTGGGAAATCCTGTTTTAATTTTGCCCGGAAAAACAACAGAATCATACATGCCCTTTTTCAACAAAATGTCATTTCTGTCCCCTCTGCTGTCTTCTATTGGAAAAAATGTATCCCTGACTTGCCATGGAATAATGTTTGGACACTGATAAGATGAGAGATGTTTCCTACAAACTTCTACATAGAATCTATCCCACTAATCAGTACATGTTAAGATATAATAAAACTATTGATCCCAACTGCACACTCTGCAAAGAACACCCAGAAACTATCAGTCACCTATTCTGGAACTGTAATATTACCAAAAGATTTTGGAAAGACTGTACACGATTTATAAATTCCAAAATTGACTCTAGTTTTCAGTTGAAATTTGAACATATTATTTTTGGCCTACTTGAAAAGAACACTCCATTGAATGTTAAATTAACAATTAATCTTTTAATTATATTTGGTAAGTTTCATATTCACAAAGGAAAATGTTCCTTAACACAACTTTTTTTCACTGTGTTAATAAAACAATTGGAATCTTATTTACTTATCATATCTAAAAGTGTAAACAAAAAAGCTATACGTATTTATGATAGCTGTCTATCTTTAAATATATTCAACTTGTCTTAAATGATTGTTCTGTAATGTAGGCTTTGTATTGTTTGTTTTATATTTGTTTTGTAATGTTTGTTTTGTAATGTTTGTTTTGTAATGTATATGCCGTCCCCTGGCATTCTCAATGTTCATCTTGTCATACAGTGCTGTTCTGTATTCTTGTACTTTGGACAATAAAAAAACAAAACAAAACAAAAACTGAGTCTTCAGCTTATGCCGCTGCACCATCTAGTGGCGGAAACCGGAACTCCATGTCAGACAAATACTATTTACAGTTTTTCTCAGTGGCTTTGGTGCGTTTCTCAGAACACTATTAACATTTGCACAATCTAAATATTTAAATCCAAACTATATATTTAACTCAAATCTAAATATATAAATCTGAACTATATATTTAACTCAAATCTAAATATTTAAATCTTAACTATTTATTTAACTCAAATCTAAATATTTAAATCCTAACTATATATTTAGCTGGAAAACTTATATATTTAGTTTGAAAAAATAAATATTTAGGTTAGATTTAAATATTTAATGAGCAAACTAAAAATGTAATTGCAAAACTTAAATATTTAGTTTGTAGGCTAAATATTTAGCTTAAAATTAAATATTTAGTTGGTTAACTAAATATTTAGTTATTAAATGTAACATTTATAAATATATTAATTTAAAGGGTGAGAATGTGCATTTGAAAAACAAAACCTGTTTTTTTTCTCCTAAAACATGCTAAATATCTGAAAACATTGATGTAAAAATTTTACATCTCTGATTTACAAACGGCACCCCATACATCTATTCTTTTATGCTCTACAGTATTTAATATTATATTTTGAAATTAATTGAAGAAACATAACACCTATTAATCTTCTAACCGATGGCTCTGCAACCTTTAACAGTAAAAGAGCATTTGAGCTTATTTTCTATAATGATCAAAACTTAGTAGGAACTGCTGAGTCTTATTTGATACGGCTGTGCATTCATTATAATGTATTTTTACCTGAATTATGTTTCTTTTGGGGCATGAATCAAAACAGTCATATAAAGAAAAAACAGCATTTTTTTCAAAATGTGAAATTATTTTTTGCATTTGACAGAAGGTTGTATCATTCCCTTCCAAAATAAAAGACACCTTGTGCCCGACCAGATCATGGCAGTGAAGCAATATGTCTTTTAAACTCTTAAAAGATCAGACTTTTTACAAAATGTTTGCTTTGTATTTAACATTGGTGTATTCTGGAGGAAACAAAACCTCATCAAGTCAGCAGAGATTTAAAAACACTTTATCTTTGAGGTGCACCTCAGTCACATATTTATAATTTCAAATAAAAAGAATCCTATTATTTAATTTTTCTTTACCGAAGAGCCACTATGGAGAGGCAAAAGAGCCAAAAGTGGCTCCGGAGCCGCAGGTTGCAGATTCCTGCTTTTGGATAAAATTTGATACCATGTATTCATTAGAATTTGAATAAAATGAACTATATTTTTCTAAATTTTTTTTGCATGAATAAAACAGAAATACAAAGAGGAAACAAGCGTTTTCTCAAATTTGAAATTTTTCTTTACGTTTGACAGAAACGTTTACGACTTCCCTTCAAAATAAGACTTCCTGTGCCAAACGGGATCATCCCATAGACATAATATATAATCATCCCAGTGAAGCTAATGAACTCCAACGAAATGTTTTTCACAATAAAAGACAAGAATGGCATTTTCTCTTGTTATACTGTGATGAGTTGTCATCCTTTTTCCTACGTAATACTTGAGTTAACCTGAAGATAAACATGAATTCTTTGGTGCTTTGGTTCATGATCCAGTAGAAACCGTATATAAAGAATAGAATTAAATCTTTGGAACTCCCCTCTGGATAGCTACAAACCGTAAGGTATTTTTGTGCTTCAAAGTCATTAAATGAACCGAGTAATCACAGAAGATCTGACATTCTCTGAAGGTTTTTCTTCGTGTTTTAAATTTGTTCCTTCTAAAGTAAGCATTGAGTGAACGAGGGCTCTTGATTACAGCAGAGATGAAAAACATTTATAGTTTCTCTTGTAATAGGTGCACCTCAGCCACAGCTTTATAAACTTAACTAATCTAAATTAAATCAGTGCTATTTTCTGACCCTTACTTTTAAACGTTACTGTTACTTTATTTTTCTTCATCCAGAGAGCCACCATGGAGGGAAAACAGACACATGCAATATCCTTAAAGCAATTGACTTTCAACATTTTTAGGTGGTGATCCAAGATTAGAAACTCAAACCCCATGCATGAAATAGAAAAGTTGCATTACTAGTGTGAATGTGTTTTTCTGCAAATTGTGATGTAATTTACTTGAATCGCTGAAGGGATTTGCTGAAAATGCAAAAGCTATTGGCAAAATGTTAAATCTGAAAAAGGACTTGAAATTTCATTAAAGAAATTTGAAAGAGCTCTGAAGTTGACCTAAATTTCTGAAAATGTGTAGCAAAATTGCTTAAAAATGCCAATTATACAAAAATGTTTAAAATTGTTTTCTTAAATATGAGCAAAACTCCAATTTAGCCCCCAAAAAAACAGTGGATGCCAAATTAACCAAAACAGCTACCTTTTTATTTAAATTCTAAATTACCTGAAAAAACCCCAACAGATAAGAAATTAGCCTAAAACGTTAGCATGTTGCTAAAATAGAAGCTAAACTCCAAATTAGCTCAAGAGACCTTAGTAGATGCCAACTTAACCAAAAAAAAAAAGCTAGCTCGTTACTTAAATACTAAACAACAAAATAGCCTAAAATTCCTTAGTGAACTAAGTTAGTAAAAAATGTTACTTAAATGCTAAACTTTAAAATAGCCTAAAAATGTCAGAGGTAACAAATTAGCCGAAAACATTTGCACGTTGCGAAAATATTAGCTATTTAGTTCCAGTGATTCGTTTTTTTATGTCTTCTCGTCTAGTTTTTAACATGAATATCTATTATGTTTAAAGTTAAAAAAAAAACAAAAAACATTTTCTTAGTATTTTATTGATAGTTCTTTTTTTTTTTAATCAGAAAGTTATCATTTATAAGGGCAAGATTCAGATCTGCTACAGTAACACCAGAATCTCTTCTGTGACTGACATCACAGGTGAGTCATATTTTTAAAGTTAAAATGTGAAGACATACAGAAAACTTTCTGTCAATAGGAACATATAATTTAAATCTTACATTTTTAAGAAATTTGTACATGTTTTATTTTTAACTTTGTCTTGTGATTCCAATTTTAATTTAATCTCATGTTTCTCTTGTATGTTCCTCTCCAGGTCTTCATCTGGTGGTGGTGAGTGGGTTTATAATCCAGAACAATCCAGCATTTACACTTTCAGGCTGTAAAAATCTAGTTGAACATGTGAAGATGACTTTTGCTGATGTGTGTGATTCAATAACAATCATGTTTAACATATGAGTGACCAGTCTCTTCTGTTTATTCACTGTTTAAACATACAAGTAAGACAAAAGGAAACGTGGATCAAAGTCAGATCTGTACATTTATTATTGAAAGAGATGAAATTATTCAAAACATCACAAGCATGAATCATTAACAATTCAGAATTTGTTTATTTCAAGTAGGGAACTCATTAAACATGTCACGGTTAGAAAGCATCATCTATGATAATACTGTCTTTTCTATATTTCGACAACCTAATAAATTATCCTAAAGCGTACATTTATATCTACTGGAAAACATTTTAGTGAGAAATAAAGGAGAAAAAAAAGTTTAATGCTGCTGGGTGTAACACTGTGCAGCTGCTGGACGTTCTCTCTGATCACAATGACCAGCTCCAGAATCCAGACGTCGCCTGTTCACGTCCTCCTCAGTGATGACAGAACCAGGAGCTGTTCTTCCTTGTAGATTAAGAATAAAGACGCTCCACCACCGTCCACCTCAGCTGAACCAGGAGATGAGGATCTCTGTCGAGCTCACGTCGCTGGGGTGGTTTTGTTGAACTGTCCTTTCTGGAAATGACGTCACCATGAATCCAAACTGTAATTGTAAGGAAAAGATTTCACTCAAAAGTATGTGTACATGAGCTCTTTTACAAAGATGTGTTAAATAAACAAAATAAGATATTTCATCTAGTTTATGCTCACAATACACGAGAATATCTTTAAACCAAATCTTTTAAGGAAATGAGTTTATCTTTGAAAGAACATCCCAGTATTTAGTTTGGATTGTCAGCAGACTCACTGGATTCTGTGACTGTGTTTAGTAAAGAATGAACTCAAATATTAGCTCCATCTTAAAGAAGTTGACATGATTAACTTAACTAAAGAGTAAAAAGAAATACTCATATTGTAATCACAACATTATGTAATCATGTATCAACAATTTGATTTAACATTGTGTAAAACCCTTTCTCTCTAATCATCTCTTACTGCTGTGGTGTATTTTTTAAATGTGTGTATAACGGCTACAATAAAGTAGCTTAGAAATAAGACTTTCAAACTTAATGCACACATACCACAGGAAAATACGTTTTAATTGTTGTCTAAATGCTGTGGGACAACTTCAAAAAATACAAAGTATGTTGACGTGTGGTGAAGAATATAACATGTTTGATACATGTTAAATATGCATGTTATAAAAACGTTTGTATCTTCTTTTTTATGCTGTCTATTATGATTCTGTGTTCAGGATTGTAAGTATCCAGCATCAGGAGAAGGTTAGTAGGAAGTCCACTTCTGCTACTGTTGTCCTGGTTTGACCTCATGCATGAGGTATTAGGACAGAGACCTTCCACCTGTCCTCCTGTCCACATTTCTTCTATCATGGAGTAAACTCCACGGATGAGTACAGCAGTGGGTGAAAGAAAGGAGAGAGAAGAAAGAGAGGAATGAAGGAGTGAGCCACTAGCTGGAAGAAGAAGCAACATTGATGAACTTCTAGACCTGATCAGAGAGGATATGAGGAAGAAGAGCAGAGCGCACGAGAGAGGAGGAAGACTTTTGACTGACTTCTCAGTCTGTAGAAAAATAAATACATTTGATTTCTGAGAATAAATAAATGAATTTTATATTTGGTGTATTACAAATGTTTGCTTTGTTAATTTAAATAAATGTATTAATCCAACACAGCAATCATTAGTTTGATTGCAGTATGCAATCAAACTATTGTTCTTCTGTTTTATTATTTTTCTTCTTCTTCTTCTTCTTCTTCTTCTTCTTCTTATTCTTCCGTACGTTTTTCGCCGATCGATATCTCCTGCATACTTCATGCAATTTCTGCCATTCTGGTATCAAAATGTTCAGCTTGTTAAGGACATGGGTGCTCTCTTTAAAAATTTATTCTGCATCTTATGGTTTTTATGCAAATTATGCAAATTTATGCAAATTTTGCCATAGAAATGAATGGAGAAGGCTTTTTTGGAGCTCCAAACTTTCTGCATTTGTAACTTCTGCATTCTTTATGCAATCTTAAAAATTTAAGCATGCATTCCTTCAGCTATTTGTGGACTTTTAAGCTGTTTTCAAATAATTTTGCAATTATTTATAGTTTTTAAAATAATTGAAGTTGTTTAAAAATAAAATATAATGGAAGTCAATGAGAAGTCTGCTTTTCTCAAAACGTTTTTCACTGTTTTTGAAATTTATCTCCTCCTACAATTTTTCAGCTAGAAACGCCATTCAAACTTCAAAACTTAGAGGAGAGCCGGGGCTCTTCGGGTATTACTTTTATTTTGGATAAGTCTTATAGTTTTTGAACTACAGCTGTTTGAAATCAGGCAGAATTGGACTTTTTTCAGTTTTAAGGAGAATCTAGAGTGGATGACGTCATCACCTAGAGTGAGAACAACTTTTCTTGAAAGAAAAAAAAAATTCTGATAAACTGCTGTAACTCAGCCACCGTTAGTCACAGAGTCATCATTTTTTCAGCAAAATGCAGGAAAATTCCTCTAGATTCATAAAATATAACTTTCAAACCTATAGTGCAAATACTTTTGCCCCAATATTGCCTAGAATGACATGAAATTGCCTCATCTGCCCTATACCCAGCCATATTAAATTTTCACGCTTCGTCTGAAAGCCTGTGATGTTTTTAACTTGTCATTTTGAGAACATGATTGAACTTACAAGCATGAGATTTTCACACATTATGACCTCAAGCCTTGTGGTTCTCACAAGGGTTCAACATTTTTGATAATTAAAGACTTTTGAAGATTGAACATTTGTTGGAGGTAGTAACCCTCATTGAAAATGCATTGATTCTGTACTCTGCTGACAGATCCTGCTCTGAAGGTGATCAGTTAACAAGCTGCACCTGCGTTAATCAATGTTTGTAAACATGCCTGTCAGAGCTTTGATGTCTTCCTGATCATTGAAACTCACTATGTATAATCTGATAGATTCATTCACTTTTGCTCATATTCATCATTAAACAAGATTTATAGACACATTTTTGCATTTTTTTCAACATTTTACACTTAATTACATGTCACGCAGTACATGAAGAATTTTCCAGTCTATTTTAAAGCTTCCATGAGCTTTTCATGCTTTAAAAAAAAAAAACAAATAAACATATGATCACATTACTGCAGGAATGCATTATTGGAGTTAACAATACAATTTTTGTTAGTCTGCTGAACCTTAAGTTACAGGTCTACTTCCAGAAATGATACTGCAACAAATTTTGGTTGGAATCTTTAACGACTTATAAATGTCGCTGCATTGAGTGTATCAATTTCACATTATAGTCTGACTGATCTTGATGACAGTGCATATTACATAACATGCACATTGCTATCAGATAGTAATTATGTGTTCTCTATTCTGGTCATTGATCCAGATGGACAGATGACTAGGATCATGATTTTATAAAAGTTTATTCTGCCTCCATGTTAAAAGTCACATTGTAAAGAGTTCACTGTATAGTTGTATGTATATATATTGTTAATGAACACCACTAATAGAATCATGCCTCTTTATGTAATAAATCACATCCCAATGCCATTACAAACTTTATTCTTCTTACACTCATAGCACCATATAGCTAATTTGACAACCAGTGAAGATTTATTACATACTTTGAGATTCTGCTGATATTTACCAATATGCTAGCTGTTATAACTCATTTAGCTATTATTCCATTTTTGTCCTGCTAATTTGGTATGAAACCACATATGTTCATATTATGCTGCTGTTTTGACTAATTTGACATCATCTGAGGTTTTTAAAGCTTAATTGGATTTTGGCTATTTTTGTTTAGCAACATGCTAGCTGTTTTTAGCTAAATTGGCATTTACCGAGGTTTCTCAAACTAATTTGGCTTATAGCAAACGTATTAGCAATATGCTAGCTGTTTTGGCTAATTTTGCATTTACTGGTGTTTTTAAGGTAATTTTGAGTTTTGCTAATATCTTAGCATTATGCTAGACATTATTTGTTCAATGCACATTTACCAAGGTTTTTTCAAGCTAATTTAGCCTTTAGCTCATTTTTTTTTTTTTTCAAATTTTTTTCTGTTTTAGTTAATTTGGGATTTACTGAGGTCTTACTTATAGCTTTAAATTTATGCAAATAAGCATCAGCAATTTATTCAACCTTTTTTCCTTTTAAAACATTTTAGCTTATTCTGCAACAAGTTATGCAATAAAGCAATTAAAGCAACGCCCATCTGCAATTCTGCAATCAAACGTATTTCCGCAGGAAATGCAATTTATCTAGTTATTCATTGTAACACTTTTATTTCAAACTACTTACAAAGATAGTCGACATGGATGGGGGGCTTCAACTGAGACCCGAGCTGGAACTTTCTGGGTGGTGATTGGAACATCTTACAGGATGATCTGCAGAGACTGTAGACTGCATCGTCCATCTTCATGGTTTGCAGGACTGGCTGTCCACGGATGCTGCAAGACCAAAAATGATCCATAAATATGAGATAATACATGTGCAGTCCTAAAACTTTTGTAAAAAAAACTTTTTAAAAAATCACTTGATTAATGAATTACCTGTAACCAGTGATAAAGGTCTGGTGGTACCTCCCCCAGAGCAGAAACCTCAGCAGGTAGTTGGTCCTGCCAGAGAGAACCACTGATGACCTCCAAACCAGCCTCCTCCTCATCATCATCACCTCCTCATCTTCCTCTGGGGCCTCTGTGTCGTCAGCACAGGAGCAGATATTATGCAGGACAGCACAAGCTGTGACGGTGGTTTTTCCTTTCTTGAGCGTTTGTACACAGCACCTGCATATCTTTTTGTCTAAGCCGGAATAATAGAAAGTTCCTGCAACAGTGATGGATCTGCTCTAACTTCTCTAAAAGGAAAAGTTGAATAAAAAAACCTCAGAAACATTTAGAGCTTCGTGCTTCACACGTTCAACTCACGGGGGCTAAGCTACAGGAAATTAGCCAGCAAAGCTAGACCTACTTATATTTTGTTCAATGAAGTTATAAAAAGTTAAAAATTAAAATGAAACAAGGCTAGACGGTCCAAATTCACAGCCCTTAACATACAATCCACATTTACGAAGGACCCGGCTGACGTACAGAAAACCTTCTGTCAATAGGAACATATAATTTAAATCTTACATTTTTAAGAAATTTGTACATTTTTAATTTTTAACTTTGTCTTGTGATTCTAATTTTAATTTAATCTAATGTTAATGTTGCATGTTCCTCTCCAGGTCTGCTTCTTGTGCTGGTGAGTGGGTTTATAATCCAGAACAATCCAGCATTTACACTTTCAGGCTGTAAAAATCTAATTTAACATGTGAAGATGACTTTTGCTGGTGTGTGTGATTCAATAACAATCATGTAACGTTTTAATACTAAGATTGGTGAAATCACTGTAGTGTGGTTGAGTTTCTTCAAAGAAAGGAGCAGGAGGATCACTATAGTGTGAATGATTACTAAACATTCACACTATAAGCCGCAGATCTTCGGTGGGACAGACATTAATAAAGTACATTTCATTAGCGCTGATCTTTCCATCTTGGATTGTGGTGCTCCTGTGCTGTTTGTGCGGTTTCCCCTGCCCTCTCCTTTCTGGTTTCACAGCTGCTTGTCCATATCTGGACATCTCCTTCAGCTGTTCCAAACGCTCCAGCATTCTGCTCCATTTCGCTCTTCTTCAGTTGGTCCCGCTGTGGGTCTTACCCTAAAAACACGTTTCACATGCACTCCAGGCGGCTGGAGTTTCCCTGCAGCAGCAGCATGATGTATAGTATATATAGTAACCTGGCTGTGGTGGTGTTTACACAGTGAGTGGTGGTCCTCGCTCATTCATGAGTGGGCAAAACCTGACAGTCAATTTGAGTAAGATTTTAAATGGCGTCGGAATGAACCAATGAGCGACGTCTGGACGCGACGGTCTGGATCCCATTGGTCCCTTCACTAGACCAACCCTTATTTGCTAAACCAATGGATGCCGTCTTAAATTGATTGTTCACCGTTCCGACCAATCATAGGGCTAATAACGACGTGGAGGCGGGACTTCGGGCGGAGGGGTGGGGCTTTTCAGGTCATTCAGTCCCTCTCCGATTCACTCAATCGGCGTGTTTGCGGGGATTGGCGGTCGGTGTGAGGAGTCGCCGGGCGGTGGTGCTTTGAAAAACGCCTTTGTGAAGAAGAGACGCCGCTGAAAAGAAGAAGACACGACCCCCGGTGACGGAGCGCGTGAGATCACTCAACGCAGAGCGCACGAGCCGCGCGCACGAGCCAGGCTATCCGCGCGTAGCCTGCTAGCATCCCTGAAAACATCAAGGTGTACGTCGCTAGCCTCCAAGCTAATTATCCATCAGTCATCGTCCTCCAGCCTGGGCATCATTAGCTCGCCTCGTCCCGTCGATTCCCCCCCGTCTGCTCGTGCCGGCGCCGTTACGGTTCTACCGAACACCCCCGTCCCCCCATCCGGCGGTCGGAGCGGGCGTCTCAGACACCCTCGTTCAAACCCCGTCACCTCTGCCCCTTGTCCTCCACCCGAAACACTGGAAGTCCACAAGCGGCCGGAGGGCGGCGAGGGGCCGGCGAAGCTGGGGGTGGTCACGTTACCGGACTCGGGAGCCGTTACGGCAACGGACAAGCACAGCCGGGCGGATTCACCGACCGGGATGGACGGGCTGGCCGTGGAAGTTCGCGGCTCCAACGGGGCCTTCTACAAGGTAACCTGCTCGCACCGCCCGCTGGAAAGTTCTGCTAACGCGGAACCGGGTTCGTGGAGCCGGGCTCGGGCCCAGCGGGGCTCCCGTGAGTTCTGGGCGGGGACTGGTTCGGTCCGGTGAGGATGTCTGCTGGTGCTGGACAGCTAGCTGCAGCTAGCAGTCATGCTAGGCTGTCTCCCATCCTCTCGCGTGGCCTGTACTCAGACTTTTAGGGCAAAGTGGGGCGGAATTCGGGAGATTCGTGTTGGGTTTTCGCATCCGGACAGCTGCCTTTGAACGTGAAGTGATGCTACATTAAAAGCTGAATGACCTCATCAACACCCTTGTGATGAGGAAGGGAAGGTTTCTATTTCTGAGAAACCAAACCTAAACCTCCAGCTGACTGCTCATTCTATTTATTTCAATGGAAGCGGTTTCCACAGGACTGTGCTGGTCTGGACTCTCGGAACGGGTCAACTCATTGGCCCATGTGCTCGAGCTTTTCCCTTTTCACCCCCCACCCCCTGGTCCAGTGATGGTCCTAAATTTACTCATGTGCAGCTTCACCTGTTGTTCTGGTTTACTGGTGTCAGAGTGACGCTGGCATGAATGAATGTTTTCCACTTTAGTCTGTTATCTTGCAACTCTCACTTTGTACGGGACAGAACCGCTTCAGTCACATTTAAAAACTTTACAACCTTCTACTGAACGGAATTCCCTTTAATCCACTTTACAGAACAATCTAAATGCATATTAAAACTCCAGATAAATATTTATAAAGATTTATTAAACGAGCAACTGTTCACTTCAATGAGTCAATAAAGGATTTGAGTTTTACAAGACAACGAAAATCTAAAAATTCAGAAAAATTCTATTTTTATATATAGCAGGGGTGTCAAACTCACGCACTTTTAGGTTGAATAAACATTTATTGGACATTCTTAAACTTAGTTTGTAAAACATTAAAACCCTAACTTTTTAACATAATTCTGAATAGAAATGTAGAGCACTACCTACGATAATGCTAGTGTAAATGCTGTCAGCTGAATTTTGCCGCTGAAAATGCTAGTGCTGATAGCTGAAAATGCTGAAATTGCTAAAATCACCAAAGCTGATAACCAGCTAAAATTTCAGCTGAATGCCAAATTAGCTTTAAAAAAGAATAATATAAAACTTTATCCAAAACAGCTAGCATGTAGCTGAAATATTAGCTAAATTCCTAAATAGCCTAAAAAAATCTTAGTAAATGCTAAAATAGTCCAAAAAGCTAGCAAAATGATAATTTTTTCAAACTTTAAAACTAACTTTTTTAACATAATTATGAATAATAAAAAGACAGGAATATTATTAAGAATAAATCAACTTAAACCTTAAATAACTTTCAGTATTTTACTCTCCATAAAAATATATTTTGTCAAAATTATAAACGTTAGTAATCAGCGCAAGAAAAACATTGCAGGTCATCAATAAAATAAATAGAAAGAATAGAATCATGGAGGGTCGGTAGATTATGAGAGGCGGAAGAGAAAAACCTGGAGGGCCGGATGTGGCCCCCGGGCCTTGACAAGAACCGATGAAGAAAACTTGATCAGATTCGTGGTATCGTTAATTTGCATTCTAAAGAATTTAGTCAAAACAAACTGAGCATGATGTCCAGAGCAAACCCTTTTTCCTGGTTCCAGTTGCATTTGGGCTTTTTAAGCAATCTGAATTCACAACATGAATATTGAACTAGACAATATTGGTTGGAAACCTGAATAAACCTTCATGACTGAATGCCTTGAGCTGGGAGCTGAATTCCTCCTCTTGCAGGTGTGGCAAAGAGGATTTTAAAATCTTTTTCTCTCCATTTAATTTCTGAAAATATCAAATGATCTGAGATCAGTTGTACTTTCAGTGTCCTGCAGTTGCAGCCAGAGTTGCATTTATTTGTAGATTTTCATTCAAATTAAAAATAATTGTTGGATACATTTAACATAAAGATAGCATTGATTTTTCATTCATATTTAATTGGTTTGGGACTTGAAACTCCAGCAACCCTTTCTGGTATTAAAGTACAACCTTTTCTAACATGGAAATTAAGATTCTCAAAAGTTTTTGACTTTAAAATGATGAATTGGTTTCTTCTCTTGTGTAATCGGTCATCTTTCGCCACACATGTTGGTGTTTCAGTCCAACGGATCTGTCATCTGCAGCCACGTTTCACTGTGAGCTAAATGACAGTGAAAACCTGGAGGTCTTGAGAGATCTGCTGCTAAAATGTGATGATTCAAGGTGTAAATACCAGTGGAATGACAGACCAGATGTGGATCAGCCACCACACCCAGCTCATCAACGTGCACACGGGCCTGAACCCAGGCGTGTCAGGTTCAGCCCTCAGCTTTTTTAGCAGCAGTCCTGGATGGGAACGTTCACGGGGGGGATAGTAAATCCATGAACAAACCAGTGTCTTCCTGAGCTGGACCCTCCAGTGAAACCTCATTACTCACTTTCAAGAGCACCTGACCCGTCCGGCCCTTAAATGGCAACACCCCCCTGCACATGTCACACCCGCCCAGTTCTTGCTCAGCTGAGGGGCTGCTGCACGTTTATGGTTGAACATGAAGGCTTATGGCTGCAGCCGCTGTCTTTCAATGCTCTGTCCTAGTGAGTATGTATGGGTTCATAACATTTATCAATCCATTTAAGCTTAATAGATCAGTAATTGATTCATAAAAAATATAAATCGATTTATCACATAAAGCTAAGATCTGCTAGCTTGATGCTAATGTTTAAGAACATTTCCCATAGGACGGCTAATGCTAACGTTCAGTTGACTTAAACATAAGTCTTTATAAACTCAGACATGAATTTTCCAAAATATATATTTTTTAAGTAACCATTTGTGGTCTAAATCAGGGGTCCCCACACTACGGCCCGCGGGCCGGATCTGGCCCACGTTTGGACCGCCCCTCAAACACTTTCAGAGACCCATTATTTATTTATTTATTTATTTATTTTCCAATCTGTCCACATGACCGAGACCCTCATAGAACGTGACTTTTTGTTCCAGCCTACAGTGGTTCTGTCTGAACACTCCAAACCCCGTCAAACAGAACAGAACAGAGCTCTCAGTGCGATCATGCTGCTGCTTTTTGTTTTGTTTTTTTTGTAAACGGCTCACCCTGTCCTGCGTTCTGATTGGCGGGAGACCATGTCAATCAATCTTCTCCACGCCTGTGCAGAAACGTTCAGACCTTCATAAATCTGTCATTACGATCAGATCTTAGTTTTCATTCTATAATCCTGGATTTAATAATGTTCATGTTTGTCTGAGGAGAGTGAGGAAAGTGTGTAGAGAGGAGTTTAACATCTGGAATCATAAGGTTTCATCTTCTTGAGTTTATAACACAACTCCCACAATAACTGAGAGAATAGAAGTTTCACTTTAACTTTCCCCAACTGCTCATTTTTATTGATCAGGTTGGGTCCCAAATCCTCTTTTTTTCATGTATTTTTTCTTTCTTCAAATCACACGTCAGATCAATACCATTTGCTCAGAAATCATAAAAGCGCAGAGCCATGCGCTGACAGAAAACTCGAGGGAGAGTCAGAGCAAGTGTAACAACAAACTACATCAACACAAAAACAACAAAAAAATGAGTGACTCTTAAAAGAACAGAAATCTGAAAGGATTTTATTGTTATTGATGATAAGAAGACACAATTTAGAATCTGCATGAAAAGAATTTCAATCAGAACCGACTCCAGAACCAACCTGAGCAGAACCATGAGAAGAACTTTCTCCAGATCAGATCAGATACTGACAGAAGAAACCAGATCAGATTCACAAAGATCAGAGATTTGATATTTCTAAATTCCATCCTTTACCATAATTAGAAACCTTAATTTTTTTCCTTTTCATTTTGCACATTATAATCAGTATTTTGTGTTGTGGTTGTTGTTTTGTTTCGCTTTAAATATTGAACAATAAATAGTTTTTTTGCTATTATCATGTATTTTGTACATTTGATCTGGGAGGAAAATAACATCTTTAACATATTTTACACGTATAAATATATAAAAAAAATTTTACATCAGTTTTTGCATGAGTGTATGAGTTTATAGTTTAGTTAAACAACAAACGACCTAAAGATCCAGATGTTCTAAGATCTGTGTGAGGATCTGCAGATCTCCAACGTCTCTACAGAATCCTGACAGGAGAAGATTCTCTGTTTATGGAATGTTCTACATTCATTTTCTCTGGGAAGATTACAGAAAGAGATTGTTCAAATATAGTTGAGTGGAGATTTCTGGAAAAACACAGTTGTTCACATTTAGACATTAACATAATAATAATAATCTTAATTATTATTATTATGTTAATGATCAGAAGGTTTTTGTTGGAACTTCTGCTTTAGAGAATCTATGGAACACTGGATGATGTTAACAATCTCAGTTTTTCACTGATACATTTTATAGCATGTGAACTGGATCAGATTAATATGAGTATATTCAAAACATATAGTAGATTATTCATGTATTTCTTTAAAAAAGTGTATAAATGTGTAAACTCAAAATTGAATTAAATTGAAGAATCTGAATTGAATCTTCTGTGGGGATTCTAATGGCTCTAAAAGCCTTCGTGTTCCTCCAGTTTACGGTGCAGACGGAGCGTTTGGATGCTGCGTGTTTGTGTGAGACTTCCAGGCTGTCAGGATCCGTCAGTGTTTGTCCTCACTCCGCTCAGCGCTGAACTCTCAGCCAGAGAACGTGTCAGGGATGTTCGTCTGCTCTCCTCTGTTTTCCTGCTGCCGCTGCGATGTGCTGTCGTCTGCTGTCGAGGTCTGCCGTCAGCGTTTGCTCCGGTTCAATCCCTGATCTGCATTCACAGAATCCATGTGTCTCTTTTGCTTTCCTTTCAGGGTTTTATCAAAGATGTCCATGAAGATTCACTCACAATCGTTTTTGAAAACAAGTGAGTTTGTTTTCTTTCTGTTCACCTGTTAGCTCGTCAGCTCTTTTCTGCTTAAATGATGGTTGGAAACATGATGCTGGTTCTCCAGGAGAGTTTCCCGTGCTCGGGATGCAGCTGCCCGCACCCGTCCAGCCGTTTTTGAACCTCGCTCCGCCCCCTTTACTCCTGGCTCCTCCTCCTACTCTCCCTCTCTATTAACCACACCCACACCTCTGCTCCTGTAATTTGCATAGTGCAGAGTGTAGAGCAGGCACCTCCTAAAAATAGTGATCTGAAGTATGTGAGGTGGGGGGGGGCTGTGTCGACCCCCTCCTCTTCTCTTTTGACTTTTTAGGGCGTGTGGAGGTGTTGGTCTTACGGCGAAATGCAAGAAAAATAGAATTCTTTTAGATCTAAGTGACATAAATGTAGTTTTAAAAAGAATACGTTTAATTTAAACTCTACTGCTGTTTGTGCCTCTAGATAAAATGATAAAATAAGTTTGTTCATTCTTGTAGCTGTAAAAGGTCTAATCAAAATGAGTGTCATCATGTGCTTTAAATGATCTACAGTCATCTCTAGAATAAAGCCTGCAGCCCAGCAGTCTTACCTGTGACTGACTGACTGACTGACTGTTTTCTGTCGTCCTGCCCCAGCTGGCAGCCAGAGAGGCAGTTGCCCTTCAGCGATGTGCGGTTGCCTCCTCCAGCCGACTACCACAAAGAAATCGGGGAAGGTGACGAGGTGGAGGTAAGACCTGAGCTTCTCCACACTCTGATCCTTGTCTTGACACAGAACACTGTGTGTTGGCTAGAGATGTAAACATTCAGTCGAGCTGCGATTCAATTCTCTGTTTCAAAGTCACAATTTTTATTTTTTATTTTTTCTCAACATAATGAATTAAAGGTATTTTAAGGTCAAGTCTGTTTTCTTTTTGCCCCTTACATCAGACTGTCTGTTGTCCTACCAACAGAAAGGATTCAATACAAATAAACAATTATACAAAATACTGAAATGATCATAAATCCTTTCAAACTCGGTTCATGTTCTGCTCCATGTGTCGGAACGTCCCGCGCACGCTCAGAACAACCCCTGTTCAGCACTGAGCGCACACTCAGCGCAAACGACTGTTCACGCGCAGCTTACAGAGAAAACAGAGAGATAAAGAGAATTAATGTTAACACGTTATGATAAGATTCCTTAACAAGCTTTATAAACACGTTAATAAATGTTAACGTGTTTATAAGGTGTTAGTAAGACGTTTATTAGCACAACAAGCCAAATAAGGTTTATTAATATACTGAGTAAGATTCATAAACGTCTGAAGTGACGCCATATTATCAAACAAATGTATTAACTAACTATCGTTGTCAACATTATATTGAGTGATTTGCAGTACCTCATCTAAAATGAATCAAAAAGAGCACAAACGGTTGTGAAGCTGCATTGCTGTCCCGGTAAATTGATCAGAGTTACAGAACAGTTTCTGTTTTTCTAAAAAAAAATGTTGTCAAAATTAAAAAACTTGTGTTTTTTAAGACATAGTTTCTGCAGGAGTTCATTAAAATACTTTCCTCAGAGTTGTGTGGAGTCAAAAATAGGATCTTTTTTAAACATTAAACATTTTGTCTGCTCCTGATTCATAACTATTTACCCAAAGAAATGATCAGAAATGCATTAATGTTTTAATCTTATTTTTCTTACTCATATCTCCCCATCATTAGAAAAATGCTCCAAGAACACGTTAAAAACACCAGAATCATTTTTATTTCAGTGGGTCTTTAAGGGAAATGTTGTCACTGGACTTCTGATCAGATGTTTTGGACACCCAGAATGTTTTCTGCTGGAGTGACGAGGTTGTTCTTGCTGGCAGGTTTACTCCAGGGCCAACGAACAGGAGCCATGTGGGTGGTGGCTGGCGCGGGTCAGAATGATGAAGGGGGAGGTGAGTTCCCGCCCACACCAGGACATCCCTGAGGTCTCCTGGTTCTTTTTGTCAAATCTTGTGGTGCATTCAGACTGGACACATGTGTCTGTGCTTAAAGTGAGCCAGCGTTTGTTAATCTGGAATAAATATTCAGTCTGAATGCAACCAGAGGATCTCATTTTGAGTTTAGCTAGTATTTTATGCTAAAATGAGTCATTTTCCCAGTATTTTTAGGCTAGTGTGGAATCAGCTAATATTTTAGCATCATGCTAGCTGTTCTGGCATATTTAGACATTTTTTCAGTTTTTTAAGATAATCAGAAGTTTAGCAGAATTTTTAGCATTTTAGCTGTTTTGGCAAAATTAGACATTTTTCTCGTTTTTAGGACCAGGAACCGCCCTCTGACCCGTCTTATGAGGTGGTCTCTGGTCTTTTTCCACTCAGACTGAGCTCCAGTTCAATCTGAGATTCCTCAGTCTGACTAGACTCTGTACTCTGAGTGGAACAACTGAACCAAATGGCTGCTGTAAACGGGCATTATGGGATGTAAACAGAGTAGTGGAACAACGATCAGACACAAGAAGTCATTGAAAGGTGGTGGGATGAATCAGACTCATAAAACAACCTGAATGGGATGTACACTGCTTTCCACTGTTTTCCCAACAATCTGTCAGTCATAAACACTCTCAGTCTCCATGGTAACCATCTTGCAGCATGGCTCCACCGTTTCAAAGCACCTGATGTGTTGATACAATGTAAAGTTTGAATCGATGAACTATCCTGACGGGGGTTACAAAGCATAGAACTTCTATTATCCTTTGTTTTGTTGCTTTGCCCCGCCCTCGTAATTCCTGACCAATGACTGAAGAGATCTTTAGTCACATGGTTTTGTTTGAAACAGAAAGGTCCGATAGACGTCAGTTTGAATACAGACCAAATGATTTTTCCAGCCTGAATACATCCTCTATGAATTCCTACACAATCTGTTAAATTAACTTAAAGATGTTGGATGCATTTGAACATCAGGCGTAACATTTTCCAGAAGCTGAAAGAGAAGAACCTGGTGGGGGATTGATGAATCAAATCCACATCCATCCTTGTTCTTGAGTTAGTCACCTGAGGCGATCAGACAGAAGTCTGTCTGCAGCTGTTCAAGTATCAGTTCAACAGTCTGAGTCTGCTGCTGGAGCTGCAGGGTGAGGATATGAGGATATGAGCTGGAGTTCTGGAGAGCAGACCTGCAGCCATGGAGCCGGGGCGCCGCTGCAGACCTGCAGCCATGGAGCCCGGGGCGCCGCTGCAGACCTGCAGCCATGGAGCCCGGGGCGCCGCTGCAGACCTGCTGCTGTTATTTGGAGCCGAGTGATAAGAGCCAGCAGGAATGTCGAGTGTTGACTGATGACTTTAATTCAGCTCTTTGAACATGGAGGCATGGGGGAGACGTCACAGTTTTTAAATTACAATTTTACAGCCTAAAAAGGATTTTTCCCGCTGTGTTTCAGCTCCTCATGAGTCTCTCTTGTTGCTTTCAGTTCTACGTAATCGAATATGCGGCGTGCGACGCCACGTACAACGAGATCGTCACGTCGGAGCGGATCAGACCCCTAAACCCCAACACCCCGTCCTCTAGAAACTCGTTCTACAAAGTCCCCATCCCCGTCCCAGAAGACCTGCGGGACATGTGAGTCTGCCTCCTGTTCCATGTTTGCATTGAAACATTTCTAAATGAAGAACGTCCTTCTCGTTCTGACAGCTGTGCAAACGACAACGTTCACAAAGACTTCAGGAAAGCTATCGGGGCAAACTGCATCTTCTACAGCGCACAAACGCACGAGCTCATCGTGTTGGTGAGTCCTGCAGACGCTCTCTCGCCTGTCCTCTCTCGTCCGTTCCTCTGCCAAATCCCCGCCGTCGTTTTCCTCCACAGTCGACGAACGAGACGACGGTGAAGCGGGCGACTCTGCTGAGCGACATGCATTTCCGTAGCATCCGTACCAAGCTCATCTTAATGTCCCGTAACGAAGAAGCCACCAAACACCTGGAGGTAATGACCTGTTCAGCGTGGCGTCGGGACAGTTGACCTGGCTGCACGCCGGACTTTACAAGCGGCGTGTGCCATCCTGTTTCAGACGAGTAAACAGTTAGCAGCTGCATACCAAGAAGAGGTGAGAGTCCGGGAGGACCTGATGGGGCTGGCCATTGGCTCTCACGGTGCCAACATCCAACAAGCGAGGAAAGTCCCTGGAGTCACAGCCATCGAGCTGGAGGAGGAGAGCTGCACATTCAGGATCTATGGAGAGGTATGAACACGTGGTGAATGTGCATCCGTCCCGACGAGTAGCATCATTGTGTCTGCTGTTCCACAGACCCCTGAGGCGGTCAAACAGGCCCGAGAGTATCTAGAGTTCAAGGAAGACTACTTCCAGGTGCCCAGGAGTCTCGTAGGTGGGTCAGCAGCAGCAGGTCGGTCATGTTTGCTCGCGGATGCGCCGGGTCGTGACGCCTCTTTCTGCTGCACAGGCAAAGTCATTGGAAAGAATGGCAAAGTCATCCAGGAAATCGTTGACAAGTCTGGCGTTGTCCGAGTCCGGATCGAGGGAGACAACGACAAAAAACTTCCCCGGGAGGAGGTAGGCAGGCAGGGGGCCGGCAGAGACGACACTGCCGGCAGCAAAGAGGTGAATGCACTGTCCGACCGCCCCCGTCCCCTCGTGATCGCTCGCCCCGCTCTCCACTCATAAAGCTCAAGTGTTTTTGTGCCGTCTGCTTTGATCCCGCCACATTCTGCTGCCAACCAAACATTTTGCTGCCTCTGCTGCGTTTCTGCTTCACGGAAGTCTCTTCTCTCTGCTTCATCAGGGGATGGTGCCCTTTGTGTTTGTGGGAACCAAGGAAAACATCAGCAACGCCCAGGCTCTGCTGGAGTACCACGTCTCCTACCTTCAGGTTCGTACTCTTTCCACCAGAAGAGGGCGCCACTGTCATCGCTTTAGACCTATTTACATGCAAGACGGCGCCAGAAACAATCTGTAGCCGGAAGCGGAAATTTCACAACTTTAGAAAGTCTTTTAAAAAATCAAATTTTAAAAACTTTTCAAAACAATCAGTTTTTAAGCTTTTAAATGTATGAAAGATGAGCTTCAAATGGGACAGAGAATGTTCATCATTTAATTCATTCAAGTCAATATTTACAAGTGTTCAAATCTGTATAACTAAACATGTTTACCTCCGTAGAGAAAGCCGGCGGCAAAATGTTGTTTTTTCTCTGTGATCATGTAAACACAGTATTTCAAAGGGAAAAAAGGTTGAAAGGAACTCTTGCCAATAATTTTGGGTCCAATTTAGCTTTTTTTTTTTTTTTGTGCCAGCTCCGGCAGGGGGAGGGACTTCCATCTATTTTCGAGCACCATGTTTTTTCTCTGTGGCCAGATTCTCTTGAAATTGACCCAAATTTCTACACCACACCAGGGGTACCCAGACGTTTTCATGAGAGGGCCACATAACAGTTTCTTCTCTGATGTGGGGTCGGTTTTTAACAGAAAAAGTGTAACAATCACAGTCTGAACATTTACAGTTTTCCAGAAAGCCACACATACCCAGATTTATTATAATTCATTTCTATAATCGTCACAAATAAATAATATCAAAACATTTTCAAAATCAAACCAGTAACTTCTGTTCTCTCCTGTCACATTTCAGACTGCAGAGGGTTGAATTAAATGTCCCCTTCTATGTGGCCAGATTCAGAAAAAAAAACAAATTGTCCGTATCTGATAGTGTTTGGGGGGCCGGACCAAATGTGGAGGAGGGCCGGATCTGGCCCGCGGGCCGTAGTTTGCACTAAAGTGAAGCAAAGTTCCACACGGGTCCTGCCAACTGTGGAAGCTGCTGAGAGGGCCTCGTTTTGCCCTTACCTCATGTGGTTTTATTAATAGCCCCCCTCTGGGGGTGGGGTGAAGGGTACACCAGAGTATAGATTACCAGCTATCTGGACCCGTTAAAAATAACATCTAGCCCCCCCCTCCCTGCCTCTCTTCCTTCACACCTCCCCTGAGCGTCAGCTGTCATTGGTGGAGTCAGCTGTCATGAGGTGAAGCTAGACTCCCCCCACTGCCGCTATAAAACCCTGCTGCTCACTTCACTCATCTCCACACATGTCAAACCGCAAAGTCTGAGGTTAACATACTGGAACTATTTAACACAATCAATGTAATTCCAGCAGATTTTAAAGGAGATAAGCGGCTCGCCGAGCCGCTTTTCTCCTTTACAATCTGCTGGAATTACATTGATCATTGAGAAGTTACAGTAAATCACAGAACAAATAGTGTTAAGAGCTGCTGCAGCTCACTGATCATGTCTGAACTTGAGTCTTTACTGACACCCGGTGGTAGAAAGCTGAATTGCACCTGCTGATCCGTGCAGGATCTTACAGCCTTTTTGATGCGATTCTCCTGCTCCTTTTTTGGTCATTCCTGCTTGTACTTTTGATACTCATGAACTTTATAGTTTTTATAATACTAAGCAAAATGTGTGCCATAGGAAATGAATGAGAAATTGCTCAAATCCCTAAAAACTTTGTGCAATTTAAAATTTTCAGCAACTTTTGGGTTGTTTAGAGTTTAGATTTTATTTTAGCAACATGCTTGAGATTTTTTCTAGTTTTTTTTTTTTTTGGCTCATTTGGAGTTTGGTAATATTTTAGCATTATGCTAGCTGTTTTTGGCAAAATTACACATTTTTCTTGTTTTTATGCAAATTTGGCTAATAGTTTAGCCAGCTTTCAGCTTCAGCATTTTCAGTTTTCACCTCTAGCATCTCCAGTAGCCACGTATAGCTCACAGCATTCCTGCTAGCGTCGTGGCAGCTCATGTCATGTATGGAGTCGTCTTCAGTTGTTGCCCGTTGTCCCGCAGGAGGTGGAGCAGCTGCGCCTCGAGCGCCTCCAAATTGATGAGCAGCTCCGTCAGATTGGAGTCGGGTACCGCGCCGCTCCCGGCCGAAGTGGTGGCCCGGGACCCGATCGCGAAAAGGGCTACCTAACAGATGAGAGCAGCAACTCCCTCCACGCTCCCCGCACGTACGGGGGCCGCGGTCGCGGTCGCAGAGCCTCCAACTCCCAGTATTCTGGATATGGTGAGAACCCCTTGATGCCGCCGCTGGCTGCTGTTTTTGTTTGTGGCAAACGCTGATACCATTCTGGACTTCATATCTGCAGGCACCAACTCTGAACTGTCTAACGCTTCCGAGCCCGAGGACGCCGCCGAGCGAGAGCAGAGGCCCCGAGGGTTAGGCGGCGACGAGAGAGGCTCCCGGCGGGGCGGCAGGGGCCGGGGCACCACCTCAGGACGAGGGCGAGGGGGGCCGGTGTCGAAGCCTTCCAGCACCATCAGCTCAGGTAGTCCCACCAACGATTAGGAGCTTCTGAAAGAACTTCATACAAGATTCAGTGTTGACAGCACGATGTGCTGAAGATCCAGTCATGAGATGTCTTGGCGTCTGCAGTGCTGAGGGACCCGGACAGTAACCCCTACTCTCTGCTGGAGGGGGAGGGAGAGCTGGCAGACACGGACATCGGCGACGGCACTGGAGGAGACCGCCGCAGACGATCACGGCGCCGCCGCAACGACCAGGAGCCCAGCGTGATGGACGCCGCCACGGAGTCTGACGGCCAGGCGGGCCCCAGTGAGAACGGGCTGGGTGAGGGCGCCGGCCGCCGCTCTCTCCGATCCATTTCTGTAATCCATCTGAAACTGCATCTTTTCTGATTCTGCTAGACGAGGAAGCTCGACCTCAGCGTCGCAACCGAAGCCGCCGGCGCCGAAACCGAGGCGGCCGCCCAGAGGGAGGGTCCAGCAGTCGTGACAGGCAGCCGGGGGAAAGCGGTGAGTCCCAGAGCGTCGGAGGCTGTTGATCCCCGGGTTTCTGTGACTAACAGCTCTGATTGATCCCAGTGACTGTTGCTGACTACATATCCCGACCCGAGTCGCAGAGCCGGCAGAATCTCCCCCAGAAGGAAAACCACGCGGAGCCCAAGGTACGTGCTGGACTCCCGCTCCATTCCAGTTTCATATACAGACCTGCAGGGTGCTGATCGCCCCCCCACCATGTTTCTCCTCAGGAAAACGGCACTAGTGCCAAAAAGGACGAGCCGACGCCCTCCAAGCGCTCCCCCAGCAAAGGCGTGAGCTCCGCCAGCGAAAACCTGACTCTGGTCAACGGGGTCTCATAAAGAGATGGCGCCGGACCCTCACCAACCCAAGTCTAGAGCAAGACTCCACGGCAAACTCTGTCCCTGCTTGCATTAACTTAAACCTTTAACAGATGAGTAATGAGTACATGACAAAATACCCGAGTTCATACTATGACAGTGAAAAAGTTCAAAAAAAAAGAAGCGACAAACGCATCTACTAAAAAACACAAGAAAATGGTGTATGCTATTCTATCTATCAGTACTTAGTGCTTATTTAAAACACAACTAGCTTGCCAAAAAAGAGCTGGTGGAAACGACTTGATTTCTAAAATACTGAAACACAAACGGGACAAGACACTATTTCTTTTTTCCTTTCTTTTTCAAAAGGTTGTGTGTAATTGTGTCCTTTTTTTGTTTATTGCGTTCATTGTTGATCACTGGTTTAGAGTCGGTGGTTGCTCTCAGCCAAAACGGAGGCGTGCTGGTGTTGAGATACCGACACCGAGAGAGGTTTGGGTCGTCAGCAAAGCTCAGTGGAAGTTCAAACGCTGAACCTCGCAGTGAAGATGGACCGGTTGCGATTTTGACAAATATTGTGCCTTGAATTTGAAAAACTAAAATAAAAACCGGAGTTTTTCCTTTAAGGTTGCTTTTGTTTTACGAGAGGAAGAAAGGTGAGAGAGGTACTAGTAATTTTATCTTTTTTTTCTTCCTTTTTTTGGCTTGAAGGAAGGAAAAAAACCTTTCCGTCAAAAGAAAAAAAAAAACAAACAAAAAAAAGGATCCAGAAAGACAGATTGGCTGGCCAACGTGAGGAAAACAGAAGTCTGGTGCCAAACGTGAAATTCAGGGCGCTCGTCCTCGCTCCGTGTGGAGTGGACAGCCTTCGGGTCAGTGTAGCGTGAGGAGACGTACCTGCGTCCGGGCACCTTTAAGACGTTTTGCTACCACAAAACCAACATGGGAGGGGCGATGCAGCAACGCAGCGAAGGCGGACGTGCTGTGGCTTCAAGCCCGATTTTGGTCTTTCAAGGGTCCAGGGCTGCACCTGTAAAGCCTTGTAAACGGGACGGGCTCAGGCCACGCCGACGGCAGACTTGAAATCTAGATTTAGACTTACAACAACTAAACCGCGCGTCCTCCTCTGTGTCAGAGGGGGGGGCAGCGGCTCAAGCTTCCAGCCACACTAGTGTCTTGATCAACCACTGCAGCGCGCAGCTCCAAACACAGAACCAACTCTGCTGTCGGGGGTGCTGCTTGCGGGGAGGGCCTGCAGACTGTGGGAGTGGAAGAGCTTCAAATGAACTGAGAGCCACATGACACACAGGTACACAAACCAGGCATACGCAACAGACGCGCTAGTCGACACTGTACGGGACGGGAGGAGCGAGCCCCAGCGGGGGGTCTGTCCAGTACCTGGCAGAGAGTAAGAGACGGACTGGTGGCTCTCTGCTCATGTTGTTACTGTTGTCTTGGTTACCGCTCTCAATATATTTTTGTTGCTATTTCCACATCTTTAGTAAATATGAAATAAAACATTGAAGTGAAATCAACCTCTTCTGTGGAGATGAACATTGATTTCTCGGTCTCGTGAGTTTGCGGTCTATTTTTCTAACTTGCATGGCATTTAGTGACTGACTGGTAGATGGTGCCTGTCCTGTGCATGACGAAAGGGTGTTATTAATCTGACTTGCAAAGCCATCGTTTCATTCACTAGAATTGCTGCTAATGTACACACTGAATGTCCAACTAACGTAGAGCCTCTGCCTTCTGGAGGGGACGACTTTATTCGTGACTGAATCCACGTGTTCGCCCTGAACATCCATCTGTCTGTCAGCAGGCGGGTCCTCGACGGACCCTCGGAATAGAGCTTTCTGGAGCCTGACAGTATTCAAATATGACGAGTGTTCACATGACCAAAGGTTTTGAGAAGTGGATGTGTGGGAGAACGGTTGAACCAGGATCACCCGATGCTGCTGCAGTTGTACATTGTTGCTCATCTGTGTTGTTTCTACAGAATAAACGAGCACTGGAGTATTTGTACCTTGGTTCAGTTGCATGTGTGTGAGTGGAGAACGGCATCGTACGCTCGTGTTTGCCTTTATACCTCGTTGTGTGAGCACTGTACTCCCTCATGTGTCTGTATCCCTGTGTGTGCTGTTGTGTGTGTGTGTGTGTTTGTATGGATGCTGGTTGTACAGATGACTCCTCACTATGTCAGATTTTTGTCTCTGGTTTTCTCACTCATGTTCTGATGGCAATAAAGAACTTTTCATTGTTTGGTATACATATTTTGCAGCTTTTCGTTCTTTAAAACGCGTTCATTAAGACTTGTCACATTCATTTAGTGATCGTTAAGTAATACTAGGAATTGCAGTGGCCTCATGGTAGAGTGTCCGGCGTGAAACTAGAGAGTTCAAGTCCCAGCCAAATCATACTAAAAACTCTAGAAATGGGACCCAGTGACACCCAACATTAAGTGGTTGGATTGGGGGGGGGTAAACCAGTGATCCCCAAACCTTTTCTTGTGAGGGCCGCTCAGTCTGCGATTGATGCTAACAGAAAACGCTGCTAGCAAAACACCATTTTGCTAGCAGTGTTAGCAAACAATCTCAAAGCCAGATTGGGGGGAATCATGCGTCTCAGGCCAAATGTGGAGGTGATCTGGATCGTTTGGGGACCCCTGCATTAAACCACCAAAAGGTTCCTGAGCGCTGCTGAGTCTGCAGCTCACCGCTCCCCCAGGGGACGGGTCAAACACGGGGAACAAATTCCACACATCTAGGTGTGAAAATAATGGGACTTAAACTCGTGGATGTTGTAAACTGTTTGTTTCACTTCACAGGTTTTCAGGATCTCATTTAGTGTTTTCCTCATAATGGTCAGTGTGTTTTAACTATGATTACTAACAAAACAAAAACACTTCTAAAATACAACCTTTTTCAATGTGACATGTCATGGGTCTACCATGTGACCTGGTCAATGCAGCAACGGTCTATGTCCTGAACACTGATGAGTGTCTGGCCACAGAAATGATGGTCGTCGGTGTTGATGGAGAAGGTGAGGTGAGAATTTGCTGAGGTCAAGATGGTCATTAAGGTTCGTCAGAACAGGACATGTTCTTGTGCCATTTTACTGATGAAGGATGTAAAAAAGATCAAAACTGCATTTCTGAGTACCGATATGTCTTTATTCAAGTCTTTGTAAATCAAGACCAGATGAAAAAATTCACTTTGAAAAAGATTGCATTTGTGCAGTACAAAATACACCAGCGAGAATCAAGCTCCCTGCTCTGCTCTGTTCTCACAAATGGATCCATGAACATCTTGGTTTTCATCATCAGAGCTGGAATCTGGATCTAAACTGAAAGACAGCTCTGAGATTGCTCGCCATTTTTGTTATACTGCTAATGTTTAGTTTGGAGTTGTGAGGGGCTGTAAGCTAGCAGGAGAGAGTTTAAACCAGGGCTGTCCAAATCCAGGCCTCGAGGGCCGGCCTCCTGCTGCTTTTCCAGGAACTCTGATACTGCTGATAACCTGGATCAGGTGTGGATCAAACCAATACGGTTTGATTGGAAAACATGCAGGATACCGATCCTTAAGGCCTGGATTTGGACACCCCTGGTGTAAACAAAGGGATGATAGGAAATGAAGGAGGCTTACTCCATGCCAACAACTCGGGTGAATTTCTAAACTATTTTCTACAAAACTACAGGTTTTCTTGATTTTTGTCTAAAAATTGCATAATTAAGACCACTAGAAACACTTTTAAAATGAGGGACTAATGCAGGCCTGAAGGTTGGTTATCCAGCTGTGAGGTTTTTTTTTAGCTTTATTTAAAACTGAGTTACATGAAACTGCAATGTCATTAGCAAAATTACAAATAACAATTACCCAACACAACATATAGGACGTATATAAAACATAATTGTACATATAAACATAAAAAAATGAATAAATAAAAAAATAAATAACTTTTCTTTAGGGGTTTTTATTAAGTTTACATTGCTTAATAAAATTAAGTAATTTCAATCCATTTTCTTTTTCATATGACTGAGCTCTTTGTGAAAAATATTAAAAAGTGTTTCTGGTCTTCAAAAATGTATTTTTGTGAATAAAAAAGACTTTGCTTTCAGGACATTAATGACTATATTTTCTGGTCTATTAGATATCACTATCCCAAATTAAAGATTGTTTACATCTAAATCAGGGGTGGGCAAACTTTTTGATTTGTGGGCCAGAAAGGGTTCTAAAATTTGGCATAAGGTCCGGACAAGGAGCAGATGGAAGGAGAGATTTGGTAATGAACCTCAAACTAAAAAGATAACATGGAATTTAGATAAAAACATGCTTTAATTTGGATTAAAATTCGCATATATTCATTTAAAAACAGAACATTTGGGAATTTTGATTTATTTTAATTTCTAAATTTTGATTTTTGTTCTCTTTTTGGTGATCCAATGGGTTGATGTTCTTCAGAGGAAAATGGGAACTCAAAGAAATCCGAAAAATCACTTTCTTACTCAGAAAAACGCACACGAACGAAAAAATTAGGATGTTTGATTCAATGTATTATAATTTGGAGGGCCAGATTAAGTAGTTTAAGGGGCCACATGTGGCCCCCGGGCCGTAGTTTGCCCACCCCTGATTTAGATGAATAGGAGCTGCACTCTTGGAAGAACAACAACAACAAAACTCTTCCCAAAATGTATTTATAACTCCACAGTAAAGAATCAACGATCCACAGTCTCTGTTTTCGCTTCTGTTCCAACTGTCCCTGAAAGCAGCACGGTTCACTGTAAGCGCCAAAAACGTGGCAGTCTGCGTTATGACGTCAGCTGTGCGACAAAACACAGCAACCTATGACCTGCGACCTGCCTTCTGTGAAGCCAAAACAAGCGATGAGACCCTTTGACAAAAAAATAGGGAAAATGACATCAAAGGGGGCTCTGTGGTCCAGAGTGGAAGTGGAGTTTCTGCTGGAGATTTGGGCCGACGACACAATTCAAGACGAGCTCGACAAAACTCACAAAAACTCCAAGATTTACTCCAAAATCCGCGACGTGCTGAATTCTCGCGGATTCAACAGAACCACCGAACAGTGTCGCGACAAAATAAAGAAGATGCGCTGTCAGTATCTGAAAATCCGAGATGCCCTGAGGAGGTCGGGGAGCTCTCTGGACGAGAAAGACAAGATCTTCTGGTTCGACGCGGTCGATAAGATCCTGGGTCAGAAACCCTGCAGTGAGGCGGTCCTGTTCGAGCCGCAGGAGTCCAGAACACACCCGGTTCTGGCCGCTGTCACTGCCAGCACGCTGAGCGGTGAGTGAGCGCTCCTTCCACCAGACACGCGCACGCCTCCACTGGCTGGAACTGCACGTGCATTACAGCCAAGGCCCGGGGGCCGGAGCTGGCCCGCCCCATAATTATACAGATGTTGTGCCAAGCTACGTTTCCTCCGCCAGATTTTGTTTCCCCGCTATCTGGCATCGTTGATTTTGTTTGTAAGACTCATATTTTGTCAGCAGAATGTGGATGAATACTTATTCTGGGGCTTTGGGGAGTTTATTGACGTATTTGTAATTTTCCTCACGTGTTCTACATAAAACAACAACAGCTTTTTATGTGTATTAAAAAAAAGGAGACCTTTGTTTGGAGAATTAAGGACAAGAAACACAATTTATGAAAGTCTTTATTATGGAAGCATGTCACAAGGAACAATTAATAAATAGTTTCTGCTGTTACAGCACATTTTTGGGGGCATAGGTTCTGGTGAGCTGGATCTGCAGTAGGCCTGCCAACATAAGTCGACTGATCAACTGTTAAACGAGCTGACGACTAGTTTAATAGTTGATTAGTCGTTACTCTATCAATAGGTCTGCAACCTGAGGCTCCAGAGCCGCTTGTGGCTCTTTTACCCCATCACTGTGGCTCTCTGGTTAAAGAAAAGTAAAATAATAGTAATTTTTAAAAGTAAGGGTTTCTAACTTAGCATTAATTGAATTTATTTTAGTTAAGTTTATGGCTGAGGTGAACCTAGAAGATGAACTATGTGAAGGTTTTTATAAATCCCTGCCGACATCATTAGGCCTCGTTTGCTGTGCATTCCCTCCAGAATACACAAATACTGTGGTAAAAAGTCTGATTTTTTCTGATTTTATGACTTTAAAGTACATTTAATCTTATGCTACATATCAATGGTTAGTAGCGATTCAGTGGGGAAAGGCTAAAATATATAGATTTGTGTATTCTTCATATAGGTTTTCTACTGTATCATTAACCAATCATGTTTCATGTTTGTGCTCCAGTTAACAGCGGTAGTAAGTAGGAAAAAGGATGACAGCTCACCAAAATAAACCTAAAATATAACAAGAGAAAATGTCATTTCTGTCTCGTGTTGTTTAGGAATGCATTTACTTCACTTAATTGTTGCTGTTTGGGACAGAAAATATTTTATTAGGAAAGAAAGCAAGTCAAATGAGCTTGTGTCAAAAGTAAAAAAGCGACTTTGAGAAAATTCTAATTTATCTCAAAATGTATGTATTTATTCAAGCCCAAAAATAATAAAACTCATATTTATTATTAAAAAGTTGACAATGTAATGCAGCAAATTTGTATCAAATTTTCCCTAAAAGGGTAAAAAAAAAGCTTTGTGGCTCCTATTAGGTTTTGATCGGTACCAAACAGGTCCAAATGGTTCTTTTACTGGCAAAGGTTGCAAAGTGTTGTAAAGTTGAAAGTTATAATAGCATTCTGCTAACTTTTTTGACTATTTTGGTTTTTAGGGTATTTTGGAGTTTGAATTGAATTGAATTGAACATTATTCATATCACAAAGGGATAAATTCATCTGTCATGGCACCCATACATCTACAAAAACATTTGCAGACATATTCATATTATATTGTTTAGCTAATATTTGAACTACATGCTAGCTGTTTTGTCTAATTTAGGATTTTTAAATTTTTTACTTTTAACCAACTACAAACTAGATGTATAGCATTACCTGCAATAATGCTAGTGTGAAGTCTGAAGATGCTGAAGCTGTTGGCTGATCTGATAGCCAACTAAAATATTAGTTAAATGCCAAATTAGCCTGAAAATCTGACAAAAGTCTAAGTTGGCCAAAACAGCTAGCATGCAGTTGAAATATTAGCTAAACTTTAAAATAGTCTAAAAAGCAAAAAAAAACAAAAAAAGGCCTAAATTAACCAAAATAGCTAGCATTTAGCTGAAATATTAGCTAAACTCCAAAATACCCTAAAAAACCTTAATAAATGCCAAAATAATCAAAAAAGCTAGCAGAATGTCATATTTCAAACTTAACTACACTGTGACTCAATTTAGTATTAAGTAACGACTAATTGAGTATTAAATTAGTCGTTGACTGTTTTAATCGTCGACCAATCCTAGCAGCTCTACCCTGCAGTGTAGCTACTTTGTATTAGCCAGGATAACGCCGGCGTGTGGATGATCTTTCTTCTTCTGTTTGAACAGCTACATCCTCCGTGTCGGATGCGTCGCTCCCCGTGGACCAGCCCAGTCAGGACACGTTTGATGACTGCATGGACGTAAAGCCCCCCACGCTGAGCAGGAAGAAGAAGCGAAAGACGAGGCTGGAGGCGAGCGATGTGATGGGCGTGTTCATAGAGAGACAGCAGCAGCAGCACGAGGAGTTCATGCGCATGGAGGAGCTGCGGCACGAGCAGGAAATACAGATGCTGAAAGACTGGATGAAGGCCAGCATGGAGGCAGAGGAGCGGCGCCTGGAAATGCAAAGGCAGACCAATCACATGTTTGAGAGGATGATGAACAGACTGTTGGACTCCATGGTGCCCCCTCCCAGCCAAAGAATGTCTCGAGCTCAGCAGACATCCCCCATGTAGACCCTCCCATGACTTTATCTTATCTGTCAGACTGTAGCATCAAACTAACATCCGTTTTAGCTCCAATACTTGATCTTTTTTAAATTTGCCAAATGTCCACTTGTTTCTAAAGATACCTTTAAATAACTTAACCGATTATCTGATCACCTGTTGATGCATCAAAACAGCTGAATGACGTTTTGATTGATACTAAATAAACTCTAATTTTTCTCAGTGTATTTCCAAAACAAACACCTGAAAGTATTTTCTACGTCACAAATATAATCTTTTTCAAACATTTTTTCCATGTCCTCCCAATTCATTTGAATAAAGAAATACTCAAACGTAGTTTTATGTTTTGTTGTATGTCCTCCATCAGAAAAAAGGCTTTAAGAACAATAATTTCACCAGAGTGAGTCTTTAAACCAGGGGTCCACAAACTACGGCCCGCGGGCCGGATCAGGCCCGCCTCCACTATCAGAAACGCCAATGGAGAACCACATGGAACGTGACTTTTCATTCCACCCTTCTGCAGTCTGAACTATGACTGGGAGGATCGAGTATTTAGTAGTCGAGTATTTAGTCATTCACTTTTTCTTTCTTCTTATTTCTCTTCCGTACGTTTTTTTTGGACGTCCGTAGCCCTTCAGGTCTTTCAGATGTTAAAATATTCAATTTTTTTTTTTTGGACTGTTTTGGCTGTTACTGAGGATTTCTAGGCTCTTTTGGGGGTTTAGCTAACATTTTAGCCGCAGTCGAGCAGGCTTTTTTTCTGTTTTTTAGGCTAATTTGGAGCTTAGCTAATACTTTAGCTTTAGCTAGCAGTTTTGACTAAATTAGACATTTTATCTGTTTTTTTGTGTGAGTATTATGACGTGGGTACTAAACAATTGACAAATGGAAAATACGAAGAATTGACCAGTTAAGTGGAATGTTCTTGTAGCATTTTTCCGATGATGGAGGACATGCAGAAAGAAAATTAAGATTAAAACCGGATTTCTAGGTATCTTTATTCAAGTGGTGATTCAGGAGAAGATGAGAAAATGCAGCTGAAAAAAGATTGAAAGTGTGATGTACCAGTAGGGCTGGGAATCACTGGGTGCCTCACGATAAGATGCGAAACACAATACATATATTATATATTAGATATCGATGATATCATTACACTGCAATTGGTAAAAATCATATCTCAAAATACATAGAACAACACATTTTTTAAATGAGAATGTATATCCATTTATTTTTGAGCTTGAACATAATAAAAATGAACAACTTGTGTCTTATTTTGTGACACAAATAATAGACATTTTTGTGCAAAATTGCTGAAGTCAGTAACACTATGTCTTTGACAAGCACTTACACAAGCCAAGAAAGCCGGTCTTTGCAACGTGCGCCTCCTATCTACCGCCAACGGTACGTCTCACCAAAGGATGAGAAATATAACATTTTAAAGCCTCTTCAAACCAAAATAAAAGATCAATACTTGGTGAAAATCCATCGAGAATCAATCGCAGGACTATATATCTCAATATATAACAATATCAATATTTTTGCACACTTCAAGTTACTACAGAATGATCTCCCTGGTAAATTCTGATAAATCCACTCAGACTAATGAACGTCTACCTTCATGAACGTCTTTGTTTTCTTCATCTGAGCTGGAATCTGGATCAGAACTGTATAGCTCTGATAATGATCCACATTTTTGTTACAACGCTAATATAAGATAGGACTTATGAAGGGCTGTAAGCTAGTGGGAGAGAATGTAAACAAATGGATGATGGGAAGTAGAGGGGGGCTTACTCCACACTAACAATCTTACAACTCAGAGGTGCATTTCTGATTAACTATGTCTTAGAAAACAGCAAAGATTTGTGATTTGGCCGATAATTATTGCATAATCAAAATGCTAAAAAAAATTCGAAACAATTCCAAAAAAAAAGGTATGACTTAAAACTAGTTATGTTTTTGTGGTTTAGATTAAAGAATAACAGATTTATTAGACAATAACTACATGTACAAACAAAAACTCTCATGAGGAACAAAAGATTAGGAATATGAGGTTTTTGTATCAGACAAAACAGTTGTGTGTGGATGATGTTTACCAAACACAAATAATAATGTAATAAACACTTTTGAAGTTAGACAAGTGCAGCTGAAGCTGAATTATAGAGAAAATAGTATTCCCATTTCTGAGTGCGTAATTCTTGATTTGTGTATAACTTTGGATTTGTGTGTGTGTACTTGTTGATTTGTAACTTGTATAATACTCTACAGGAAGCCTCCGGTTCTGGAAAACAATTTTTTTTTTTTTTAAAGGGATGATACGTGCTTTAAAAACACTTATTTAAAATGTTTTATATTCATTATGATGTGAAAACAGTCTCACGTCAGATTTTTGTGTAACTGAGGTTTTGTGTGTGCGTAACAAACGATTTTGTGTCATTTTTATAGATAGTGTAATTAGTTTTAAGTTGCTGTCATTTTAATTTGTGCAGATGTAAATTTTATTTTTTTATTTAATAATTTTTGTAATTATACCCATAATGTATAGTATAAGTTACAAATCAAGAACACGCATGCAGAAATCCAAAATTATGAACACACAAAACAAGAATTGTGCACAAATCAATAATTACGCACACACAAATTAAGAATTATGAACACACAAATCAAGAATTACACAAACACAAATAGGAATGATAACATTTTTTCTTTTACACTCATTAATCAAAGCCAGTTGAATCCAGGGGATGGAGAGAGAGAGAACAAAGTTTGGACGATAGGACAGAAAATAGATAGAAATGGATCCATGTATCATTATCTAACTTCCTATTAAACAGTTCAATAGACCGTAAACTTGTTTATCTATGTTCTATGAACACAATCATCTTGGGTGATGGGTTGTACTGTGTAAGAGAACTAACAAAGACTGTGAAGAATCACAGATCCCTCTGAAGGCCTGGCAGTGAAATCAGCAGCAGGGTTCGTTATTCCAGAAGTGGGATACTACTGATAATAATGTAGGACTCTTCACTCAGATTCCAGTTAATTTGGCCAGTATACATCATGCTCGTTCAGACAGCAAACCTGATAAACTGGTTGACATACATCAGACTTTATACAGGAAAGAATGAGGGATTCTGTTGTAAATCTTTAGTTGGTGGCGAGCAGGACTAAAATGTCATTAATGGATGAAACTGAAAAAAAAAACAATAAAAATGTCACTGATTTATGCATTTTATTGTTCAGTAAAGGAGAAATTAAAAGCCTGAAAGTGATGAGAGGGCTGCAAACACAATGGAAAGAAAAAAATGAGACTTTCATAAGACAAATAGGAAGTAAGAGAATTATTTACACAAAATTCAAACTGTTCTGTGTTAAACACATTCAATAGCTAATAGTTGTATTTTGTTGTATGACTTTCTCAGACATTTTTGCAGGAAGACACCATTAATAAAGAGATTTATATATATATATATATATAAACAAAGACTTGTTGCTAATCTACGTAAAAATACTGAATTTGCGTACTTTTTTATTCATTTTCTATGGGGAATATTTTGCTAAATATTTAAAAAACAATCAAGTTTATGAACATAAAAAATATAAGCAGTAATGTTCTGAACGAGCTGAACGTTTTGATGCCAAGATTGATGAAATTGCTGAAACTGTGATTGAGTTGATTGAAAAACTTGCAAAAAGAAGCAGGAGAATGAATACAGTGTAAATGCTTTCTAAGCATTCGCACAATAAGTAGGAAAAATGCACTAGATTGAATACAATGATAAATTATCATTTGGATTTTTTAGATTTTGAAGGTACTGACATAAAAGATTCAAATTGTTTCTGGAAAAACAAAAATAGGAAAAACAAAACATTTGTAAATGAAAAAAATCCCTAAAATTAAAAACTCTTAAACAAAAATGATATTCTTTATTATTTATAATTACAACCAAATTGAATATTAATATAGTTAAATGAAGGATTTTTATTTACTGAGCAATAGTAGTCACGCGGCTATCCCCCCTCCCAACAGTAGGGGGCGGACGTAGACGTACTCCGCTGGATGCTACTCGCCTATGAAACCAGAAGAAGCCGCCGCCTCCGTCAGCCTATCCGAGTACCCATTTACCTCGATTAGCGCCGCTCTCAAAAACAGTGAGTATATTTGAAGTTGTTGTTCGCGATTTCACAACTTTATTAATACTTGTCTACACTTCTTTATATTTCTATCCACCGTTTATATCGTCTCATAATTCCTAACCTTTATCCAGCTAACTTTAGCGCGCTAACATTAGCATGTCAGCTAGCACTCAGTGCTACTCAAGGCGATAAACTTTCAACTGTCCTATAAGTTTTACCACGAAGATACGCGAATGTTTCAAAGTAAAATGTAGGTTTTTAAAACTGTCGATCGTACTTGGAAACATCGTTCCGAACCGTGCTGTCCCTTTAAACGTCAACGAGTTCCGTAGCGAGTACTTTCTGTTTTGCTCTCACCTTTGCAGAGAAGTAGCAGGAATGGTGAAGATTTTCATCGGCAATCTTTCTCCTGAGACCGAGAAGGATGAGATCGATGCTCTCTTCAGCCAGTACGGGACTGTCACGGAGTGTGCCAAGTACAAGAACTATGCCTTCGTCCACATGGATGACCGGAAGTGTGCCACCAAAGCCATCCGCGAGCTCCACCTCCACAGGGTGGGCGGCAGGGCCATTAACGTGGAGCTCAGCAAAGGGAAGAACCCCCAGGGGGCTTTGAAGCTCCACGTGGCCAACGTGGAGAGGGGCTTTGACAGTGAGCTGCGGGAGCTGTTCGAGGAGTACGGCACAGTCACGGAGTGCGCCATCATCAAGAACTTTGCCTTTGTTCACATGTCCAACCATGACGAGGCCATGGACGCCCTCCAGGGCCTGGATGACACGGATTTTAAAGGTGAGTCCGGCTGTCACGCACCACCACAGCTGAGCGTCCAGTTCATCTCAATGGGTTGTTTCTGTTTCTCTCAGGAAAACGCATTCAGGTCCGCGTATCAAAGAGCAGACCGAAAGAGGCTCTGGAAGAGGAGGAATACATGCCTCCCCCTCCCAGACCAGCCTATTATCCTCCACCTTTTCCACCTGAGAGGCCCGAGCCCCCCTACAGAGGTCGCATGGGCTACCCTCCTCCTCCTCCTCCATCTCCCCAACCACTACCTCCTCCAATGAGACGAGCGGTCTATCCTGGCTATGGCGAGCGAAGTTCCTTTGGAGTGGTGGATTATTACGAGAAGTACAGAGCTCACACTCACAGCACACTAGGCAACGCCGACAGACGTCCCATTCCTCCTCCACCGCCACCCTCCGCGCTTGTTAGACAACGCCTTGGAATAGGTCCATACGAGCGCCGGCCACTCCCCCCTCCTTCGCCCTATGCAGTCAGAGACCGTAGCCCCATTAGAAGAGTCCTCCCTCCACCTGCTCCTTCTCCCGGTAACGGGTACTCCTACGAGCGCTCTCGGCTCTCCCCCCTCCCCAGAGTGCCGCTTTATGCGACTCCCCGTCCCAGAGATCCCTATGCTAACAGTGTACCACCCCCCCTCCACTGCCATCCCGGTACGCAAGCTATTAGACAACACACTGGGGACGTCAGGTGAGAACGAGAAAATCATCAATCTCATTCATAAAATGTATATGTAAAGGGTAACCAAACAGGGAAGGTGGAGGCTGACTCCACCTACAGCCGAAATTTGAAAATCCAATCAGAGCGGTTTGTGGGCAGGACTGTTATCATTACTGGAGCTGCAAATCATGACGTCAGACTTCTGAAACTGTAATACCTTGATTCAACCTATAGGGGGCAACACACAGACGATTTATGACTATATTTCTAAGAATCAAATAAGTTTATTTTAATTAGTCCAAAGTTTGTCAACAACTAACAGAAAGCACTTTCAGAGCCCCATTTATAGAGGTCAAGAGACAAAAAAAGTTGATTTAGGGTTTGGTTACTCTTTAAGTGGCAATGTAAAAGTTAGGGATGTCCCGATCCGATCACGTGATCGAAAATCAGGCTCGATCACGTGGTTGATGACTCGGATCAATATCCGCTGTTGTGCCACGATCAGTATCGGATATTTCATTTATTCTTATTCAAATCAGCACTTTATATGTCAAGTTTATTACTATGGATAAATACTCCACTAGATGTCTGCATGTCTTGAACAGATCACAGATTGTCATTGCTGTCAAACGCAGCAGAATACGGCAGCAGTTTAAACAGGCTAACAAAAACAATTCAGCCAAGCTAGAAATGTGATCACAGATTCCGACTTCTGGGATAAATAACTCTTAAAAACGATTTAAACTGTCAGCAGATGTCACTATTGGTTTGTCTTAACACAAACAACAACCAGTTTTATTTATCTGACAGAGAAATAAAAGTTAAGAAAATTAAATACTGTGGGAGTAAAACAGAAAATGTCATGTCTTAAAAGCTTTAAAAAAATCACATTATCTAAAAAAAACCCAAATAAATGTTTCTAATGATATGAGCTCGTCATGAACACTCATTATCATTAATTCATGAAAGTCCTCATTCATTTTTAAGAATTCTAAATGAGAACAGGAATCACATTTGGTAAAAATTGTTAAAAAGCTCTAAAGATATTAAAGTTAAAGTCACTAAACTTTCTCACATGACTAATTATCACTTATAGGACAAAAAATATTTATCTTTTTTCCCAGTTTATATTAGCTGTATTTTCTTGTTTATTAAAGCTACTTCACTGAATTGTTCTATTTAAGTTTTTAATGATAAAAGAAGGTTAATTAAATTTAATTAAGGGGCAACACAAATCTGTTTATTAAATTTGTTCATGTTTTAAATGTGTCATGAATGGTATCGGCAAATCCACAAAATCAAATGACTCAGAATCAAATTGGGCCCAAAAAAAAACCTGATCGGGACATCCCTAGCAGAAGTCCCAGTAACAGTCTGTCTCTACCATCACCCAAAGCTCTTAATAGCATTGAAGCTGCTACTAAACCAAAGTGAGAACTGGTGTCCTCAAATGTTGCTGCTTTAGCAAACAAACTTCCACAAACCGTGTGAAGAAAGCTCCTCCTTGACATGTGTGATGTCTCTCTTCCCAGGTTTAGAATATGACCACATCATCGTCTGCTGATGCACGTGGCAAAATACACCCCCGGATTGCGTTGCGTTCACCTGAAAATTACTGGGAGAGATTGCAGGCAGCCACGTTTCGTTTTTATTTTTTTTCTCTTCCTGACTGTTTTTGTTCCTCTGCTTGTTCAACTGTTTATATTCTGGGTGATTTTGCAGAATGGGTGCTATTTTTTTGTTCTTCCCCCGTATGAGGCTTTAACCTCTTACGTTAACTTTGAGCAATTGAGCTTCACAAAATAAGAATGTGTTCAAACTTCCAGGAAAAAAAAAACAAAAACCTTTGTAATCAAATTACTTTCAAGCTAAACTAAGTTTAAATTTTTAAGTTTGAGGTCTGGTCAGGTTTGCGACTCAAGTTAGCATCACATCAAGTTCGAGTGTGGGTTTGTTCTTTCCTAAAGTTTCTTGTTTTGCGGAAGTAGAAGCTATCATCTGGATCCTGTGTGTCTTCACTTTTCAACTTCTTTTTATTTGAAGGCTTTTTAAATAAATGCACAATCTTTTTGTAACAGTTTAAACTGTGAAGTTATTCCTCGTTGCGTTTGACTCTTCTGTGCTCACTGGGTGATTGACCACTGTTTAATGAATCATTCAAAAACATTTTTTTCATCAACAATGAAGTTTTTAAAAATAAAAAAATTGTAGGTTGGTTACCAGGTTTGATCTAATCCTAATGGATTTTCTTTCGAGAGTTGCGTTAAATAAATGCTACTTTAGAAGACAATCCTTGCATAAAATTGTTCACTATTTGTTTAAAGTAAGAGTTAAAAATAATATTTTAAGTGTCAAATCAATGTTTTATTTATATGTCAGTTCATAGTTAACAAAGATGTTGTTAGAGTAGGAATTTAAAAAGAAAATTTTTTTTTTTTTTAATCATTTTAGGTAGAAGTCAAGGCCCACAGGCCAAATCCGGCCCTCCACGTAATTCTATCCGGCCCTCCATGAAAAGTTATTTTATCATAATTAATGACCCGATGTTATCTTGTGTTTGTTTCTAACTTGGATAATTTTTAAAAGATATATTTTTAAAGAGAGTAAACTATTGAAAGGTATTTAAGTTGGTTTATTCTGGGATAATATTCCTGCCTTTTTATTTTTCAAAGTTATGTAAAAGAGTTTAGTTTAAATTTGGTATTAGTGTTCAATAAGTATTAATCCTGCTCAGAATGTGACCTAAAGCGTGTTTTGGCCCCCTACGTGATCGAGCGTAGGGGTCACATCCTAATCACAAAACAAATTCAGGATGAACAGCTTCTCCTCACAGAAACTACTGTCAAGAAACCGTGATGGATGTGACTCCGGTCAACAAACACCTGTAGTGTTCTGCCGCTATAGAAAAATCATTTAAAACAATTATCATTTACTAGACTTGCTTCAAAGCTTTTCATTCCAAAATCAGTCCTTTTTTCAAGTTCTGTAAAAAAAAAAAAAAAAAGAAGCATCTTCCTTAAAAATCCTTTAAACTGGATGTTTGATTAGTGCGACAAAGTAAATTTAGACCAAATAATCCCAAACCGTCACCTAAATAGACCATGATGTTGGTCGTTCAGCAGAAAGGAAAATGTTCTCCATAGTTCTGCAGCTATCTCAATCTTGTGAGGTGGTTCTTAACCTACATTTACAGAGATTTCTCAAACTGCTGTCGTTGGGTCATCCTGCTTCTGCTTTCTAATAAATGTCTTATTTAAATGCAGGATGTTTTGATAGTGACTTGAAATCCTTGTTTTTTGGTTTTACATGAATTGATTTTTGTCCCATCTCATCATTTCTAGTTTGTAGACACATTGGCCTTAAGTTTATTGCTCTTCTTTGTTTTCTTAGTATTTGTGCTCTTTAAACATGAGATGTCAGCTCAGGTTCAGTCATCCTCTGAAGACGGCCAAACAAGCAAGGTAAACCCCGTGGAGTTTTGGATTCAGAATGTCACATTTCTTTCTACTTAATCCTGAAACCCTTTGTGGCATTAAGGCTGTTTTAAAAGGCTGAATTGACTTGACTCTGTCTTGTGCTGCAGGTAGCAACTCCTCAACGGAGGCAGGATTTTGTTTACAGCCTGGAAGTCTCCAGCAAATGATGAGAGACGGACACCGACACTGGAACGCTGCACTTTCATCTGAAAAGCACCACCTTGAATAAAAGGAGAACCATAACTGTAGGGACACGGCTTCTGTCAAAAAGCTATTTTTTGTTTTTTCATACGAAGGTGACAAGAAAAACCTTAGAACATAAACTTGTTCCACTGTTGAAATCTGACAGAAGAACAACAAAATGTCTGATTTCTAGTTCAGAAAAGATTCAGCTTGAATGAGGAGTCCACACCTTTTCACTACAAAGTTGGTGGTGTTAACGCAGTCTCAGTTTTGGCTGAAAGTCTTAGATGTCATAAAAGATGACATGGAACGATGGATGAAACCAAGCAAAACTACAAACTGCAGCTTCTGTTACTCCATCTCTGCTTAGAAACATCCATCAGTGAATGTAAACAAACCAGTGGAAACAAATGACTATTATGCAAACAAACTACAGGAATTTCAGTTTCTTTTGTTAGCACTGGTATTAAAGGTGAATAACATCTATGCAGTTAGCTGATTCCTGTAGAAATATTTTGTAAAGTCCAAAAAATAAGCATTTGTCTTTGTAAATAAACTATTTTTTTATCCTGTCATTGTTTCTCTCTGTTTGTGAATAAAGTTTTATTGAAACTTGTGTTTTGACAATATTTTTATCTGATATTTTTTTTAATGATGATACTAAAATAAAAGCATATTTGTAATAAAAGAGGTTGAAGGTCATTTTCCATCCCAAAAGCAAAGAGCTCCATAATTGTGTAGACTGATGATCTGGATAACTGATATTCTGTTCAAAGATCATTAAAGATAAGATGACATTGTTTCATAATGCATCTACAGGCCATCATCTTTGAAAATCATTGACTTGATTTTGTTCAAACCAGTCAGCAGGCCGAGTTTCCGTCCTGCAGCAGAGACAAACGTGTTCGTTTCTCACTTCTGCTTTTTTGGTTGAAGCAACTTCAGTTCATAAGAGGTTCACTGACTGTCTTTGTTGGAGCTTTCAGATAAAATCAACAACTGTCGGGCTTGACCATGTTCTTGATTTTTATCTCCTTAGAGGTTGTGTCAATATTGACTTGGGTTTCATCCAGAATCTAGTCTTTCCTTCCCATAAACTCATAAATGTGTGTGCTAGCGTGTGAAGCAAACGCACATTTCTGATTCATTAGGATTGTCGTGGAATAGGTTTATGTGATAAATAATTTGAAATTATTATTTCAGCAGTAATGACACATTTTAATCATTGTTTTAGTAAAAAAAAAAAAGACATGCAAAACAAATAACTTTCAGCATTTCTTACGTTGAATGTTGTGGAGCAACATTTTTGAACATGGAGTGATAATAATCTGATAGTTTAGTGTGCAGTTATGTTAAAAGGCTGAACATGTAGAAGAACAGAAACATAAATGAAAGAATTCACAGTAAAAACAGAATATTTACATATTGTCACTTCTTTGTTGTTGACAGGTTGACTTTGATCTACCAGGTGAACGCTGTGGTCAGACAGGTGCATTCTGAAGATGTAGCCACTCAATATGAACTAGACAGGGTCTCATCCGACTCCTGGGGGCCGATGTCTCTGAGCATAGCTGGGGAGCTGTTCATCAAGCCTGTGTCCATGATAGGTCTGACTCCCGTCTCAAACGTGCACGTCTCTCTGGAGGGGGGAACCTGCATCACCTCAAACTCCACCTCAAAGCTGCTCTTGGCCTCTCCCGATTCCCGGATTATCAGCATCTCGTACTCTAGGAACCTGATAAGGGCTTTGTCTGGGAGGTCTGTCCTCTCCAGGTATCCCAGAGCTGAGCCGTTCACTGACAGCTTTCCCCTCTGGCTCTGGTTCTGGATGGTGAACAGCATTTCAGGACTGCTGGGGGAGCGGTAGGCGTAGATGGCCAGCTGCTTGCGGGAAACTCGAGGGTCCACCAGACCATAAGAACAGGTCTGGGCATCCCGACCCAGCTGGAGAGGGTCATCAGCGGAGTGTGTTCTCCTGCTTCCCAGAGGGAGGAGAGCATACAGACCTCTGCAGTTCTGCTGCGGATGGTAGAACTTGATGTGAAGGCAAGTCAGAAAATCCTCCTCTGTCTCCATTGTCTGAGACACACTCATAGTGACTGAAGTCTGAAAGACAAACATGACATCAGAAGTGCTTTCAAAGTCAAAGGTTGGCTTAGACAGCAGAGGTCAGTTTTGTACCTGAATGTTTGTTGTTTCCAAGTGACGATGGAGCTGGTCCTGTCCTGAATGACAGCGAAGCTTCTCAAACTGAAAGCTGTAACGCTAACAGAAACCACGTCCTCTCTTCAGTGTGGTGACGTCACTCTCTCCTGCTCTGTTGCTTTCAAGTGCAACTCTGGAAAAACAAAAACACTTTTTGTTTCACCTGTTTATAGGAAAATTTATACTGGTAATTTTACAAAGGCAGTGGAGGTTTTATTGTTGTTAGTGTTGTTGATATTATGCTGTGATTGTGGTTGTTCTTAAATTAGACTTTGTGTTCTGTCATTCCAAGGGAAAAATTACTTTTTCTTGTGCCCAGGGGCCGGATCCGGCCCTCCAGATCATTTTGTTTTATTGTTATTAATGCCCCGATGTTGTCTTGCTATTATTTCTAAATGATAGAATTTTAAAGTGTGTTAAGGGTAAAGTTTTTATTTCAGTTTGTCAAAAATGTGGCAATGACTAACAGGCAGCACTTTTAAAGGCCCATTAATAGATGTAAAAAAAAGTTAATTTCGGGTTTGGTTACTTGGTCACTGACAACACTTCACTTGTTAAAGGGTCAAACATGTTGTTTGGCATTTTTCTAATGATGGAGGACATAATTAAGAATTAAAATAAAAAATTTGAAACTGTTGTAAATCAGGATCAGAGTAGGTCTTTAAAAAGATGTTCTCTGTTGTCTTTTTTTTTTTTTTTTTTTTTTTTTTTACAAAAAATGTTTTATTTCATTTTGGGAACAAAAGACAAAACCAAAAAATCTGAAAAAGAAAACAATAGTCCTAAACATGGTTCCCTGAACGCCCCATGACTGCTTGTAAATTCCTGACTGATGCAACCACGGCTTCAAGGCCACGGTGTGGTTTACTGGTGAGCTCTACTACAGCATAATGGGAAGCTCCCCTTGTTCAAAAAAGACTGTTACACATTAACCCAGGTTCTTACAAACATTCTCACCTTTATCTCCCTCTCCATCTGGGTAAAACTGACAGACGTGTTGCTGGTTGGTAAACCGGAGTAAGGGGTTAACAAGGGGAAAAACATCACCAGTGGGAATGTTTTTGCAGTTTCTAACAAACACTACAGCTCCTTATCTGAGATGGAGGAGGCTCTCATGATTAGACTAAAGCATCTGAGCCAGGGAAGGTGAAAACAAAAATCTTTCTCACAAATCTTTTATACTAGAGCGACAAATAGCCTTTTTTTAAATCAAGATTTAAACTTTAATTAGGAAAAGTATGAATTTATTTTTTCTTTTCGTGGAGTCTATACGATTCTTTTTCTTTAATATCCTCATGGGAGTTCTCCACAGCACTGACTAATAAGTCTTCTTGGGATTTTCCACATCTGACTTCTTGCTAGATAGAACAACACTGTTTAAGTATATGCCATTTATAACTGCAATAGATCTGTAAGTTGCTAACGTGGAGAGTTAAATTGAACAGTATTTCATTAACAGACTACAGGACAGTTGAGCACAAGTGACCGATCGATCCAAATATTGATAGTGTCGATCTGAAGTTGGTATCGGATCGATACCGGGCCGCAGGTTTTGATATTTCCACTCTTGTTTGAAACGTTTCTGTATCTGCGAGTCGTTACCTCACCACTCTCACGACTCCCGTGATCTCAGCAGAGAAAGAGCATGAAGACTGCATGCATTGTTCACCCTTTTCCCACTCTGTTTCACTGCTGAGTTGTTTTTCAAGTTACTTTTCCTGTTTTTATTATTCAATTTAAAGGCTAAGAAGTGAGAAAAAATATGTTTTTATATTGTTGTTTTTTTAATAGTTAAACATTTTGATTTTTTTTGTATCACAGTTTTCTTTTGGTTTGTAGAATGTTTTGCATTCACTTCTTCACTTTAAATTCAAGAAGTTTTTATTATTTGAATAAACTATTTTCCATTTAATTGAAAATATTGTCCTAATTGTGCTGTTTTTATGTTTATCGAGTAATTTTAAAAAATCCACCGCATTTACAAAAAAATTTGATATTGTAATGTATCAATATCAGCAATATTGACCAGTATTGGATTGGATTGTTACCCAAATGTTCAGTATCTGCCAGCCCTAGTGATTGATGGTAGGTACTTGCTAAAGGATACCAAGGTTTTGAATAATCGCGCCATTTTTTTTTTTATTGCTGAAAAACAAAAGTTTTGACCATAATAGGTAATTAAGCCAGAAATATAGACAGAAGTATAATAAAGGGACTGGAAACGTTTTGATATTACTGAGGCATTGGGACGATAAAGAAAAGGAGAACGACCAAAACATGCAGTATTGACCTCCGCCTGTGAGTGGCGCTGTGGTCACTGTGAGAGTGAACTCCAAGCAGAGAAGAAGAACGGGACAAAGGCAAGGCAGAGCTGGCTGAAAGAACATTCTAGAGAAGGAAAGGCGCTGATATAAGGTACCGGTTGTTTACGGGTTTATCTTTAAAATGTTAGTACCAAGCACGAGTTAGAGTTATAAAACATTAGATATAAGTTAGAATTTAAAATTAATTTATCTCAATTGTTGATTTTAAGGATTACGGACCGTCGTCGTTCGGTTTGCACGGGCTGGATGAATGAAAGCTAAACCAAAAATAAAATAATTTAAAGCTTATAATTATTATTATTATTATTGTGCTTTTGTTTTATTCGTGAAATAATTTTAACTAAATGAAATTATTTGTATTTTAACTTTATCAGCATTGGACGTAAAACATCAACATTTTTAAATAATTAAGCTAGCGTTAGCTGAAACATAGCGGCGATATTGAATATTTTTTGCTAGCGGGGTCTTTGAAATACCCCCTCCTCCAATTTCACACTTGGGGGTTGGGTGGGGGGGGTCTTGTGTCATCTTTTCTGACTTTTTTTTATCAAAGAAAATCTATTTAAAATATTATGTAGGGAAAATTCTACAACATGGATTCGCCTCTTAAATTGAGTTAAAATGAAATATACACACGTTCATGAAATATTTTAACTGCAAGATTACATTTTTTAAAGTGGAAAATATAATGCTGTGTAATTCCCATATATCTAAATAATTTCAAAAAGAAAACTTGATATTGTGGTGGCAAAATCCTTTTTAATCTTCACCTTCAACTCGTTTATTTTAACTAAATGAATTTGCCTGTTAGTATTTTACATTATGATATGTTTTCCAAGTTGATAAAAATAATACAGCTGTGTATCTGTTTCCTGTATTTATAACTGTACTATCGTCCATTTATTTGTCCATTTTAAGCTGGTCTCTCACAATGGTGAAGATTTTTGTGGGCAATCTGCCCAGAGAGGCGACAGAGGAGGAGATCAAGGCTCTTTTTGAAGAGCATGGCGCCGTCACTGAGTGTGCCATCATCAAAAACTTTGCCTTCGTCCACATGGATGACCGTAAAGCGGCCACCAAAGCCATCAAGACGCTCCATCAACACAAGCTCCACGGCACAGCGATCAACGTGGAGGCCAGCCACGGGAAGAACTATGGTCCAGTCAAGATTCATATTGCCAACGTGGAAAAGGGATGCGACGAGGAGCTGCGGGCTCTCTTTGAAGAGTACGGTACGGTGTCAGAATGTGCAGTTGTGAAGAATTTTGCTTTTGTGCACATGCCCAACTATGACGAGGCCATGGATGCCATCAAGGAACTGGACAACTCCGACTTTCAAGGTTAGTCCTGTTTTTTTTTAATAGATCAGAAAGCTTCTATTAAGTAAGTAAGAAATTAGCCTCTTACGGTCTTAACTTCTCTTCTTTTATTCTCTTCCAGAGAAACGCATCCATGTTCAGGTGTCCAAGAGTCGACCCAAATATGAGGAGTATGAAGAATACCCTCCTCCCCCACCTCCCCCTCCTCCAGTCCCAGAAAGGGGCGGCTACTGGCCTCCTCGATACCCAGGAGACAGACCTGAGCCTCCTCCACCCAGCTACATGAGGGGTCGTTATATGCCGCCAGGTTACCCCGCTCCTCCTTTGCCGCCCCCTCCCCCAAGACGAGCCGTTTATCCCGAACGTCCCTACGACGCTGATAGATACAGTATGATCGATTATTACGAAAAATACAGAGCCCGTCCGTATGGCATGTATGAGGATCAACGTTCTGGCGTCCCACCACCACCTCCGCCTCCCCCTCCACCCCCAGCCGTTGTCCGCGACCGTGTAATGAGCTCGTCGCACGACCCATATGAGCGTCGGCCCCTGCCTCCGCCTCCACCTCCCCCGACTTCATACTACGCTCGAGACCGCAGCCCCATCAGGAGGGCGCCCGGCGCTCCGATGCCCCCCGCCAGTAACGGCTACTCCTACGACCGCACTGCTTATGGAGTTCCACGTGCACGGGACCCTTACACAGACCGTCTGCCTCCACCGCCGCCCCCGCCAGCACGTTATCCTTATTAGGCGAAACATCGACGTCTGAAGGTGAGAATAGGGCGGTCTCTCCACGTTCTCTACGTCATTCCGAAGACCGACAGCTTTGAGGTTTTCCCCTGAGCTGTGTAAAGTGTTTAAAAAGACTTTAAAATATTTCTCTTTGGTTTATTTAAACTCACAGTAATGCACGTTGTCGTGATAACTTTCATTTTCAGCGTATGTGACTTTTTAATCTGATAAAACAAAACTTCTGAAGAGCCCCAAATGGAGCTGAAGGTTGTTTGTCCATTCTAACCCTGGGTGCGTCCAGTGGGAGAGCGTGCTGTGTAACACGGTTGCAGGTCGTTCATGTGTTCCATCTCTTCTTTTTCAGGGTTTTTGTCCCGCTGCGTCGCCACATGCGCCAACATGATGTTTGTGAATCTATCTTCTTCCTGTCTGCGGCGGAGCGCGTTGCGTTTCTATGCGACACTCGCAAGAGGAAACGATTTGTCGACGTTTGTTTTTTATTTTGATAATACTTTTACAGCCCTTTTTTCCTGTTTTAGTGTAACTGTACTGAAGTATTTGGATTGACGTCTGAATAAGACTTAGATTTATTTTATTCGATAACTCATTAAACTTAATGTTGTTTTGAAGTCACAATCTCACGATTGATCGAGTTTTCTGTCAGTTGAAACTTTGTGGCGTAGCTGTAAAACTTCTAGACTGGAAAAAATAGCAATCAAAACACAATGTATTGATAAAGTAGGAATCTGTCAGGTCAGCGTTTTCACTGTAAAAGCGGATCTGTTAAATCTGCGCTAAAACATCCCTGTAAACTTTTTCTTCAAACGCTGTCTGTTAATGACAGAGTTCAGAATTTTAAGCCACGCTGATTAAAGAAGCTGTAATCTTTGGTGTTGTGTGAGATCCCCCGTCTTGTTCATCAACAAACCGCCCCGCTCCTCCATAACTACTCAAATCACGTCACACGGCAGAGCTCAGCAGCCCCTCTGAGCTCTGCTGAGATTAGTTATCTTTCTTCTGGGTGGAGAGATGCCGTCAAATGTCTGATGAAGATCTTACTGATGTCGAGGTAAGTCCAAGGGAAGTAACAGAATCCATTCTGTGTTATTTCAGTGTCCAGTTATGTTTTTAATGAGTTAATAATTAATTTACAAAAAAAAGTAAACTAGTACTTTTTAAAAGGTACTGTTAAAAAAAAAGTATTGGTCTATACAGACAGGTGATGAGGAATGTAATTAGAAACAAATAATTATACAACTGAACTGCATTTCTGCTAATTTTACAGATGTTGGATCATTGTCTGAAAATGTTTGAGCAAGCGTCAATTTTAGTTTTTTTTCTATTGAATGTGTTGTTAAGGCTTTTAGCCAGCAACAAAATGGGTCTGAACAGTAATCTAGGTGGTTTATTTTTTAGAGTAGAGGATTAGAAATTGTTTGGGGAACATCCTGGCTAAAATAAAGTGTTCCCTCTTTGTGGTTATCAGATGTAAAAACAATATGGCCGTCTGTCACCTTAGACGATTCATTGGAACAGTGATGGATAGAAAATCACAAAGTTGATCCAGAAATGTTTTTCAAAGAATTGATAGTTATTTGCATCTTATTTTGAAGAAATCAGTATTTGATTTCCTTAATGCGTTCCAACAAATTGCTCAAAATTTGCACCTGTACACCTGTCCAAAAATGTGTTCATAAACCGGATGCTTCTGATACGTGTTTGAGGAGTCAGCCATTTTTGGTCTGGTGTTTGTGGAAGGTATGTAAGATGTTTAGAGATTTGATTTATTTTTTCAATTGCTCCACATATTCATCTGTACGTCTCCATGTCTGAAGTGATGAGATCATTCAGAGATTCTGTACGGCGAGCTTCATTCTTAATAAGATGAGTCGGAATGATAGACATAGTCAGACTTCCGTCTCTCTATGACCCAGTTTGACGACTTTGCGTCCCCTATTAGTCTGAGATTGGGAAGTTATTAGTAAAATGAGAGAACCTTATTGTCTCAACCAAAAATGGAAAAAAAAAGTGCAGGATGAGAAGAATCAAATTCCCCGTGTTAGATTTGAACTCCTGCTGATTTTGCCAATGAACACGTCTCATGCCAAAATCTAAGTTTCTGATTGGTCTGTCGTTTTCACCAAAGTTCAATTTTTTTTTTTCTTCATTCTGGATGTGTCGTGTTTGCCGATGCCCAAATTGCGTTCCCGTTTGACCACATATGTACATTGTCTTGACATTTAACTGGACACCTCTGTATACGAATGCAGCTTAAAGGTGCACTCACACCGAACGCGATTCACGTGACAAATTGTCTGCTCGTCGCCTGTCAAATAATGTGTTCCTGAGCTTGGCGCCACGGCTGCATGTGGGAGGAGGGTACCAGCCAATGTTTTTAGGATGATGTTATAAGAAACAATGTCTGTGGATATCTCACTATGAACGTATGAATACACAGATAATGTTGAGAAATCAGGTTTATTTATTCTTAAGAGTTCTACAAAAACCAGTAATCTTGTCTCCATGTTTGAGTTTAAATGATTATTATTAAAAGATTTTCTGTATGACAGCCGCTTCCATGGTGTTTCTGTGTCTCTGTGGCTGGACTTGAAAGCTCACGATCTCTTAATCTAAAGGGGAATAAATAAAATTAGGTGAGCTCTTTCTTGAATGAGGCCCGAGCCGGCAGGCTCTGCCGCCGTATCGACTGAGTGAGCTCGACCGCAGGAGTGAAAGCTGGCTATCTGTTCAAAGTGTATCCCGCCTTTGTCCCAAAGTAGTCAGATGAACTCTGCAAACCAGCAGCCCCAACGGGTTAAGGAAAAAGATGGAAGTTCAGGACAAAAACGCTCTCTTTGGATTAATAATCCACTCGCTGATCAAGTCACTGAAAATGTCACGTGTCTAAAGCTGAGTTTCTGATTGGCCGATGCGGCGACCTGTTGAACTTCAGATATTTACATTTTGGTTACGCCACCCAATTCATGTCTGTCACTCAAATCACATTGCAGGACTTCAGATCAGGCGTGTCACATCTATTCCATTGACTCAACAATAAAACTGGCCGCCTCCGTTATGCGAATTGCGTTCGGTGTGAATACACCTTAACACTGGGTTCACACTGGGTGAAAATAATCCGGATTTTATCATGTATCTTGATGTAACTTCCTGCCAAAATTGACACGGATTGCTCGCACAGAAAATAGACGAGATGGTGAAACAATCCGCTGCACGGCATGAGCCTTCCACGGAGGGCCGCTGTGCCCTGTGCCTGGTGTGAACCACACCGTAGGTTAACAAGATCGACGAATGGAAGCAGACTCCGTTCCACGTCCAGTGTGAATCAAACGTAAGAGTTCTTGTTCACACAAACCAGTCAGACTCCTACCCGTCACCTAAATTGAAAAGACCTGTTTGAACTAATCACCTGAAGAAAACACTCCTGTCCACAGAATCAGTCCATCAGTCAGACTCCAAACTCTCCAACATAGAAAGAGCAAAGAGGTTTCAGTAGATCTAAGGGAGAAGATTGTAGAGCTGCACAAGATCAGAATGAACTACATAACTCGCAACAAGCTGGGGCTTAATGTGACAACTGTTGATACCAAAATCCAAGAACACAACCATCACTCCACCTGTAGGTCTGAGGCTCCAAACCAGATCTGACCGGGTGGGGTTTCTATGGTCATAAGAACAGAGAGGAATTGTCCTGTTTGTCGATTATCTCAAAGTAGCTGAACCACAGTCACCAAGAAAACCATTGGTAATACTTTACACCGCAATGGTTAACAGTTTTGACAAAGTCTCCCTGCTTAAGGAGTCACATGTGCAGACCCACCCGAAGTCTGCCAGTGAACACCTTCATGATTCAAAGAGTAACTAGGAGAAGGTTCTGTGGTCAAATCAGACCAACATGGAAGTCTTTGGCATCAACTCAACCTGTCGTTTGGAGGAAAAGAAATGCCGTCTATGACCCCAAGACCATCCCCACTGTTAAACATGGAGGTGGAAACATTATGGTTTGGGGTGTTTTTCTGCACAGGACTACTGTGTGAATAGGTGGATTCTGAGTGAGAACTTTGTTCCCTCAATTGCAACAAACATTTGACCTGCTATAAGTGTGTTATCACAGAGCACCGATTCATTCTGGCAGGAAGGATCAAATACTTATTTCCCTTGGTAAAATGCAAATAAATGTATATGAATTCTTTAACGTGGGTTTCCTGATATGCTTTGTGATTTTCTCTCACTATTCAAAATTAACCTTGTTTATTTTTTCATCAATGATTCACTACTATTCAGAAAGAACTACAAAATACACAAATTTCCTTCATTTTGTGCCACTAATTTCTGATCAGCATCACGTCAAACTACAAGAATGGGCAGGACACAGTTTCCCACAATGCATTTTTTGTAGTCATCAAGGCGCTTTGCAGTCAACGCAGCTCCCATTTTTTTGGCTGCGCTTGCCTAGGCAGATGCCTTAAAGCTGCCTCTTTCTTATAGTACTTTTGTGACAGATGTGACAGCCTCATGTGACGGTTCCAAAAAACTTACTAGCACAGACTGCGCTGCAGGAGATCTGCTCAGCTTCAACCGCCTTGGTCATTTCAGACACGCTTAGTGACTTCTGGATCCAACCAAAGGAAGTCAGTGCAGCCCCCATTTTTTTCACAATACAGACGTTGCCATGTTGGAACCAGACAGTGTCAGTAAGCGGTGATTGGTCTGAGCTGGGTTGAGTCATCGATTCTATGGTAACAACTCTCACCAATCAAGAGTGAGCTTGTTGGAAGTCCTCCTGCCACATGAAGCGGGCTACACAAAATCAGACAATTGTTTTAAATGATCAACGTAAAGTCATCTACTTTTACTAAGGCTTCTGATTGGTCAGTTTATAACTTGCTATTAAAAAAGATATCGTTAAACAAGGATCATCAAGAAGATGTTAAAAAAGTATCAGAGCAAGAATAGTGATTCTGAATAATAGGAGTAATTGCTGTTTATTTCTCTATAGAAGTCAATAGGATTTTTTTTCTAGAGCTGGTGGGTACTTCCTGTTTGGTAGGCCAGGGGGGAGGAGTCATTCAATCTAGCTCTTAAATGTTGAAGTTGGGATTGGTATGCCATTAATTTGTTGTTGAAACGATAGCACTGGTCCGAAACCATGAAATTAGTTTTTATTTTGTCAGCTAAGACGAGAGAAGCTTGACGACTGGTAAAATATAATATTTCCAATTTCTGCTGCAAACAAACAAACTCTTAAGTTTCATTTTCCACTCAAATCCTACGTTCGATTCAAGTCTTGAATAGAATTTGAATTTTACAAAAATTAAAAAAATTTCTCTTGGATGGTAAAAATGTCTTCACTATAAAAGAAAAAAAATGAAAAAAGACGAACTACAGCGCATAAAATCTTTTGCTCTAACATCTGTTGGCGTTTAAGTTTTTCTTCTATTCTGTTCAGGCATCTATTTCTAAATGTAAATTTAACTTCACGCCGATCCAAAATTTCATGAACATATTATTAGGTCACCTGTCTGTATAGAAAAGCCTATTAGTTAGAAAATGTGCTGCACTGTTAATGTCCAGCTTCACAAAGACTACAGTTCTTATTAAAATGGAACAAATTTGGAAATGAATAATGCCTTTGATAGATGATGTTGAACAAATTTGTTTGAAAGGAAATAGACTGGATTATTTATGAAATATGTGCAAAAGTCTGAAGTGTACTGTGTGATTTCTTAATAAAATCTTATAAACAGAAATCTGAAAAATGTGTTTTTATTGTATTTTGATCTGCATGGTTGTTTAAAATGTATTTTTATTTAACTTTTGTGTTATATTTATGCCGATTTTAAACGTTGCATCAGGATATATAGATGTTGGTAATCTATCTACTACATTCTGATGTTTCCTCAAAACTCAAAGTCAGAAATCGTGTTTTGTTTAAGAAATACTTAAAGATTTGTGTGTTCACTGTTTTGGTTTCAGATCAAAAGGTGAATTTCAGACAAAATTTTATATCTAAGTTTTTTTCCAGGTATTACGCATCTGAATTTCACAAATGATAGACAAATGCTGAAATCTTTACGTTCCACTCTGCATCTTTTAAATTAATTTGTAAAATTGTATCTAGTGGTATTTAAACTTTTATTATGCCGTTTTAAGCTAAAACTAAAAAAAAGTAATTTTCTAGAACAAATTTTCAGAAAAATGACAAACGTGTTCTTTAGAAGTTCACTGCTGACTTGTGGACGGGATGGTGTTCGTGGAGCAACCCGCCCCGCTCTTCTTGACCATAGCTTTTTATTTGCTCTCCTGCAAGCTTACAGCCTCTCACGATTACAAAGCTAGCTTTACCAGTGGAACAAAAATGATGAGCAATAACAGAGATATGCATCCATAGAGTTTTAAACCAGATTCCAACTTGGACGAGGAAGAAAAAGACGTTCATGGATCCAGTTGTGAGTGAATCCATCAGAATGGAGCGGAACAGGGAGCCTGAAGCCCACCCGCCAATATCTTTCAACAGGGCAACAAAATCTTTTTTTTTTTTCATTTCCTCACGATTTACAGCAAATTGAATGAACAAATAATCTATTATGAAGTTTTAAGCTTTTTAAAAAATTCCATAATCATAGAAAAATGTCACATGTTAAACACACCAAAAACACAATTTTTAATTGGAGAGGGCATTCATAACTTATCCTTTTGCCAACTATGGGGGAGCCATTTTAGTGTAGCACTTTTTTTTTTTTTTTTTTTTTTTTTACATGAGTACAGGAAGCAAAAGATTGGGAAACAAAATAAAAATAAATAAATTCTTAAAACAAAAACAAAACTTGCCTAGAAGCAAAAATTGTAATTATAAACTACATAATCCACTGGGGAAAAAAATATATAGCAATGAACTGTGTTAGTCTAAATTTTTTTCATTTCAGGGATTTATTCCTTTACTAAAAACTCGTGAAATTTTATTAGTTTGATATTTTAAAGATTTTTTTTTTTAATCTATTGTATAAATTCATGACTGCAGAAGTAAAATCATGAAATCCAAAAACGTTTTCATAAATGTGTTAGCGAATAGTATTTGTTTAACAAGCCTTTATTTCTATGTTGAACTACTCGGAGATTAATCTTTTTTTTTTTTTTTTTTTCTCATTCAACCATAAAATATTTACACATAGAAACAAGGATGCTTTCGATGCATAGACTGTGAAAACAGTCCTATATACAGTCAATGTTTCGATGATAACTTTGGTGTATTGTTCACTCCGGTACAGCAGGCGGCGCGGTGAGGACTGCTTCATGAGAGTTACTTCCGGTAAACGTTCCGGAAGTAGGCTGGAGTTTCGGCTCAGAATTTTTTTTTCTGTTCATAAACTCGAATTCTCTTTGGTGCTTTTCGTGATAAAAAGGTAAGAATGAGATTTTTCCTCTTTGAAGTGTATATGTCACGATGTTCTGATGTTTAGGTCTCCGTTCATGAGACGAAGTTTTTGTCGACATTAGCTGGGAAATAACCCGCTTAAGTCAGGTTTTATTGATTTTAAGGCAACAGGGCAATATGCTAGCAGGTCAGCGACGAAACGAAAGTCAATTTATATAATAAGATTACAGGAAGTGACTATTCACCGTAATAATACGTGCTGGTAATGCCGCAATGTGCACCTACGCCGCACGTACTACATGTGGCTAACATGCATTTCCATCCATTTTTGTGTATACGTAATTACGTGCGGAAAACGGCCTTAAAATTGCCAGTGTGTTTGTTTGTGTGTGTAGTTTTGCACTTATTTTAGAATTGTCTTTGAAAATAGAATAAAGCTTTTTTTATTGCATTTTTTTTAGGCAAAAAGCCTCAGATCTTTGCTTTCATCAAGTTTTTTTTTAATTATTATTGACAAAATTGAACATATATGATATATGAAACAGTTGTAAAAAAAAGTTCAACAAGTTACAACTTGAACAGTCACATCAAATGTAAATAACAGTATACAAAGACAGACATGAGGAACAATAAATTAGGGGTTATCAAAAAGCTGTAAATGTCAATGGCATATAATATTTTTAAGTTTCACAGCATGTTTATTTTCCATTAAGTTTACAGGTGAAAAGAATAAAGCAGAGTTCTTTATGAAATGTGAAAACAGATGGTCTGGTCATCAGAAACGGCATTTGTTTATATAGAATTTGTCCAGGATAATTGTAATATTTAAGATACATTTTGTATTTTTGTTTTCCCAAATAAAACCAAAAACAGCACAGAATTTTAGGAAAAGCCAATAAAGTACATTGTCCCAAAAGGCATTACAATAACAACATTCAAAGAATAGATGCTCAGTAGTTTCAAGGTCCTCATCACAAAAAGAACAACCATTTTCACGAATTTCATATCGTTTTCTAAGTAATTCTTTGGAGGGGTAAATACCTATGAATGTTTTAAAGTGGACTTCTTTAGGTTAAGAGGTATGGGAAGTTTCAAATATTCAGTTCTAATTAGTTTCTTTTCTGAATTATTAAAATACTTGATTATTGAGTTTGGATTTGAAATATAGGGGAAAAACATGACAATAAAATATTCCCTAGTTTGGCTGTAAACATGTTATATCCATTAATTAGAAATTTAGGGACAAACTGAGTTTTAATTATGTTTGTAAATGAGTTTCCAGTAAAAAAGAACTTGCTGATGGAAAGAGGAGAGTTGAACGGGGAGCTTTTTAAGGTTGAAATCACATTTCAGTAGGTTCATATCAATACAACTTTATCGATTGCCCTTTTTTGTCTAAAAGCCTCAGATCTTTGGTTTCATGAAGTTCATATCAATAAAATTTCCTTTTTTTTTTAAATGTGTCTTTTGTTTTGTACTTTAAAGCACAATGGTGAAGATTTTTGTGGGCAATCTGCCCCAAGAGGCGACAGAGGAGGAGATCAAGGCTCTTTTCGACGAGTACGGCACCGTCACTGAGTGTTCCATTGTCAAAAACTTTGCCTTTGTCCACATGGATGACCGCAAAGCGGCTACCAAAGCCATCAAGACGCTCCACCAACACAAGCTCCACGGCACAGCGATCAACGTGGAGGCCAGCCACGGGAAGAACTATGGTCCAGTCAAGATTCATATTGCCAACGTGGAAAAGGGATGCGACGAGGAGCTGCGGGCTCTCTTTGAAGAGTACGGTACGGTGTCAGAATGTGCAGTTGTGAAGAATTTTGCTTTTGTGCACATGCCCAACTATGACGAGGCCATGGATGCCATCAAGGAACTGGATAACTCCGACTTTCAAGGTTAGTCCTATTTTATTTGTATTCATCAGAGGAAGTTTTTATAATTCAGAGTAAGAAGAAAATAAAATAATGGTTGTAACTTCTCTTCTTTTATTCTCTTTCAGAGAAACGCATCCATGTTCAGGTGTCCAAGAGTCTGCCCAAATATGAGGAGTATGAAGAATACCCTCCTGCCCCACCTCCCCATCCTCCTGTCCCAGAAAGGGGCGGCTACTGGCCTCCTCGATACCCAGGAGACAGACCTGAGCCTCCTCCACCCAGCTACATGAGGGGTCGTTATATGCCGCCAGGTTACCCCGCTCCTCCTGTGCCGCCCCTTCCCCCAAGACGAGCCGTTTATCCCGAACGTCCCTACGACGCTGATAGATACAGTATGATCGATTACTATGAGAAGTACAGAGCCCGTTCATATGGCATGTATTCATATGATGCTCGACGTTCTGGCGTCCCACCGCCACCTCCGCCTCCCCCTCCTCCCCCAGCCGCCGTCCGCGACCGTGTAATGAGCTCGTCGCACGACCCATATGAGCGTCGGCCCCTGCCTCCGCCTCCACCTCCCCCGACTTCATACTACGCTCGAGACCGCAGCCCCATCAGGAGGGCGCCCGGCGCTCCGATGCCCCCCGCCAGTAACGGCTACTCCTACGACCGCACTGCTTATGGAGTTCCACGTGCACGGGACCCTTACACAGACCGTCTGCCTCCACCGCCGCCCCCGCCAGCACGTTATCCTTATTAGGCGAGACATCGACGTCTGAAGGTGAGAATAGGGCGGTCTCTCCACGTTCTCTACGTCATTCCGAAGACCGACAGCTTTGAGGTTTTCCCCTGAGCTGTGTAAAGTGTTTAAAAAGACTTTAAAATATTTCTCTTTGGTTTATTTAAACTCACAGTAATGCACGTTGTCGTGATAACTTTCATTTTCAGCGTATGTGACTTTTTAATCTGATAAAACAAAACTTCTGAAGAGCCCCAAATGGAGCTGAAGGTTGTTTGTCCATTCTAACCCTGGGTGCGTCCAGTGGGAGAGCGTGCTGTGTAACACGGTTGCAGGTCGTTCATGTGTTCCATCTCTTCTTTTTCAGGGTTTTTGTCCCGCTGCGTCGCCACATGCGCCAACATGATGTTTGTGAATCTATCTTCTTCCTGTCTGCGGCGGAGCGCGTTGCGTTTCTATGCGACACTCGCAAGAGGAAACGATTTGTCGACGTTTGTTTTTTATTTTGATAATACTTTTACAGCCCTTTTTTCCTGTTTTAGTGTAACTGTACTGAAGTATTTGGATTGACGTCTGAATAAGACTTAGATTTATTTTATTCGATAACTCATTAAACTTAATGTTGTTTTGAAGTCACAATCTCACGATTGATCGAGTTTTCTGTCAGTTGAAACTTTGTGGCGTAGCTGTAAAACTTCTAGACTGGAAAAAAATAGCAACCAAAACACAATGTATTGATAAAGTAGGAATCTGTCAGGTCAGCGTTTTCATTGTTAAAGCGGATCTGTTAAATCTGCGCTAAAACATCCCTGTAAACTTTTTCTTCAAACGCTGTCTGTTAATGACAGAGTTCAGAATTTTAAGCCACGCTGATTAAAGAAGCTGTAATCTTTGGTGTTGTGTGAGATCCCCCGTCTTGTTCATCAACAAACCGCCCCGCTCCTCCATAACTACTCAAATCACGTCACACAGCAGAGCTCAGCAGCCCCTCTGAGCTCTGCTGAGATTAGTTATCTTTCTTCTGGGTGGAGAGATGCCGTCAAATGTCTGATGAAGATCTTACTGATGTCGAGGTAAGTCCAAGGGAAGTAACAGAATCCATTCTGTGTTATTTCAGTGTCCAGTTATGTTTTTAATGAGTTAATGTAAGAAATGTTTAAATAAAGCTTCCAGGAAAAACTACAGTGTTTAAATGAAAAAAAAAAATCTTTTATCAGTTTTCCTAAAAACAAAAGGAAGCACTATTCTATACAGACAGGTGATTTGAAATCTAATTAGAGACATATAATCACTTCATCTGCTCTTCTACAACTGAACTGCATTTCTCCTAATTTCAAAATTAATAATAAACCATTACATTAGAACACTGTATATAAAACTAAAAGTCAGTTTAATTACTGAAATGTACACTCTCATTGGCCTCTTTGTTAGGTCCACCTTGCTAGTTCTGTGTTGGAGTCCTTTTGCCCTCAGAATCTTATGCCACCAAGGATTTCTTGGCATAGATTGAACAAGGTTCTGGTAACATTCCTCAGAGGTTTGGTCTATATTGACTTGACATCATCACACAGTTGTTGAAGATTTGTCGGCTGAACATCCATGATTCTAATCTGCCGTTCCACCACATCCCAAAGGTGATCTACTGGGTTGAGATCTAATAACTCTGGAAGTCATTAGAGTCCAGTAAACTCATCGTCATGTGATTCTGATTTTAGATGATTCCAGTTTATGACATGGAGCCTTATCCTGGTGGAAGTAGCATCAGAAGATGGAACACTGTGGTCATAAAGGGATGGACATGGTCAGCAACAATATTCTGGTTGGCTGTGGTGTTGGAACCATGATCAGTTGGGACTAAGGGGCCCAAAATGTGACAAGAAAATATCCCCCTGATGCAGTAGTTCGTCTGCATCAAGGTTGGACTTGTGTGTTCAGTCGGATGTAACCAGTGATTGTTTGTGTTAATGTTGTCTTTATATCAGCTGGAACAATTTTGTACATTCTCCTCTTGAGTTCTCGACCAGTCAGTTTATTGAGGGTTTTTAAGGAATATCAAAGAGGAATCTCATTACAGTTATCGAGATGGGAAGCAGAGTGGACAGTGAAGGAGGGATGAAAATAATTAATGTTACATTAATGAAAGAAGACTCAGCGATGTTTTTAAGGATAATTTACGTTAAAAGTGAGGTCATCTGGATCCCACAAGACGGCATACTGGACTTTTTTTTTCAAGGATTTTTGTCTAAAACAAATCAGCTTTCACTGATTCAAATAGGTGGCCTAGCAGAGAGTTTTACTGTGGATCCTCTTCATGACACAACATTGTAATTTTATCCGGGTTGAGGACGAGTACACAGGGAGATCCAAATTTAGTTTAGGCAACAGTGTGGAGGGTCTTGCCTAAGGACCCACACAGGATTAGGGTCATTACACACCCTGGGAAGCGAACACTGGTCTCCTTTGCGCCAGTCTTACACCCAGCCAACTAAATCGCGGTTAGTGAGGCATGAATATTGGCAGAAATTAATGTTAGAATTAAAGATCCAGTCCAATGAAAATGTTTTTGGTGTCTGAACGTCTTCTTTAAGGATTTTTCTCATAATGGAGGAAATTTATACAATAATTTAAGGTTAAAACTGCATTTCTGACTATTTCTTGATTCAAATTGTGTTGGATCAAGAGCAGATGACAACCTGCAATTTAATGAAGCTCAGGTCAGTGACACAGCAACTGCTCGGGGCGGGCCAAAGTCTCGCTTCTCTACCACAATTCTGATGCATCCACTTACAGACAAATAGATCCATGTACATCTTTGTTTTCCTCAACTGAGCTGGAACCTGGATCAAAACTGCATGGCTGGATACTGTTACTGCTTACGGTTATCTTGGGCTTGTGAGGTCCTATAATCTTGTGGTAGAGAGTGTAAACAAAGGCCTGACTAAAAATTAGTGGCGCTGTCTTCCATGCCAACAGTCACGCTTATGACCCGAATGAGAATTTCTGATGAACTCTTGCCACACTGCAGAATATGTATGTCTTAAAAAATTACTCAGGCCTTTCTTTTTGGCTAAAAACAGCTTAATTATAACGAAAATCTCCGGGAATGCTTTCAAAATAGAAAAAAATACATAGTTGGTATGGGTCATTAGTATTTTGACTTGTTGAAAATGTTTGAGCAAGTTTCTATCTTCTCAGTTTTCTATGATAATAAACAGCAAGGCTTTACGGCTGGCAGTTAAAACATCAAATTGGGGGAGAATATAAATGTAGCTTCTTCATTTATCAGCGTAGAGCAGGGGTTGGCAACCTAACCTGTGGCATGCGGAGGGAAAGACAGTGGCATGCCGGGGTGCAACATCAGTATGCACTTGATCTAATTTTTCTGTAGGTATGACAAACCTCAAATGTAGTTCTTTTGGTTTCAAGCAAACAGTTGCAATACTATTTCAACTGTTTTCTCTGTGCAATATTATTACGATAGGACAATTTTGAGCTAATATGTTAAAAAAAAAAGGAAGTTCACCTGCTGTTTGAGATTTGTTTTTTTTTTTTTTTTTTTAGATAAATTGAAAATGTTTTTGTAATTTTTTTGCATTAAAGTTCACGTTACAGTTACAAGTGACTGGATTGCTCACGTGGGTGGTGTAGGACCAGAGTTCAGTATCCAGGATAAGCTGAAAGGTGAACAACAACAGAGTTTGGATTATAGTATGTGATGGCACAGTTAAGGAGAATTGGCACTTCATGTCATAAACATTACTGACCCCTGGCGTAGAGGAGTAAATATTGTTTGATTTATCAGGTGAACATGCAGGCTTTTAATACAACATTCTCTCAGTTCAAAAAGCAAATAAATTTGAGTTTTCTATTGAAAATGGAAAGGGTATGAAACATTTTAGATATCTCATGTTATATTTGGTCATTATTTTCTGTGAGATGTCATTTAAAACAAACAGCCAAATTTTAGGTAGTATGAGTAAATCTGAGCTTTTACTCTCTGAAATTGTCTGTGTGTGAATACGATACATTCCAAATTATTATGCCAATTGTATTTAAGTGTCAAGAAAAAAATTACTTGTTTTTCTATCAAACTCATGGAGATATTCGTTGCGGCTACATGTACAAAATGCCTTGATTGGATTATAATAGAAATATGTACATGGTCCCTGAAAAACTTGATATGATTGTAACAAACGTTTGCATACGTCACCTGTTCGATTGGAATAAATCATTTAACATGTGCAGGAGTGTCTAAAAAATCGGAAACAGTCATAGAAGAAGTACCTAATTCCGTTGTAGACGAAGCTGCAGCTTTGATCGAGATGATAGTTTCAGCGTGGTTTTATTATTAATAAGGATTTTGATTGACTATTCTCTCATTTTTCTAATTGATGTGGTCAGTACTTTATTCTTTAGCCTCGGATGCACTTAAAATCCATGCAGATAATGCAGCAATCTGCATCTTGGCCGCACATAAACATGTGGGAATAACATCGGCCTTTCTTTTGTCTGGACATGATTGGAAGCAAGAGTTCAGATGATTGTTTGCACAGTTCTAGAGGTCTACTCAGAGCGCAGAGCGGCATTTCTGCATTCAAAAGCCGCCAGCTATCGCCACTTGGAGGTTCCGAAGCACACAACGCTGACAAAGCCCCCCCCCATGTCCGGCTGATCTGCTCAGAGACCCGGTTCGCTGGTACAGGTTCTGTTCATGCCCCAGAACCACCTCTGGAGCAGCACAGCCTCTATGCATGACATTAAATCTAGTCCAGTAATGACACACAGTCGAATAAATTGTTAACATGTACCACAATCTGATTACGATCTGATCGATGATCGGGATAACCCACCTGTCTCGAATGCCTTGTTTACATGACACATTTTTATTCTGATCAGGAGTTTATTACTTGTGTCCATGTAAACACAGCTATTGTGTGTCGGGACTCTTTGGATCGCCAACATCAATTTCAGAAACCCATGATAACTCGTTTGCCAGGTGTGTTCAATTAAAAGACTAATACATAAGGACATTCCACATAATATTAGGTAGACCAATATCTTCAAGCAATATGAGAATTAAAGAAGGATCTTTGTTGCAGGAAAGCGTGAAATAGTTGAATTTCCTGGACAAAATATGAAAATCTTGGATAATTCAAAAAAACCTAAGCGTGATCCTCGCACTATTAAATGATTTGTGGTTTATTTAGATCATACACAAGTTGCTGCATAGTGTAGGATCCTACAGAGGCTACAGTTCTACGTAAACCCTCTATTGCCTCCTCCGGAAAAAAAAAACACGCACATATAGACTCCTTTTCAAACAGTCTTGTTCACTAGTGAGTGCCGCACAACCCCTAGTGGTCCAAATGGATGGAGTAGTGGGTGACAGGTGGATGGCTACACAAGGCTGGAATGTCAGCAAGGAGGAAGCGGAGCCATGGTTTAAGCCTGACCATGGGGAGAAAGCTGGTCAGCCCCTTTAGGGTCCCTGAATGTGTAAAAATGACCTGTGAAAAGTTAGTGGAGTTTCTGAGTGACCACTTTCTTCTGTGGTGCAAAAATAAGAACTGACTGTGCTTTCTGTAACCAAATCACCTTCATCATGACGATGCTCCATCTCATGCTGCAAGAATATCCCTGCATCGTTAGCTGCTACAAAAAAAGATAAACTGATGCTGTGGCCCCTGACCTTAACCGTTTTGAGAACTTTTGGAACATCTTTAAGACAAATATTTGTGAGGGTGGGAGGCAGTTTGCATCCAAACAGCAGCTTTGAGAGGCTATTCTGACTTCCTGCAAAGAAATTAAAGCAGAAACTCTCCAAAAATTCACAAGTTCAATGGAAGCAAGAATTGTGAAGCTGCTACAAAATAAGGGTCCTATGTTCAAATGTAACTCAACCTATGAGATGTTTTTGAATGGAATAGCTTTAGATTTCAGTAAATATGACCTGCTAATGCAGCAAATTCAACACGTGACCAGTTTAAGTTCTTTAGAATTAATCAGATGTTGTGGAACTCTGTTATGCGTAATAATGTTTAACATTTGAAATTTTATTTTAATAAATACTGTTATTTTTAAGAGGTTTGTTCAATAACATTTAATAAATACTTTAATAGTTAGTGACATGAAAATAATTCATACTGTAATTTGCATTGAGTATTTAGAACAATAAGGAAAAATATAACGTGCATAATTCTTTGGAATGGGTTGTATAAAAAGAAACCAGTCCACAGAATTAATCAGTCAGACTCCAACATGGGAAAGATGCTACAGAGCAGATGCAGTCAGATAAAATAATATTTTTCACTGTGTAAAAATTGGTGCTGGTATGCGATAAATTTTTGTTAAAAGATTTCCATTTCTGCTTAATCTACTTTTGATTCAAATCTTAAATTTTAATTTTACAAAAAAAAAAGTATTTTGGATGATAAAAAGTTTGGAAAATGATTAATTAAAAAATAAACCTTTAGCACCAACATCTTTAGGCAAAAAAATATTGGATTTGTTCCTTTCTGTTCAGGCGTTCATTTCTAAATGTAATTTTTTTTTCCTCAGACCGATTACATTCAAAATTTCCTGAACATATTAGGTCACCTGTCTGTATAGATTCCCAATTCAATAGAAAATGTGCTGCAACGTTATTATCCAACTTAACAAAGACCACTGTTCTTCTTAAAATGGAACAGATTTGGAAGTTAAAAGGCCTTTGGTAGATGATGTTGAGCAAATTTGTTTGAAGGAAATAGACTGGATTATTTATTAAATATGTGCCAAGATCTGAAGTGTGTTGTGTGATTTCCTAATAGAATCGAATAAAAAGAAATTGGAAACACTTGTTTTTTTTGTTGTATTTTGAACTGCATGGATGTTTAAAATGTATTTTTATGGAATTTTTGTGTATTGAATCCGGTTCACGAGCGAGCAGACGCATCTTCAACTCTCCTCAACTCGTCTTTTCAAAGTTGTATACCAGCAACTTCAATGACAAAGCTACTGCAAAACAGTAGTAATTCTGCAACAAAGAAAGCTTAACATGGCACTAAAGAAAAATCAATTTGTCGACTTGACGGCGCTCAGAGCTGCGCTTGCCGACATACAAGCTAGGCTAACTCCTCTCCTGCGACTTGAAGCTAAGCTATCACCACTGTTGCAACTAGTGGAATATTTCTGATAGGAAAGACACGTAACGAACAACGAGATAATCGGCATGATCTCCTGGAGAGAAGAGTGAAAAATGTTGATCAACAAGTAAAAATGAACATCATTCTCACGGGACTTCAACTCAAACCCCGGGCCCAGCCTGGTGCAGCCTACGTTAGCATGGAAGCTAATGCTAACGAGACTGTGGAAAACCAAGTTGTATTATTCCTCTCGTCTAAAGGGATTTTCTTGGATCTAAATCTTATTGAGGTCTGTCATCCACTTCCTAGGAGAAAGACTTCAGAATAAACCAGTGATCCTGATCAGGTTTCTGAATTGAAGGCTCAAGATGGCTCTGATGAAACAATGAAAACACCCGAAAGATTCGGCTGGTTATCTAAACGATCATCTGTCGAAATATTCTGATCTTGCGAAGCCCTCTAGACTCCTAAAAAAGCAAAGACAACTTGGGTGCAAAACTCCAGAATCTTTGTCAAACCACTCGGTCTGTCAGATCTGGCTAATCATATGCACAAAAGACTTTGAGAAGTGTTGGATTACGGACGTCTGAGGCTGTCATTGAAGCAAAATAATTGTAAAATAAATATTTAAAAAAAAAAAACTCCTAGAATCTACTGCTTCTGAATGTCAACTTTGACATCATTTTTAGGTGACCTGCAGACAACTTGAGCACAATTCGCTTGATATGAAATCAACTGGGGCAATGAACCCGACAAAACATAGTTTGCAGTCAGAACAACGGCATTCATAACTGTAAAATCCAGCAGAAGAAGGATTACCGTGGCCTTGATCCTGTCACTAGACTTGGTTTCCTAAACTGTATCAACGTCGTACAGTATTGACTAATGTAGATGATTTTTCTTTCTCAATCATTAATGATTATCATCATCATCAGGAGTCATTTGCATTGATCGGTGTGTGTTCGGATCATGATCGTCGAGGGATCTTTTGCACTGATCGGTGCTGGGGGTCTGGAATAATTCAGATGATTATTAATCATTTGGGTATGTTTTGGATTTTTGTTGCATGAGATTTTTTTGGTAATGATGGTCTGAATATGCTTAGATTGTTTATTTTGATTATTGTAAATAAATTATTGTAAATATTTTTTTTGGAGAATAATCGTCTGAGTTAGTTTAGATTTTTGTCACTGATTAATATCAATGACTTGTCTTTGATATGAATATAAGACAAGTCCAATAAAAATATACCCTGGAAATTCAATTACATCACTGACCTTAAAGATGCTTAATAATCTGAATCTATGATTATAGGGTATAAATATTGGATAAAGCCTGAATGGGATATTGGTAATTCATGTAAAAAAGTGGTAAGGTCAAACCGGAGTGGGATTATCTAAATTTGCTTCTTCCTACTCCATTTTAAGCAATCAACTTGTGATTAATTATGTAATATGTGTCTATTTTATGCATTATTACCCGATTGCTTGAAATAAACCATTTATTTCATTCAAAAATATTTCTATTTTAAACATTGCGTAGGGTTATATAGTTATTGGCAATCCATCAACTATGTTCTGATGTTTTCAAAGCTCAAAGTCAGAAAGCATGTGTTTTGTTTATGAAATATTAAAAGATTTATAAGTTCACTGATTTGGTTTGAGGTCAAAAGGTCATTTCAGACAAAATATTTCCTTGGTAGATTTTTCCCAGGGATTTCACATTTCAATTCCACAAATAACAGACAAATGGTCACATACAAGTTTCAACCTCGGGTCATCTTTTGATTTATTGTAAAATTATTCACAGTCTTTAAAGTATGGTGCTGTTCTTAGCCAAAATAATAATTAAAAAATTGTGTTGTTTCTAGTACATAGCTTCTGCAAAACAACAGGTGTTCATTAGAAGTTCACCTGAGTTGTAGGCAGAATGTTAGCACAGAGTAACTCTGCCTCCATTTCCAATCATTCGTCTGTTAACGATTTGCTCTCCTGCTAGCTTACAGTCCCCAATTTCCTCCATTGTGTTAAAAAAAAAAAAAAAAAGTTAACATGTTAAAACAAAATTTTAATCAAAGTTTGTCTTTAAAGTACTGTATATCTTTCAGCGGTTTAAATGAACTGACAAGTTTTCTAAGAAAAATTGGAATCAAAGAATTAAAATGCAATGGTAAAGTATGCGGATTAGCTAGGGTAAGATAAGTTATCCAAGACTAAATATTTTAACTGCAAATTTTATTATTATTTTTTTTTTTTAGAAAAAATGCTTAAATAATTTTTTTTTGGATGGATCATGACTGCAGAAACGAAGACATTAAATGCAAAAATATTGTTCGCAAACTATTTGTTGACGAGCCTTTATTTCTTTATCGCACATAGAAACATGGACGTTTTCGATGATAACTTTGGTGTATTGTTCACTCCGGTACAGCAGGCGGCGCGGTGAGTAGTGCTTCACAGATCCATGAGAGTTACTTCCGGTGAACGTTCCGGAAGTAGGTTGAAGTTTCTGCTTTGAATATTTATTTCTGTTCGTAAACTCGAATTCTCTTTGGGGCTCTTCGTGATAAAAAGGTAAGAGTTTGATTTTTTTTTTTTTTTTGTCTCTGAAGTGTATATGTCACAATTTCCCGACGTTTAATGGGACGAAGTTTTTGTCAACATTCAGTAACGAAACGAAAGTCCATTTATATAAGATTACAGGAAGTAACTATTCACCGTAATTATGGCGGGGTTAGGGTTAAAATACGTGCTGTTAATGCCGCAATGTGCACTTAGGCTGCACGTATTACATGCGGCTAACATCAATTTTTGTGCATACGTAATTTTGTGCGGGAAACGCCCTATAATATTGCAAATGTGTTTGTTTAGTTTTACACTTATTTTAGATTATCTTTGAGAAGAGAATACACCTAAGCCTCAGATCTTTGGTTTCATGAAGTTCATATCAATAAAATTTCCTTTTCTTTTTTAAATGTGTCTTTTGTTTTGTACTTTAAAGCACAATGGTGAAGATTTTTGTGGGCAATCTGCCCCAAGAGGCGACAGAGGAGGAGATCAAGGCTCTTTTCGACGAGTACGGCACCGTCACTGAGTGTTCCATTGTCAAAAACTTTGCCTTCGTCCACATGGATGACCGTAAAGCGGCCACCAAAGCCATCAAGACGCTCCACCAACACAAGCTCCACGGCACAGCGATCAACGTGGAGGCCAGCCACGGGAAGAACTATGGTCCAGTCAAGATTCATATTGCCAACGTGGAAAAGGGATGCGACGAGGAGCTGCGGGCTCTCTTTGAAGAGTACGGTACGGTGTCAGAATGTGCAGTTGTGAAGAATTTTGCTTTTGTGCACATGCCCAACTATGACGAGGCCATGGATGCCATCAAGGAACTGGATAACTCCGACTTTCAAGGTTAGTCCTATTTTATTTGTATTCATCAGAGGAAGATTTATAATTCAGAGTAAGAAGAAAATAAAATAATGGTTGTAACTTCTCTTCTTTTATTCTCTTTCAGAGAAACGCATCCATGTTCAGGTGTCCAAGAGTCTGCCCAAATATGAGGAGTATGAAGAATACCCTCCTGCCCAACCTCCCCATCCTCCTGTCCCAGAAAGGGGCGGCTACTGGCCTCCTCGATACCCAGGAGACAGACCTGAGCCTCCTCCACCCAGCTACATGAGGGGTCGTTATATGCCGCCAGGTTACCCCGCTCCTCCTGTGCCGCCCCCTCCCCCAAGACGAGCCGTTTATCCCGAACGTCCCTACGACGCTGATAGATACAGTATGATCGATTACTATGAGAAGTACAGAGCCCGTTCATATGGCATGTATTCATATGATGCTCGACGTTCTGGCGTCCCACCGCCACCTCCGCCTCCCCCTCCTCCCCCAGCCGCCGTCCGCGACCGTGTAATGAGCTCGTCGCACGACCCATATGAGCGTCGGCCCCTGCCTCCGCCTCCACCTCCCCCGACTTCATACTACGCTCGAGACCGCAGCCCCATCAGGAGGGCGCCCGGCGCTCCGATGCCCCCCGCCAGTAACGGCTACTCCTACGAACGTTCTCGCCTTTCTCCGGGGACACGGATCCCTGGACCTGTACGGAACGCCTACGCGGCCCGGCTGCCTCCACCGCCACCACGTTATGCTTATTAGGTGAAACGTCTTCATTAAAGGTGAGAATAGGGTTTAGCCAAAGTGTAATTCAAACCATATTTGAGAAAATATGTAAAGATGGAGGCAGCGTTCTTTTTTTAGTGGGGGTCGCGTTCTAAGATGAATATATAAACATCAATTTGGAAGAACGAAGCGCTAAAGTTCAGTTGTTCATTCAGCCTTCTGGTTGAAGTATTGATGGAGACTTTGGCCATAAATCTGAAGGGAGACTAGTGTCCTCAGCTGCAGGTTATGACCCGTGTCATTTGCTCTTTTTCAGGCTCGTTGTCCTCCTGCGTTGCTGCTTGCCATCACTTCATTTACACAAATTTGTCATCTGCTGACGGGCGCGCTTTGTTTCCATGCGACCGAAGAAACCTTTTTGAATTTGTCTTTATTTTTATTTTAATACATTTTTAATTAGAGATTGTTTTTACACGCTTCTTTATTCTCAGATTTTTCCATTTCTTTTGTAAGAAATGTAAAGATTGACGTCCCATCTTCGCGTGCACTATTGTGATCCTCTCATCTGATCTGTGTATTCGTGTCGAGCAGCGTCTTAAGTAAACATTTTTAGTCTAAAAATATTTTTTCCTTATTTTTACATATTGGTTTAAAAACATAAAGTCTTTTAGAAAAAAGCATTTTTATATTAATTGTTATTAATTCGGAAAGAAATGCTTTCAGAGGCTTTATAATTATTTGAAGTGACAATTTAACTCTTTGTTTTGGTTAAACACCAACAGCCGAAGTCGTTCCACTGATCTTTAGTTTCATCAGCAATTCGCCGTCTTCCTCCGTTTAGGATCAAAATCCAAAAGTTGTATCAAAACCTTAAAATTACAAAGAAAAAAGAAATTGCTGAGAGTAATTGACTCTTTCCTTGCGGGAAGGGGGTGACCTTCAGAATGACAGGTAAGTCTACGATTACTTTTATAGATCCATCACTCAATGTGTTTCTGTTAAAGCGTGAGTATTTCAGAGTACAGAGTTCCAAAAGCATCAGAACAGTGAGGACAAATGCTGTAATTTATGACCAAAACCTTTTTTTCTTCTTCTTGTTTTTCAAAAAACTTGACCTAGAACAAAAAAATCACACCTTTGTGTTCAAGGGAACTATTTGAAACTAAGCCACAACTTAGAAGTTGTTTTCTGTTTGTCCATGTAGAAGTATTTAGACATGACTAATGAGTCTGACAGCACTAAACTTGTGTGGAGCACTAAACTTGGAGTTTGGAGTCATGGTGTAACCAGCAGAATAACAATGGAGCTGTCTGAGTGAAAGGCATCAGCTAAGAGAGAGAGAGTAAAATCAAGGCTAAGTCACACAATTCAACCAGCAGTTAAGTCTGTAAGAAGCCACTAATGTTCGACCAAACGGACATTGCAGATTGAAAAATATTTCTTGCGTTGATGTGTCCTAGAAAACCTTTTTTTTTTCCCGCTAACAACTTTATCATAACTAAGGCCACTGGGAACACTTTGAAAATAGATCAAAAGATAATTGAACTTAAAAGATTTGGTATCAAAAATATAAAATCAAGATATTTTCAGTCTCAAGAAAGAACTTGGCCTCACTGTCCTGATACTTTTGGATGCTATTAATTATTTAGTCAATTAGAAAAACCCCAAATGTATAGTCTTTTTCCCTACAAAAGTATATGAAAAAAATTAAATATGATACATTTATTCTTATTCTGGGGCTCTGATTATGGTTGGTCAATATTTTTGATCAATATATTTCTAGAAGTCATCAGGCCCATGACATTTTCAGAAAAAACTTTTATTTGAAGTGTGTGTTGAAATGTTCAAATCTGTCTACTCTGTCATGTAAATAATAGATCCTGTCCTCCACCAATAAAGTGGTTGAAATAATTTTATAAAGATGCTGTTCACTAACGTGTCGTCTTTTCTTTGACAGTTCTCTCTGACTTCAGGAAACTTTTATGTAATGTCTTTAAGTAATATAATTTATACACAAATGCTCAAACCTTTATTTTCACACTTTTTAATGTGTTTGGAAATAAAATAATTTTAAACATAAAAAGCATTTTTTTTGTTAAAGTTTTTTGCAGTAACTGGTTTCTGTCTGAAATATTAAAAGATATGCTTTGAAGATATTTTATTCAGTTTTATTGTTTCTTTATTCATTCATGAATGAATGAATGTTTCTTTAAAAAAACAAAAAACAACATACCTAGATTGTCAACAAAACAATTTGGCCCTACAAAGAACAGTAACCAAATGTAAATGAAAAAAATGGATTGAACTGGTTCAAATAACCTGCCTTCTGGTTAATGCACTGAAGCTTTATAGATGCAGACAAGTTCATGCTACACACAAAGGGGGGCAGGTAAGATACTACCAAACAAAAAAAAAAAACTACATAATTAAATCTGTAAAAAAAAACAAATAGATCCCTCTGGAAGAAACAATATAATGTTCAAAATGACAGACTTTGCATCCCTGCAGTGGTTTGCATCTGCCTTCTGTTTGACAATGGTAGTGACAGAAAGTGAAAACTCAATGTCATGCTGCAAAATGTCCTGCAGAAACTTAACACGGTCTGAAGTTTTCCTTTCTTGAATAAAAAGATTGTGTATCAGGAGCAGAACAAATTGCAGAAAAATATATTTGTAATGAAGAAACTGGGCAGGCTTCAAGCTTCCTGCTCCGCTCATTTCTGATGCATCCACTTACAGACATATAGATCCATAAACATCTTGTTTTCATTTTAAGAGCTGGAATCTGGATCTAAATACATCTGGATATCTCTGATACTGATCACAATTTTTGCTGCACTACTAATGCTAAGTTGGGGTTCAGAGGGGCTGTAAGCCAGAAAGAGTGTGAAACAGTCCTGACCAGAACTCAGAAGTGAATTTCTAATGAACCAATGCTGCTCTGCAGAAACTGTCCAAGAAAGTGTGACAGGTTATTGAGTTTACAACATAATCATAGTGAAAAGAGCACTGGGAACATTTTTACAATAGATCAGAAGATGGTGGAAACTGGACTTTAATGACTTAATGCATTCTGCTCTGATTGTTATTGAAAATCAAATCACTTTAAAAAAAAAATAATAAAATGAATTGTATTCCTCTTACTTCTAATTTTGATATAATGCAATCGAGGGACATGCCTATTGTACTGACAGCTAAATGTATGCAAAGGAAATCCTTATAAACCCAGGTTCTGTTGGTCTAATAAGTGTGAAAGCTTAAGCAAAAGGAACTCCTGCAGTATTCTGTTTTTCTGGCTGAGAAAATAATATTAAGCTATATTCTGGACTCTCCCGTGTTTTTTCAGTTAAGGCTCTGATTTAATGTTTTATTACCATAGTCTGTTATTTTTGCTTTTTTTAAAGAATGAACATGTTTTAAAAATAATTGGTGTAATATTTTATTGTAAGATCAAAAATGACAAAACAGAAATCTTGTAAAGTCTTTTTGAAATGGGCACAATTTTCAAAATCCTACTATATGCATGTAGAGTGTAATGTGTTTGAGCAACAGCTTAACAGGGGGGTTCGCTTGGGTTCACTTTAAACAAAAAAATACAACTGCTGGTTCTTGATGCAAATGATGTGGAATGTAAAGGAGTATGCACTGACTGTGATAATCCAACAAGATCAGAAAGGGGTGAAAAAATACTGTAATGTGAAAAAAAGTAACTAATCTTGAAGATGGGTCTAATGACATCTAAAAGTACGCATCAATGTGATCCTAATGACATTCATTTCAAAAAGGCAAATATTTATGAACAGGTTGATCCAGGCACAGCCTCATCATCAGGTGGACACGCCACAAAATCTGCCAGCATGGACGCCATAGCTTCATCATCCACCTAAAACACACACGGGGAAATATTTGAATGCATGTGAATCAATCACTGGTAAAAACAACCGATCCTGTAAACAAAATAAAAATATTTATAGGTGTGATTGTAGTTTACAATACAATATGAGGAACACTTTCTGTTCCTGCACTTAAATCCAAATAAGACATGAAAACTGAATTATACACCTCGAAATTGGGGAAAAAAAAAATCAAGTGGCATAAAAAAAGTAAAATAGGTGAAACAGTGATGATGATACAATTCCCCATTTAAAACTAACGTACTGTATGTTAAACCATAGATTCCACATATTTTCTCTGATTTATATTAGATTTTTTTCTTAACTTGTTATCATCAAACAGATTAGAGCTGAAGGCGTCTTGTGTTGGACAGATGTCACTGTTGATAGTTTATTCTTTAAAAATCAAGCAATACGATTTCATCTATTCTTCTTAACACACACAGGGAGGTGTTTCAATATTGAACATTACAGTCTAAACTCAGAGTTTTAGGTGGAACAGCTTACAGAATCATTGACTTTTGTGTCCCAACTGTCCCTGTCCCATTTGAGATCAAACAAAAACACAGGAGATGGAGAAAGGATGACAGATCAGTAAAGGTTTGGAGTCTCAAAGGCTGCTGCTAACTTTGAGAACTTTGGCTGTTAAAGTTGATGTCTTGGTGAATGGCTTTTGAAGATCTACTTTACTCAGGTATTTTAAATCTTACTCACATACAAAGGTTTGAACTGTATGGGTCATGGAGCTTTTTGGATGGTCTGGGTCTGCGGACGGTTCATCAAGGGAGCACTGGTGTGTTTTAGTTCCTTTGAGCCTCATGAGGCCACTGCTACCCTTGTGCTATCTTTGGCATGTTTACATTAAAAGTGAGGTCTTCTGGATCCGCCAAGACAGTGCACAGAACTTTTTTTAAATATTTTTTTTGATCTTCACTGGTGTCATAAACCCTGTCCACCTCTGTCATGGGAGGGATCACATATCACTGTAAGGGTGGGGTCATTTGGACCCCATAGGAGAGCATGAGGACTAAAGGACATCATGATAATGGAACGTACCATTGTCGTGGGTCTGGTAAGAGTATTGTAAAGTAGTTATGAGAATAATGTGAGTTTACTAATCGTACACATAGGGTCTGAATGTGATGTGTAACTGCCCACACAATTGTCTAATTTCCTCATTTCTAACAAGGAGTCCACTCGTTTCATGTGAGCGGCACTAATGAGCTCCTTGTGCAGGATTTAGAGGGTAAAGACACTTGTGTCTTCATAAGGCTGTGGTGCTCCCCGTAATTCTGTCTTACTCCACCCATAATTCTCTCCTCCCCTGCTGTGGTAACGACCAAACATCAAAACTATTCATTCATTTGCAGTAGATAGGATTATCTGATGATAAGGTTGGACATTTGGATAGCTATCAGATTGAGCTACAGGTAGGAAAATCTCACGAGGTAGGACAGATCGTTAGAACACCTATACCTACTGTGGGACATAAAAGAAGAAAAAGTCAAAAAAACAAGAACACAAAGTTTCTAAACACATTTTGTTTTCTACCTTTTTCTTTTCTGTGCTTGGTCCAGCTTCTTCTGTCAGTTCATCTTCTCTCTTCCTCTTCGTCCCATGAGCCTCCTCTTTGTCACTCTCCTCTCTTTGGGGTTCAATGCTTCTGTTTTCCTCCTCTTCTTCTCCTTCTTTTGGTTGCTCTCCACCCTCAGAGGCTTGGCTTTCAGCCTGTTGCTCTGCTGCGTTCAGATCGGCCGGACTGTTGGTTGCTTCTGTTGGTTCTGCTGGAGCAGCAGCTGGTAGTTCTGCAGGTTGATCCGATGTTTTGCTGCTGCTGCTCTCATCCTCCTGTGCAGTTTCTACTTCAGGCTCCTGCTGAGGTAAAACAGGACAATACAGCTGGATTTACTGGTGAGAAGTTTTGACACTTGTCACAATGAAAAATGACATCTTAGGGGAAGAATGTCTCCACTTTCCATGTAAGTCAAAATACAAACAAACACGGACCGTGTTGTCATTTGCAAATCTGTGATGCAGTTCCTCCTCCTGAGCCTCCATAGTTCTCCTGCTGCTTCTTATACTTAACAGTCTTACAACATTACATCTGAGAATCATCTTTATTACCCACCATGCAGCCTGATGTAAAAAAGCTTCAAAGAACCATAAGTTCCTCATTCAGACATGGACCAGGAGCTGATCCTACCTCTGCACTGAAACTTGCTTGTTCCTCTGGAGCAGCTTTCGGCTCGTCCTCCTTGGCAGGTTGATCACTTATGTCTTCTTGAATGACGTGTGCTGGTCCTTCCCCTTCATCCCCAGTTTCCACGCTTTCCTGGGCTCCTCCGCTGACACAGATGATTTGTGGCATTGTGGGATCATCCATCCTTTCACTTTCATCTTCCTCTTCCACTCCGACCTGTGCATCTTCCAGGACCCCAATGCTCTCGACCTCCTGCAGTTTCACCCGCTCTTCTCCAAACATGGTCCTCTGCGGTTGGAGTTCTTGTATTCCTCTTTCTGAGTCTGCCTCCACATTATGCTCAGTCAGCACTTTTTCATCGGCGGCGGGGAGAACTTGCCCCTCCTCAATTGCAACATCGACCAACTTTTCCTCACTTCCCTCCAGTGGCGGCATGTCCCCATTCTCCTCCTCTTCTTCTTCCTCCTCAAGCTCTTCCCCCTCTTCTTCATCGTAGTCCTCATACTCCTCCCCATCATAGAAGTCATCACTTCCATCTTCTTCGTCCTCTTCATCCAGCCCCTCTTCTTCCTCATCCAGCTCCTCGTCGTCCTCCAGATCCTCCTCTTCTTCTTCATCATCGGTGCTGTTAATGTTAATGATTGTGGAGTCTTCGTTGCTGGGAGGTGGGGCGGGCAGCTGCTGATGGAGCCGTCCCTGCTGAGTCAGCTGGTTTTGCAGCTGGTGCATTTGGAGTGGCAGACCCATGGGGCTGCCTTGGCTTGATGTTGGCGCTTGCATCAACATCTGCTGGAGTTGGGGTTTACAAGGCAGCGAGTCGCTCAGCTCACTATGGGGATCGGAGACGATGCTGGAATTCAAGGCCGGAGGCAGAGTAGCTGCTGAGGCGCTGGGGGGAGGAAAGGAGTTGATGGAGGAGGCAGAAGTGGTGAGTAGAGACGATGAGGCGGGCAAGTCATTGGGGAGAGTCGACACATCGATTGTGGTTGTTGCTGCCGTTATGGGGACCATTGAATTCGATTCTGTTGCCGGTAGCGTAACACTACTTCCGGCTGGCGCGGCAGAGAGCATCGTCTGAGGGTTCGCTGCTGCCTCATCTTGTTGATTGTCCAAGTTGATCATCCCTGGAGGAACAATGACCACACTGTCATCCGAGTCACTTGCCAGAGAGATCTCCACATCGTCCGGCTCTTCTTTATCAAAGCGGACAAAGACCGGTCTCTGACTTTCTGGGAGCCCAAGCCCAGCAGAGTCGTGCTGCCGGTGGGGGTGGGGAGAAAACAAGTCCCCTGGAGTAGGGGCCTGAGCCGGCAGACCTGGAACAGTGGACAGGTGGTTTTCCAAAGAGCTCAACAACGATGAGGTGCCCAGATTCAGAGACTGACGGGAAGGGAAAGCAGGACCAGAACCGTGGCCTTCTAAGAGTGTTGGCAAAGTTAGTCTGGGAGCTGATCCCTGAGGAGAGAGCACGGAAGTAGAGGCAGAAGGTCTGAGAGTGAGGGGGGGTAAGGGCAGGGCAATCGAGTGGGTGCGTGGGTGTACTATAGTGTTGCAGATGGTCAGTGCCTCAGCACAGAACGAGGAGACCTAAGAAAGGGGAGAAGGAGGTGGTTATTGAAATGTTTTTACAGGAATCTTTACTCTAAAAAAAAGGAAATTTTGCTGATAGCTTGTTATGTTTGTAAAAACAAAAAAACCACACCAACACTTGACAAGGTAGATAAAGGAAAACCGCAACTGAGTACCGTAACTTTTGAACCATTTTTACAATCTGCGCATTTCCAGCAGATTCTTAAAAACCTACTCAGACAAAAATTCTCTTTTAGCATGTTCTTGTAGTAATTTCTTATGATGGAGGGCATATATATAAAATAATTTAAGATTAAAATGTTGTTTTGGGTATTTCTTTATATGTTCTCGATGAATGAGGAGCAGATAAAAACACGCGTTTTAAAAAAATTTCAATTTGTGACACAGCAGCTGTGATGAGCCGGCCAGAGGGGCATTTGTAGTGCTAGGGGGGTCCGAAATATTTTTTAAGACCTTTACAAAGTTATAATATCGCTGCTGTTATGTATGTTTAAGCGCCAGAAGCTCAGCGCTAACGCTAGCTGACCAGCGACTATAGGTGACATCATCGAGTGAAAGTAACGTCTGAATTCTGAGATGCTATTTTTCCATTGTAGGGCGAAATGTAGGTGTAGGGAGAAGGAAAGAATTCGGATTGGCGCAAAGTCTCCACTCTGTTCTGATGTATCCTCTTGCAGACAAATTGATCCATGAACGTCTTTGTTTTCCTCGTCTGAGCTGGAATCTGGATCTACACTGTACATCTGACAGCTCTGGTATTTCTCATCATATTATTGCTACGCTAATGTTCGCTTGGGGGTGTGAGAGGCTGTAAGCTAGCAGGAGAGCGTGTAGACAAAGGAATATCAACGAGTACCAACAGACTCTCCCATAACTCAGAGGATAATTTCTGATGAACTCTTGCCTCGCTGAAGAAACTATGTTCTACAAAACAACAGTTTTTGATTTGGGCTAAAACATCATCATAATGTAAGGACTAACAGGAACACTTTAACAGATACAAACATAGAAGTGGGACTTTAAAGTCAGGTTAAAGCAGGGGTGACCAAACTTTTTCTCTCTAAGGGCCAAAATCTAAATGGGATCACGGTCCGCGGGCCAAATATAAGCTTTTTCACTTCATGAAATAAAAGGAGAAAATAAAGAATATGGCTTAATGTAGTCATTACGAGTCTGTATTCATTAAGGTGACACATATTAGCAAGAATAAAAAGTACGTTAAATTTGTCTTTGAAACTTTTAAGTATTTTAAAACCGTAGAGTTTTGTAAAACCACAGAGCAGTAATGAGAAAGGGGTAAGGGGTTTTAACTCTAACACCTAGACCTCCAAATGTCTGCCTGGACCTTTCTGCTCATTTTGACTATGAAAGAGTCAAAAAATGTTCAACAATTGTGTGATTTTGTTCCTTTTTCAAGAAGACAAGAAGACAAAAGAAAAAAAAAACAAAATCAGAATGTGTTTTTTTAGAATTTTTAGTGAGAAAAACAGTACAAATGAACATCAACAACAGATTTTGTTTGTTAAAAGCTTAAATGTGTCCAGTATCAAACTGTTTACAACAACATTTAGTATTTTTCTCTCTAAATGTGCAAAAAAACCAGTGCATAAAATGTCAAATATCTCCAGGTTTTCTGGTCAAACAGGGCAGTTCTGTCCTCTTGGTGATGCTCCCAGTGACAGTCAAACGTCCCAAACCTCTAGAGAGAGTTGTTGGTGCAGATTCTGCAGCATCAGTGGGAAAAGATTTCACCTGCTGATGGTTTCCTGTATTTTGAGATGGTTGGACATCTGGGATGAACCTCAGTGAATGAGGGTCTCCATCATCAGGTTCTGTCTTTCTCTGTTGTTGATGTGATGAGCAGCTTTAGTCTTTCACCTCATCACCAGAACCTCCAGCATCCTCACGTTTTCTCCTCTTTGGTCCTCCAGCATCATCAGCTCCAGCTCACAGGAAACTTAAAGAAAAATAGTTTTCATTTATTGTGATATTTATTTCCTGAACAAACGTAAATATTTACTTATTTTAAAAAAAGAGAACTTATAATTTATGGGTAAAAAAAATAAGCTAGCTGACATTTGAATGACATTTCTCTCTCACAGTTTGTGTTTCAGAGTGAAAACTAGCTAGTAGCTGTTTGATTCCTTCAGAAAAAAGACATGAAGTTTCACATACGTTACCTTTTCTTGCCAAAAATGACTCCTTCCGCTGCTCCTTTGGTCTCAAAATCTTCTCTGAACCTCCATGAAGGTCATATTTCCCACGATTGTTGTCTTTCAGACATTTTTCTTATTTTTTTTCGCCGTTATAAAAACTCTTAGGTTTTTTCTCTCTGCATCTCTCCACCGCTCCGTCTGTCTCACCGGTAAACAAAGCAGTTCCGCACGGACTTCTGGGTAAAATTACCGTAATGTTCAGATATTGAAAATAAAGCTCAATGTCTCAGCTTTCAGAAACTGTTGGAATGTTTCAAATAGAGCAAACCGTTCTGGAATTACGGTAATTCAGAGAGCGCTTGTCCAAATGTGTTGTGGGCAACAGGCTCAGTTTCTAAACACACACGTCAAACATAACAGTCGGCGGGCCAAATTTTCAGTCGGCAACTGCAGGTTAGCTTCACCTTGAGGTTGCGATCAGTGCGACCGTTGCTAAAGATGGACACCGCACAGGTGAGAGGTGGAGGCCACGACGGTGAAGGGACCAGAACCAGAGCCAGCAGCAACCTGAAAGTCACACAAATGTATTGTTTATACTAAAGCAGACCAAGGGTTCTGTCGTCATGACGGCCTCTGCAATTTATTACCCACAAAGCACTGCTATTAACCACACGTGCATGGAGCCAAATTGGGGCCAGTATTATTGGAAACCCAAATAAAACAACTTCAAAAAAATATTTGTGTCTGACTAAAAAAACATTGAAGTGTCTGAGACCTTTTGCTATTCTAAAAAAAAGCAATTATATTAATTGTTTGATTGTACTTGATGTTTCTTTTTTGCTCTTCCTCTTCTCAAGTATATACAGTGTTTCGCTTATTCGCGTTTCTTTATTCAGAGTATGATAGTACAGACTAAACAGTCATTTTCTGACCGTAATAATCACAGTTCTCAGAGTCAGTGAATGCACCGGGACTGAAGTCACCACCCTCATCAATTATGATTGGTCCTTTGTGTTAGCCCCGACCCAACACAACACAACGGGGTCAAAAGTTTCAAACCTGAAATTTTCAGATTAAAAAACTGGAAAAAAAAAAAAAAAAAAAAGTTGAAAGTAAGAAAAAGTTTTGAAACTGAAAATAATTACGTTTATTTTAGAGTAGTAAAACGTTTCAGACACATTTTTTTTACCCAAACACCAATACTTTCTTCAAAATGTTTTATTTGGGTTTCAAATAATTTTGGCCCCAATTTGGCTCCATACAAGTGATATTCAGGTTCTCATTTTACTTTCTGAAGAATAATACAGAACAGCAGAGCCACTGTCAGCAACCAAATCACACTCAGTCGATGAAGTGAGGCTGAATTAACCCTCTATGGTCCAAAGAAACACAAACCTAAAATGATAATCAGTACTTCTCAATTCTATAGGTCAATTTAGAAACCTTTATTTAATCATGATTCTAAACATTAATAACTCATACTTTACCCTTTTTAAAAGACCTAACTTAGCTTTGTTGTAGGAACGTTTTTTCCCAGCTTTGTTTTATTGAATCTTCATTCTAAACATGTCCAGGTGGTAAAATACGAAGGTCGTGCATTGGAGGATTGTCATGAAGACCAACATAAAGTGCTTGAAGTATTTCCAACAGCTAGGAACTAAGACAAACCTGTAGAGCTCTCGACGAGCCAGTGCGCTGCTGTACTGCCCACTGATGGCTCCGGTGGACTCAAAAACAGAGCTAGAGTCTTTCTGCTGCTGCAGACACACACACAGCGGCAACACAACTTCATGGAGCCTCTGCAAGAAAGGTACAGGTATGTTACACGATGCACAACAGTAGGAACATCACAGTATTCTCTCTACAATGGACAGTCTTTTTCACATTAGTCCCTCTTTGAAGTTACAGCAACTGTAAACAAAAACTAACACATCTAAAAATATGAGTTATATAAAATGTGAATGAGCAGCACTAACAGGCTGCTTGACAAGTGCACTGGATTTGGGGGGGTTAAGAAAATCTGTCAATCAAACAATCTTGGACAGACTCTGTTTTTTATCAATCATCTTCTTTCTGCTGCACATGCACTAAACCCTCATCTGGTCCGGCTAGCGTGTCTAGTTCAGGTTCTGGAGAAGAGAAGATGCTATCTTCACATTGACTGCAGTCAAATGAGCCGCCGTTCACATTTCTGTGGTCCAATCAGCATCACTGGATTTTTGGTGTGAGTTTCATCCAATACTTACGGTAGCAGTCCTGAGAACGCTGGAAAATCTCCACCAGACTCCACGGAGCTTCTTGATGTGACCACGGAAATGTGAACGGCGGCTCATTTGACCGCAGTTGGAAAGGGTTGTAAATGAATGAAAGAGCATTTGGATGTTAGCTTTCATTATTTTCTGCTCTGAGAAACCAATGGATTGAATGGATTGATCACAGCAACGTCAAGAAACATCAAAGAGTCTTTGGTGAACTGGAAGGAGAAAGAATCAGGATTTTGGAGGAAGTTCTGTCCATGAAGATCTGAGCTGACATCTGGATCAGAACCATACGGCTGGACATTACCCAGATTGATGGATGCTTTCATGAAGATTTACACTAGCGAGACACAGAGCTACCATAATCAGACAGGATCAGAGGCGGAGCACCAAAAGCCACGCACCCTCAGAGGAGATTTTGGAAACAGAGGCTTCAGATCAACATGAAAAATGTCTTTTTAGGATATTTAGGTTGTGGGATTTTGGTTAGAATCTTCATAATAATCATTAAAACACTACTGGGAAGGTTTTTTTTTTTAAATTACAAACTTTTTGTCATGGGGGACTTTTCGTGTTCACTAGGACCTGTCGTTCTTAGCATGCCATAGAAAAAAAATGTGCATAAACATATCGGGGTTTAGTGAGCCCGCAGAGCCATCTATGATCTTTTATTTCACGCGAGCCACCTTCATTCCCCATACAGATTTGCCCATCTCCCCCCACTATCCACCCATAAGGGCAGTTGGGACTAAGGTTTTAGTGATAACGACTAATGATTTAAAGAATCTCGTAAAAATCAATGTTAGATAAGATCCAAAAATAACCCGACTGCAGTAAACTGTACGTGTCTTGCTGAAAAACTGAACAATTGTCAGAGACCTTAAAAGTTTGACTCCAGCAGGAAATGCCCTCTATAGTGATAATGTACTTATAGTAACATTAAAATCAGACCCATAATCCTCATTTTCCTTCAGAAATCAATATCTTTTCATTCTTATCACCGTCATTTTTAACACCTACCTTGTGTATATCCTCCTTTATCAGTGTACCACAGGTCTGGATGATTTGTCTCAATGCTGAGAAGAGGAAAAGTTCATTAAGGATCTAAAAGTAAGCAAGACTAAACAGCTGTTAATCAATATTTGATTCTACCTCTGAGGGCAGCAAGGCATGTATCTTGGTTGGACAAGGGGTCCCCCTTTCTCTGCAGTGATGGACCCATTGGATCTGCTATGACCAAATGCTTTGTCCTGCGAGGACCCGGCTTTCCTCCCGGAACCACATCTACACCCAGACCTGCCCTGAGCTGAGCAGGGAAACACAAAGGAAAGTCAATATTCAAAACTATATTTTCCACTGCTTTATCCTTTTTATTTTCTATCCATCGTGACTGTAGTAAACTCTTACCTTGATGGATTCCGGTCCTGGGGTGATGTCACCAAGCAGGTTACTAAACAGCAGGTCTGCATGCATTGGGTTTTCCTGGAGAATACTCACAGAAGCTCCTACTACCTTGACCCACAGTTCTAAGGTTCTGTACACGGACACCCTGACCGAGCTGGAAAAGAAAACATTCAGCTCACAGAAAAGGCTCCAATTTAGTCATACTGCCCGCAAAATTAGGCCTTGGAGAGTTAGAAAGTTTCTTCTAGATTGGATGTGACGCATAAATCTCCCAGACAGCAGCAAGACGATGATCAGAAGATCCAGTTTTTATTTAAATTTGAAGACTTCCAAAATGTTCAAAACACTTTACTCAACAGAATACTGTAGTTTTATTTGCTTTTGATAACTGAATACCAACTTTACCATTTTAGCATCAATTTTCCTGTTTAAACTGTAACTTGTTGCTATATGCTTCTAATTGACTCTTTTCATTGAAGCATGTTGCATAAATAATGCTATTCAAATAAACCGGTTTTACCTTACTTTCAGCTATGAAGTCAGTCCTCAAAAGCACTCAATGCTTTTTTTAACGAGATAAGTCTCCTTTAAAGATCTTTTCACATTATAGAAAATGTAAACAGCATCATCTTTTCCCACTTCTTTAAGGCCTGCTGCCCGAATGTTTGAAAGTGATTATGATTTTATCCCATGTGTCTTATCGCACGACTGTTAGGGTCTCTGAGAAAACTTCCTTAAAACCCATTCAGAGTCTCTACAATCAGGCCTGAAAAATATTACTTTCATCACTGTCATTTTTTATGTAAATACAAGATTTTACATGTTTTAAATTTTATTAACTACAGCCATTTACACACTGTTTTGAATGTCTAACTGGGCTTGGACCTCAACCACTCTTTAAATTTGTCAAAAGACAAGAAACTTCCAGACCAACCGGAGCAGCTGCAGGTGGAGACGGTAAAATTCCATTTTGTTGAACAACTTTGCACAAAATCTTTGGAATCTCCCCACCAATATAAAATCTTTAACTAAAGTATCCATCTTTAGAAAACAAACTAAATTGTGGTCATCAAAAAAACAGCAGTGCAAACACTTTTTCTACTTAATTTTAAAAGTTATTAATGAATTTCTACAGTTTTTAGTGTGTTACTCTTTGTGTTTTCTTTTCACTGCTCCACTAGGGACCGGTGTTGAATTAGTCATGGCTATAAACACTAATACAAGCATCACATTGTTTTAAAGCAATAATCTATGTTCATTTGTATTTGTCCCCATCAAATAAACAATAACATAAAATCAATAATATGAAGTTAAGATTATTACTCAAAGAACGTTCCATTCAATCTGGACTGCTTCATTTTATCTTATTAGTTAATTTAAATTAATAAAATCAACAAAATGGAAGTGTTCTTAGTGATAATTTTCCTTAAAGAAACCATCAGTTTCAAATGTAGCAGCAGGTAAATGTGGAGTCTTTCACCTGTAACCTCTTTGCCGTCCAACACCTGCTTCCACCACAGGAGTCCAAGCAGACAGAGTTTGAGAAAACAGCCTTTGAATGATGGCAGCATATGGAACCATGCTGCTGCGGACCCTGAAACACACAAAAACATGGATCAACAGCAATAATGATACATTCGTTAACAGACCCTGCAGGACTTTCAAGGCTGCAAACGTTTTACTCAAAGTTAAGTCACAAAAAGTGACATTTAACTAAAGTGAAACTAGAAAAGTTGCATTACCTGCAATAATGCTAGTGTGAATGCTTTATGCTGAAATGTTGAAGCTTTTTGCTGAAAATGGTGACGCAATTTATTGAAAGGATTCACTGAAAATCCAAAAGCTGTTTGCTAAATGTTACATTTCCTAAAAGACTGGACATTGTGTTAAATAACTATGAAAGAGTGCTGAAGCTGAAAATTTGTAGTAAAATTGCTTAAAAATCCCTAATACATGCCAGTTTTTAAAAAACATTTAGTGTGTTCCTTAAATATGAGCTAAACTTGAAATTAGCCCAAAAACCTTAATAGATGTCGAAATAGCCAAAAAAAGCTAGCTCGTTGTTAAAAACTACAGAAAAGCCTAAAAGTCCTCAGTAAACTAAATTAGTCAAAAACGTTAGCATGTTGCTAAAATAGAAGCTAAACTCTAAATTAGCGTGAGAAAAGTAAGATGAACAATTACCCAAATGAGCTAGCATAATGCTAATATAACAGCTTAATACCATTTTTTTTAAATTACTCTAGAAAGATGAAAACATCCCATGAATATATACATTTAAAAACTTCGAAGTAAAAATACTGAATTTGAAGACTTTCTCATTCATTTTCTATGGGGCATATTTTGCTCAATATTTCAAAAACTATAAAGTTTATAAACACCAAAAGTACACTCAGTAATGTTCTGAACAAGCTGAACGTTTTGATACCAAGACTGGTGAAATCTCTGAAAGTTGATTGAAAAACATACAGCAAGGAGCAGGAGAATCACTACAGTGTGAATGATTATGAAGCGTTCACACAATGATTACTCAAAAGGATGATGGGAAATGAGAGTTGGCTTACTCCCCGTCCAACAGCCCTGCAACTCACAGGTGAACTTCTAATGAACTCCTGCCATCCTACAGAAACTATGTCCAAGAAAACAACAGATTTTTGGATTTTATCAAAAAACATAATAATCACGATCATGAATCAACCAGCGGGAACACTTTGAAAATAGATCAAAAGATGATTGAAAAGACTGAGATTTCTGTCTTGTTTCTACAGTGAGAAAACACGCGTGAATGGACGATGAATGGTAGAAATGACACATTGAAGAAGAAGAACAGAAGACCCCAAAGACCAGAGATCCAAACAACCAGTGAGTCATGAAGCCTTTGACTGGAACACGGTGATCGTCTCTGGATCAAACAGATTCCAGAAACATCTAGGATCTCCATCAGGACTAGAGAAGTACTAGAAATAGATGAGGTATTCCTAAAGCTGCCAGGACTTAAACAATAAACGAGACATATGAAGAGTGAGTACTCACACTGTAATCAGATCTGACAGCATCTCTAAAGTGTTGCAGTGAATGCTGGGTAAGATCAACAGCATCAAACTTCCATCTGCTGAAAAACTCTGGAAAAAAACAAAAATACACATTAATAATCATATCTTAAAGAACATTCATTTTAGTGCAGTTATTTTACAAATGTCCCTCATATTTGTGCGTATTATATCATTTACAATCACTGAACATGAAGCTTTAGTGAACAAAACCTTATTAAACCATGAATACTGAATTACTACTGGATTATGAGCATCCGAGGCATAAATAGACCTGTTTCTCTGTTATCTAGTTTGCACATTTCCACTATAAAAACATTTATTTGGACTAAATATCCATAAATCTCAGGCCTTCACATGTATTCAAATTTCCCTTTTAAATGTAAAGCCTCTCTCCAATCAAACAATTGTTCACAGCGGTTTTTTTATTTATTTATATTTTTTCCGCTTTTAGTCAAATCCAAGATTCTGTGTTGTTTTCTAGGACATAGTTTCTGCAGAGCGGCAGCAGAAGTTCATCAGAAATTCACCTCGGAGATGTGGGCGGGACTGTTGGCATGGAGTATTCTGTCCCCTAGCTTACAGTTCCTCACAACACCTACTAACACCTACTACTACTGGATCTATTCAGTAGTTCAGTTCTGACCCAGATTCCAGCTGAGACGAGGAAAACAAAGACCTTCATGGATCTATTCGTCTGTATTTTCTATGTTACAAAAATGTCCTTTTTTCTGCTCCTGATTCACAAGAATCTGAATGAAGAAATACCTTTTCTGTTGAGTTTGTGTGTACACACTTACAGTATTCTTGGCGTTTACGGCGAGAGCTCGACACACCAGGTTGAGGATGGGTTTCACTGGTAGACGAACAGCTGAAGCCGGGTCCACTCTGATGGTCAGAAACATTGAAAAGCCTTTAACACCTGAAGCGTCGTCGGTGACGCTAAAGACAAAATCTTGAAGTTTTCAACCGTTATCATGATAATTCCAGCAGAATTCCTTCAGAATAATGCTAGTGTGAATGCTGAGAGCTGAACTAGAGCAATATGCTGATAGCTGAGGATGATGAAATGAATAGCTAAAGCGCTGAAGCTGATAGCAGCTAAAATACACACTGAATGCTAAAAAACTAAGAAAAATTAGGTTAGCTAAAACAGCTAGCATGTAGCTGAAATATTCGCTAAACTCCAAAAGAGTAAAAAATCTTAGTAAATGTGTTCTAAAGTATCCATGTGACTTACAGGAGTTTTAAAGATCTTCTCCTCATTGTTCATTCATGCTCAGAACACTTGGTGTCTGAGGATTTAATTGCATGCTTTTTTCTTCAGATTTTCCCGTGCGTGTTACCTGAGTGTGTGTTTAACAGCTCTACAGACGGCCGTGTATCTCTGCTGCAGCCGCAGTAGTACGAGTGTTTCTGTGGGATCCAGGTAAGGAAAGCCCAGCTCCACTCCAGGACCGTGGTACTGGACAACCGTTTCTGCACAGACAGACAGAATTTTTTAATAAATAAAATGCCCAATAAAACTTAATTTTAAGATGTGAAATGATTCCAGCTAAAGTATTTTCTGTGAGGTTTGGGGTCTTGAGCTCGGTTCCTGTTTCCCTCCGTCAGTCACATCAAGTTTCTGATCACTCAAACCCCATTTAAGTGAATCTTCAAGGTTTTGGTTCACTGATCATCTGTTTGTCCCGTTTCATTTCCAGTCCCTGACATATTTACATACAAAATAAATAAATTCTGCTAACATTGTGATTTATTCTGTACGACACATTTGTGAAAAAATAAAATAAAACATTTTCATTTTTGTTAGAGGCATGGTAAGTCTGGATCACAGGAAACAAGTTTTTCTACAATTAAAAGGCTCAATTAAGACATTTGCATCGCGTTTCATTTGTGTTATCAAATTTACCAATTTTCAAAAACGTAATAAATCTGCAACAGAGTAAATGTCTGTGTAGAACAGTGAAAAAAAGTATTAGTCTCAGATTCTGTTTGTAAGAGTTGAAGGCTGTGAGGTGGACTTCAAATGAGAAAAAAACTAAAGTAAAAAATATCCAGGAAATCCTGTTGCTTTGATTTTGAGAGATTGTTTTTTCTTTGATGATGAAGAAATAAGTTTTGGTCTATAACAAAAGGTTCGTTCTTTCATTGACTTTTTTTTAACCTTTGCACACGGTACCAGAAATAAATAATAGTTAATGATGTGAAAGCGGGAGCAATTACTAGAACATAATGTGTTCATCAGGCGTCCTGCCGTGCAGCTGTGAGATCAGCCTTATAAAACTCTGTCTAAAATAGACTTAAAACTTTTTTACATTCTCTCATTAAGATTTTATTCAATTAAGGAGATAATATGACATTTATTTGTAGCTTTTGGACAAAAGTAATCTTTTATGTTAATAAATAAGGCAGAAACAAAAGTCCACCTGACGACTGTTATGCAGCAGTAGAGCACCTGCTATGAGGGGCGGAGCTAAACGGAGCTGTCTGCTGTGAGAAATCCAGAGAGGAAACCGATCATTCTTTTATTACAACAACAAGCATCGACATTGTCAAAAATTGCTGAAACTCCACGTTTCTCTGTGAAAGTCCTGCAGTTCAGAGAAGACAGACACGCCCCCACCTGTCTAGATTCCTGCAAAGCCAAACTGAAATCCAGCTGGATCAAACTTCTCCCCAAAAAAAGTGTTTCAATATTTTTCACAAACACAATAAAGAAAATATATGAGACAAAAAGCTGTTAAAAAAACAGAATTGCAGGAAAAATGTCAACTAGACAGCAGACAGGTGTGACTTCAGTCTGGATTTTTTTGTATTTTCATTCAAAAACATTTTCATTAGTTTGTTGACAAATTTTATTCTTGTTGTTTTAATAAAATGACAACTTAAAATTGAATTCAATGTTGTAAAAACAATTTGTTAAACATTTTTGGGGTTTTTGAGGTAAATAAATCCCATTTCTTCAGGTGGAATTTTCTGTTTTTGATTGATTTTGTGTCTAGTGTTTGAATACAACATGGAAAAATGACTAAATAAAGGTCATGTTAAATAGGAGAGGTTCTGTGGATAAAAATGATACCAAGTTAGCAGCAGGTAGTCTTTCAAATTAAAAATAAAGGAAATAGAAATACAGAAAAGAGTTTTAGACCAGGTTCCAAAGGATTAAAAATTAAAGTTCTAAATGTACAATTTTGCATATGATTTCATATATTATAATATCTGCAGATAATAAGTGGCAGGCAAATACTCTAAATAATAAAAAACTTAACAGCAATTAATCGTGATTAATTTTTCCAGATTTGCGATTAATTAATTAATTAGTTAATTAATTAGGTAATCAATTCCCAGTCCTGGCAATAATATCTAACTTAACACAGAGAAGTAAAAATGTCCTTGAACTAAAGTCAGGGTACACTAGTGACCTAACAAACCACAATAAAGGTTACCTGGTTCTGAGCCTTTGTACATCTGGGTTAATAAGCCATCTGCTGTAGCCAGGAGACAGTGGATCTGATTGGTCCATCCATCAGCCTTGCCAGCACTTATGGCTCGGTCCAACAGGCCCCCCAGACAGGGTAGATGACTGTAACACAAGCAGGCCATCTGCAAAAAAGAACAACAATGCATAACTACCAAGAGACTGACTTTCACAACACAAAACACGCAGAGTGACAGACTGAGAACGGAGTACACACCTCCAGTGTTTTCTTGTTGTTACTGTCCATTTTGGAGAGGAAATACGCTCCCAGTTTGTCCTTAATCAAAAAGGTAATTACTGAATCAAATCAGAGAAAATCGACGGTTTAAAGTTGAAGCAGAACAGGATTCATGTGTTTCTTACCTTCAGGGACCCACAGGCTCTGGGGTAGAAGACCATGCAGGCCACCATCCCCTCCATGGCTGCAAGTTCACACTAACACACAGAACACAACAATGCTTAGAAAGTAGGGAAAACTTCAAATGAAGGAAGTCAAGTATGGATAAATATTCAAATGCATGAAAGCAGAGAAGCTTTTATAGAAACACTGTCAGAACTCTAACATTCACAAGAAGAATTTAATCAAAATGGTGAGCAGACCCCAAACACTGCAGCACCGCGGCCTCGAGGCTGTGTAACGCCTTATATCTCTTTTTAAATTCTAGTCCTGCCTGTATGTGTCGTTTGTGTGTGCATGTTTTTTTTCATTGTAAAACATGTTGAGCTGCAACATGTGAAAAGTGCTTTTAATATTAATATAAACGATTGATACATTAATGTATTTTGTTGAATAATGATCAAGCAGAGTCAGATTTCACTCAGAATTACTTTCTGTTCTGACAAATTTCAATATGAAATATTAAAAGATATATTTAAAAAATCATGCTAAACCTGATCTCCACTGTGTTTACTGGGGCTGAAAATGAAGAACCAGCTGACAGTTGCAGAAAGATTATATTACTGTAATGATCAAACTTACAAAAATTGAAAACATTCAAATTTGTATGCAATAAAAGTACCATCTTAGAATGGACTTCCATTCAGTTACTCAGACTCTCATAATGTAACTAAAGATGAATAATACAGCAGCGTACACTTGTTTGGTTTTTTCATGGTTTTATAATATTGACGGTATTTTGTGCAATGAGCTAAAATCCAGTGAGGGTCCTTAGACAGACCCTTCATTCTGCTGCATAACTTGATCTCTCTGTACCTTAAAATACAGGATTATGTCAGAGAGATCATCCAGTGTAAAACCACCTGTGTGAATCAGTGAAAGCTGATTGGCTGACAGGGATCACCACAGTAATCCCCGTCAGGCATGAAGAAAATAAGACGTTTTCAAATGGAAATTTAGAGTTTTGAAACCTAAAAATGGAACATTTAAAGCTGAAAATAATTAATGTTATTTTAGAATAGCAAAAAGTTGGACATTACTTTTTTTTTGGGCCAAATGCCATTTTTTTACCAAAATGTTTTATTTGAGTTTCAAATAATATCGGCCCCATTGAGCTCCTGAAAGATTCTCTAAACACAGAGACATGTACAGAGGCTTTTATTTTATTAAAATAAATAAACCTGAGCTCGAATCATCCGTCTCCTCCGTGACGAGGTTGAGAAACATCGACCATGACTTTAACGCTAACTGCATTCGGTGTGTACGGACTATTGATTTTAAAAATGCTGTGGTTAAGTGTGTGTGTGTGTGTGTCTGGGGGGGGGGGGGGGGGGGGGGGAAATCTCCACATGTGTGCAGATCCGTGAATCCGGATCCATTCCACCCCTAACAGCATGGCCCTGCAGCCTTCATCTGTCTGCAGCTTTCACCCTTCATCTCCTCACCTCAGTCTTCAGGCCCAGCAGAGAGGTCAGGATCCCCAGGATGGAGTTGAGACCGACCTCCCTGGCGAGCTCTGCTAGTTGGCACGAGTACTGAAGCAGATCTTTCAGGATGTTGACAGCCAGCTGGATGGTCTGAACAGGAGCCTGAGACTGGGACAACAGAGAGGAGGACATCAATGCTTCAGTCCTGCAGGGTGGGGGTGGTGTGGTGGGTAAACGGGGTTAGTAATGGAGTTTTGAACCAGGTGAAGCTTACAGAGGATTTTCTAAGAGAAACAGAAGAGGAGTGCGTTACAACATGCTGAGCAGGTGAGGTTAATGAAGGATAACACTCAGGCTTTATACTCGGGAAGAAAGGAAAATCTACTACATGTTCATTCAAAACACAGAAACTGAACTGCTGTTTCCTGACAGAATGGACTTTTTACCAAAGTGCGGGTGTTAAAAGCAGAGTTTTATCGTGTACAAACCCCGCACAGTACCCCACCAATGCTGTGTATTTAACACAGTGTCCTGTAGGCTAAATAAGGGCGACCCAACATACAGTCATTTTAAGGATGTTTTCAGTGCCTGTATTTAACACAATAACTATTTTGAACAGGCTAGAACAGAGTTTTGTACGTGATTAAACTCTGATCTTTACAGCCGTCTTGGGACAACTTCAGACTATAATAGTACAGACTAAACAGACATTTTCTAACCGTAATTATCACAGTTCTCAGAGTCAGTGAATGCACCGGGACTGAAGTTACTACCCTCATCGATTTTGATTGGTCCTTCATGTTAGCCCCGCCCCAACGCGCCACAACAAGGCCAAGAGTTTTGAAATTGAAAATTTTTAGATTCAAAAAAGCAAAAAAAAAAAGTTTTGAAACTGAAAGACTTCAAATTTTGAGTCTTGAAACCTAAAAAACTGAACATTTGAAGTTGAAAATAATTAAGTATATTTTAGAATAGTAAAAAGTTTAATACGTTTTACTTTTTCTTTGGCCAAACATCAAATTTTTTTTCAATTTCTTTTATTTGGGCTTTAAATATTTATGCCTCCAAAATAGCTCCTTAAAATCTTAATTAAAAAAAAAAAAATGTCATCTATCGTGAAAAAGATGCTACGAGTACATATTAAAACACCATTTTCACTGGAGTAGGGTTTTTAATTACTTTAAACATCCAATCAAAGGATCCTGCTGACGTACAGTTTGTACATTTTTTATTATTTCTGTAGACAATCACTCAGTTATTTGAGACATGAATGAGTGCTAATAACTGTATTATAGACAACAATCCCACTAACCTTTGTGTGCATTCATTCATACCTGTATAATCTGCTGAAGGGAGCGCAGCCAGAAGAGGCAGTGCTGCTGGAACACATCACTGGTGCTGTCCTTCACCAACACAGACAGCAGACACAGACCCTCAAACCTGTTAGTGGAAGCACACAAACAGTTTTTAGCTTCAGTTACATTTTAATTCACAAAAAATGAAAGCATCATCATTTTTAAATTAAACAAAGTCAGCAGGTTACCAGTGTTTCCAGTTTCTTACCTGGTCTTGCTTGAGGACAACTTGGCATTGCTGAAACCCACCAAACCTGCAGCATCATTCTGTCCCTGAGGAGACAAAGACTCACATCAAAACAAACACAGCGCTGTGCTACTCCACGTTAGCCTTCAACACCTCCCTCTGATTAACAAAAGCTGCAACCCATTTACGAAACCAACAACACATCAACTTCCCGTCAGCCACCGCGGTCCGCGCTCTACCTGGATCTGCAGGCCGTGCTCTCTGTAGTTTACCAGCACCTCGGGTAAATATTCAGGCCGCTGTTCTTTCAGGAACGACACTAAACCCTCTGTAAGTTTAAGGGCAGACGAGCCATGCAGCCCGACAGACGTAGCCATTTTCCCTCTCTGCTGGGATCTACGTCTTCAGAATGCGCCATGACGTCAATTGACTGCGGCCCGGGCAGTGGGGCTGCGGACTGCACATGCGCACGTGGAACCACACGAGGGTTTTTTTTTTTTTATTTTATTTTACTTTGAAAGAATGTGTTGTTTGGCTTTCACCGGCATAAGAGTTTCGATTTTTAATAAATTCATATTTTACTTGCTAAAATTTACACCCACAAATATAACATTTCTTATAAATTTCCTAAGTTTTCTTTATTTCTGGTGGAGTCCAAACTATATATTGAATCAGTCATTTAAAAGTAATTGTGACAAAATCGCAGTAAAACCACAATACTAAACATTCACACAATAAATAAAAATAGAAGTTTTTTTTAAGCAGCAATAATTTATTTGAAAGAAAACTGGGAGGAAAGGGAATAAGGAAAGGGCGCTCATTCCCTCTTTCTACCAGTAGGTGGCGGTAATAAACCGTTCAGTTATTGAAGAACCGCAGAAGAAGAAGACACATTTACTACATGATCGACGAGACTGAGCTATTAGGTCTAGCTTTGTTCTGTTTGTTTCTTCTTACACTGTCGCTTTTTTAAACTTTTGGTCAAGGTTTAGGGTAAAGAGACGGTGTGAAAATTGTTTCGATCTGGTTCCTGGAGAAGAGCCGCTTGTTTCTCTGCTTTGTTGATGGCAAATGAGCGTCTCCGAGCTCTGGAGGAAGTGGAGAAAGAAATAGCGATGGTCCTGCAGTGTGCAGGTAACAGTCAGGAAGAAACGCCACTTCTTGGCTTTTTAAAATATTTTACTTTGGAGAAAAAAAATATTTATCTATGTTCTAAATTAAAATTATTTAACATGTGTGATCAAAATACCTGATATTTTTAATATAATAAAGCTAGCTAGACGTTAATCCATGTGTTATTCTCCCTCTTCAAATGTGTGTGTTTACTATAGAAAGCTTATGCATGTTAAAAAAGGTCAGAAATGTATCAGAAATACAAAGAAAACCACAATACTCTTGTTTTCTAGCCTAATCTGATTTAATTTATTCAAGGACTTTTAAAAAAATTGATCCTTGTGTCGTTTTGGAGCTGAGAAAAGTGTCAGGAAGTGAGTGAATGCATCAGATTTGACTAATCCAGTGATATGTGCCAAACCTGAGGAAAAGTGGTGGAAGCACCAACAGGAAGGACTTGAACTCGTTTGGATCATGAACAGAACTTTCATACTGGATCAGTCATGACCTAAAGCAGGGGTGACAAAATCCAAAACACACCTTAGGTTGCAGGTCGAACAGGAGAAACATTTTTTTCAACACAAACTAAATGTTTAACCCATAGATTTTTAACATAATTATGAAATAAATACATAGCATTACCTGCTAGTGTGAATGCTGTACGCTGAATTTTGCCCCTGCAGATGCAGAAATTGAGAGCTGAAATCACTGAAACTAATAGCTGCAAACGCTGAAGCTGATAGCCCGCTAAAACTTTGGCTAAATGCCAAATTAGCCTAATGAAAAAAACTTAGGGTAGTCAAAACAGCTAGCATGTTGCTGAAAAAACAGCTAAATGCCAAAATAGTCTAAAAAGTTAGCAGAATGACAGTTTTAAAACATAATTATTAAAATTAAAGAGGCAGGGATATCATTCCAGAATAAATCAACTTAAACCTAAGTAACTTTTAATATTTTACATTCCATAAAAATACAATTTGTCAAAATTATACAAGTTAGAAAAAAGTACAAGATAACATTGGGTCATTAATAACAATAAAATAAAATGATCTGCAGGGCCGGATCCGGCCCCTGGGCCTTAACTTTGATACGTGACCTCCAGGGTTTTGGTGGAAGTCGGGCTTCTGTTTGTAGACAGAGAGAGGAGTGATGGACTTTGGAATGTAGAGACTCTGACTGGACGTTAGAAGGTTTCATGTTAAATGTTGTTGGTGGTTGTGGACCTCAGGTAGGATGAAGGAGAAGAAAGTTCTATAAGGAGACGGATGAGCAGATCCAAAGCAGCACAGGGAAGAAGACCTGGAAGCAGGAAGACCAGCAAGAATGATCGTGAGGATGAAGAGTGAAAAGACAGTTGGTCCTGACAACACACCTGTGGAGGTCTGGAGGAGTTTAGAGGAGGGGATAGAAGAGTTTAACAAGATCTAGTGAGAGGATGATGAGAAAAGGAGGAGAAATGTTCTGGTTCCATTTAGGAGAAGAGAGACGAACAGATAAACTACAGAGGAATTAAACTGATGAGGCACAATGAATTATGGGAAAGAGGAGTGGAAGGAGGACATGATGGTGTGAGAGAGGAGGATGCAGAGAAGAAGGTTAAATGGGGGAGACAACTAAAAGCAGCAGATCAAATATATACAGGACAAAAAATGTCAGGAACTGTTAGAACTTTAGATAAAGTTAATATATAATCGAGTCACAAGTTCTGAATTAGTCCAGACTAACTTTCTGTTGGTCACGTCATCTGACTTGTTTCTTTGCTCTGCAGGTAATATCGTCCTGGAGCTCTCTAAGGACAAACAGATTGCAAGTTTTGTGGAGAGACAACTACTGCAGTTCCAAAGCTCCATAAATCGCGTGGAGAGTGAACTGAGTTCCCAGATCCGCTACCTTACCCAGGTACCAGAGCAAAGCAGGAAGAGCGTTCTGGTTACTGCTAAACCACTGAAGAACTATAGGGTTCATTTACAAAGATTTCAATATTGATTTGTCCAAATTTCTTTCTGAACAGTTTTACAATACTAGCAACTTAAACTGAATAAGATAAATTTGTATTTGTTAATTTTAAGTATTACATGAGGTCATAGATGATGATCAATAAAAGGAACAGTTTAAAGATTCACTCTGATGAAAATGGTGGTTCAGGTGTTCTTAGCATGTTCTTGTGGCATTTTTATCATGACGGAGGGCATAGATGAGGAACATTGAGATTAAAACTGGATTTCTTACTATTTCTTTATTCAACTCAAGTTCTTTTTTGGGGGGGGGCTTGCAACGACCGAAGTGAAAGAAGGCACCATACATTAAAACAAAAACAGTAAATCACACCAGCTAATTTTGCTGAATCAGGAGCAAAGAGAAAAAATAGTTTGGAAAAGCTTGTAGCTGTTGCATATAAACCACAATCAGAGTTACATACTCCCTGCTCTGCTCCATTCTGATACATCCACTTACAGACAAATAGATCCATGAACGTCTTAGTTTTCCTTGTCTGAGCTGGAATCTGGATCTAAACTGTACGACTGGATAGAAACGTTATTTCTAAATATTTTCGTTGAACCTGTAATGTTAGATTGGGCTTGTGAGGGGCTGTAAGCTAGCAGAAGAGAGTGTAAACAAAAGGATGATGGGATATCAGCTCAAACTTCCCCACGCCAACAGCCCCGCCCACAACTCAGAGTTGAATTTCTGATGAACTCTAGTCACTCTGCAGAAACTATGATGCAAAAAAACCACATTTTTTTTGTTCAAAAACAATATAATAGGAATTTAAAGACCACTGGGACCAATTTAAAATTTGATTTAAAAAATGATGGGAGTGGAACTTTAAAAAAAAATAGATGAATTTAACAGTGTACATATCGTATCTTTGATTATCTTTAGTTTTTAAACCATCTATAAAATATAACTTATTCAAAAAAAATCTAATTTTTTTAGAACATAACAATAAAATGTATAAATTGCGGTGGTTACATGCAAAAATTAATATGGCCATTTTATATTTTATTCCCATTTCAATTATCAGGAAGAAAACAAAGTTATTCCCATTTTCTAGACCTAATTTTTACTTTTCACATCCTTCCATTTAGTTAGTAAATTCTCTGGTTCTGATTTACGCAAAACAGTTTCCCAGTTGGTTGCGGGTTGACGTGTAGACAAATAACCGCACACACATTCACGTTTAAGGGACAGTTTAGAGCAGAGGTGGCACAAGGGGCCAGAATCCAAAACACACCTGAGGTCGCGATCCGAACAGGAAACACATTTATTGAACACTCTAAGACTACATTTTTAAAACTTTAAAATTGTAACTTTTTAACATAATTATGAAGTAAATATATAGATGTTGTAAGATGAATTGTGCAGCTGAAGATGCTAGTGCCGATAGCTAAAGATGCTGAAGCTGATAGCCAGCAAAAATAATAGCTAAATCACACTTTTGCCAAAAAGACTAAATTAAAAAAAATAGGTTTGCCAAAACAGCTAGAATGTAAATATTATTATTATATTTTTTTAAACTTTTAAACATAATTATGAATAACAAAAAGGCAGGAATATTTTTCCAGAATGAATCAACTTAAATAACTTTCAATTATTTTATTCTCTATAAAAATATATTTAGTCAAAATTATACAAGTTAGAAACCAGCCCCCGGGTGTGATTTAGAACCTTCAATGAAGCCTGTTTCTGGTCTCTGAGAAGAAGCTGGAGAAAACCAACACATGGGTAAAGACAACCCAGCTGGGATTTGAACCAGAGCCTTCTTACTCTTAGGCAAACCACTACACCCTTGCACCGCCCTCAACTGTCCTTCTGGACAGTTTAACTTCACAAAAATGTTCTGTGTTTTGACCTGCCTAAAGGAAAACTGCTGCATCACTGAGCTGTCATGATGGTTTCTGGTAATGAATCAAATCTTTTGAATTTCACCAGGTAGCAACAGGCCAGCCTCATGAGGGTTCCACGTATTCAGCCAGAAAGGACTGTCAGATGGCCCTGAACAGAGCAGAGTATGCAAAGGTCAAACTGGGAGAACTGGGCCGCGCATGTGAAGCCATGGTAGAGCCGCAGCATGGACAGCTGGGCAGCTGAAGAGATCTCTGAGCTGACAGCAGAACGTCGTCTTTACCTGCTGGAGCTCTGCTCTTCTCTCTGTTTAAACTACATTTATTTTCATTATTTTTTTCTTACAATGCTTGAGTGTAACTAAACGGGTTAGTGACTCGATACATTTAGCTAGTACTTTTGTTTGTGTCAATATACTATTTTTTAAATAAATTGTGATTGCTTAATTTGTCACAACAGAAAATATATTGATGACATTAATAAAGTTTTTTACATTTGGATTCCCCTTTGACTGTTTCAGAGCTTTGATCCATTTGAAACAATAATACTTCATTATTAAGCCTCATTTCTCCATGTTTTTTCTGTCAGTCTGTTCTTCAGCAATAGGACGACCTGCGGTTCCTCCTGCGGCCGTTTCAAGCAGCAGGTTTTGTTGAAACCCAGAGTTTGTGAACTCTGAGTTAAGGAAAACTTTGAGTTTCTGGTTTCAAAAAAAGATAACTTAAACCGGTGAAAGTGGGTGAAACCAAACCCGTTTTAAGATGAACTCAGAATCAATCACTGTGGCAACTGAGTCTGTGAACGTAACCTGGTCTGGAGCAGGTTTTCTTCAGGAAACTTGGAGTTCTCTGCAGTCTCCACCCCTTTTTAAAGTGAAGGGTGTTCAAATAGAACTTCCTCATTAACATTTAGAGAACATTCACATTAGATACGACACGTTTCCACCACGCAGAAACCAAAATGAAATTTCAATTCATAGAGGATCCTGTAGAGAGGAGGCTGGATTAATCCAGAGGAAATGTTATTATAGTCAGGTGAGGATTTTGAGGACACGAGTCGATTGCCTGGAGTTTCCCAATTCATTTTTATTTGAGTGATACCGTTTTCCAGGGACTCCTTAATAATAATACAAAGTGTCCTCCCCCCCCTCCCCCCCCCCATTTCGCTTTTAAAAAAATACTATTTTTGGTTGGAAAAACATCATTAAACTGGCAGTCTAGGTTTGCTTTTTCTTTCCTCTTTTTAAACCCTTAATAATAAAATCTATAAACCTTAAAGTCCCCTACAATAATCTTTTTTAATGTTCTTTAAATGTTCCCACTGTGAAGTTTTTAATAAAAATTCCACATCCTAAATGTCTTAAAAAGCCATTTTTCCTGTTGATCTGAAGCTTCCTTTTCCAAAAACTCCTCTGTGTGGGCGTGGCTTATGGTGTTGAACTGTGTAACCCCGCCCCTCATCCCCCTCCGCTCTGCTCCCAGAATCCACTGTGATCATCATCTGTCAATCAAAAGGCCACGCCTCCTCATTAAGCAAAAATAAATGCTGTTTTTAAAAAATCTACAACCTTAGAAAAATATTCACTCCCCTCAGAGTTGTCATGGATCAAATATGCAGCTATTGATGAAATAAAAAACTTGAAGCACCAGGATTAAAGGGGTTTATTAGAGGCTGAAAGATGGGATTCTGCTCACTCTAGGCACCAGCCTCTCTGGTCAGAGCCGGTACTGCAACGTTTTGTTACCTCAGAGAAGCCCCTGTTCCTATTTCCTGCTGGGTAGTTGTTCCTGGTTGGCTGAAGTGTTTAAAGAGGTCATCAAAAATGGATCTTTAACACCCTTATCCCCAAGCCGGGTCAAGACTCAACATATCTTGATAATTTAAGACCAATAACCCTTTTAAACACTGATTATAAACAATTTTATGTTTTCAAACTCTTCAATTCTTTGGTTTTGGTAATAAATTCATAGTTCAAACCTTTTATAATGATACTAATAGCTCTGTTTGTTTACCCCAGGGTACATCTCAAAGATTTAATATTAGCAAAGGAATAAAACAAGGTTTTCCCGATTTCACCCCTTCTTTTTATTGCAGTAACAGAAATGCTCTCTTTGTTAATTAAACATGCTGACTTTGGTAAACTGTCAGTTGCAAACACAGAAATTTCAATAAGCCAACTAGCCGATGATACAACAATTTTTCTAAATAATCTTCAGGACATCCCTATAATACTTAGTATTAAAAATGTCTGACTGTTTTCAGATCTATAGTCATCATGACGCTCTGCTGCCCTCTAGTGGTCATTGTGTCTGGGCCAGACAACATGAGGATGGAACTCTGAGAGGGATAGAATTTGAGATTATAACCATCTTTTTTCAAAACATGCTGTTTCTAAACGCATGCTAAGATTTGTAAACCTTCTCTGTCAATCTTTAAAAAAAAAGGTTCATTTCCTGCAAGAAGGTTTCTTCAAGAGAAGTCCCCCAGAAACTGGGGTTAGCAAAGCTACCCAGCAAAGCCAGCCGAGAGACGTGTCCTGGGTCTCCCCCAGGGCTCCGCCCAGTGGGACATACCCGGACAACCTCTCCAGGGAGGCGTCCTGGAGGCATCTAGACCAGATGCCCAAGCCTTACCCGATGTTAAGGTGGCGGTTCTCAGTTTAATTTGACCATTTAGCCGAGACAGTAAAATCAAAGAGGCTGGTATTAAACAGCTCTGCCCTCTGAAGGCCTAACAGCAAAGGCTGCTAGTCTCTCTTCTCTGATAAAACCCTCTGCATTCATCCGGACTTGGGACCGGCACATGAAAGCACTGTATTGTGTTCTCTTGTGGTTGCATTAAAAATATTTTTTTTTTTCTTTTTTTTTAACTGCTGTTTTTTTTACAGCAGTTTTTGAGCTAACTTTTTTTCTACTTTAATCTAAGATAATTCTTTTTTTTTTTTTTAACTGCTGTTTTTTTAACAGCAGTTTTTGAGCTAACTTTTTTCCTACTTTAATCTAAGATAATTCTTTTTTTTATATAACTACTGTTTTTTTTAACAGCAGTTTTTGAGCTAACTTTTTTCTACTTTTTTTTTATTTATTTATTTTTTTTAACTGCTGTTTTTTTAACAGCAGTTTTTGAGCTAACTTTTTTCCTACTTTAATCTAAGATAACTCAATTTTTTTTAAAATAATTGCTGTTTCTTTAACTGCAGTTTTTGAGCTAACTTTTTTCTACTTTAATCTAAGATAATTCTATTTTTTTTAACTGCTGTTTTTTTAACAGCAGTTTTTGAGCTAACTTTTTTTCTACTTTTTTTTTTATTTATTTATTTATTTTTTAACTGCTGTTTTTTTTAACAGCAGTTTTTGAGCTAACTTTTTTCCTACTTTAATCTTCTAAGCTAATCCTACTAGTGTTTTAAGTCTGAAGTTTTTCCAGACAGTCCGACTCAACTAGTCAGACCGATGGAAAAAGTTCAAGAACCTTCTAAAAAGGCTGGGCTTCTTCGGCTTGGTCAGCCGATTTTTGAAGCTGGAAGTAACTAAATCATCGACCATCACCGATTTGGAGAGGATGAAAATCATCAGAAATTCTGGATTTTTCCACTCCTTTATCAGATCCTTGTAAACAAGCTTGTGTAGCTTGTTCACAATGTCGGAATGATCCATCAGGATGCTTTCATCTTTAACTTCATTCCAAATACTTTCCAAGAGGTGTGTTACGGGGAAAGTAAATTTATCAGAATGACGCTCAAACCCTGACTGTGAAACAATGTGTGAAATCATCATCAAAAGTGACTTTTTCAACGTTGCTTTCAGAAGTTCAGCCTCATCCAGCCGTGCTTTTTCTTCCAGTTGAGACTGTGTGATCTCTTGTGTCTCAACACCCTCATCTGCACGTCGAACTTTTCCACGTTTTCCAAGTATTTTGGCACCAGTGGCTTTTGCTTTGGCAGCGCATCGTTTTCCTGATTCTATGGGAATGCACGCTCCAAGTTCAGCATTTTGAACTTTTTCACGACTTTTCTGTAGAACAGTGACACCAGCTGCTTTGACCTTTGCCGCATGTCTTTTCCTGGTTCCACGCAGGAAGGCATGACTTAAGTTCAGCATTTTGAACTTTTTCACGACTCTTCCTCAGGATTTTCGCACCAGCAGCTTTAATATTTGCGGCCCTCCTCATTCCTGATTCTACAAAGCGTGATTTTAGCTCCACAGTTTGATCTTCTTCCAGTTCAGAGTCTGTTTCCTCTTGTGATTCAACATCCTCTTCTGGACTGTGAACTTCCTCACCACTTTTCCTCAGGAGCTTGCCACCAGCTGTTCTTAATTTCTTAAGAGACCTTTTTTCCTGCTTCCATAGGAAGGCAGGACGTCAGATCTGCGTTTTGAACCGTTTCCCGACTTTTCATCAGGACGGTGACTCCGGCAGCTTTAATTTTTTCAGCACACCTTTTTCCTGGTTCCACAGGAAAGCAGGACGTTGCGTTTTGAACCTTTTCCTGACTTTTTCTCAGGACGGTGACTCCGGCAGCTTTAATTTTATCAGCACACCTTTTTCCTGATTCTACAAAGCGTGATTTTAGCTCCACAGTTTGATCTTCTTCCAGTTCAGAGTCTGTTTCCTCTTGTGATTCAACATCCTCTTCTGGACTGTGAACTTCCTCACCACTTTTCCTCAGGAGCTTGCCACCAGCTGTTCTTAATTTCTTAAGAGACCTTTTTCCTGCTTCCATAGGAAGGCAGGACGTCAGATCTGCGTTTTGAACCGTTTCCCGACTTTTCATCAGGACGGTGACTCCGGCAGCTTTAATTTTTTCAGCACACCTTTTTCCTGGTTCCACAGGAAGGCAGGACGTCAGATCTATAGCCTGGATTTTTTCCAGACTTTGTCTCAGCATGGTGGAACCAGAAGCTCTAACTCTGGAGACAGATTTTTTCCTGCCTCTAGGCTGGGGAAGCGTGAGCAAGACAGCTTAGCTAACTGTCCTCTCAGCAGCTTCCTGTTTGAGGTTCGTAGTTTGACGCCTGAGTGGATTCTTTTACTCACACGTCCCCTCACAGGTTTCATTACCGCTGAGAGCCTTGCTCGAGTTCTCCTTTTGATTCTGACACCTGCAGCTTTAATTCTAGGTGCAGAAAAGCACATTTGTGTTGCTGAGCTTTCATCTTCTGAAACCTCTTCAACATCTTGTGCTTCTTTCTCTGCATCTATCCCTGCAGGCTCTGGCTGTGTTTCTGGAGACTCTGCTCGTTCAGGTGTTTCTTCCTCCTCCTGCGTTTCCCCTTTCACACATGACAGCTTTGTTTTTTTTTTTGGTCGCCCGTTTGAGTTTATCCGCTCCCAGTTTGGGAGTCAGCATCTTCAGGCCGGAAGCCCCGCCCTCCGATGGCTTGAACAGCTTGAGGTTGCGGTAAAGCTCTTTGATCTTTTCCCACACCTCGCGCCTGTCGGATCTAGTTTTCTCGGCGGAGGGAGAGCTCTTGCTGCTGCTCTCGCTTTCCCCGGTGAGTGCTTGGAGGATCCCCTCCAGCGCCTCGTCCACGACCTCTGGACTGAGCTCTTCCTTCAGCTCAGCCAGTTTCCTCTCCGTCTTCTGACCAGCACATCCCTGGATGAGCTGGAAGACCTCCTTCGGTGTCAGCGCCCTCAGCAGGTACGCTTCATCACCAGAGAAGGCGTTGAGCAACAGGATGGTCCCGTGCTCCGCCTGCTCCCTGACATTTCCCGCTCGGGGCTTCCGCTTCCTCTTTGCTGGACATGTTTGCTTTGGGTGTGTTTCACGTGTTCTTTCAGAGAACGCCTCGAGTCTTTCGTTGTTTTGTTAGGTGTTAGAACCTTTTGTTCACGGTGGGATGAGGTGCAGTCAGGGTGTGTATGAAGGATTTCTGGACGAGTCAGGATGACGTGTTTTACGTCATCGTGACACGTCGAAGGTGTGTCCGACCGGAAATGACGTCATCAAGTCACGTGACTCGAGTCACGTGACTTGATGACTTGTGACTTGTGACTCGGACCTTCACCCTCTGACTCGGAAAGACTTGCTGTTAAAAAGTACATTGAGAAAGCCGCGCGCCGCGGTCTCTCTGTCCGCGCTTGTTTACTTCCGTGTTTGTTGTCGGCCTAACATCCAATCAAATTAGAGCCCTTTGGATTGATCTGACAGGCCAACCAATCAAATTGCAGAAGAACATAGCCCCGCCCTCCTCTTCAAAGCACGGGTCTCTGTTTGTCGGTGTTTTTATTTCTGACATAAAAGTGAAGATCGTCAACAACAAGCGGTTTACCTTCAGCAGAACATGTGGATTAAAGGAATCCTGACAGAGACTCAACAACAACCAACTTCATCTGATCCAGGATCAGCAAAATCAAGTCAGTTCTGAGCTAAAGCTGGTGCTAGCATAGCGGCTAACAGCTAGCTGCAGTTAAATGAATGAGACAGTAACCTCTTCGTTAGCGGGACACTGTGTGAGTCTGCAGCTGGATAGAATCACAGAGAGACCACAGGTGGTTTAGACTTTTCCACCTCAGATCTTTACCTGGATCTGGGCGGGACGAGAGCGATCATAGCTGGAGCAGCAGCTGCTGGTGACCCGGGGTAGAATGTTCTCGGTTGTTCTCAGAGAGAAATCCAGAAATTCACGGAGCAGATAAGCATAGATTTGTTTCTATCACTTATTTTCTGTTTTCCCCTCTTGCTGCTTTATGTTTTGTGGTGAGTTTTGGATAAAATCGTCCTCTTTCTCTGGAGGTCTCAGTCTCTGTTTGCTGCTTTTCCTCAGTTTTTCATATTCTTGTTTCTTTAACTGCTTTAAAGGTTTTAATCTGCATATGTGAGCATGTATGTGTCTGTATTAGTGTTTCACCTGCTATCATGAGATGTTTACTGTTGATAAAAGAGATTTGACATCCATAAATGAAATTTATTTCATTCTAATCTAATCATGAATATACTCATAATCTGTGTTTTGTGTATTTCCTGTTCAATTACATCATGAACAAAGTCATATTTTTTGCACAACTTTGCAATATATATTTATATATAAAACTGGATTTGAATCGTCACTTTCTAAATATAAGTACTAATTTATTTACCACATTTAGTTTTACATTTAGTGTTTTCACTTTGAATCCTGCTTTTCTTTGACTTGTTTACATCATTTTTCATGTTTTCTTTCTGAGAGATTTTTTGACAGAAATGTTTGTATTGATTACAAACAAAATTTGTATCCAAATCAAAGTAAAATCCTAATCATAACAGAAATGTAAAAAGATCAAACTAGATGTACTATTAATATATTTAGTTTAGTTTTTTGGATTCATTCTAAACCACTCTGTATTTACATTCTTCCTCAGTCTAATATGTATCTATGTTTATGAAAAGATGCTGATATGAAACAGAATCTTTAGTTGTAAATAAACTGGTCTGAAAGAGTCTGGACTTCATCAGACACAAACTTAGCTGCACATCTCTGGTCTGTAGTGAGAGGATTTAAAGGGACCATACCATGAAAAAAATCATTTGTTGTTTAGTGTTCTAAAGGTAATATATGATCATATATGTGGATATATTTCTCTCTGAGAGGCTTAAGAAAATCATGATATAGCCCCTTAAATACCCAGACTTCCTTAGTTTCCCTCCATCTCCATCTTTCCACATTTCAAATGTAATAAACTGGTTTTTGTTCTAGTGAAATCATTTTGGATTTTTGAAGTGATGATGCATGAGATCAGAGGGAATTTAGCTAATATGCTCACAAATACAGTTAATAAAAGCACAAATGATCTGTGGTATTAATATGACTCTGTTTTTGAAATGACTTGAAAGGACTTGAAACATTAATAGGACTTGTGACTCGACTTGAGACCTGAGTGCTCTTGTCTTGGGACTTGACTCGGGCAGCGATCTTCTCCAGACTGGGCTCCATGCCCCAGATCTCTCTGGCATACTGGGAGATGGTGCGGTCACTGGAGAATTTCCCACAGCCAGCGATGTTCTGGATCACCTTCTTGGTCCAGGCTTTGGTGTCCTGACCACAGAAAAACAACTGTTAGTAAAACTTCGAGTCCATCACTGACAGCATTTGACAGACAGCAGGTGCGACCACATCTCGTGGGGGCCGACTCAAATCTCCAGGGTCACTCCAAAATCTCTTGGGGCTCATCCCTCCAACAAGTAAAGATTCTTTTGAAGCATGTATTTACCATTTTAACACCTGAGGTGTCACCGGTGGCGCCTAAACACAAGCTTTGTTAACAAAGTGTAACTTGTCGACACTTAACATGATCATTTCAGTAGAGAAAAGCAGCTGGTGGAATCTGCTGGAATTGTCCTGTTAACGGTTGAAAAGTGACAGTAAATCAAAGAGCTCCAGTGTTAAAGGGTTATGGGCTAAAGATATTCTTGTTCTGATTCTCCTGTACTGACCTTGTAGAGAGCGCTGACTTTTTCCTGACATTTGATGTATTCTTCATAGTCTGCAAACACCTTAAACCTGGAACACATGTGCATAAAGAGTCTGAATCCCTCCTTCATCTCTGCAACAGACTCGTGTCTTTGCTCTGATTTAACAGGTCGGACATGGATCCATGAGTCGAGGTTCTTCCATTTCAGCTGTGTGAGCTCCAACCTGTCATGGTGCATCAGCATGTTGACTAGGTCCTTAAAAAGGCCCGGATGGTCTGGACTGAAGAAGCCTTCTGAGATCTGATCCACTGCCTGCTTCAGCTCCGGGATCCGGTTGTAGTATGACGCAGCATCATAGCTGAAAGGTGAAACAAGATCTGTCTCTTTGAAAACATGATACAATAATCAAAAAATCCTTTGAACATTGCAATAACTGTTCTTAAAGGGTAACCAAACCTTAAATCAACTTTTTTTGGCTGTTGACTTCTATAACTGGGGCTTTAAAAGTGCTGTCTGTTGGTTGTTGTCCAAAAAACCTGTTTAATTCATGAAAACATGGTCTAAAACCATCTGTGTGCCGCCCTCTACAGGTTGAAATGAGGTATTACAGTTCAATTTTGTGATTGGTCGACTGGTGTCAGTCCCAGAAGTTTGACATCATCATGCTCTGAACTCCGGTATAAAAGCCCCGCCCATCTTTGATTCTGTTATGGTCGGTTGTTAGCTTTAGCTTTAGCTTTAGCATGGCTTGTAGGTGTTTTATCTTCAGTTGTCAAAAATCTACTGTCAATCAGAGATCCAAGCCCCACATGACTGAAACTTCTGAGACTTACACCAGTCAACCAATCACAAAATTGAACTGCAATACCCCGATTCCACCTGTAGATGGCAGCACACAGACAGTTTATGACTATATTTTCATGAATTAAACAAGTTTATTTTTAATTTGTCTAAACAAATTGGCAGCAACCAACAGACAGCACTTTTAAAGCTCCATTTCTAGAGATCAATCAAAAAGTTGATTTACCCTTTAAGTTTTTCTGGTGCTGTTGCTCCACAGTAGTAATACTTAGGGCTCAAAACCATCAGAATGACTCTTTGTCTTTTAGAGTTGAAACGTACCCTTTCTTGTCCAGAGCCTCCACATGGTCTACTCTCATGCCAAAGATGAAGAGGTTCTCCTCTCCAGCCTCCTTCAGGTCTGGGCCCAGGCTCCGCAGGCCGAACTCCGCCTGGCACCAGTCCAGCCAGTGGTTCACCTCCCATTCCGTCCACAGCGTGGGGTCTTCACATGCAGGGAGTGTGGCGAGGAAACGTGAGTGCAGGTGCTCTCATCAATGCCAAACTGAAGTGGAGGTCTGCATCCTACCCCGCTGGAGGTGGCAGCTGACCATCTCCTGGGCAAAGCCGGCGAAACTGGCCGTCATGGCCTGGCTCAGGACCTCCTTGCTGGTGGGAGTGAGATCTGGCCCTCCGGGTAAACATATCCAGCCCTCCAGATCATTGTATTTTATTGTTCTTAATGACCCGATGTTATCTTGCACACATTTCTTACTTATGACGGAGTATTAGGGTCACCGAGAAAAAAAAAGAAAAGTATATTACAAGTTTTTTTCTCGTAGATATACGACTTTAAATCTCGTAAATGTATGAGTTTTAATCTCGTAGATTTACGACTTTTTTCTCGCTATGTATTAAAATCGAGGAGAGTCTACATTCCAGAGAATTTATGCCGTGAACTGAAGCAGACCAACCAAACTGTGAAAAGCGTCTTGGATTTCATCAGGTAAACTGAATGTTTAAAATATTTCAAATATTTGGAAGTTCCTTTATTTGATTTACAGTTTAATAATGTTTTATTCGTTGATGCTGCTTGCAGGATCTCTGCAGATCCCGTTTATGAAGCGGTCCATATCCTCCAGCTGTCCACTTCACGTCATTTCTTCCTCTGACAGACCAGATCTCCTCCAACTCTGTGATGCTTCTGTCTGAAGAGGACCAGTTTTTGGAATTTTCAATGTTCTTGTGCTAACGTTGTCATTTCTCAATGTTGTTTTGTGTTGAGACGGGACGTTTCATTTGGGGAAGGAGGCGTCCGGAGCTCTGTTTACATTCTCTTTTGGTTTCTGAGCATGACAGAGACATGATGTAAGGTGATGAAAGGAAATGAAAGATGTAATAAAGTGACGATCTTGATGAACGTGTATCTCTGAGCTCTTTATTTTACATATGAAACTCCGCACTGTTGTGTATTGAAGTTAGCTGTTTACGAACTGCATTACCCAGAAGGCCAAGCGACTGGTCACATGTTCGGTGCACGGCAAGTAGTAAGCAAGCAGATGAGCGCTAGTCATGCACAGTGCAGTAGTAAGAAGAGACTGTTAATAAAAAGTCTGTTTAACACAATAATAGCGCCTCTTTTGCTTACTTGAAGATACGCAAGACAACACACGCACTACCGAACCCGGAAATAATTTGATTTTGAATCACCAAAAGGTTCAGAATTTCTTTGCTTTTAACACCGATCTGGACATAATCTACACCAGATTCTCCACGTCTTTCGTCTTCAAGCACGGCTCTGATAAACAGACAACTTTGGTTCTTTTCTCATTAAATTACGACTTTTAATCTCGTAGATTTACGACTTTAAATCCCGTAGATTTACACGTTTTTTCTCATAAATTTATGACTTTAAAAGTTGTAAATTTAACCTATGACTTTTAAAGTCATAAATATACGACTTTATTCTCATAATTTAGCAGTTACAACTTTTTTCTCGTAAATTTACGAGATTAAAAGTCGTAATATTACTTTTTTTTTTTTTCGGTGACCCTAATACTCCGTCGTACTTACTTGTATCATTTTGATGAAATATATTTTTATGGATAGTAAAATATTGAAAGTTATTAAAGGTAATTGATTTATTCTGGAATAATATTCCTGCCTTTTTATTATTCATAATTATGTTAAAACCTTACAGTTTAAAATGTAAGAAATTGACATTCTGCTAGCTTTTTGGACTATTTTGGTATTTACTAATATTTTATTGGCTATTTTGGAGTTTAGCTAATATTTACAAGCTAGCTGTTTTGACTAATTTAGGCTTTTATTTAAAGTTTTCAGGCTATTTTGGAGTTAGGCTAACTTTTAAATGCTAACTATTTTGGCTAAATTGGTCTTTTTCATTTTTTTAGGCTCGTTTGAAGTGACATGCTGTTTTGGATAACCCCTTTTTTTGTTTTAGGCTAATTTGGTATTTATCTAATATTTTAGCTGCTATCAGCCTCATAGTGTAACAACAAAATACTTCAAATCACATATTTTTACTAAGAATGTATTTATTTAGTATTTCTTTTTAACCAGACTACACCCCTGTAATGGAGAATCAACCTGAGTCTCTCATTCCTGGAGCGGTTTATGAACAGAGAAGATCCAGACCAGACTCCAGAGTGAACAGGATCTCCTGCAGTCCTCCTGAACCTCCTTCACCAGGATCTGGGACGTGGGTGGGGGGCTGTCATTGAGACCCTGGTGTTTCTCTTCTGGCTGGTGAGCGGAGCGTCCTGCAGGGTGGTCTCCAGAGTGTTTGGATGTCTCGTTCCACTGTCCACTGCATGGTCCACAGTCACTGAGGAGGTGGTGGTCCCTCACCTTCCAAAAACCCCTGAGGACCTGGAGATGGTGTCCCGTGGGTTTGCAGGGCTGACACGGCTCAGAGCTTCAGGTACATCGATGGATGCCACATCAGGATCAAACCTCCTAGTGACCCTGATGGTCACTGCTACAGAAACAGAAAACTCTTCCCTCCATCATCCTCCAGGCTGTGTGACCATCGGGGGGGCTTCATTCACACCCATGTGGGCCGGCCCGGGTCGGTGCATGACTCCAGGGTGCTCCTCCACAGTCTACTGTACAGGCAGTCGGTCTACCCTCCTCCGGGGACTTCATCCTTGCAGATGGTGGATACCTGTACCTCCAACGTCCACTCCCCCATCACTTCCTCCAAACAGGTGAATGAAGGTGCTGCAGACCAGAGCTTCAACAGTCATTCCAGAAACACGCTCGATTATAGAGTTTAAGAATCATGAAGACAAGATTCAGAGCCATCTTCCTGCAAGCGCTGGAGATGCATCACACTTTTGTACCTCACGTAAGTGAACATATAGCAGTATTTTATATTCTTTTAATATATTTCTATTCATTTATATATTTAATGTATTTATTGCAGGTCGTCACAGCTTGTGCTCTCCTGTGTAATATCTGCTCCTGTGCTGATGACACCGAGGCCCCAGAGGAAGATGAGGAGTTGATGATGATGATGATGAGGAGCAGGAGGAGGGGGGGGGGGTGTTGGAGGTCATCAGTGGTTCTCTCTGGCAGGACCAACTACCTGCTGAGGTTTCTGCTCTGGGGGAGGTACCACCAGACCTTTATCACTGGTTACAGGTAATTCATTAATCAAGTCATTTTTAGGACTGCACATGCATTATCTCATATTTATGGATCATTTTTGGTCATGCAGCATTCGTGGACAGCCAGCCCTGCAAACTCTGAAGATGGACGATGCAGTCTACAGTCTCTGCAGATCATCCTGTAAGATGTTCCAATCACCACCCAGAAAGTTCCAGCTCGGGTCTCAGTTGAAGCCCCCCATCCATGTCGACTATCTTTGTAAATAGTTGGAAATAAAAGTGTTACAATGAAAGTCTTCAGATTTCATTCTACCTTGCACACATTCAGGACACCCTGTGGCAGATGCCAAAAGCAGCCCCAAAACATTCCTGAGCCTGCTCCATGTTTCACTGTAGAGACAGTCTTCTTTTCTTCGTCTGCTTGGTTTTTGAGTCTATGAACATAGATTACCAAAAAGCTCCAGTTTGGTCTCATCTGTCCAAAGGACATTCTCCCAGAAGCTTTGTGGTTTGTCAACATGTATTTTTGCAAATTCCAGTCTGGCTTTTTTATGATTTTTTTCAGCAGTGGTGTCCTCCTTGGTCGTCTCCCATGAAGTCCACTTTGGCTCAAACAACGACGAATGGATCTGACACTGATGCACCTTGGCCTTGGAGTTCACCTTTAATTTCTTTAGAGGTTGTTCTGGGCTCTTTGGATACAATTCCAACGATCCGTCTCTTCAATTTGTCATCAATTTTCCTCTCACGTCCAGGGAGGTTGGCTACTGTCCCGTGGGTCTTGAACTTCTGAATAATATGAGCCATTGTTGTCACAGGAACTTCAAGCTGTTTACAGATGGTCTTATAGCCTTTACCTTTAAGATGTTTGTTTATCATTTTTTTTCTGATGTCCTGGGACAATTCTCTCCTTCACTTTCTGTTGTCCATGTTCAGTGTGGTACACACCTTTTCACCAAACAGCAGAGTGACTCGTCTCCCTTTAAATAGGCAGACTGACTGATTATGAGTTTGGAAACACCTGTGATGTCAATGAAAGGACACACCTGAGTTCATCATGTCACTCTGGTCAATCAGTTTTCAATCTTTTATAGAGGTACCATCATTTTTGTCCAGGCCTGTTTCATTAGTTTGTTTTTTTAAATAATTATATTAATCAACAATTCAAAAGTAATGGCTGATTTTGATTGTTTAATTTTCAATGAATTTTAATTTATTGTTACTTTTGTGAGCTTCAAGTGATTTCAGTGAGAATTGGGGTTTTTCCTTCTTTAACTGAGGAGAACCCACAATTTTGTCCATGAGTGTAAGTCCACCACTGTTGTCAGAAAAATCTTCAGGGTAGACTGCAATGCATCCTGGGATATGGGGAGCACTAAAGGATACACCAGAACAATCCTTGAAATTGGGAAACTGTAGAGGAAAGCACACAGACGAGGTTTGAAAATTAAAAGTTGCAAGATGCACAACAAATAGTTGCGTCGTTTTATCACGGGCCGTTTGGATGGTTAATCTCCCTCGGCACGGTGATATGAGGATCGGATCATATTAGCGGAAAGCTGAATAACTTTCAATGGCGGAACGTGAAGGGAAACTTCAAAATAAAATCGAAACAAAAGTTGAGCATCTTTTTCACTCTGTTAAACTATATAAATGAGAAGATAATAGGAAAATATAAATAATTACCCACCAATGTGCTACTGCTTTGGTTGGCTGCCATCTAGGACTCTAATTGACCCTAATGGAGCGTAGGAAATACTGATGTCACGTCAGTGTAATGACAACAGCGTAGAACAGCCGAGGCCACCACCCAATCATAGAACGTCCTCAGCAGATGTCTGCACACCCCAAAGGATCGCAGTCTCCTCAGGAGGTGGAGTCGACTTTGACCTTTCTTGTAAAGGTCATCCATGTTGTGGGACCAGTCATGTTACTTTATAATAAACCATCTTCCTTTTTGTCTTCTTAAGAAAATCAAGTATATGAAGAATTCTACAGAGAATGGATCATATGAAAGAAAAACAGGCAGCAATATCCCAGAGTCAAGGTACCATCCCTGAAAACAAAAAGTCCCACTGCACAAGTTAGACAACATGGGAAAAAAACAAGCAGCCAGGACAACAGACACAAAAAAACCTACGGAACTTTCAGTATGTATTCAGGGTGTAAAATATGAATGCATGCTGAAACAATATGCTTTTGTCAGAACTTTAAGTAACTCAAGCACATCACGTGACCAATAACAGTCTGTTTCTGACTTTGCCTCTTTTGGGTTTTCAGGATGGTTTTCTCACTGTAGAGTGAGAATAATTATGTTTCTGCTGCTCTTTTATGTTGTTTCTTTGAAACAAATGATTTATATACTGTGACTAATGGATTTTCCCTTATCTTTTTTTGTAACCAACCAATATGCTGATGCTTGTTGTTTTTCATCCCCTCTGTTTATTTGTGTATATATAATAGACATTTGCCAGTGACGATGTTACTGTAACCTAAATGATTTGATGTTTTTTTATCTTTACTTGTCCGTCAAATACATAAGAACCTTAACATAAATATAAAAACAAACAGACAGGAATATTTTCCAAAATAAATCAACTTTAATGACTTGCAACATTTTGCTTTCTATAAAGTATATATTCTGTTAAAATTGGGATGTTACAAAATAACATTTGGCTGTTAATAATAATATCTAGCACACCTGCCACCCTCATTCTTTCGGGGGGGTCTTTAAAGTCTGGGCTGTGAATGGAATCAGACTCCAACTGCTCTGTTTGGTACCCTTTAAGATAAGCTACTGTCAAAGTCAGCATGGCACAGTTTTGAACAGTCCACTTTGGAAACAAACATGCTAATTAATTTGATGTGTACATTTTCCATCTACTGGGAGCTTGTAGTCAAGCTTTTGTAAACCTAAAGTGCCGAAAGCGAATGTGAGAGAGAAATGGCAGCAAGGAAGATGTCAAGAGGAGGAAACTCCTGACCAATAGGCGTGATCGGGAGTTTTCCTTTTGAATAACGCCTTTGATTAATTCGATCAGAACATTGCATGGTCCAATTGAACAAATCATTTTTATATTGCATATTTATGTGTAGAAGTCTGCTAATGTTTTGTATATTGCATTTATAGTACGAAAGTTTTGGAAAGCCATAATCTGACCTAGTGTGGCAATCACCTGTTATCTCTAAACTGCTTGGCACTGAGTTTACATATAGACACCATAAAATATATAATTAGACAATCATCTCTGACGTCACCCATTGACTTCCACAGCCCCCAAAGTGAAGCCTGAATATTCAGCTCATGGCCGCAGCCGTATTGGCTGGAGTTAACTCCGCCTCACACGGATGTTCCACATATGGAGTAAAGGCGGGACCGAACTGACTCCTTTTCCCCAGACATGTTTTAGTTCACGCCCACAGCTCCTGCCGCTGGTCCGACTGCGGCACCTCTATGCCAGGGGTATTCAACTCCAGGCCTCGAGGGCCACAGTGTCTGCATAATTTCCAGATATCCAAACTCTACTCATGACTGATTACCTGGTTCAGGTGTGTCCAACCAATTGGAGCATGCCAGATCCGGGTATGTTGGAAAACCTGCAGGAATGCGGCCCTCGAGGCCTGGAGTTGAATACCCCTGGTCTATGCTAACGATAACAGCTTCAATTCTCCAGCAAAGCAGCATCGGAGGATTATTTACATCATGAATCTTTACAGGTAAGTAATTTGCTATTTTACAATAATGTGCAGAGCGGTGGAAGACTTTAGACAACAAGGAAAACGTATTTCCTGCACTACCCGTTTAGAACGAACTGAACACCGCCCATCACAAGTTTAATCTTATTTCTGTGGTCTTAAGCTATCTTATTGTAGGTCTTATATACATATTAAAAAAATGCACCACAACATTAATAGATGAATGTGTAAAATTTAATTTGTATCTAATGTTAAATAAAATTGTTGATATATTATTACATAATGCTGTGATAAAAAGAGTCTTTCTTTTAACTTCTTAATTAAGTTATTCATGTCAACTTCTTAAAGCTGAAGCTAATATTTGAGTTAACCCTTTAAACACAGTCACAGTGAAGCAAAATGAACTACTGTAGTAATATCAGTCAAAATGTGATGTTCAGTTGTGAAGAGGTTAAACATGACTGATGGTTCATCCTCTTCTGCTGACAATCCAAACTAAATACCGTGATGTTTCCTTCAAAGTCATTTTCTTAAAAGATTTGTTTAAAGATATTCACATGTATTTTGAGCATAAACAAGATGTTTATGATGTCTTATTTTGTGCATTTAACATAACAAAAACAGCACATGTATAAATATTTTTCAATTAAAATCTATTGTCTTTTCTTTACAATTACAGTTTGGATTCATGGTGACGTCATTTCTATTCATCACCAGAAAGAACAGTTCAACAAACCACAAAGCAACGTGACCTCGACAGGGATCGTCATCTCCTGGTTCAGCTGAGGTGGACGGTGGTGGAGCTCCTTTATTCTTAATCTACAATGAAGATCAGCTCCTGGTTCTGTCATCACTGAGGAGAACGTGAACAGGCGACGTCTGGATTCTGGAGCTGGTCATTGTGATCCGAGAGAACGTCCAGCAGCTGCACAGTGTTACACCCAGCAGCACTAAACATTTTTTCTCCTTTATTTCTTACCAAAATGCTTTTTCAGTAGATATAAATGTACTCTTTTAGGATCATTGTATTAGGTTCTTTAATATAAAAACAGACAGTATTATCATAGAGGATGCTTGCTTTTAAACCCACTCACCACCACCAGAAGAAGACCTGGAGAGGAACATACAAGAGAAACATTATTTTAAATTAAATTAAAATTAGAATCACGAGACAAAGATAAAAATAAATAATAAAACATGTAAAAAAAAAATTTTTTTTAATTCAATATTTAAATGATATGTTCCTATTGACTGAAGAAAGTTTTCTGTATGTCTTCACATTCTAACTTTAAAAATATGAATCACCTGTGTGATGTCAGTCACTTTACATGAAGAAATTCTGGTGTTACTGCTAGCAGATCTGAATCATGTGCTGATATATTATGGCTCTGACAAAAGAAGAAACTACCAAAAAATACTGAGAAAACTTCATATTTTTAAAACCTTAAACATCGTTGATATAACTGTTAAAAACATTGACGTAAAGCCATTTTGAGAATAAAAAAAATCGAATTACTGGAACTAATATGAACGTTTAATTTCCGCAAATATAAAGTTCTTCTTTTAGTACTTACCAGAGAAAAGACACCAGAAGACTCCCAAAAGGCGTGTGAGAACAGTTTACAGCACATCAGCAGGACAAAAACCGAACTGTAGCGCTCATGCTAACGCTAAATCTGTAGCAGACGCCAAAACACCGAGTTCTGCTCCCAGAATCCACCGCGATCGTCATCTGTCAATCAGAAGGCCACGCCTCCTCTTAAGCGAAAATAAATGCTGTTTTAAAAAAAATCTACAAACTTAGAAAAAAATTCACTCCCCTCAGAGTTGTCATGGATCAAATATGTAGCTACTGATGAAATAAAAACTTTAAGCACCAGGAATTAAAGAGGTTTTTGAGAGGGCTGAAAATGAGGTTTTTAACATGGGAGTCAATGGGAATTTGCTCACTCTAAGCACCAGCCTCTCTGGTCAGTGCTGATACTGCAACGTTTTGGTACTTCCGGGTAGGCTTCACTTTCGGTCTGGCAGTGTTGGGGGTTGATAGACACACATACACATAACAAAAATGTATAAGCTGTTTTCTCTCTTTTAAAACTAAAATGATTGTCTCTTCTTATTGGTCCATAGCTCTTCAGAAAGCGGGTCAAAATCGCTGAGAAGGTTCTCAATCAAGAGGACCTGTTATACATGCAAGGAGCTAATCCAAATTATGTCAGCGATGAGGAAAGCGATGATGAAAAGACTGCATATTATTTTGCCTCACCAAAGTGGAGCTCCACTCAGCTAATCAGACTGATGTCACAATGCCAAAAAGCCTAGGATGACAACGGGAAAAAGGAATAGAGCCCAGGTCCACACACATAAGACACCCAGCTGGTTTTACTGAGAGGAACCCACCCTTTCAAGAGCTGCTATCTGGCAGAGGAGTAATAATATATAATAATAATGCATTTTATTTGAAACCGCCTTTCAAAACACTCAAGGACACTGTACAAAGTAAAATATATATATATGTATATATATGTAAAAACATAATATAAAAACATAATAACATTCACTTTAGTGCAATATGGACATTAAAAAAAGAGGTGCATGTTTGTGTAGTGTTGTATTTTTCTTTTAATAAAATAATTTGAGTGAAAGCTAGTTTTCTGTGACCTTTATGTTGTGTATTCTTTTTGAGATAACTTGAACCGTGAAATATTCTCACATCAGGTATGATGGGTAAACTCTGTAAACATCCTGACATCAAATATCATTATTATTGAGATATGGCCTGAATATGACATTTTGTTGTATCTGATATTTGGAGTGAATCTCAACTGCAGATTCTATCAGTACAAAAGTGTCCCATACCCAGAGTTAATATGCAAAGGCGTGAACTCAGAAACTGTCATGGTCGGAGTGTATCCATCATGGATATCACCAGCTATGAGTTATTTTTGAAGACATCCAAGGACAAATCTCTCTGGTTTCTGGGGGTTTTTGTGCAGGGATATGTGATTTCTTCCATGATAAATGTGGACAAAAGTGGATAGGATTCTATGTCTGCCATGGACATTAGTGAAACTTAAAAATCAATGAAAAAAAGTTCAGCACACTGTCTTGTGGGGTCCAGATGACCCCACTTTAAATGTAAACAAGCTAAGGAGAGCGGAAGGGTTAATCCAGAAATGGAACATTGTACTAATGTTTTTATTCAGCTCTAGAAATTAAATAAACCTGTCAACCTGATATCTATTGATCCGCATCCTTCATTGTGAAGTTGAGAAAAGTTTTTGATGGAAGCTCCTCCCACACGCAGCGGGAGCTTCAGATGAACAGACTTAAAGACAACAGTGAAGCAGCTATTTTAACGCTTGTCAAAACAGAGGATTTGCATTAATTTGATGAGAATTCCATTCTATGTGATCAAACAATTGATTGAGATTATGCTAGCTTGAGGTGTGTGCGCGCGGGGATGGGGGTTGGGGTTGTCCGCGGTACACACGTGAAATGTGAACTCAAAGAAATGCTGCATTTATGTGGTGGAATAATAAAGAAACACCATCTGACTCAGAAAGGAACACACGAACGTCAGAGAAACAACACCATTCATGGGAAGAAACCAGAAATACAATGAAAATAAAACAATAATTAGGATTTTTGATTCAATGTATTTTAATTTGGAGGGCCACATTAAGTAGCTTAAGGGGCCGCATGTGGCCCGGGCCGTAGTTTGCCACCCCTGCTTTAAAGGACCAAAAGGTTACCCAGATCGCCGTGAGAATGGAGGGAGTCAATCCTACCTTCTATGCCTTCTTACTTCATTCTTTTCACGTCCTCTTGCAATTAGCATTTCTGAATGTAACCCTTAACCCTTCCCCTCTCCCTCCAGCCCCTCCACACTCGTCTATTAACAGACTCTTCACGTTTACAACCTGGTGGGGTCGGGTGATACTCGCCCCTCAAAGCAATCTCTTGTGAGACTATATAGCTATCATTGGGGTGTCAGGACCTTCACGGGGAAACGGGTACGATCCTCCCGATGAAACCCATATGCACATCTCACTGCCATCTGAGTAACCCGAAAGTAGCTTGTCAGCGAGGTGTTTATATAGCAAGTTGTTGTTAATTTTTGTTAATTGAACAAAATACAAGTAGGTCTAGCTTTGCTGGCTAATTTCCTGTAGCTTAGCCCCCGTGAGTTGAACGTGTGAAGCACGAAGCTCTAAATGTTTCTGAGGTTTTTTATTCAACTTTTCCTTTTAGAGGAGTTGGAGCAGATCCATCACTGTTGCAGGAACTTTCTATTATTCCGGCTTAGACAAAAAGATATGCAGGTGCTGTGTACAAACGCTCAAAAAAAAAAAACCTCAAGCTCTTCTACATGTTAGCTTTAGCTAGTTTAATTTTATTTCTTACTTAGCAACTGCATTACAGGTTGTAAAATTTAGAATGACTGAATTTGTGGGTTTGTAGATTATTCAAGTTTTATTTCACAGGTCATTGCAGTAAATGCAGCTGAGTACAAGTACCTACCTTTTTCTGAGTATAAAAAACATGTCAGAAAATAACTAAATATTGTTTTTATTGTATTATCCAGACTACAATAGTGTTAAATGTTCATTTTATCTTCTGATTTCTTTTATTGCAGAAATGAATTTGAACAATTTTACCATACTCCTATTTGAAATCAGTACAAGTATCAGTACAAGTAGTATTTAAGTATTTTGTTGTTCTCATGTTCCCTTTGTATAATGATGTTTTACAGTGTAAGGACAAAATACTTAAAACTACACAGATTTATATTTGTTTTTTTATCTTTATTTTATTTTTTTAACTAAAATGTATTTATTTAGTATTCTTTTTAACCAGACTACACCCCTGTAATGCAGAATCAACCTGAGTCTCTCATTCCTGGAGCGGTTTATGAACAGAGAAGATCCAGACCAGACTCCAGAGTGAACAGGATCTCCTGCGTCCTCCTGAACCTCCTTCACCAGGATCTGGGACGTGGGGTGGGGCTGTCATTGAGACCCTGGTGTTTCTCTTCTGGCTGGTGAGCGGAGCGTCCTGCAGGGTGGTCTCCAGAGTGTTTGGATGTCTCGTTCCACTGTCCACTGCATCGTCCACAGTCACTGAGGAGGGTGGTGGTCCTCACCTTCCAAAACCCTGAGGACCTGGAGGTGGTGTCCCGTGGGTTGCAGAGCTGGCACAGCTCAGAGCTTTCCTCAAAGCTGCAGGTACCATCAACGGACGCCACATCGGGATCAAGCCTCCCTGATGGTCACTGCTACAGAAACAGAGAACTGTTCCCTCCATCATCCTGCAGGCTGTGGGACCATTGGGGGGGGCTTCATTGACAGCATTTGGGCTGGTCTGTGTCGGTGCATGACTCCAGCGTGCTCCGCCTGGCTTGAGTCCATCAGAGACTTGGATATCAGTGAGTCCACCGAAGTGAAGGACTCGTCCAACCAGTGCCAGTGGTGTCAGGTTGCCATGGTAACTGCATCCACAGCACACAGCTCAAGGGGCCACTTATTGGCCTCCTGACCCAAAGAGATTTGGCCATAGATTTTGCCATTTTGGAACCTGCTGAAAATGGGTTGGAGAATGTCCTCTTGATTATGGATGTTTAGTATTGACAAAATATACTTTTATTGGAGGTGTTCTTATCACCAATTGTGCTCCTTGTAGTCAAACCAGCCCATAAAATCCAGCTGGTAGAGAGTAGAGAGAGCTATTCATTCATTTCTTGTGACTTGCTGCATACCTCACCCAACTCCTACATGCAAGGCTGGCATTCCCCCACTGGAACTCATGTACTCTAACAACACAACCTGCATCTGACAACGGGTGAGCCACTAGGATCGTCAAGGATGAGTCAAAATAGTCATGAAAAATTTGTCATAGTCAGCACGTTTTTTCTTGTTTATATTATTTATTTGTCATCTATGACTATGCTGTTTATGTTGGATCACAAGCACCGACAGGAACCAGAAGCAGTATATAATCCCTATTTTGACCGAAGAAGAAATGATGTGAGATGGCAAGAATAAATGGCTGAACAAGAAGCAGAGGGAGGAGTGGGCTTCAATGCTTCAAAGTTTGGGTGCAATTTAATCAGAAAAGTCAGTGGACTGCACACCTTACCCCTGGACAGTAGGTCCACCCGTGATTAATTATACCCAGAACATGGATGGCTCTCACAGACAGTTGTGTCATCAGTTTATGAGCTAGCATGTGCAGATGACGTGAGTACAGCGCCCCCTGTCTGGTGATCTATGCCACACAGTGGTATTCTGACTAGAATATGCTCCTGCTCAACAGGGGCAGAAGTGGTTCAGTTCTGGAGACACAGTCAAGAGTTCCAGAAGTTTTATGTGGACTGACTGCATGTTTGAGCTCCATGAGTCATTCATGTCTTCACGTGTGGCTCCAGAAGCC